>CAJQZP010000644.1:7712500-8912500 GCA_907164705.1 Parnassius apollo
ATACTAATACCCATAGCAATTTGTAGATACGATGATTTCAACATTGAGGATAAGAATTATTTGAAACTCAAAAACAAAGCAGTAGCATTGGTGCTTTGAGGGTAAAGAAGGTAAGAGAATGGTACATCTTAACATAGTTGCGATAACTTTATGGTTTAAGACCAGGATTAAAATGTCGTAATAAACGTTTGTTATAACGAAGAGTGGGGAGTAAACAAAATAAAAAGAACAAAAGTTACTTCAATTTACAAAAAAAAAAAACTACTTAGTACTATTATTTACTTTATATTTGGGAGGGAGTCACCGTCACTGGAGATCGCATTCAGGTTGCTTACGTATTTGTAAACGTATTAGTTACAATAACATAAAACGTAATTTTGGATTATTTCACTACAGCGAGTTAATTACTGTGTAAGCTAATACTTGTCTTAATTTTTCTTTTTTATTTAGTTTTATTTGATCGTTACTTATTTCTTTACTAGTTTTGAACTGGTATAGGTTACGACGGCAATAAAACATTTATACTCCTGCAGATGACTGCTGATGTTCTTATTTGTTCGTCTACCTCAGGTTATTACTTTTACCGTTGCCAGTATATGTGAAAATGACAAGTAATAAAAATATGCTGTTAAACATTAAACCACAATTATTCTGTCAACACAATGTAACAATAAATGTTAAAATTTTGCTTTGATTCGTTCATCGTATTGTGTCGTGAAGTCAACAAAATAGGACATATACTCGAGTTATGGTCTTATCGTTTTCGTGTCTAAAACACAAAATTTCTTAGTAGACATGAATCCTTGAGGCAGTATGCTTGAAGAGAAATCTTTTATCTGTTACGAAGAGACAGCTTTAAAGAAGCATGTGAAAGGAATTTTAAATTTCTGAAACAAAACATGCGCAATGAACGTATTTTTAGGGTATTCTTTGAAAAAACTAATTGTCGTAGCATTTTATACAAACAAGCAAAGTTGTTTGTATATAATAATATATTTAAGAATTATTTCTTTGTTGATATAGAAACGTGTTATAAATAAATTTTACATACTTAGTATTTATTATATATTCAGTATTGTTTATATATTTTGTACCTATTACAAACTATTTTATTTTTTAACGGTTATAAATATGTGCCTCTATTATTCCAAAAATTCTTTTACGTTAAGTCAAGTAATACAATATTATGTTGGTTTGATATTGTGTTATATTTATAGTATGTTGGTATGAATACCTCATTAATCTAGTGGTTGTATACAACACAAAGACCCGATATCCCGAGTCGGGTCAAAAAAACAGTTACTGAGTTTTTCCGTCAATAAATTCAACAGTAGCTGCCCAGAGTCAGGATGTTGGCGGCGTCTCACCTACGTGCCTTGGAAAGCATGTAAAGTCGTTGGTCTTGCACCTGACCCTTCTCTGCTTGTCTCGGTTTACCAACCCATCGGACTATGAGGGAATAGAGACTGCTCCTGTGCTTGGGCATACACTTGCACAAACACAGGAGCAGAATCGATTAACTCACTAGCGATATTTAGTGATTCCGTAAGATAGGGGCTACTGGAATTTATTATTTATATAATAACAATATCCTCCAGTCTATGTTATTATTATAAAAATATTATTATAAAATAATACTATTATATTGTTATTATTTTAATATTATTGTTATTATTATAACTCTAAAGTTTTCTCATCTGGTTGTATAAATATATAATTGTAAGTGAAAATGAAAAATATATATAAATATCAATAAAATAAATACATAAATACTACATAAATAAATGAAAACTCAACACCAGATGGAAGCTATCGGCAAGGAAGACCAAACGTCCAAGGGTTCGTAGGAAGGATAGAGAAACCGGTGGATGATGCGGGCGGTATCGAGGTGCACTTGACTCCGCGATCCATTACGGAGTCCCAGTCGCCTCAGATGACCCAAGAGGCTGACTGGGATAAATCCCCTCGCAGAAACGACTATTTACAATTATATATTCGGTCGGCCGTCCACCCACATGTTGGTCACCTCGTGCGCCAGGTCCAGGTCATATTTTGTTCGCTTCTCTGTTTCGGATTTCACGAGATTCATGTTGTCATACGAAATGGTAATATCGACCAAAATATCCTTGAGTGCACCCGGTCCATCAGCACAATATCAGGCTTATTCGCAAGAATAGTCCTATCTATGATGATGACCCGGTTCCAGTGGAGTCTGGCGGGATCATTTTCGAGCACGGCCTTCGGTAAGTATTTATAATATGGCTATTTACGGACCACAAGAACCTATTTCAGAGCGACCTCAGACAAAACCTTCGATTTCCCCGCAGGGATAAACAATTGAGGGAGGCAAATTTAGCTACGAAAGGTTCAAGTAGAGCCTTGTAGAACCTCCCTTGGAGCTCTTTCTCCTTCCATACGGTCTCTCAGTCGAAAATGCTCTGTACTTCCGAGTCATTGCCATTGCTTATTGGCTAAGGATAGAGGGGTAAGACCTTTATCACAGGAAATGACGTACCTGTAGAATGGATCATCCGAACACGTTAGACAAACAAATTACGGAGGTTGCACACTTCACAATTATGCATAGTCAACACGCTTAAAAACTCACGCACACCATTCTTTCACACGCACAAGTGATCTTTAGCAAGTCCACAAGATGGCGAAAATTTGAGATCATGCATACAAAATACTGTGTGATGAAAGAACAGTGTGGTTTGCAAGATGATGCAGTGACCAGGATTAAGAAAGGAATGCTTCGGTGGTTTGGTCATGTTGAACGAATGAATGCGGAAAGACTGACAAAGCAAATATATGTTGCAGAAGTGAATGGAAGAGTCGGAAAGGGACGTCTTAGGTGGAAGTTTGTCGACCAATTTGGCGATCTACTAAAAATGGGCCAAATTAAGAGTGCCCTTAACCGACAAGCATGTATGCGTAGGTATATGGATGTGGAAGAGGCGAGAGAGGTATGTCAGGATCGTATGTATACAAAAAAAAAGAGCGTCAATTTTATACCTCCTCTCCAAACTTGAAATCCCCTGCCAGAGTAAGAACTCAAATAATCGCCATGGGAGATACCCCTTCTTATCCTTATGCAGCTTCCCGCATCCGTCATTCGCTCGCCTAGATGACAAAAGATTGTCCTCTACTGCTTCGTACACTGCCCAAGAAGTCTCTAACTGTAAAATCAACCTAGTATATTTCAAGGACCCTCTTTAGCCATGTATAAGGCACAGAGTCGAATGCCTTTCCATAGTCTATCCAGGTGGCAGAGAAATTTCGACGGTTGCGTTTAACCACTTTGCCAATGACCGCGTCAATGAGAAGTGGTTCCTTGGTTAAACGACCTTCGCCCCAACATCCATTTTGAGCACGCGACATCACCTCATTTATATCTAGGTGACGAATGATTCCCGTACTCAAAATAGATGTCAGAGTCTTATATATGGTGGTTAGACACTTAATATGGCGGTATTTGCTCGGGTCTTCGGAATCCCGATCTTTAGGAACCAAATGAGTGATCCCAGCAGTGAAGAGGCTCGAGAGTGACTTTTGGTCGAGAGCCTCTTACAACTGTTGGAAGAGCACAGCGTGACACACCACGAACCACTTCAGCCTGTAGTGATGTATCCCGTCGAGTCCCGGACTTTTCCAGTTCGGGGCCCTACGGACAGCCTCAGCTACGTCATTCGGCGTTATGATGACGTGGTTTATGGGCATAACACTCGCACACTGACTCGCCACTACTTCCTTCCAAGGGACCTCACTGTGGTTTACGGGCTTTGACGATAGGCCGCGCTAGAATGCGACAGTATCGGCCTGATTCAGTGCTTGGCCCGTTACATGTACCATTGGTCGCTCCAATGATTTATAGAGCCTCTTCTGATCACTCTGGAGGAGACAATCCTAGTTGTACCATATTGAACTCTCGGTGTGTCACCGAATCCGCATTCTTCAAGCAGCGGTATTCTATTTACTCCGTCAGTTTTCACGTTATAAGCTGGAATAAACTGACATTTGCAAACGCAAAACGCACAATTCTTGGTCTGTTATTGCCTGACCTGAAACATATCAGTCTGCCAATGAGGGCCCTAGCCTTTGAGATACGATCCTCAATTCTTATTTTCCAAGCAGGGATGGCGCTACTTTGTCTAGTAGTACGTTCAGGCATGGGTAGCTTGGCGCCAATAATATGGCATACTTCCAGTGCGGTCACCAGCATTGCGTTTATAGCCCTCACGACAGTCCATTTCCGCTTGCTGAGGGTTATGCGAGGAAGTCGCGGTCGATTTTCGAGAGGCGTACTACGTATTTCTTCAATTGCCTCTTCCAATGTACTCCTCATTTACTCTAGTTCTATTTCCCTGGACGATTTTTCCGTCATCGTCTGAATGAATTACAATTAGGTGATTAACGGCGGCATCCACGTGGCTCTGCAACTTGTGGCACCACATCGTCAACCGTCGTATTTTCATCCAATGAGGGTACAGCCTCACGTCGTAGCCTTTCGAATTCAGTGCTATCAAATATACTAGAGTGCAAGATATACCGAACTCGGTCTTCTTCTGTTTTTCTCGGTAACGGTTATAGATGACTGCAGCTCAGCAAATAGGCGATGCATCCTAGCCCGGTACGCAACACCGCCAATTTCTCCCCTTTCACCCTAAACTACGCCAGCAATGCGTTGCTATTCATCTATATTGTCCAACGCATGCAGCGTACTCCACCAGAGGCGTTTGATGGGCCTGCGAAGATCCTGCCGTCACCAAGTCAGCTAGTAGGGATGATGGATGCAATGGGCTGCTCGGTGTTCGTGCAGCACCTAGCACTCGGCATGAGGTGCGCATGCTGTCGCGTTCAGCGCCAGCTCCAGACGCGCCCTGGTGACCTCCAGGCAGCGGCCTTTTGCGCGTTCTTCTGTGTCCCATCGTCCATTTAATGAGCGTCGTTTATTATATTATTATTATTAGTTTTAGGTACTAATAGAGTATTTTCATCAGGTTGAGCTAAACAAATATGTAAAAGGAAATGATAAATATACATAAATACATATTTAATATACTAACATAAAGGAATAAATAATATATAAATAGGTGAAAGGTGAAAGCCCAACCAGATGGAAGCCCTCGGCAGAGGACACCATACTGCCGAGAGAGGAAAGGGAAAGAAACTGGCGGATTATTAGTATGTTTATTTGAATGCGAGTTTAAAATATATTTTAATGTTAGGAAGCCGTTTTTACGGTCTGAAACTCTTGATTCAAATAAAAGCTGCGATAATTTTTTAACCTTGGTAAACACTGGGATAAACGGTATTTATTTACGTAGGTGTGCGGTATTATTCATTTGTCATGCCGAGTCACTGGGTTTTTTATTATTATTTAAGTCGTTTTTATATTTTTTTGTGATTTATTCTGCGTTATGTAACCTATATTATAAAGTATCAATTCAAAGAAATAATTTAGTTTAATTAAAAAAATGTATTAAAGTGTTTTAAAGCGGCAAAAAAGCTTATTAATTTTGCTGAAACTGTACTGATTCTGAAAATTGAGAAACATCAACATCATCATTATATCCCTTTATAAGTCTCATGCTAAACAACCTCCCCCAAGGAATGCCGGAAAGCACGGTCCTGAGCCACTTGCACCCATCAACTTCCTGCAAGTCTTACAAGGTCTTCACTCCATCCAGAGGGGGGCCGCCCTACACTTCGCCTACTGATACGGACAGCTACACGAAAATCTTACTTCCCCATCGGTTGTCAGTTCTTCGTGCTATATGGCCGGCCCATGCCACTTGGCTTATTAATCAGATAGGCTATGTCGGTTACCCTGGTTCTATTGCGGATATCCTCATTTTTAAGTTTACCACATACAAAAATCTCAAGCATAGCCCTCTACATAACTCGCTAAGCAACCATGAGCTTCCTCATACTGTAATATCGCATAAGGAAGCGATAATAACTAAAAGCTTAACATTAACAGTGATTCACAAGCTAGCGGATCTCCCTAAGTACAAAACTTTTTCTAGAAGCTAATCAAACAGAACACTTCGGTATATGAATACGTGAGAGCACGCGGAGGTAAACTTTAAATTATTGATTGATAGATCTAGATCAACAGACTTTACCCGGTAGTTTGGGAGATTACTTTTTCAAAATAATCGAGACTTAATAAATTTGAATACAAAAATGTGTAACCTTAAATACATAGATAAAATTGTTATATGGTGTTAAAATTGAGTTATATGAGTTAAATAGTAAATTTTGTAGATCGGAATAATTGTAAATACGTTTTGTTTTTAATATATAAATATAAAAGAATAAGAAAAAAATGAAACATAAAAGTTTAAAAAGCAAAAAAAAAAAATCATCTCGGAGTTTAATTCCATTTACAAAAGGACGCATGATTTTCCATGTTATAATAGCTGCACTTACAAAATATTTCTAATCAATGAAACTTAATAAAGTTTTCATTTATTATCATTTATTTTCATTTTCCAAAAAAATACGGATTCATTACATTAAGATGCGCTAGAATGTAATAATAATTTACAAAGCAACAATTTAACAGAAAATAATTTATCATAGTTTTATGTTAGTGAAGTGGATTATCTGGTATATTTCAGTTCATTAGAAGTGCTGTTACCTTGTTAAATGGAATCGTTTTACTAACATTATGCACTATTGACCATGGTAATTTAATTTTTTCAATAAACCTACCTACCATCAACTGGACTGTGTGATCGGAAGTGCGTCCTTACGTTATTTAAAAAAAATCTAACGAAATGCGAAGAGATATTTTGAATGTTTTGGAGTCTGTTAATTATAAAAAACATTTTTTTACATGCATTAAAACAATACTTTGCTTAATTTTTCCATCTTTAATTTCTTCATACCTCATAACGCCTTGCCAAATAATTTAAACCCGGTTTGTTTTTTATAGTCTGATTGTGACTTACTATCCCTAAAAAAATTAATCTGATTTTTGAGATCTCACGTCACTGAGATCACACACAAAACAATTGAGCAATGTTAGGTAGAGCCACGTTGCAGTTATATTATGTTTGTAGCACGAATTCTGGAGATTCCTTCGTCTGGAGAAGGACCACGTTTTTACAGAATACCAGCATAAAGAATCATGTCCAGTCTTGACCTAAACATTTTCTATCGCGTCTAGTGATGTGAAATATGTTATAAAATTGCATATTTTTTTCTTATTTCGTATCGCATGATTGAATTATCAAATAAAGCCACGAAAAAAGTAATGTTACTTTGTTGATCGTTATCAATAGACTTTTGTAGACGGAACGTGTTTTACAATGGCTCAAAGGCCAAGAAACCATGCCAAAATATATTAAAAACATGTTTAAAACGTTCCGTTTCAGACTACGAAAAACTTGCTCATTCGTTATGTGGTTTATGAATGTTCAAAATAACCAATTTCTTTTTTTATAATTAATTAATATAGGATTAAATACGATTTTTAATGGTTTTGTACTACGATGTGGGAGGAAAAATAAATGTACATCTTATCTAACAGCTGTTATAACCTCAAAATTTTATTTACTTAATAGCATTTTTCCCTGGCCTTTGAATAAAAAGATGATAAGTATATATGTTATTACAAACAATAACTGTTTTTATACAACAGTAGTTATAGGTAGACGCAACCTGATAAAGGAATCAAGTGACAGGTCATTCAATGTATGAAAAGTGGGCATGATTCTTTGCAGCTCAATGGTGTTTCTTATGGTGAATATAGAGAATCCGAAACCCTATTTACTGGAAACGAGACAGGCCATCTTAGCCCTTAGGGGTGGCAGCGCATCTGCATTTTCATTCTTAGCCGATGATAAATGTACATAGATGTCTATGGGCTACAGTAGCCACTTACCATTAGGTAAACTGTGTGCACGTTTGTCACCCAAAGTAAATCAATACAATTTTTGAATTTAGAGTGTTGTAGTTTTTGTGTAAGATAAAGTTTTAATCACTATACAAAGAAATAATCACAAAGTTTCAATCTAGAAAATTAAACCTTTGTGAATTTAATTCAAAAAGTTTAATTACCACTCCATTAAAACGACAACGTAACATTCGAGCCTGTGTTATTAATTAAAAACTGAAATAAATTCGCTTTTGATATAAGATTAAGATATTCAAGTCATCTCGTGAGCAAACTAAATGACTGATTCCGTAAAGTAGCTATCACACAGTGCTATTGATGTAGTAATAAGTAATGCAAGAACGAACTTAAATGATGATCAGTATATATACAGAAACAGGCAGAAGATGGGCAGCAGCATCTTCCTGATAACAGCAACTGTACAACAAAAAACTGCGGTTGCCAACCCGCTCGCCAAGCGTGGCAACTATGGCAATATACCCCCCATGAAGAGTTACACAAATAGACGGCCCCCAGTCCCCGGCGGCCCCGCTATTCCTGGCTACGGTGGCGACCATGGTAAGGGCGGGGCAGGGGGTGCTAAGAATCTCCGGTGGAGGTTCGGTTGCCACCTACGACGACTCGACCAGGTAACATTTAACGCACGTACCCTGAGGACTTACGAGAAGATCCTGGAGCTGGAAGAAGAGATAGACAAGTTGCGCTGGAATATTATAGGATTATCCGAGGTCCGAAGAGAGGGGGAGGACACGGTGATTCTCGAATCCGGCAACTTGTTCTATCACTGGGAGGGCGAACATCTGTCCCGAAGAGGTGTTGGATTTATCGTCCACAAGTCTCTCGTTAACAACGTTGTAAAGATTGGGAGTGTATCGACGAGGGTTGCGTACCTTATACTCAGAATCACCAAACGGTATTCGCTGAAGGTCATACAGGTTTACGCGCCAACGTCGAAACATCCCGATGAGGAGGTGGAGGAAATGTATGAGGATATTTCCAGAGCCATGCATTCCTCCAAAACCCACTACACGGTGTTGATGGGAGACTTCAACGCAAAACTGGGCACAAGAAAGAACGGTGAGCTGAAGGTAGGGAAATTTGGGATAGGGCAACGGAACCTAAGGGGCCAGAAGCCCCTAAGGCCGACTTCATGGAAAAAGAGGGACTTTTTATGATGAACTCTTTCTTCCAGAAGCGGCCCCACAGCAAGTGGACCTGGTCGAGCCCCGAAGGTTCGACAAAAAACGAGATTGACTTCATTATGACGACCAGACGCCAACTGTTCAGAGATGTCTCAGTGATCGCAAGGGTGAAAACTGGCAACGATCACCGAATGGTTAGAGGCACACTGAACCTAAACGTTAAGTTGGAGAGGTCTCGTCTAATGAAGTCAACGCTCCGTCACCCTCGTGCACTAATCCAGAATCCCGAAACCTTTCAGCTCGAGTTACGTAACCGCTTTCAGTGCCTAGAAGATTGTAATGCAGTGGACGATATGAATGACAAGCTCGTGGAAACTGTCCATGCGGTCGGAGCTAAGTTCTGCAAGACCCGCCACAGAAGAACACAAAAACTCTCCGATCACACTCTTAATCTCATGGCTGTTAGACGGGAGATGAGGCTGCAATCGTCAACAGATTTGACAGCATACAGGCAACTGAACAGACAGATCTCCAAATGTATGAGACGAGACTTACGCAACTTTAATACCGCTCGTATTAAAGAAGCGATCGAGCGGAACCAGGGCTCCAAAGTCTTTGCCAGAGATCTGTCTCCAGAAAGAACCAACTGTCTAAGCTTAAGACTGAGTGTGGCAGCATCGTTTCCGGGACACCTGAGATTTTGAGTGAGATTGAGAGGTTCTATGGGCAGCTGTACACATCATCGTTGGAGCCACACGCAAGTGTGAGTAACGATCCAAGAGCAAGTCTTATCCGACACTATTCCCGAATATATATCCCGAATGTCAATCTGAGCGAGATTAGAATGGCTCTCCAGCATCTTAAAAACGGCAGGGCCCCAGGCGAGGATGAAATTACAGCGGAGCTTCTGAAAGCGGGTGGAACACCGGTACTTGAAGTCCTTCAGAAGCTTTTCAATTCCGTCCTCCATGGTGGCACTACTCCGGAGGCGTGGAGCAGAAGTGCGGTGGTCTTGTTCTTCAAGAAAAGTGACAACGCCCTCTTGAAGAACTACAGACCGATATCCCTTCTGAGCCGCGTCTACGTGCTCTTTTCGAGAGTCATTACGAATCGTCTCGCACGCAGACTCGACGACTTCCAGCCTCCCGAACAAGACGGTTACCGAAAGGGCTTCAGTACCATAGACCACATACATACCCTGCGGCAAATTGTACAGAAGTCCGAAGAGTACAATCTGCCACTTTGCCTGGCGTATGTGGACTATGAGAAAGCCTTTGATTCCGTCGAAATTTGGGCGGTGCTGCAGTCCCTTCAGCGGTGTCAAGTTGACTATCGGTATATCGAAGTGCTGAAGTGTTTGTACAGTAGGGCTACGATGGCTATCCGAGTACAGAACCAGAGTACCTATGCAACTGCAGAGAGGTGTAAGACAGGGTGACGTTATATCCCCGAAACTCTTCACCGCTGCATTGGAAGACGTTTTCAAGCTACTGGACTGGAAAGGATACGGTATTAACATCAATGGCGAGTACATCACTCATCTTCGATTTCCTTACGGCAGAATCGCTGGAGGACCTAAGCACTATGCTCAATGACCTCAATGGTGTCTCCTAACGGAAAGGTCTTAAGATGAACATGGACAAAACAAAGATCATGTCTAATGTCCATGTCACACCTATGCCGGTAGTTGTTGGGAGCACTATGCTCGAAGATGTTGACGAATACGTTTACCTGGGACAAATAGTCCGACTAGGTAAGTCCAACTTCGACCGAAAGGTCAATCGACGGATTCAACTCGACTGGGCAGCGTTCGGGAAATTACGACACATCTTCTCGTCAGGTATACCTCAATCTCTGAAAACTAAAGTGTACAACCAGTGCGTGTTGCCAGTGATGACTTGCGGGTATGAGACGTGGTCCTTTACTGCTGGCCGTATGAGGACGCTCAAGGTCGCTCAGCGAGCTATGGAGAGGGCTATGCTCGGAGTTTCTCTGCGTGATAGACTCAGAAATGGAGACCGACATAGCCCAACGGATTAGTAAGCTGAAGTGGCAATGGGCCGGCCCTATAGCTCAAAGAACCGATAACCGATGGGGAAGAAAGGTTCTCGAGTGGCAGCCTCGTACCGGTAGGCGTAGTGTAGGGCGATCCCCCACTAGATGGAGTGACGACCTGGAAATGTATAATATATACTACCTAGGTGGATTGAAAAGTACTCGGCCAAAACAGATCCATTCAATTCTAAAAATCAAATCTACCCACATTATTTAGTTCAGTTCAGACTAGTTCATTGTGTGAAGTTCGAAACGTGTGCGATAATTAGTTGTGATTTTATAAATTTATTAACAAAGTAATCGGACATAATTTCCGCGAATGGAGCAAATCGAGCAGCGTGCCGTCATTAAGTACCTCCATAAGAAGGGGCTATCATCAAAAGCCATCCATGATGACATGGTCAGTACATTAGGCGATTGTGCTCTGTCATATTCATCCGTCAAAAAATGGATAGCAGAATTTAAGCGTGGTAGAGAGAGTGTGAAAGATGAACCCCGCTCTGGAAGGCCTTCGACGTCAACTACTGACGAAAATATTAAAAAAGTACTTGATTTACTAATGGGAGACCGCAGATTAAAAATTAGAGAGATAGCCGAGATTATAGGCATCTCTTATGAACGAACTCAAAACATCATTGTCAACGAGTTGGGTTTCCACAAGGTGTCTGCGAGGTGGGTTCCGCGACTGCTTTCAGTTGAACAAAAAAGGACGCGATTGACTATTTCACGCGACTGTTTGGAGTTATTTGAAGCCGATGCAGATGATTTTTTGAATCGTTTTGTTACTATGGACGAAACATGGGTTCATTACTGTACACCGGAAACAAAACAACAATCAAAACAGTGGAGAAGACCTGGTTCACCACCCCCTAAAAAGGCTAAGTCGATTTTGTCGGCAAATAAGGTGATGGCTTCAGTATTCTGGGACTCGAAAGGTGTGATTATGATTGATTATCTTGAAAGGGTCAGACTATAAACTCTGACTACTACTGCACCTTACTACGTCGTTTACGAGAGGAAATAAAAGAAAAACGTCGAGGAATGCTCAGAAGAAAAGTCCTGTTTCATCAAGATAACGCCCGTGTTCACACGTCAGTACAGTCAATGGCTGAAATTCACAACTGTGGCTTTGAACTGTTACCGCATCCGCCGTATTCACCTGATCTGGCACCATCAGACTTCTTTCTGTTCCCTAACCTAAAAAAGCACTTGGGAGGTCAAAGATTTTCGACAAACGACGAGGTCAAAGCAGCTGTAGACACATATGTTGACTCTAAGGAAGAATCATTTTTTTTCAAAGGTCTAAATGCTTGGAAGGGGAGGTGGCAAAAGTGTATTGAACTTGATGGTGATTATGTAGAAAAATAAAAATATAACTGATTTAGTATGTGTTTATTTTCTTGGTTAGGCCGAGTACTTTTCAATCCACCCTCGTATATATATAAAAATAAATAATAATATATATATAAAAATAAGAGCTGTGCTTAGTTCAAACTTGCAAAGATTTTTTCATATGCTTAACAACTTGATTTTTAAAAACAAACTTGTAGGGAGCTTTTTTAATGTCAAGAGGGATGTCGTTCAATGGAGGCGAAAAAGTGAATTAGTAACCAGTATAGTTTAAAAGAGTAAGCAACTTAACATTAGCCGAAGAACGGATAGAACAATTATGGGAATCTCCCAGGTATTAAAATTTAGAATTCAGATACTCGGGAGCACATAGATTGTTCAGAATTATGAAAAGGATGTAGAGTATTCTTACATATCTGCGAAAAAGATAGCAACCAATTGAAGATACATGGTCGTATTTACGAAGACCATAAATGTATTTGATGCATTTGTCAAGCGGAAGATCCAGTTTACTAAGGTGATGTTGAGACAGGTTACAGCAACCAACATCGTCAACAATTAATAATCAAAAGAACAATTGACTGAACAACTAAAATCTTAGTATTGGTGGGAAGACGCCAGTAGGCAGACTACATCAGTTAAGTAGTATATATTCAGTACGCACGGCCTGTTGGCGCCCTCGAAGATATGATGAGAACCATTCCTGAGCTGAAGACGAGATATGCAAATGAGAAAGAAGTGCTAACAAGATACCTAGGCTGCACTAAATGTATCGGGAACGGAATATTTCCACTGTTCTCCTTTAAAAATCGAATACCATTTATTTATTTAAAACTCCTTTAAAAATCGAATACCATTTATTTATTTAAAAAAAGATTCTTGGTCTTGTCACAAGGTTTGTCAAACTTGTTTAGTCGTTGAGAAAATGGAATTGACTCGAGAATATTCAAGAGCGATAATTTATTTTGACTTTCGAAGTGGTTTAACACAAAAACAGTGTGTTGACCAGATGATTAATTCTGAATTTGGTGATAAAGCCCCATCCAAAACCACAATTTATCGCTGGTTTGCTGAATTTCAACGTGGACGTGTCAAGCTCAGTGATGATCCCCGTTAAGGTCATCCAAAAACTGCAGTCACCCAAGAAAACGTTGATGCTGTGCGTAAGCTGATTGAGGAAGATCGACATGTGACATACCGCGAAATTCAGGCAACTTTAGACATTGGCGTGAGTTAAATACAAATAATCTTGCATGAACAATTAGGTGTAAAAAAAGTTGTTTTCCCGATGGATACCGCATTCGCTCTGTGAAGAGCAAAAAGCGGCTCGCGTTACTTGGTGCGTCAGAACTCTCGAAAGATTCCACGCAGGATCCTCAAATGCTGTATACAACATCGTATCAGGTGACGAATCCTGGATATATGCGTACGAACCCGAAACAAAAAACCAGTCACGAGTTTGGGTGTTCAAAAATGAGTTAAAGCCAACAAAAATTGTTCGTTCGAGGAGTGTTGCAAAAAAAAATGGTGGCCACGTTTGTCTCCAAAACCGGCCATGTTACGACTATTCCTCTTGAGAGCAAAGAACGGTTAATTCAGAATGGTATGCTAGCATTTGTTTGCCACAGGTCGTTTCTGAACTCCGTAAAGAGAACTGCAACCACCGTATCATCCTCCATCACGACAATGCGAGTTCTCACACCGCACACAGAACAAAAGAGTTTTTAGAGCAAGAAAACATAGAATTATTAGACCATCCGCCGTACAGCCCCGACCTAAGCCCTAATGATTTCTATACTTTCCCTAAAATAAAGAATAAATTGCGTGGACAGAGATTTTCATCACCTGAAGAAGCTGTGGACGCCTACAAAACGGCCATTTTGGAGACCCCAACTTCCAAATGGAATGGTTGCTTCAATGATTGGTTCTATCGTATAGAAAAATGTGTCAAATTTTGCGGAGAATACTTCGGAAAGCAATAAATACATTTTTAAATAGTAATGTTGTGTCACTTCCTTGATTCCCGAAATTTTCCGTGCCGCCTCGTATCATGATCAACAGAATCAAATGCGTTAGAAAAAATAAGAATAGATAAGAACGGTCAGTTTTGATTTTGCAATCCCCTCACGGATATCTTCCGTCACCTTGAGAAGAGCAGTAGCTGTAGAATGACCAGGGTGGAAACCCGACTGATAAGGAGAATGAATATTCTTTAAGAAATCATTATTATCATCATTATTATTATTACGTATTTTTCTCCATAATTGATTGACGGTCTAGGGTCTGAAGACTGTCTGAGGGTAGGAAGTTAACTGCATGCAAATAATTCCGTAGCCATTGTGTTGGAAACTGTTAATATGTATATAATACATTTTATATTATTTATTATTGGAAGAATGAAGGTATTGGCTCACTAATCCGGCTATCCAGCGTGGTGACTAAGGCATTGTCTTTTTTTCATTGGTTTATACCACTCTAGTCCACTGTCTATGTAATGTCTAGTCCACTGTTGAACATTAGCCTCAAACCTCACTATAAATTGGTGCCATGGCTTTCACGCGGGTTATCTAAACTAAAAAACTGTAATTTTGTATTTTCTAAAACACGTTAAGTTTTAGTGGCCAACATTGAAAAGAGATTTATCGTGCGGCAGTTGTAATATAAGGCTTACGATTTCAACATTAGTTAATTTTATATAATTAGAAATAGTTTTCATGTATAATAGGATTAGAGCATCTTGAAATATGGAGTACCATTCTATCGTGCAATAACAAAAATATTCAGAGAGTAACGGACGATAATGTCTAAAGTGCGAAGAGTATCATAACGTATAATTTTTTTGTAGAATTATACTAGAAATAAAAATCATAACACATTTAGATTTTTTTCTAGTAATCTAATATGTCAAGGAAGAAGCACGATATTTTGATTTCGTACGTAGAAATGCGGAGGGAAATTTAGATTAGAACATTCGTATGTCATTTTAAAAGTAAATTATAGCAGGTCAGTGTTTTATATAAACACTTGAAAAAAATATTTTATAGGATTAAATCACCATTGGTTTTAATTTTATAGTTCTAAGTATGCAGGGACCTAAGTTATAATCTTCAAAACTTAAATGAATATAAAACTTGTGATGAATATTTCGTCGGTATCAGAACCTTGTTAATGTTAAAGATGAGCGAAAGGTATGCCTTGATACCATAGAAGAACGATACTCGTAATGTCTTTCTCTGGTTTGGCACTTTTCAAGCGTAGACACTTTGTTGGCTTGCTAACCTTAACATCCTTGACTCTCATTAGAGGCTGATGAACTGTGCAAATATAATTTAAAAAAATGTGTTTACATTTTTGTGCCATTTGTGTTAGTCTAATGATAATAATGAATAAATGATAATAATGATACGCGTGGTTGGTCGTCAGTGATGGCAAGACTGCTGGCTTTTTCCCTTCAGGAGGCTAAATATACTTAAAGTATACGGAGTCATTTTTGGTAATATAAATGTTTTGCTATTTTTGTAGAGGTGCATATTTGTAAATATTTATTTTTAAATTTTAAGAGTGGATTAAAAATAAAGATTAAACTCACCAATACTAAAGGTAACGTTATAAAGATCCTAAATTGTTTTAAAACTCAATTTAGTTTGTGAGTTTAAAATTCTTGGCTATTTGTGTTTTATTAGAAATACAGCACACGTCTTGAGGCTTACATTAATTTGTCTTGAACTTTTTCGCTTTAATATATTTGTGAATGTATTTGGCAGGAATAATCGTTTTATAAGATTGTGCTGTAAATATTTAGCTTTCTACACTTTTTTGAGTTGTAATTTTTTTTAATTCTGTAGAAATAAATGGGTGGATTACAGTAGTGAAATATTCTACGTGAATGTAATAGTGCAATATAGTGTTGGAAAAACAATGATATTATTCTATATCATTGTCATCACAACGCCATACTTAACTTCGTGAGGTGTTCTTCTATTCAAATTTGCTGACAATAAATGTCTATTTACTATTTGCTGGTAGGCCTGTTTGCAAAACTAGATAAGTAGATACAAGGCCTCATCTTATGTCTAGGAGTATAACTGGCTAGCCTCAGAGTCAGTATAACTTCAGTTTGTGAGGAATTCTATCTTAGTCCTCAGAGGCAGGCATCTGTAGTTATCTCTGTTTGAAGCTGGTTGTAGGTATCCATGGACGGCAATAGCCACTTACCATCAGTTGTGCTATAAGTATGTTTGTCACTTCAGTTTTATAAAATATTATATTGAAGCATTAATAGGGGCTGACTGCTGCTGATGTTTTCAATTTGGGGTGATAGTGTCGTTTGCATGATTAAAATTGACATTACTTAATGTTACATTACATTATTGATCTGCACCTACATTATATTATTATATATAATATATATTATGTAATTATTTTTGTATGAATTCATTATTTTAAATGCGAAAGTAGCTCATTTTGTCTATTAATTACCTCATTGTACATGTAGATACGACTAAGCCACTGAAATAATCATGACAAAGTCAAAGATATGGGTTACGTTTCGTCGTGATTTTTTATGATGGTTTGTTTTTAAATTCCTATTTGTAGCATATTTTTGTACCCAAAAGAAAAACGATATGACACTACGTGTGTTTAAAATAATTAATTGATTAAAATACCACGTCAGCTTTTTTATTATTATTTCATAAATTTAACGTGACAATGTTTGTGATTTTAAATGTTAAAGAAAGTGGTAAAGTCCACATTCTTCATTTGTGTAGACAAGATATAGAAACCAATAAAATAGAATAGAAAAGAATAATTTTTATACAATATAGATAGCATCCAATTCTTACTGTAAGAATTTTTTTTACTTTACCACTGATTCAGAAAATGTGTGGAAGGTTGTACAAACTATTTACAAATTTTATTTAAAAAAATAGCTTGGAAGCGACCACCTCATTCGCGGGGGTTATTATCAAATATGTATTTATTTATTTTATAACAACACTTTTTGAACAGTTTTTAATAATTATTAAAAGAGTTTATTTAACTTCACTTGTATGTATGTCCTGGAATTTTGAAATCAATATTTCACCCTATTCCACTGAAGCCACAGTTTCTTGTGATAATTCACAATTACCTAAATAATGCCATTTCAATCCAATATGGCGGAATTTATAAAATGTGGATTTATCATTTCCACAACAACCTCTATGATATGAGATAAAATTAAAGGGCATGATAAGTGAAACACAAGAAGTAAAGTGCCGTTATTCTAAATCCAATATGGTGAACGTCACAAAATGGCGATTTATATTTTCCGTAGTAACCCCTAAGATATTGGTATCAAATGAAAAGGCTTTACGAGCAAAACAATAAGTAAAGTGATGTCATTCTAAATCAAAATAAAATTTAAATTAATTTAAATAAATTTATTACATTACACAATTTATGTGATTTATATCATATAAATTGTGTAATGTAATAAAATAAATGAGTTAAACTTGTCATGAGATTAACCTATTTTGTAACAAACGTAATTGTTTTCTAAGAATTGCCAGTCATGTCAATATCAAGTTACATATTGTATTTTTGTACACAGGTAATTCTTGCAACAAGCTTTTATATCATATAAATTGTATACTGTAATAAATTTACGGGTTTGATGTAATTTAAAGTTTATTTTATCATTAGTATACCATTACGACACTATTCCGATGATATCCAGGACGTCAGTCTGAGCGAGGTTAAAATGGCTCTCCAGCACGTTAAAAATGGTAAGTCCCCGGGAGAGGATGGAATTACATGGAAGCTTCTGAAAGCGGGTGAAACAGCTATACCTAAAATCCTACAGGAACTCTTCAATTCCGTCTTCCATGGTGGCACTACTTCAGTGGTGATTATGTGGAGGTTAAGTGCATTAGTCTTGTTCTTCAAGAAAGGCAATAACGCTCTCTTTAAGAACTACAGACTGATTTCCCTTCTGAATCGCGTCTACATGCTGTTTTCGAGAGTCATTGCGAATCGTCTCGCATACAGACTCGACGATTTCCAGCCTCTCGAACAAGCCGGTTTCCGTAAATGCTTTAGCACTATAGACCACATAGATACCCTTCGGAAATTTGTACGGAATTCCGAAGAGTAAAATCTGCCACTTTGTCTTGCGTATGTGGACTATGAGAAAGTCGTTCTTGGACTTGGAAAACGCCTATGACAGAGTGGATAGGAATGTTTTATAGCAAACACGGAACTCATTTGGGTTGAACGCTGGCTTGATTCAGGCATTGGAGTCTCTTTCTAGTGCTTGTGATAGGATCAACTGGGATTATTGGGAGACTATTCGGACTGGTTTGGCATCCATAAACGTGTCAGAGAGGGCTGTGTGGCTTCCCCGTTGCTGTTAAACCTATTTATGTACGGTTGTTTACAACATTTGAAAGTTGAAGAATGCGGTTTAAGAATGGGTGAGTTAACCGTCAAATGCCTTTTGTACACCGATGATCAAGATATTCTTGCGTCGTCGGCGGCCGAGTTTCAAATGATGGTTACATTAATGAACAAATCATTAAAAGAAATGGGTATGAAAGTGAACGCAAGTAAGAAGTTATGGTTTTTGAAAGAGAAGAAATTGGAGAAAAAACGATACGTGAAATAAGAATATAAGGGGAGTTGATCTAGCAAGTAGAAGAACCTTATATATTTGGGTTGCGTATTTAGCAGGGATGGGAGATGTGTTAAGGATATAGAGCGACGAGTGAATACAGGAAATAGAGTAAATGGGGCCCTACACTCTATTGTGAAGAGTCAAAATGTGTCAAAAAAAGGCACGTATGGCAATTTATAACGCTGTGTTGGTCCCTACTTTAACGTATGGTAGTGAAAGTTGGGTGTGGCAGAAGAAGCAACCGACGAGCATGTATGCGTAGGTATATGGATGTGAAGGAGGCGAGAGAGGTGTGTCAGGATCGTGACATATGGAAGTCTGTAGTCTCTGCCTACCCATCTAGGTGACAGGCGTGAGTGTTTATGTATATATGCCGTCAATTCCGTCGAAATTTGAGTGGTGCTGCAGTCCTTTCAGCGGAGTCAAGTGGACTGTGGGTATATCCAAATGCTGAAGTGTTTGTACAGTTGGACTACGATGGCTATTCGAGTAGAGAACCAGAGAACGAAACCTATCCAACTGCAGAGAGGTGTAAGACAAGGTGATGTAATATCACCGAAACTCTTCACTACCGCATTGGAAGACGTTTTCAAGCTACTGCAGCTACAGTATTAACGTCAATGGTGAGTACATCACTCACCTTCGATTCCCCAATGATGCGTCTTCCTAATAACATCCAAAAATTAAGCTGCGGTTGCCAATACGTCCGCAAAGCGTGGAAAGACTGGCAAATATTCCCCCTATGACTATGGACTTTTGAAAGTCTGTAACGGTAACGGATGCTATGCTTTATAAATGTCGTGATTGTGAAAAAAATCTCTGTTTTAAATTAAAATAATGGGAAAAGAATAATTACCGTCTGACAGAATTATTGTCTAAAAAGTCGCTACACACAACAAACACTCTCATGTTCATGTTCATTCAACTCAGCTGTTTTTCTGTACGCTTAAGCATCTTTTTTATTGTTCACTTTTCAGTGCTTTATATTTGTAGGAATCTGCCTTTGTAAATACAACCGCATTTTGAAAATAAAATTTTTAATGTTAATATTACTTATATGTAAGCCAGTTTAAAGTACTTATAAGAAATTTTAAAAAAGAACGTGCGTTATTTTGTTATAGGAGTTGCGGTAACTCAGAGGCTAGCGTTCGCTGATAATTTTACAGTACGCGAATATCCTGGGTTAGACTACGTAGTAAAGTGCTTAGATTAATATGTATTAGTATGTATCGGCGGTAAAGCTACCTATCTAAGAAATTAAAATAATATTTCGAAGACAGGTGAAGTCTGCCAACACGCTTTAGTGCAGCCCGGCCGATGCTTCTATGCCCTTAAAATCTTCTTAAAAGCAAGAGGAAACCCGTGCATAGCAGTGGGACATACTGTGATATTTTTTACTTTTTAATTTTTCTTGGATGTGTGTGGGTAATCGGAGTACCACACGGTTCACATTATATACGTCATCGATCTTACATTACCGTTTCAAATGCCATAAGATTTTACTGAATACTCGTATTTTGTTACGGTTTATTTTAGACATATACATCTTTTGGTACGAGTTATCATTGATGATGATTCGTTAAAGGCGATAAGAGTTGACATTTATAAATAAACTTAATAGTGAATTACTGAATATTACTTAAAATAAAGTCGTGCGAAAGTTATTTGACATACCTAGCAGCAGAACGAATCGTCAGTCGACGAAAGTCAAAATAGTTCTAAACTTGAAATTTGAAATACTTAAAAGAACAGAAGAACAGAAACTACAGAAAAGAACCAGCAACAAAGCTCTCGAGTGATTTGTTTTGTAAAATAAAGTGATGACTATTTTACATTTAAAACCATTTATATTATTATTATTGCATATTATTAAAACTACTTTTACGGATTTTGTCGCGTTTATTTTTATTTTTTACTTTTTATTTTTTAATTCCCGACGTTTCGGGCGCTTTCCAGCACCCATGGTCACGGGGGACTGAGATGACTGACGTCTCGATGTCATTGTTAAACCCGGAGTACCTTCAGCTTTTTTTAATTATTGTTTATGGTCCGATCTATGCAAAATGAACTGACTATGTCCTGAGGTCTTGCAGTGGTATGCTTGGGTTTAGTTTTAATTTTATTGATTATAGGATCCCAAGCAGGTGGTGGTACCCAGCCTCCTTCTCTATTGAAATTAGGATGTTTTTTAATTTCAATAGCCTCACGTATCATCCTTGGTAGGAATCGGTGTTCTTTCGCGAGGATTTGTGGTCTATCAAATCTGATGTAATGGTTGGGGCCGTCTAGGATATGATCACAAACTGCAGACTTCCCGGAACGTTGATGCTTCACATCAGCTATATGTTCTTTTACGCGGGTCCTAATTGGTTTTACCATCAGACAAAGTAACTGCATTTTTAGAACATCTTAATTCCATAAACGCTAAAATTCAATTTACTATGGAGTTAGAGGCAAATAATTCCTTACCTTTCCTAGATGTGTTAGTCATCCGAAATCCTAATAACACCATTGGTCACACTGTGTATAGGAAAAAGACCCATACAAACCGATATTTAAACGGTGAATCTCACCACCATCCTTCACAGTTAGCTACCGTGGGCAAATCTTTGTTACAGAGAGCACGAGGGATCTGTGACAACAAACACCTGGCCGCCGAGCTTCAGCACGTCAAGCAAGTTCTGCACGACAACAAGCTTCGGGTCCCGCGCCTACGTCACAGTGACCGAGTGAAGCCGGCCACAGTCGAGCGTGTGCCTGATGTACTACCATATGTCAGAGGTGTCACAGACAAGATTGGCTATATCTTGAAGCGAGCTTCTATTAGAACATTCTACAAGCCGCCGAAGAAGATTAGTCAGTTTCTACCATCCGTCAAGTGTCATATTCCTCTACAAGATGCAGGAGTGTACAAGCTTGATTGTGAATGTGGTCTCTCTTATATAGGACAAACCAAAAGATCAATTAGAACCCGCGTAAAAGAACATATAGCTGATGTGAAGCATCAACGTTCCGGGAAGTCTGCAGTTTGTGATCATATCCTAGACGGCCCCAACCATTACATCAGATTTGATAGACCACAAATCCTCGCGAAAGAACACCGATTCCTACCAAGGATGATACGTGAGGCTATTGAAATTAAAAAACATCCTAATTTCAATAGAGAAGGAGGCTGGGTACTACCACCTGCTTGGGATCCTATAATCAATAAAATTAAAACTAAACCCAAGCATACCACTGCAAGACCTCAGGACATAGTCAGTTCATTTTGCATAGATCGGACCATAAACAATAATTAAAAAAAGCTGAAGGTACTCCGGGTTTAACAATGACATCGGGACGTCAGTCATCTCAGTCCCTCGTGACCATGGGTGCTGGAAAGCGCCCGAAACGTCGGGAATTAAAAAATAAAAAGTAAAAAATAAAAATAAACGCGACAAAATCCGTAAAAGTAGTTTTAATCATGTGCAATGTTCGCGTAAATATAAGAAATCATTATTATTGCATATTATGATATTAAGTTTTTATTTCGTTTGTTTTGTACTTTATTGCATTGCGAATGCCAAATGCTAGAGCAGAAGTGATGCATGAGTGATATACGATCAAGTAGAGGTGTTACCAAATAGCCGTAGAATTTTTCCGTTCTGTAATTCTAGTTAAGGTGGGGGTCGAGTCGAGACAGAGACTGAAGACCGAGACAAATGTATTCGTCGTGTCAATATTTTGGATTAGAGACGCGCCTGGCATCGCCAGATAAATCTATCAATTTAATGTTATTAAATTTCAGATAATCATTAGCATTTAATTATTTTATCTATAATTTGTTTAAAAAAATCTACACGTAATACAATTGAAATATAACCCGATTACTCCTGGTATTGCTCTCTATTGTAGTTCATGAATTTTCATCACAATCGGTTCGGCCATTCCGAAGGTTACCCTGGACAGACTGACAGACAGACAAACAAAAACATTAATAATCGCTATTCATGCCATACTGGTATCA
Source organism: Parnassius apollo (assembly GCA_907164705.1). Lineage (NCBI taxonomy): Eukaryota > Metazoa > Arthropoda > Insecta > Lepidoptera > Papilionidae > Parnassius > Parnassius apollo. Next base: position 7,735,615 of record CAJQZP010000644.1, read on the forward strand.
AAATAACCATCTTAGCTTCAATAGAAGGCATATATTTCGATTTTCGATATTAGGTACAGATAAATACATCAATTTTATTTATATGTATATTGGTATATGTATGGATATAGATATGTGATATTTTAATCCCAATAAAGACTTTTAGGCTTTTAATATAAATGTATAACTTCAATATACTCGCAAAGCAATCATGACCGTTTCTATATTGTAAGAATCTCAATTTTTGTTTGATTCGTTAATACATAATATTTGTTAAAGATACGTTAATATAAAACAACAGGCAACCTCAGTAACTTCTTTTGTTGAAACTTACTCACTATAGCCAAGCAAATCTAAGAAATACATTTTGACAGCTGTCAGACTTATTGCACCGGACCAGGCATGCCAATCAAAAATTTGGAACGTACAAGATTAGATTCTAAAAAAAATCGATATCGATTATTTAGAATTGTTAATCATTTACAGTTTGATTTGAATAGTACCAGAATAAATTAAAAACGCATAATTTAAAACACAAGGTGTATTAGTTTCTACGTATTTGTTGTTACTGCTTATTTCTAGAGGCACAATTATAAAAAATTATGATTAAAACTAGATTAAACATAAATTTATTCAATCACTTTCAGTACAACTAGTTGAGTTGTCGTAGTTTAGATTAATTATAATTTGTTTTTCAATAATGCAATCAAAATTAATGTCTCTATCAAAGTCATCCATAATAATTTTTTTGTTTTTTTTTTCTACCACTTTTGTCCAATGATCTTTTATGACATGGGCACATGTTTCAACGAATATAGAAGAAACAGTCCAAAAAGTTAAAGCCGAGTCACAAAATAAGAAGACAAACACAAATTCACAAAATTATGCACAGTAAGCTCCGGATATTGAAATTTCGTAGTGGTTTTTTCAGTGCGGCCTTGTATATGAGTTTTTTTAGCCTACACAAATTTAAAGCTTGTTTTATTCATGATTCATGTAATTAAGGAATTTTATAAATAAAAATTAAATGAAACAAATAATACATTAAAAAAATAATGATTCGATTATCTGAATACTTTAACCGATTATTTGAATATTTTTGCCGATTATTCGCATAACAATGAATTTTAATCATCCAAACACTACGGTAATATACATAGCGACATATCATTGAAACGACGTCAAGTAAAAAAAGTTGATACCGGTTATTTTTTAATATTTTGCTTTGTTTGAAACATTCAAATTTAAATGAGTGATAAAAAACTATACACGTTGTAAAGAAATATAGATAACTTTATAATTCTTCGGATTTACGTAAAAGGTTATTTTAAATCGTGTGAGTACGCTTGTGTAAAGTTATTACTGAATGATTAATGTGAAACGTCAAAAGGTATTTCTTAGCTTTGGTTAACTATAAATAGTAATAAAGTAACCTAAAGTCAGCACTTCGACAGCCTATATATAAATGTTATTCCTGAGAGGGTTATAAAGAAATTAGTTCGTAGCGCTGCTCCAGTGCGTGTTGGTGGAATTTTCGGCGTAGTGGTGTTGTTATGTGAATTCCACCAACACGCACTGGATTTGGTTTTCGAAATATTTTTATTCCTCAGACATGCAGGTTTCCTCATGTTGTCCTTTGTACACGTTTCGACGATATTGTCCTTCACCGCTGAACACGTGGTAAATTAGAACCAAAGATTTTAATTAATTATTACGTTTATTAGAGTAGGGATCGAATCAGGATAACTCACGTACTATGAAATTACGGCGAGAACTTAACCTTAACTCCGAGTAATTTTATATGAAAAATTTAGTGTTAGTAAAAATTTTATGGATAATTTTATCATAATTGAAGAAAAACACTTTCTCGTGACGTGACGAGGGTTGAAAACATTGATCCACGACTTCTTGTAAAACGTCAAACTACTTCTTCTGTCATTAAGTGGAAATAACGGACGTGGTGGTTAAACGTTTATAAGTGTTTTCTTAATAGATATTTAAAGAAATTTTCGTATTTTATATGAATTGGTTAAAATAAAAATTTTATAATTTATTGGCCGTATTATTAAATTGATTATGTGAAACCGGTGTTTTAACGAATTTTCTTAGAAAATATTGGGCTGTCAAAATGTAATCATCAACTTTTTAATAAATACTGGATATAGGTCTTTAGAAAAATGCCCCGAGTACCATGCATTTCATGGTAGATTTTATATCTCGCGTATACTAGACAGTATAGCCAACAATACATCGCAATGTATTGTTGGCTATGGGGTCTCTGTAGGCTTTTTCATAGCCACTCGTTACGATTTGCAATGGCCTAAATGGTATGATATTTTGCCATCACATGATATTTATTAAATCATAAAAACCCGTACCAGATTTTTATGTATTCTCTTCTGTTGAACATATTATACTTAAGATTAAACTCAACTCGTTTTTCTGTATTAATAATGTCCTCTAGACCGAACTTCGGCCACGGCAGCCTGCCTCAACGGAGGCTAGCCATCGGCGCAGGACAGGATTATAGTGCCTAACGCCCGAAATTAATAATCAATCCCTATCCAATTTTTGCTATCTTAGATTGGTATTTTAATCCATTTTATGGGTAAAGCGTGCCAATAAACGATCTGTGCATTGAATTTACTATCTTTAAAATCAATCTATCCTATAGAGGGCGGATCACAGAATAACGATTGGCCTCTGTTCGAAAATGACAGTTTGTGCATGTTAATAACCTATCTGTCCAGTGCCTCCATTTTAACATTTTTTTTGGCCGGTGTAAACGATCGCAGATTGCAATCCAAGAAATACCGGGGATTTCGTCACAGCGTTGATTTTACTAAAGAAAGAAAATGGAAATATCGATATTTTCTAGTGATAGTGATGACGGTGATTTGGATGTGCTGGCTCAGTTATCCGATTGGGATACTGATAAGGATGCTGAGGATAGACACCGCGCTTCTTCACGAAAAATTAGAAGAGTTAACTACATGCAGAGCCTGGATGATGCCGAGTTTACGTTTAGATTTAGTTTATCAAAACCTGCTTTCACATCACTTTTAATGTAATTGATGCCGTTTATTCGTGTAACCTCAATAAGGTAAATAGTTTTGGAAATGATGTAAAACATTAAATTAAACACAAAGCAATTTAATTTCAAAACATTGTATTGTGTGGGTATACAGTAATAGTTTTAAATTTTTAGGAACAATGGAGTTTCACCACTCCATCAACTTTTACGAACACTACGATTTTATGCATTAGGCACGATGCTAATTTCTGTAGCTGACTTTGTAGGAGTCTATATCGACAGCTGGCAGAATAGTCCGTGATATATCATCAGAAATTGCTAACTTGTATGATGAATACATTTCTGTACACCAACATAGTGCTGAAAAATTCTATCATATTGAAGGATTTCCTAGAGTTCTTGCCGCAATTGATTGATCATATACTAATCCAATCGCCATGTATTTCCTAATATTTATGGAGTAAAATTGTTTTCTTATCATAAATATCATTTATAAAACACTATTTTACTATATTAGGTATGTGGTATGGCTATGCATTAACATATACTACAAATGGGTTGGCTCGATTGGGAAAGAACTACACTCCCACAGAATACCAATGTTAAATATGCTGTGTAAAATAATAACGGGTATTACAACTCAAGCGTGACAATGCATCTATATTTTAATCTTAAATGTAGAACAAACTTAGATCTGTAACAGCATCTTCTTACCACCAGGTGAACAGGTGAACATACTAGTTTGTCACTCTTATTCTATAAACAGATACACTAACTATGTTTTCTTCTAGGTCATGTAATTGGTGAAGAATTTAGGAATCGTAAAGGTTACTTTTCCTTAAATGTCCAAACCATCTGTGATGCTGATTTGATATTCATGAATGTGTATGCCCGTTGGCCAGGCTCTACACATGATGCCACAATATTTAACAACTCAATTCTTAGAGGTTTCTGATTTGTTTAATAGTTTTGTTAGCTTTTCTTATATTTCAATGCTATAATAATTTAATTAAATATGTCTTTATTTACAGCACAATGTGATGCGGGTCTGTTTGGTAACCGCTGGATGCTTGGTGACAGTGCTTATCCAAACGGGCCATATTTGTTAACACCTCTTATAAATCCTGTTACTGAAGCTGAACAGCGCTATAATGAAGCACACATAAAGACTAGGAATGTTATTGAAAGGTATGTGGCGGCGCTGTCGTCGCACCACAAGCGAAATACACCGAAGCCTAAATCACGATATCAACATTCCGAATCAGAAACAGTATATATAGAACATCTCCGAACTATCACACGGAGCGTTGGCCACTCCCTGGGCATAACACCTTGCCCGGTGGGAGATCTCCCATTTTCCTTCCACGGCCACAGGTAACTACTTTGTTTATGTCTAACAAGTATTAGGTATTTTAAAAGAAGGAGGTTCTTAATTCTACCATATTATTTCATATTTATAAAAAAAGACGTGTGGCACTCGGGGACTGCCGCGGTAGAGCTATTGCATAGCATTTTGTATCAACTTATGCAATTATAATTATTTATTTATTTTATTTATGTAGTATTTCTCTTTCTTTGATATTAATTCAAGTTACACTTTTTGAGCGTGGTGACCGATAAGAAAACAAATTTTTTTCTTTTATTAAATAAGTAAATAATAAATGCACTTTGTTCATTCATATTCAAAACACTTTATACACAAATTTTACAAGTACAGCTATTCGCTGTTGTACGTAAATACCTATACACCTATATACTTTCTCATAAACAGCTGCTTATGTATTCGTCCGATTTCGGAGCAGCTCGTCTCGATTCGTGCGAGCTTCGTAGAGTCGTACAATACGTCTAGTTGCACGCACACAAACACCGTGTCGAAGACTGCCGAAAAGAAACGACGTTAGACAATGCACGGCCTTCAAGCCACACCTCCGTGCCCATCGGAGTGGGGAGCGTGAGGTTTTTTCGTTACGGAATTTCTGGATTCGGTCCCCGCGCCAAGCCCGCGATAGAAGCTATGCAATAGCTTAAAACTTGATAAAACGCCCTCATAAGGTCTAAAATAGCGTAGCGCCCGCGACGATTAAAAGCACTTAGAAATTCTCAGAAACTTTAAAATATTTTTGTAAAAATTATTGATTTGAGTAATCAAAATAATGAGCAAGTAAATTATGAATATTAATGTCATGAATATATTTGAGTGATTTCGAAGCATACAGATTAAGTAATTTCGTTGTAATTTCTACTATAGTGGTTTTTTAGAGGTGTTTTCGCAAATAATTATGATCGAGTCAAAATTATACTATCGTGTTTTTTGAGCAATCAAATTCAAGATAAAGACATGAATTTACCTATATCAAAATTTCACTTCCCTTAGTGGTGTCATAGTCCTATCAATTATTTTATTATTATAATAGTACATGATATTCCCTTTAAAATGACACCAATATGAATAATATCTCATATCTATATTTACAAATAAATAAAATTGAAGTGTCTGTTTGTAATGTTAAAATAACAGCTTTTTATTAAATGCATATGAAAGTACTAGTAATAAAAACACAATTTTTAAATTTTTTGTCTGTCTGTCGGTCTGTCTGTCTGTCTGTCTGTTTGTTCCAGCTAATCTCCGAAACAGCTGGATCTATTTTGACGGGACTTTCACTGGCAGATAGCTGATGATATAAGGAATAACTTGAACTACTTTTGTTTTAGAAAAAGAATTAGGGTTCCGCGCAAAAAAAATTAAAACCCATGAAATCCATATTCCACGCGGGCGAGATCGCGGGGAATAACTAGTACTCAATATAGATAAATGTATACTTATTTTTATTTATTTATTATTTTCTCTAGTTACCCGGGCAAAGATCGTAGAACCCAGGCCCACCAGGGGTTCAACTCGACGAGTAACAGGAGGTCGACCTAAATGGCTTGTGGAATATGAGACAATAGCGGTTAAAAAGGAACTAAACAAGACTTACCTATTTCGTCGACGTAGGGTCAAACCTAGGAAGATTCAGGTGTAAGTATATGTGTGTGATAGTGTTATGCTCAGTACGTGTTATATTATGTAACCTGATTTCCCGCTGGTTGCCGAACAGCAGATCCCAAGGCTTCACCTCTATTCCAGTATGGGATCCATCGAAGGGGCAAGCCGTCACAGAAACTTCAGAGTCTAGGAAATTACGCTCGTTTATCACTCATTAATTATAGTTAAGTCAATTTTCATTAGGTTAATCCAATCAAATTCAACCAGATTTAACCGAACCCGCGTTATAACGAACTCACTATTTGTGAAAAATACTGTATCACCGGACCGCGTCGCAAAAAAACTCAGGTTCGCGCAGTACATACACCAGGGCGGCCGTACGGCAATTATATTAACAAGACGCGCAACTACTCAGTTCCACGCTCCACGGCAAGATTTGTCACTTATTATTTATTGTCCAATTAATTGTCTTTAAATTCAAATGGCACGCTCTATTAACATAAGTCTAAGACAAAACAAGGAGACTTTCAATATACGAGTATGAACAACCCGGCTTCGCGCAAAAACTCTCGCGACCCCTATAATGCGACCGGAGAACGTCATCGGCGCAGGCGCCGCGTGCCTAGCTAGGAGCGCGCCCTAGCGGCGGGCCGAGTGCTGCCCAGCCCCGCCGTCTGCTCCCTAGCTCGGCTCGATGCCAACAGGGGTGACCGACCGCGCGCACAAATGCAGCTAGCCTCCCCCTCCTGCAACTCACTAATCGTCGCTTCACACCGCTTGAGATAAGACGATCTACTATCAGGCGCTAACAAACCCCCCGTCCCGGACATAAGGACCTATGTCCGCGAGTAAATTGGCAATTAGAAGACGCTTTGTATTGTTGGTTTTTACAAAAACGATCAACTGGGCAAATGATATCTGGCCCTTTGCTTTGTGAAAAAGCATTACAGTTAAAAAAAAATTAGGTGACGGCGGCTCGTTTGTCGCAAGTAACGGATGATTATATAGATTTATATCTCTTCATGAAACTTAATCAATGTTTATTAAAAAATAATAATTTCTTAATAAACATTGATTTTCGTTGAAATTGTTGTTTTTAATAAACACATAATTATTTTATTATTATAATAGTACATGATATTCCCTTTAAAATGACACCAATATGAATAATATCTTATATCTATATCTACAAATAAATAAAATTGAAGTGTCTGTTTGTAATGTTAAAATAACAGCTTTTTATTAAATGCATGAAAGTACTATTTTTGTCTGTCTGTCGGTCTGTCTGTCTGTCTGTTTGTTCCAGCTAATCTCCGAAACAGCTGGATCTATTTTGACGGGACTTTCACTGGCAGATAGCTGATGATATAAGGAATAACTTGAACTACTTTTGTTTTAGAAAAAGAATTAGGGTTCCGCGCAAAAAAATTAAAACCCATGAAATCCATATTCCACGCGGGCGAGATCGCGGGGAAAAACTAGTACTCAATATAGATAAATGTATACTTATTTTTATTTATTTATTATTTTAATAAATAAATAAAAATAAGTATTAATAATTTCTAGACACATCTCAACAGATATTTCGTTTATAAATTGCTATCAATATTGAAGCATTCTTTTATATTTAGCATCCATTTAACACAAAACTGATAGGAATACTTTTTAAATAACATAATATAATCAATAAACGATAATCGCGTATAGTGAATTTCGAGGTAAATTATTATATGTAAACGTTTTTGAATCGTCGTAATGAAACATATTTCCTAAAGAAAATACCTTCACAATTAATTTGATGTAAAATAACATTAGAAATAACGTATAAAAACAGAAAAATTATCAAATTTTTGATCGAGTTCCTTACCAGTACACAAACAAAAATGGCGAAATATCATTTTCAGATTTTTTTCTATATAGTTATTTGTTACAGAGTACACAGATAAAATTCACTCTCACAGATGACAAATTTCAAACACCACAATCTCTAATTTTTTACTCTGCTATCTTCAGCGCTGCACACGAACGGAACGATGTCGTTGAGAGCCGTGGTAGCTCACATGGTTAACGCTCTTTATAGGTATCACAGTACGGGAGCAACCCGGGTTCGATCCCCACTGGCACCAATGAAATTGTTGCGTGCTGATTTAGCTATCAGTTGGAAAGTCTGTTTTTCTAGGCCGTTTTGTTTTGTTACACTGACATCTCGCAAGTCACCTAGGGACCTAGGAGGTTGTCGGTTGCTTATTTTTTATTTTTCTTTTAAATTTTCGTCGGTAAAATAACATATTTATAAAAGTAAAAAAAAGTAAAGTTACAGCCTATATACGTCCCACTGCTGGGCACAGGCCTCCTCTAATTTCTGAGAGGGTTTTAAGGCAAGGAAATGTCCGCCACGCTGCCTCAATGCGTGTTGACGAACTTCACATTTCTTCGAAATATATATTTTTTAATTTCTCAGACATGCGCTAACAGCATGCGACGACGGGGCCCGCGCCTTGCCGCCACTTGCGTTTGCCGAGCTTTGACTCGTCACAGAGTGGCGAAATCACAGTAATATAGGTATTTTATAAACAGCATCTGTCTAATATTATGAAATATGTAGATAAAACTTACCTTGATAAATGTATACCCTTTTGTTTGTAATATTTTTTTAGACCTCTCTTCAATCGTTTCTGCTTATACCCCATGTTTTACAATTTAAACTTAAACATTAATAAAACTGTACAATTAATATAACTATAAAACACTACTATTAAACAAGAATCAGAAAAAACCTACTCCACTATTAACAAAACTAAATTTTTGGAGTAATATTTTACGATTTTATTTCGTAGTGCTGAGCTCTCGCAACGCGGCGTACGTCCACCTAACAACACGATGCGCCCTGCACTGAATTCGTGGACGAATGCGCGGGTGATATAGACGCAGTATTTAATCGGGACGCATTTTTAATTTACTATCATAAAAATAATACATATTTCTAAAAAGTAACCAAACCAAATTATTTTATTTTGTATTGCAAAGCAGTAGATATTTTTTTTATATTCCTTTGATAAACAATGAAGGAGTAAAGTGGTTTCATCTCAACGATTTGGAGGTGATTTGGGTATTTTTTTATTTATTATGTGACACCGATAGAAAAATTATGGCTAAACCAAATTACGTATCAGATCATGTAGATTACTAGCTATTTTTTTCATATGTAATTTCTCTGTAAGTGTCGACGAAAAGTTGGTTCATCTGCACGCTTTTTTTCAAGCTTTTTGCGAGAGAGCAGCCTTAATAATAAATGCACTTTGTTCATTCATATTCAAAATTTCAAAACACTTTATACACAAACACCGTGTCGAAGACTGAGGAAAAGAAACGACGTTAGACCATCGTTAGACAATGCACGGCCTTCAAGCCACACCTCCGTGCCCGTTGGAGAGCGTGAGGTTTTTTTCGTTACGAAATTTCTGGATTTTCCCGCACTCAAGGCCCGCGATAGAAGCTATGCAATAGCTTAAAAATAAAAAATCTTGTAACTAGCTTTTTCTAATATACATTCATCTTTTTCTCAGAACATTTGGTGTCTGGAAGTGTCGCTTCCCTGTTGTGGCATTAACACTGCGTTTATCATTGCCTAAGGTTCAGGCAATAATAATAGCTACCGCAGTGTTGCACAATATTTGTAGGAACCACAATTTAGAGGAAGTTCCTTCAGAAGTGGAGCTGCCAACAGCGGAAATAAATGAAGAAGTGTACTATATGGAAGTTCAGAATGTTAGTGAAAGAACAGCCCTTATAAATAATTATTTTAGATAAATTAAATACTTTCAAATCAATGTTTGTTTTATTATATATGAAGTTTTCAACCTTTTAAATTTGAAATAATAAATCAAAGATGTCAAAAGTTCATACGTTTAAATTTTAATTCTAAGAAAACCCCATGCTACAAAAAGAACAAGCCTACCTTAATCCAATTACTGCCCAATTTCATATTTTTTTTCCAAAAATTTATTTGAAAAGATATAAAGGATATATATTAACACAATTACTTCTCTAAAATAGAACTATGGGTTGACTAGTAGAGAAAGCCTAACAGCATTAACTTTTTATTCTTTTGTAATTGGGAATGCAATAAATGAATAAATTAAAATTCAACTTATTTTAATGATTATTTAATTCATGCAAATATTTTTAAATATTGCTTAACTTGGTCCAAAATAAGTTTGACCTTATAATTATATGCATTATTAAAATTTAGGTGTCAACAAATAATACTGAAAAAACAATTGTTTGCTAAAAATATCTCAGTTGAGGTATTTAACGCAGTCATTTGTAAGTTAAATGCCGAAATTCACTGTATGCCCATAATTTTTTTTATTTAAAAATTAAAGGCCGTAAAATGGGTCAAATTGGTTTAGTCAAAATAATTATAAAAATAAACATTAATAGAATGGTGATGAAAACAATCATTTAATTTTATAGGTAATAATTTTATTCTTCATCACTATTACATTTAAACAATGCTTCGTCAACTGTGTCAATAAGACCATATATAAGCTGAAAACAATACCTACTTACATGCAAAAGTTACCTAAATTTAATACAATTACACAATCATTTATATATTCAAATTTACTACTACTAAGCTACAGACTAATTAAGTATTAAAGTTATTATACTACACTAGACATTATTGCTTTCTTAACCTCTCTAATTCTAATTTTAATTTCTCAGTCTCTAACATAAGCTTTTCATTATTCAGTGTAAGTTCTATATTTTTTAGTTTTAAATAATCATTTTCTAAGTTAATATTATTTAATTTGGCATTCAAGCATTGTTTTTTCGCTGAATAATATTCAGCTATAGCAGTGTTCGTCGCTGTCCTGTTCTCATCTGGCTTAAATTTCTTTTTCACTGGAAAACAAAGTAAATGTGAGATCAATACAAGTGCACTTACTTTTTTTTTCATAAACCTTAACATATAATACTGTGGATGCAATAATGGGATTTTGTTTGTATTTAGCTGTTTCAAAGACATCAGTATTCATAAAATTCTGTTATCTCATCTATAAGATCACAGTGTGAAGAAAAAGCAATTATATCCAACCCAGTATGGAGGTTAAGATACTTTAATGAGATTATAACTATTAGCATAAAAGAGTCAATCTCATAAAGAAAAGATCTTTCACAAATGATTATGATTGACAGTCTGATTTCCCTGTGATATAAATGATGTGATAGATTGCATCGACGCAATTAAATAAGCCTTACGTAAATAATCCTCCACAAGGTTAAATTAATAAATATTGTATTACATAAATCTAAAGAAAGTAAGGAACGTAAAAAAAACAAGAAACATTAATCAGTAATAAATCAAAAATCGACAAAACAACCATTATCTACTCTAGGTGTACCAAATGTAAGCCTCTTGGTTTTATTAGGAGTTATTAAATTTTGGTCAACTACATCCAGCACTTGGTAGTCAGCGGCACAGTCTCAATACCTTTTTCATTAGATAATGGTGTTGAGATTGTGGTTTCACTTGAATCCACTATTTGTTCTGTCTGCACCGTCACATTTCCAATTTTTTTCAACATCACTACTTATTCCAATTATACCATCAGCACCACCACAAACATCAAACCAAGCCATTTCCTTATCACCCCCAAGAGGCACAGTAAACCCACTGACTGTACTTTCTAATAGACTGGTCACCCGGTCTAATATGTCACCTGGAGGTATATAATCGGCAGGACCACCACCAGTCTGCAATAAGAATATTAGATTTAACATTTTTTTACAACATGCCATTAAAAGTCTTAGACTACGAATAAAGATGTACATGTGTTAGAAGTAGATAACCTTAATTTGGTTCATCCTTATTTGGGTGCTGCGCTTGCGCGAGTTCTTTTTTAAATTTTCCCACTTCAAATGCAACTGCTGTGGTGTTCTTGGACAATTCGTAGCTGTGACATTGAACCGCTCTGCCAAACGAATCCACTCTTCAGTTTTGAGTTTGTTGTTTGTGGCGTTGGTTGTTTTGGTGGTTATTACTTTGCTACCTTCTATTAGTCCAAGCAAAGACTTTGTCTGTTCTTTTGTAAGAGGTTTGCCTTTTACCTAGTAAAAGAAAATTATAATGATTAACATCAATGTTACAAATAAGGCGGGAATAGTAAGCGTCACAAAGTACTTAAACGCGCACAACTTAGAAACATATTATATAAAACAATAAGTACTTACGATTTCTGAATCCATTTTACTGTAATTACTAATATATATTATAACAAGAGATGATATTGTTGTAAGTTTGATACACTGAAATAATTTTCGTCGCAACTCGCAAATGCAATCAAAATGATCTGTCAAATGTCAAAATCAAACTATGTCAAACATAAGACGCCTAACATCATACGTTCCATTTTAGCTAAATAATGTCATAGTTTTAATACCAAGAATAGACTATGAAATTATAATTTCTGTAAATTTTTAGACATAATATTACTCGTTCTAACTTACAAAGATAATTATGAACTATTTTTTAAGTAGTTACGTGAATGATTTATTTTTAAAACACACTTAATATAGTTTTATGCAATCGATATTTTTCATCAAAAGGAACGGTCAAGAGGGATCGGATTGCTTGCAATCTGTCGTCGAAAAAAAATTGGGATAGCCGAGTTGAGTTATTGGCATGCGGATTGAAGATCAATCGAACGACATGCCCCAATCCAAGATTGTGGTTAATCTTGGATTCGAGATACATTCTTAATTTCGGGCGTAACTGTATGCGCAAGCACAGGTGCACTCTCTATTCTCTCACTCTCATAATCCGATAGGACGGTAAACCGACACGACCGGAGAGAGATCAGGCGCAAAACCAATGGCTTTACGTGCTTTCCGAGGCACGGGGGTGGGGCACCACCAACTTCCTGACTCCGGGCAGCAACCGAAAAATTCTTGACGGAAAAACTTAATAATTGATTTTTTGGTCCGAACCGGGATTCGAACCCCTATTATTGGTGTACAATATACAATAAATATATAAAAGCGACAGTAGCCTAATTAATGGCAGGGCGCGGACCGCAAACTCAAAAAGGTCGTGGGTGAATCCGCCATTCGACTACTGGCGTGAACCACTCGTAACAAGCAATTTAAGATTACCACTTATAACATGGTTAATATTTTTTTTAAAAAATATTATTAAAATAAGCACATCTCAATCAATATTTGTATTTGTACATTTAATTACATCACGTAAAAAATTAATGCAATATATTCATGTAATAAATTATACAATAAACACATATTATGTTACGAGTATTAACAATTTTAATCGAAACTGGTAACTTCATTTATTATGCCTCTAATTAAAAGCACAACTTTCGCACGCTAATTAGCTGGTCTAGTGACTAGTAGGTTAACAAGTTAGTCTAGTGGTTGAAAACGCGGTTACTGATCATAAGGTCTCGGATTCGATTCAATCATTACTGGCTTTCCTGTTAAGATTCTCTACAGCCTAATAAATTTGCGATATTTCACTCCGTCCCGTAGAGCCGTTGCTCCTGCGACTGTTCACTCGGGCACTATAAAATCTGTCCTGTGCAGATGGCTAGTCCATGTTGAGACTAGCCACCGTGACTGAAATTCGGTCTAGAGGACATAATTACAAATGCTTGTTTACCACGGAAAAAGGAATCTTTTATTTTTGAAATAAACTCTTTTTTGTGTTCAGTCTATCTTAGTGCTCCGGAGTTATGTAGTATTTGCAATTTTGATTCTTAATCGTTGATAGATGTAAGTATAAGTTGTATCTAACAAACACAGTATCTACTTACTATCAGATGGACTTTGTGCGAATTTTGTACTTCTATAAAAAATATTTAAAAAAGTTAAGCACGTCTCAACATTAATGTTGAAGAAGTTTGGTGACGTTTACTATATCCGTCCTTTCACGTCTAGCCACAAAATAAATAATAGTGGTCTGTCTTAAAAGCGACGCGAAGAAAATTAAAGAGTTAAGAAAATAAAAGTTAAGATGGCATAAATTTTACCCAGAATAATGTATAATTTATTTTCACATTGTCAATAATCAAAAACTGTGCATTAGTGAGACTCTTTATAGTTGAATTTATTTCATTTTCTGGAAGCATAACAGACTAAAACGCAGAAGTAGCGCAGATAATAAGCATTTACTTTACAGTGGTTCGGTTTTTGCGAGTATCATTGTTAATTAAATTTTAGAGCTGATTTTCTAAGTATTCGGCAGTGACAAACAATACATCGAAAGGAAACTTAAAGAATTAACTTAAGAAATAGAGGAGTTGTAAAGTTTGCCAACACGCATTGGAGCAACGTATAGTGTATGCTCCTATTATCAGCCCCGCCCCTAATATCATCTTTTTATTATTTATTTATTTTAGTTATAAATACTAATAATGATTGCGTAACAAAATTCCTTGGTGTTAGTAGGTCCTTAAAAACAGTCAAAAGATTGCTTAACTGGAGAAAGGACTAGGGACTGGAATAGGGACGTGTAGTCTACGGCCGTAAAGTATATATGGACAGTCTAACCTGTCTACCATCGCCTTTTAGGGCCCGCATCCTACGCATCAGAGACGAACACCGTTTTTTTCATGGTGGTTTAGAAGCTGTTTAGTTTAGTTTGTCCATTAACCATCAGGTGGACTAATCCACCTGATGTTAAATAGATGCTGTGGCCCATAAACATCTGCATTTATGCTCAAATAAGAATCAAAATGCAGATGCGTCGGTTAAAAATCAAAATATAACCCCGGAAGACTAATATGGAATGACTTGTTTCCAATAAAAAGTTTTTACTTCATAATATAAGGTTAAAAGTGTTTTCAAAACCTTTTTTATTAAAAATCTTCGTATTAATTGGAAAGTAAATTTAAAATTCTACTACACGGTTATAAATCTGTCAGTGTCAAGGAGCTTCTACGGGAACTTGACCGCCGACGGATTGTAGCTCCCACAGGTTTGAATAAATTGTTTAAAGTTGATTTTTAAACTACCAGTGGAGATGATTTTACAAGTTCTTCGAAGGTGATATAAATAGCATACCCGTAAACAAAGCGGGCACAAAAAGACGAAATTTGTCAAGACTTGTACCAAACTAAGGTAGTTGAAACTCGAGCCACAACGTCGTTCTTGTTTTCATGGTTTTGTTATTTTAATAATATAGAATTGTGAATGATGTATAATACCTTTTTGGATAATTTTTTAAAGTTAAAATGTGCGCTAAAAGCAATCGATGATACATCCACTCAGTGGACTGCTCGAAAA
The DNA here is from genome assembly GCA_907164705.1 of Parnassius apollo. Classification (NCBI taxonomy): domain Eukaryota; kingdom Metazoa; phylum Arthropoda; class Insecta; order Lepidoptera; family Papilionidae; genus Parnassius; species Parnassius apollo. Next base: position 7,750,917 of record CAJQZP010000644.1, read on the forward strand.
CTCTGTCAGAAATACAGCCCTGTGTCTAGTTGTAGAACATGTACTTAAAGGCTTATTTACTTTACTTTTTAGTTTACATACTGAAAGTATCCTAATAAGTAGTACTAATGTAATAGAACTAGAAATATTCTGTAATATTGCGTGTATTTTTATCTCTTTTCTGAACTTTATAATTCGAGCAAACTGGTACCCATACTCACTAGCATCAATCAAATTGTTAAATGCAATTTAAAGTGATAATTTACCACGTGCTTGGCGCAGTAAGGAAAAATCGTGAGAAGAGTAACTATTTGTAAAAACAAATGTTTGGGAAATTAAAAAAAAACATTTTAAAGATAAAAACTGTGAAAAGAATTAATGATTTGAAATCCACTGCAAAATGTAGGTCATCTTAAAGACTTCAATAAAATACAGTCCTCAGTCACGTGTATACATCGACGCCACATCAGCTAGTCACTCCATTTACAGAAGTGGCATTGGACAGGGAATGAAACTCGTAAGTGACACTCTCGAAGAAAGGTTCTCTAGTGAGTCGTGTCACTAAGTAGAGGTAGTGTGAAGCGAAACCCAGACGTACGTTATTATTTTTATTTAATGTTTTTTATTTTGACTTTCTCGAATGCATAGCTTTCGTCGGGGTTGGTACACGTATTGCGCATATGTTTTGAGCGGTCATCACTCAACAGTGTAATACAAGAATGTTGTTTAGGTCAAACGCTTACATATCATTGCATGCTCGTCTCTGGTACATAATATATATTATTTTCGACTACGTACTTGTTGTGCATACTTTTTGAACGGCAACCACCGCAGTATAATGTAAAACAAGAAGGATGTGTAGTGTAGAGCTTCTTTATTTTAGGCTTATCACTTGGACTTGTGAAGGGCTGTAATGATGATGATGATGATGATTCTATTCTACTACTCCCATTATACTGAATCATTGTTTGAGAACACCTTGTCCAAGCTTCGGTACGAGCTTGATGTAACGCTCCACGGCTTGAGTAAGGGGAAAGAGTACTATATTCTCTTTCATTCTTAGACCATTTATTTACAATTTCTTTTAAGTATTCAGAATATAAAGTTAAAGGTCAGTAATCTGACTATGGGGCCAAGCAATGATTCAGTATAATGGGAGTAGTAGAATAGAATCATCATTATCATCATCATTACAGCCCTTCACAAGTCCACTGCTGAACTTAGGTCTACCCCAAGGAATGCCACAAAGCACGGTCCTGAGCCGCCTGCATTAATGGACTTCCTGCATGTCCTACCAGGTCGTCACTCCATCTAGTAGGTGGTCGCCCTACTCTACGCCTACCAGTACGAGGCTACCACTTGAAAAATTTTTGCCCCATCGGTTGTCGGTTCTTATATCTATGGCCGGCCCATTGCCACTTCAACTTACTAATCCGTTGAGCTATGTTGGTCACTCTGGTTCTACTGCGGATATTCTCATTTTTAAGTTTATCACGCAAGGAAACCCCGAGCCCTTTCCATAGCTCGCTGAGCGACCTTGAGTGTCCTCATACGGCCAGCAGTGAAGGACTAGGTCTCAGATCCATAAGTCATCACTGGCAACACGCACTGGTTTTACAGTCTCGTTTTTAGGTTTTGAGAGTAGAATAGAATTAAAACAAATTTAATTCAATTTCGATTACATTAAAAAAGGCACAAAAAAGCAAAAGTGGCAGCCTATATACGTTTCAATCCTGGGCACAGGCCTCCTCCTCATTTCTGAGAGGGTTTTAGAACAAGGAAATGTCCGCTACTGCCCCAATGCGTGTTGGCGGACTTCACATGTCTTCGAAATATTTGTTTTTCTTATTTCTCAGACATGCAGATTTCATCACTATGTTTTCCTTCACCACCAAGCATGTGGTAAATTAGCAAAATTAATTAAAATTTCATTGGTGCCTATGGGAAATGAACCTATGGGCAAAATTTACAGCGGGTGCATAGCCCCTGAGCTGCTGATCCGGCAGAGAAACTACTTATATTCGCCAATTTCGTGATAAATTTGCAGGGATTGTGTTTTTATATCAAATGCAATACTATATGTTTAAATGATACAAAGCACTTGAGGTTAACGCGATTAATTGTCGTCTCTATTTCATTGACAATTTGAAAAAAATCGATGCTCTCTTAAAAAAAAGTGATATTTTGCTAATACAGAAAAACTTTTTATAGCTATGGTAGAAAACGTATAAGGAAACGAACACGTCGATATATTATTGAAGCAAGGTCAAAGACATTAAAATATCAGTGCTGATAACAGTCATTAACTCAAATAGATATTTTTGATCGGATCTGAGATGTTTAGTAATAACAGAAAGTGTTGTAGGTAAAAGCAAACTTCAAAACTGATTTTTTTCACACTGTTGTTGTTCAGTTTTTTCTATTATGTCGGTAAGATCAATAAATATTATTCATATTTCATCAGTATGCAATTTGTATCTAAATATAATTTCCAAAACACACGATTTCAAAAAAAAAATACCGATCAAACAGGTACTATCATAGTAGTTAATATAAAGTAAAAAACATATTAACACTCCACCGTATTTAACAACCATTTCTGAAAATTTGGAGGGATCTAGACTATGTTTTATCCAAAAAATATATAAAATAAAAAAATCTTGATAATGCCACATTAATAAATCGCACCCAGGTGAAGCCGGAGCGGGTTGCTATTTCTTAATAAAACAGTAGTTGTACAAACCAATACGTGAATAAAATCTACCGTTTAAACTCTAGGGATGTGAAAGCTGATGGAAAATAAACATAACTTCTATTTATTTGTTTCGTTCAGCTTTCCACTGTCACAGTAAACAAACTTTATTGCTATATTCGTTCACAGCAACTTTTAATGACGTGGTATATTCTTTCTTACTTTAATGCATCTCGTCAAAGAAGAAAAGTAAGTATGTCGTCGAAGTAAAAATTCTTACTTTTAACTTAGAAACAATAATACGCCAGATAAAAAAAAACCAAAAAGGAAATCATTCAGCACGTTTTACAACTACATATAACACAGAATGGGATAGCGCTGATTTTCAGTGATAGAGTGAAAAAATCCAAGTATGGAGAGGTTTTAAGATTTAAAAAAAAATTATTTATAAAACTAAAGTGACAAACTAACTTACAGACCAGACCACCTGATAGTAAGTGATGACTACAATTCATCGAAACCTGTAGCGAACTTCAAATAAACAAGGTTATCTTTGAGAAATGAGATAGAATGCTTTACAGCCTGTAATTAAACTGGCTCGTATACCCTTTTGACCGGAACATAATGGTGCGAACACTGCATCAAATGGGTAAGAGGGTTGTCCTTATCCAGACCGACTCCTATGAAGTAAAGGTACTAGTTAAACCATAGAATTCTATAATACATTTATAACAGAACGGGGAAGTGGGGGGACCCCATGTAGCCACTAAAATGTCACTAACACGTCAATTCACACGTATAAATGTCAACACGAGATGTGTTTTGACTTTACAATCGTTTCCAAATTTCGCATGCAAATTATTTATTTTTTAATGATGATCCTGAATATTAATCAAAAGTCTAAAATGTGTAAATTTACTCAGTGTCAACACAGTGAATCGGGTTTGGCGACGCCAACCTTCATACAATACAGTTGACAGCCATTCTATTGTGTTTTATAGTATTTTATGAGTTAAACTATAGAAGAATTACTTCAAATTATTGTACTTTAATCAAGTCAATCTTTAATATATGAAGAATGACAGATTTGCTATTTAAAGTAAAATGATATACAATTTCATATTGTTCTATCGTCATATTATTTAATTGAAAGTGACGTTGCCCTTTCCGAAAAAGAGCTCTGTCAAGTAATTTTAAGCGGAAATTGCGAAAACGCAATCTTCATCGTCGCAAGCAGAAAATGTGACACAGCGCCTTTTAATTTTAAGCTTAGTGGATATAAAATGTAAAGTAAAATTTAGCAGCTATTATACTTGATTACAATAACTGGAAACGTTCTCAGTTTAATATTATACCTAGTTACCGTTAGCTTTAAAACAAAAGTCCAAAGATGCCTGTTTCGAACTTTTCACTTTATCTTTTTTTTCATTTTTGTTCACAATATATATTCAAGATGAACTCATATGTCTCATAGAACAAGTCACTTAATGCCTGATGAGTTTATCTGTTGCAAGTTCGGTAAATGGTAATTTAAGTGGAGGGTGGCTCCAATAGATGGAGTAAAGACCTGGTAAGAAATCCAGGAAGTCGATGGATACAGGTGGCTCAAGACTTTGCTTTGTTAAATTCCTTAGGTGAGTTCTATTGTTCAGCAGTGGACTTGTGAAACGGGTAAATTTTATAAACAACGTAATTGCTTAGGATGTCTTATATCAATAATTACTAAATGACGCTGTTAAGTAATTTAGTGCCACCAACATTAAAACGAAGATTAAGATAGCTAATTATTAATTTTTGAGTTTTTTGTGATTCAGAACGTAAAGATCGGACGTAAAATATATAAGTTTAATGTAATTTGCAAGTAGTTACGGCGGTAAAAAATTCTTGCTTGCTTAAAATAAAAAAAGTTACGTTATCGTTTCGAAAAGCCTATGTTTAGCGGCGCCTTTGAGAAGTGGCAAAAATTCACTGTCTCCAGTGTATTTATTTACCAATACTATAAGCCATTAGCCATTCAAATTACCGATACTATAGGTACATAGGCCCTTTAAAAGATAAAAGCTTTTGCCATAAACGCCATGGATTTGTGTTTGCAATACTTGGCTTCGACCAGATGATTAAGCACAGACCAGATGTAATGGTTACAAAATTAATTTCGCCCGCTCATCTTAAATTTTATTACACGACCAGAGTTCGTTTCTTACCGGAACTACTGATATCGTTACCCATCTAGGTGGGGACTCCTTTTTTGTCTTTTTTTTGACGCCAAGCATGAGTGCGTATGGCCAGCATAATTACATACTGTGAGGCATTCCATCTTCCTCCTCCTTAGACCTCAGAATTGTCAACGCATCTTCGCAACAATGCATCAGCTTGATTTTTTTTGAAGGTGGTTGCAGGTACACGCATCTATGGAACGCAGCAGCTATAGTATCATCAATAGATTTTAAGCTAATAAAATAAAAATATATTAGAACTTTTTTTGTATATCTTAAAGCTATTTGTTTCTTAGAAATTCATAATAAAATAGAAATAAAAAATTACTATCTAAAGCCATTTTCGATGTGTTACTAACTGAAAATTAATTTTACCTTATCTAGTTGAGAAGCTTCCAGGAAACAACCACAATTTATAATGATTTATTCGAAATTAAACCTTACACCTACAAGATAAAGATTAATATATAATCCTGTTCACCTAAAATGAGCGGGGTAAGAACAACACCTACACGACGTAACCTTATAATATTAGATTGCGATTTTTCTTGAAGTGTTGGATTATATAGAAGGAAGCTTAGAATAAGCAAAATCGACCAACTGCAAGAAGTTGTCATTCCTTTTAGATGTGTCCCCATTGTGGGGATATAGAAATCTTACCCATATATAGATGGTAGCAAAATTGGCCCAATTTGAGCGAATACGTTGTTCCATGAGGACGAGAAACGGTCAGAATTTAATATCTTGTGAGATGGGCCTTCTTAAGTCTACGGTACCGATTTGATGATTATTAAGAAGAGAACCCAGTTCCAACCATCTGGAGTGAAAGACTTAAGGACCTCGCTTTATAAAAACTGGAAATCCAAGAATGCGAATAAGTGAAGGTCATGTCTGACTATTGTTAAAAACCAGTAATTTCCGAAGTGCGCAGTTCCCCGTGGGATGGAAAAGGCAAGTGCTGGTCTTCTTGAGGAAGAAAGGCAAGGCAGTAGATATTACTATAGCTGAGTATTTCATATGTTTGCTCTGTAAATCATACGCACAGATATCTAAATAATAAGGCACTAGAAATGCCTTCTGCTGTCTTTTAATATCAAGACGTATGTCGCCAGTTTGCAGCTATGACACATAGACAAACAATAAATACACTATTACGCCTACCCATACCTCTAGTACTCATGGAACAAATATTAAACAATAAACTATTGCGTTAAGGGATATTTTATAAAAACGCAAAATCTCAGGAGGCGTAGCCACTCGGGTCAATAATTATCGTGTGCGAAAAACAGAGAATGACATTGCGAGCTCATATTCACTTGGGCATAGTGCAACGAAACGCATATATCGATAACTTTTTATTAAACATCGTTGATCGTCCAGGAGTCTCACACCAAGACATAACTAGTTATAGTTTCAGTTTTTAGATGTTTTATAGTTAGAGAAATGGGGATATGACAAAACGTTAAGGTTAAGTATATCCATTTATCTTTAATATCCGAATCTTTCGGAAACCTGTAATAATACCAGTGTATAAAATAAACAGATTTAAAAATAAAATTAATACAACATTATACAAACAGCAAACAAATAAATATATGTATGGGTGACATATATATCATTTTTTTAGTTTTAAAGATCTGTAACTGATTTTATGTTGTATGTTATGTTTCAGTTACCCGGTTTTTTACGAAACAAGTTTAGTATACGATTCTTATAATTTAATTACTTATCTTCACAATATATTAAAACTGCATAAAAATTTATCAAGTAATTAAAAGTACTAACAAAGAGATAATTGCTGATAAACGGTTAACGGTATAAAATAATTAGAAAGAAAAAAAAATAGAAAAAGTGTAAATAAGTATTTAACGAAAAATCACATTTAAAACCCTAGTTATAGGTAAGCCAAACATAATAAATTATCGATACTAAATAGTAGTGTCACGTTATTGACTCCTGCGGCCATGTTCTTGGAAATTTACGTACGCGACAATATTGTTTATTATTAGTACTAGTACTAGTATAAATCCATCGCTGCTTTTAACTGTTATACTCCTAGATATGAACTAGTTTAAGAATCAATGGATATTTAAATGTTAAAACAATTACATTTTCGGAGACAATCGTAGTACTGGAGGTGAATAGTTTTATTAATTAATATATTTCATTACACATAACAAACAATATTATTTAAAACACTAAGTTAATGTTATCCCGTTATTTGAAACTTTACAAATTGTGGAAGAATTTTCGCAGTTGGATATGCTGCAAAACACCATTTTTATGTCTCTGCGTCTGATACAACAGCGGTGACCGGAATAAAAGCTCCTTGCGCACTTGTGGCCTAAGAGTCACATGTGTGGCGACATAGTCACTCGCTTTTACGACTTCTATTGCCTTATTATGTAGAACTCTACACGTGACTGCACGATATCCTTTGAAGCAGCTGCAGTCCTGGTAGGACTAAGACTCCGCCTCCCATACGCTTGCAGTATGCCCTGCGTGGGAACGAAAGCGGACTATCCTGGTCGATCCATCTGGCGACGATCTGCTAAGAAATAAGCACGTCTAACCAACAAGACAATATCGGAAGGCGCACAACCGCGGAAGACAGATGCCCCGCTGCCTGGACACCGACCTGCTCTGGGAGTTGCTGGACTTTGAGGCGTGGCACCTTCGAGCTCACGATCTTCACGCGAGTATGCTGAAAAAGATAGCGGCACTGGAAGTGCAAGATGTTCAACAGCCGGGTGCACCGCACACGGCTCATGGCCAATTCAACCCTGCGCTCGAGTGTACGAGACTGAGTGAAATCAACTATAGAACACGTCCCACACCTAGGAGATACGCCAAGGACAGCCACGGAAACGACCTCTGAGGCTGTTGCTCCTCCTTAGCGCAAGACAGAGACGAGAGCGAAATTATCTCACAATTACTGTAACCCCTTCCTCTCCAACACCCCATCCCATCCTGTCACAAAACTCCCTGTACACTAACCCACATTCCCACCGCACCTCCACTTAGCCAGTAAGTAGATTGTGAGCTAGTTTGTAAAATAGTACGTAAGTTTTTATTCGATTAATAATATAGTCAGTGTGCATGCGCGCACTCGCTCATGCGGACACTGCACACCAATCTATAAAATAAATAAATAGTTTACTCTACACTATACAATAATCCCTCCGGATACACATAGCGTAAGTAGCTGACTCACCCACTGCGGCCCCACACAGTAGGGGCGCAGGCACTATATGTAACACACTTTGGGAGCAATAAAGAACCATTCTATTCTATTCAAGGTTGATAGCTGAGTGGGATTGGAAGATGACAGATTCTACTCAGAGAAAACATCACAGTAAAAGCTTCACTACCGAAAACGGAGTGTCTGAGGTTGCGGACGATCTGATACAATCCTCAGGACGTAAGGACAAAACCATTGCAACGCAACCATTTCTATGCATTTCGAACGAAGATATCGGGGCCCATCGATTACGCGGACGGTAACCATCGTAGGGTTTGAGGTGGTAGAAATCGTAACCTCACGTTATAAAAAAACAAATCGACCAAGAATGTCTTACGAGATTCTAAATTTGAAATTTTCTTAGGAAGTGTGCACCGGTAGCTGCGAAATTAATTATTTCGAATACGACTAAACAACCTACGACACCTGTGAAATAATTCAGGGAATAAGAAAACTTTTGTAAAAACTGCTGTGTAGTATGTGTATTGGAATATTGTATATAACTAATATTGATATTTTATTATAATCTGCATTTTCACTCACCGTACTAAAGAAAAACTAACGTAACAAAGTTTTGGTGTCGCGCCAAATGCCGACTGAGTTTCGTAACAAAAAAAAATGTACTCGCAGCTTTTACTGCATTTTGTACTAAATTTACATATAGGGCAAGAAGATCGATCGAAATTGTCTCACATAATACAATGTCAAGGGCTAAAGAACCAGCACGGCTAAACATGCCATCGCGTGAGTTTTTCAACTGTGTCGACATGCAATGTTTATTGACAGTACTTCGTCTATCACCATATTTGCTGAAGTAATACGTAGATTGTAAATATAATTTCATGTCATATAGATTCCTAAAAAGACATTTTATTTTAAAATCTTCGCTTGTTCTTTAGTTAATTGAAGACTATTCATAGCCGGAATTATTTACACAACACTCAGAGTTCTGTTGGCTTGCTAGAAACTTAACAATTATAAAGAAAAGTAAGTAACACAAAAACTCCTGTTGGTACATACATAAGTACATACGTATGAGCTCTTTCGTAACTAAAAGTATCATTATTTTATTATCAACAAGTATTATTGTAGTAAAATAAAGGAGACACCGACTTTTTTCTTCGATTGAGAGTCAAACTGCAAATACGATGTTATCCATGGGGAATAAGTTAGATTGTCTTGTTACCAGTAAAAAAAGTCTCCGGTTACCAACTATATAGAATATTTAATTATTACTTTTAAGATAATTTCATCTTTTTTGTCAAAGATAATATTTATATTTATTTAACTTCATATACACATTAGATGTATATAGACGGACTTAATACCTGAGGCATTATCTAGCAGTCTACCTTAGAGTAGTGCAGAGATAAAAGAGGGAGGTGTAATAAGAAGTATGTACAGCGATTAATATTCACATATATATAAGCTCATACATATATAAGCGTATAAATATATACATATATAAACACTATGTAGGTATATATACATAAAATTAATTATATATATAAACGCTACGTTGTTTCTGCCATTTTATTGACGAGCAGTTCTCGCACTTTAGACTTGAACGAAATCCGGTTTTCGGCACTCCTGATTTCGGAAGGAAGAGGGTTCCAAAGAAGAACAGATTTAACAAAGAACAATGATTGTACAAAGTTAGTACTAAAAGGGGGGCACTGAAGCAAAAGGTTATTACTAGAACGGAGAACTCTATCATGATTGGAGCTAAGATATTGTAAATGAGGAGTTAAATAAGATGGAGGATTAGGAGACATTAAGATAGAGTAAAGAGTAGTGAGTGCACGTAGACTACGGCGCTGACGAATGGGTAACCAGTTAAGCTCAGAGCGATAAGTAGACACATGATCATACTTTCGAGGATTAAAAAATGAATCGAATGCAGTCTTAGGAATAATTTGTCTAATTATTAAACTTTATTACTTTTTTATTGATTAAGTATCTTATTAACCGATGAAAAGTAATTCCTTGGTTTTTACTGACATTTCTTGAATCATTTGTGCAATATCTAAGTACACACGACGGCATATTTTTATCAAGAGATTTTTTTTAAATCAACACAACACGTGACAACTCTACAAGCGCCTGCGAGTGATTGATTAAATGCATGCGTATGCACCGTAGTTGAGTGGAACAGAGTAGCTGAATGCACTGTCGCCTCTAGTACGTAGTACATAATAGCTCAATGATTTGAACACGTTTTTTTAATACTGTTGTGCGCCGCAGTTGATGTCGGTTACCTGGCACTATTATCAAATAGAAGAACTAAGCTTTATAGAAAACTACACACTCAAACTTTCTACACCTAGTGGGTCGGGACCGGTATTTGCTGGAACATTCTAGATGTTTCGGTGGAAAAGGCCTATATAAAGCCATTTAGGGCCGCAACCAGGGCAGTATTGAATTGGCGACACAAACGAAGAATTCAGAGCGAAATAAAGTGAACTAAAGTGTTAAGTGTGATTAATTACTAGCGTGTTTTAAGTTTTAATTGGTGTTCGGTAATTAAAGTGTCAATTTTGGTAGTTCAATCGGCAGTTTTTATTGTCACGAACCCTAAGCTCGTAACAATATGTGATAAACACGTTCTTGGGATATTTTCATAGCCTATGATACCCCTCTTACTTTAATTTGGCGCTCGTCTAGTACCATTTAGTGAACTTTAGTGATGTTATCGTCAGTAATTGCAGTTTTTGGACATCCAGAACGTTCATCGTCTCCCAAGCTCTCACGGCCACGTTTAAATTCAGCTGTCCAAAATTTCACTGCGGTAAATGATGGCACAGAATCCCCATACATAGAGTCCAACTCATCTTTGATTAACTAATTTTTTTCCATTTTCACAAAAATACAAATCTCTGTCATCTGTCAAAAGATGCAGAACTACATTCACTAACTTTTAATGACGAGTGTTGCTTCTCTAATCTTCTCGTTGAGGTTGAAAACTTTTCAGATCACCCTCTTTAATTTTACCTAGTTCGAAGGGTACCCCGCCCACTGCCATTCAGCGCAAAGTTTATTTTTGATGCTAATGCCTTGTTTAGAGGTGAAATACGCGTCTTAATACAAACGGTGATATTTATATCCTAATTGAAGATATTCGGTTTGAGTTTGGCGATGTTGGTAGAATGCTGACAGTGATAGAATATGCAAATAAAGGGTGCTCTTAACATAATTTATATAATGGATTTCCGCAAAGTAACGCTTGGTTCTATTAATGATCCGTAACATCCCATAAAATTAAATTAAATAGATAATGGGCGGCAGATACTTTCTGATAACAACTAAAAATAATAAATAATTTGAAAAAATATCTTTCTGTTACTTTTCTTTAAATAAATAATACAATTCAAGGACATCCAGGTAACCAATTAGAAACCCCACTTAAAATTAAAAAGTAAACTGTGGCCCACTATAGTATATTAAAAAGTACTCTGTGTTACACTGAAAACTGATGATCAATTGGCGTTTTGGCGGGAACTTGGCCGTCGACGGATTGTCGCTCTTGTTTTGTTGCTTGAATAATGGTTTGAAGTGGATTTTGATTCGTAAAAGTGATACGATTTTGGGAATTAAGTATCTGCGCGTGTGATCTATTAGAGAAAACGATGAAACGAGTGCTTTAATGTTGATATAAACCTCAATTTATTTTGATTGCTTGGGTGCATTATGAATTTGAGTGGCTGTCGTTAATCAACTGTCCGCTGGGATGAGATGTCGTCAAAATCTCCTAAATTCGCAATGTGACGCATAAGCATATTGTGAAGAAACAATATATAAAAACGAAGATTCCGAAAGAAATTATAGGCTCAGAAGGGCTAGAACCCAGAGCCGAAAAGCCAGTTAAATAAAAAATGATGATCAAGTTTATGTGTTTATTTACAATACGTTTGCACTGAGAAACATCCAATACGTAATGTTTTGAAACAAATCGCATAAAATAAATCAACAACATGTTTTGTTGATGGTGGCGTTCGCATTCACCAAAACTGTGTAAAATTTTCAACAGATATTCAAACTTATCTTTCAACATGACAATATTTCTACAAATTTGTTTACAAACATTTTGTTTCTGTAGTTATAAAGATATACTCGTAATGTACTTAAAATATGTAATGTACAATAAACTGTCAAACATAATCACAACAACATGTTCTTTGAATATACAACGCTTTTTGATACATTGACAGAAAACAGTATTTAAAACATGTTTTTTTGTGAAAATAGCGTCAGTGCAAGCTCACGGTTACAAGTACAAGTTGCTGGTTTTTTCAGAAAAGGGGCAAACGAGTATACGACTCACCTGATGGTAAGTGATTACCGCCGCCCATGAACAAATGCAACACCAGGGGAATTGCAGTTGCGTTGCCGGACCTTTAAAAAGGAATAGGCTCTTTCTTGAAGGTGACAAAGTCGTATCAGTACAGAAAAATCACTGGTGGTAGTCGATTCCACAAGGAAGTTATGCGAGGAAGAAAACTTTTAAATCGCACATTGGTGAACCGCTACTCATCCAGCTGGATTGCATTAATAATAACCAGTAATAGTGATCCTATTTTAAATAAAAATTGACAAGGTGCCAATAGTGATATTAGAAAGGAACCGACATTATATGTGAAGTTAACTAAGAGATTTTGTACGATCGTACTCGAGTTATTTTGGAAACATATTAATTTTACCACAGTCAGACGGACAGTGACAATAAAAAAATGGTTGGACCTTTATAAATAATACGCGTTATAAAACTTAAATAAAAGCATTAGTTTTCTTCCTTAGTGTTTCCTCTTTAATATTAATGCGTTTTTATTCATGTATAAGAGTGGTTTTAAAAATAATGTAACGAATTTAACGAAAACGTGCAGCGTGAACTTGTCAAGTCGACAGTGAAATCCAACTTCTCTCGCTTCGCGTTTAAGGCGTGCAAAAACTGCGGTTTCCAGCACGCTGACAAAGCATGGTAAAGAGCCAGACATTTATGAATCTAACACAGACACAACAGACAGAACAGATTAGACATTTATGAAGCAATCTATCAGCAGCGAACTTTTAGTAGGCTGTAGAGAATAACTGAGTGAAGCCTCTGTAAGTAGGTGATTTAATTACAATCCCAAAAACTCAAAACTAATAAACTGGAGGGAGGCATTAAATCACAATCACCAATGTTTTTTGATCATAGATTTTGGATATATATTTTTATTCATTTATTAAACTGTATAAAAAAAAACAACAAATTGTGGGCACATCCTTAATCTCGAAATTCAATTCTCATAAAGAAAAACAGATGCTAATCGGATTTGGCGTTATTAAGTTTTTTCGTGTGCTCCCAGGTGTGAGATCTATCGTAAATATGTATTTTGAAGCACAGACAAATTATGATCTGTCAGATATTCGTGAAAATAAAATGGATTCTTTTAAGAAAGATTTATACGATTTTGTAGTAGAAATTAATGTAGTAATTTAACTATTCACAATGTATTTATTATATTTAAAATATAATATATTGTGATGGTATATATAAAACAATATCCTCCATAATTTTTAAATTAATAAAAAAAACTGTCTAGACGTTATTTACTGCTTTGATGGTAACAAACAAGTACGCTAACCCACCCAATGGAAACTATGTTTCTATGACCCATGCAAATTTATAAGATTTTCAATAAAAATCTTTTTTCATTAGAATATATTTTAAGTGTCGTTAGAAAAATGGTTGACTTGTAGTGAGGCTTGCACATATTTATGTATTTAATTCAATAGAGTGTAAAACGTTACCAAGTTTTTAAATAACTAATCTCATTCGGATTCTTTTCTAATCTCAGGATATGAATCGTGGTCCACCCTCAAGAGACCCAACGAACTTTAAGTAACAAGATAGCATTTTCTTGTGTACTCTAGATAGTTGAACTTCCGTCTTTTTGATTACTTATCTTTTAGCAGGCGATATTTTCTACGGAGTATCGTAAAAATATATAAATACTATGACATATTTACATGTCAAATATCTTAACGACATACGCTTATGTGTTATTGTTTTGTTAATTATTTGTGGATGGATATAAGAGTTGAGGGAGGCCTAAGAAAAGATGGAAGAGATATGAAGGGGTGACATGCGTAAAATAGAGAGCAGACAGGGAAAGACATGCCATACCGGCCCCAAGTAACTTGAAATAAAGACAAGAATAAGATATTTTATTTGTTTTTGTTACCCTTTTTTATTACTTATTTCATTTCTGAAGGGGCCAGTGTGTATTCATAGCTTCCTTTTGTGTAGATCGGTATAAAAAACTAAATTTTTAAGTAAGAAGAAAGAAGTTGATTCGAACTAACTACTGTTAGTTCGAATCAACAATACAGAATTACAATCACTTTAGTCCTTAGTGACCTAGGGTGCAGAAAACCACCCGAAACATCGGGAATATAAAACAAGATAGATAAAACCCTTAAAAATATTTAGTTTTACGTAAGAATACTTAGAGATAGAAAGCAGTGGATGTTTTATTTACTAATTAATAATGTATAACACATTACGAAAAACATTTCATTTCGAAATAAAATGCATGAGTGTAGATTTATTTTGCATTTATTTAACTTTTATATAAGTAAGGAAGAATTCGCCGTGTTGTGGGGATTCAAGAGTATAAAGACTACCCCATAACACCCCGTGGGTGTCGAGGAGTTGAAAATGGAAATTGAAACCGGAAGTAGATGGAATACCACTCCTAATAACAAACGTCGGTTTCCAACCCGCCTGCCAAGCGTGCCAAATATGGAAAATATCCCTCCATGGGATAATCTATGGGGAGCATTCCTCCCCAGTCGCAACAGTGGAATTTTAATAGGCTGTAGTAAATGAGAGAATGAATGAAGTATAAAACAAAACTATGACAGGGTAGCTGGACGTGAGTTTCCTGTTAATTGCGATCAGGCTGCTATAAAGGAAACAACTCCAAGGAGTTGCCTTGCTGCATGGAGTTGCGACGATGAGGGCCGTGGGTTCTAATCCCGGATGGAATAGGTATTTGTACGGTCTACGAATAATTGTTCCGGGTCTGGATGTTCGTAAAGTGCCTCTTCGTCATAGGAGAAAATCCTGGTGTAACAACGCTTTGTAATAACGCTTTTAAAATAAATGGAACGTTACGAAACTATTGTTGCGCGCCAAAGTTGACGTTATGTACCCGGCACTAGCGCCATCTAGTGTCGGGGACGAGAGCGAGGGGAGCTTCCAGAAAATGACATCACTAATCTTTCAACCGACAGCGCCATCTTGTATCGAAACGAAGAACTAAGCTTCTAGAAGCCGACACTCGAACTTTCGATGCCTTGTCGATTGGTGCGCGTATTTACTTGAATATTCTGGATATTTCGGTGATAGCCCTCAACCCCTCGATACAAGAGAAAATCTAGTGTAGGGGTAACGTTTAAAAAAAAAAATGTGTATTTGTAGGCGCTGCAAGATGCGATCGAGGAAGTATTGAATTTGGCGAGACAAGCGAAGCTTCGGAGCGGAATAAAGTGAATTAGTGTGATTAATTATTAGTGTTTTAAGTTTAATTAGTGTAAAGTGAATTAAGGTGTTAATTTTGGTAATGAATTACCAAAATTAACACCTTAATTCACTTTGGCAAAGTTCTTTGGCGATAATACCTATTCTGTGCGGCTGTTTGACTACAGACTTTTAAGTGTTTAACATTGGTTTTAGGGTAAATATCAAACATACATACTTACTCTGAGGCATTGGCATTATGAACTTAGACAATGTATGTTTTATTCATGTATTTGTAACACATATTATTATATTAAATTTTAGTTTTCTGCCCTCCTCTATATAAACCTTAACTGGGTTAAATCTCCAACTCTTTGTACAAGCAATATGCTAAAACAGGCGCACAAAATTTGCTTTTCACATATTTTATAGATCAGGAACTTAGATGGACATTAAACAAAATATTTTAAACAAGTGTTAGTTACGAAATATTTAAAATTTTTTGAAAATTTATCACCATTAATTATAACAAACGAACAGTGAGTCTCGCACAGATTGTTTCCGACCTAATTTCTTATTAGACTTTTGGGTAGAGAGGTTGAGGCTTTGGCTTTAGACCACTTATTGAGCTATTTCCGTTTTATCGAAATAGACTAAATTCTGGAGCTTTGTTCAGAAATATATAATTTAACTTAAAAGAGCTTTTTGTGAAAAAAGTTTATTTTTGTTACATTACTCGTAAGTTTTGAAATTATTTCATGTGCATGAGCATGTGGTAAAAATGCTCGTCGTACGAAGGAAAATATACCAAGAAACTTGCAAGTTAAAAATATATTATACCGAATAAATGTAAAATCCGCCAACATTTGGGCAGCCTGGTGGGTATTTTCTTTACTTTACTTTCTTCTAAAATACACGATATAATTAAAATTTATTAGTAATACATTTTTTTATTCTTAATTTTCCCAGAAAATTAAAAGTCAAGTAAATTCACGTATTTAAACATTGATATTCTATAACTATGTGGTAATAAACTGTAATCTATTTTTTTAAATGATTTAGTTAATGAGCATTTAACATTTGACTGCGGCAGCTTCCGAGTAATATTCAATTTTTTCGTTGATAGAAGTTACAAGTAATATAATGTAATGATTTTTTTTAAATTGCGGCTTGACTTTCTGTTCTCCTTCACGGATGTTGGAGTAGGATAATAATGTTCAGTGACGCCATCTACATGTTCTTGACGTAGTTTTTCTATTTTACCATGCAAAGTTGATACTTTTTTGCAATATAATGTAGAGCTTATATTCATCGCCCTTCACCTTACCTCTGATCTGTCGTTGCTTCGTTGTGAAGTTTAAGAAGGACAAACAAAAGAAAAACAAATACATATATGTTAGGTAGAATTAGGATTAAAAAGAAAGGATACATGCTTTAATTGCGGCTTAGATTTGTATTTCAGTAGACCGTCAGGGGCCGGCTAATCTTTTTAAATTTTAAAACACCTTGCTTTAAACTATTACAACACTTTAAAGCGTTATTTAAATGCTTGTTTATTGGAAAATGTCGTGAGGAAACCTGCATGTCTGAGACATTGAAAATATTTTGGGGATATTTGAAGTTAGCTCATGCTAATTAGGGGAGCGGTGGTTTTCTCTACGTTGAAATATTCTTCATCTTTAGAGAAGATTTGTAAATATTATTATTATTATTTTACTTTTATTATATAGTGAGTAAAAATATGGAGCACAACTGTGTATACATTTATAAGGAATCTGACTACTTGAGATCGTTTGTTGCACTGGGTAAAAAAGTATCTAGGGAATAAATAAATACTATAAAACAATCTGAGGTAGCTTCAGTTTGAAAGAGGAAGCAACTAAGAATTCTTGGAAGAGTCTTTGATAACCGGAACATAATGTTGGATAGTAATAATTGTTACGATTCTTACTTTGGTTTTATTTTTACCTACAAGATGATGACGGGAAATAAAGATCGAGCCATAGACTAGTCTAGACATAATGCAAGAATTAAAATGTCATTAGCATAAAATTTTGAAAGCTGTAAATTATTTTTAATAACAATGGTTCGTAGTAAGGTAACAGATATAGTATTATTCATTGCATTAAAAAAATTATTTTCAAAATTTGAATAAACTGAGATGTAAGGAAGAATATGGTACGATACTGTACACTGGTTAGTTCAAAAGCTCAACTTTTTATGTTGTTTTTGTTTGTCATAAAACATCTATCAGGTCTACTATTTTATCAGTCAGAAGATTAGGCAGAGTTCATACGTGGTAGATCCATGCTGCAGTTATATTAGTAGTATATTTGTAGTACAAATAGATCGGCTTGACCGGGGAAGGACCACGCTTTCACAGAATACCAGCGTAAAATAGCAGTTTAATGCTGCTGTGTTTCATTTGGTGACTGTAGAGAACCGGAGACCCTTTTTACTGGAAACGAGGCATTCCATCTTCGCACGCATCTGCATTTTGATTCGTAATCGATGATAGATTTAGATGTCTATGGGCCTCAGCAAACACTTATCATCAAGTGGACTGTGTGCTCGTTTGTCACGCTATCCTATAAAAAAAACAGAGACTATGGACTCCCACTTGGTGCTACATTTTTTTAGTTAAGAGAACTCTTGGCCCATCTTCAATATATCGCCATATTGGTCAATAAGCTTCTATCTAAGGCGTCCCTTGCCGACTGTGCTTCGTCGCTTTTTCCTCATTTATTCTGCCTTACTCAAATTTTCCTACCATACATTAAATAAGAGACTAATAAAGCATTTTGTGCCCTGCATTCATTCATCGTTTTATATTATTGTCATGTCATCATCATTGACATCCCGGCTAAACACATATCCCCTAAATCACAAACTCACTCCTTCTTTTCTTACTTGCGTTAGTTTTCATTTCCCATTCTTTAGGGACTTGTTCAATATTGTAAACATCATTTGCAACTCGCCAAAATATTGAATCGCAAATATGACTTGATCGTCGGCGTGAAACAACTATCTATAAATAAATTGAACTATTGTGGGGAAGCAGTACAAACCTGTACGATACTTTCATGCATGTCAAACCATTTCGAATAGGCTCCGCTGATTTTGGACATGGCGTCTCTCGCCGTCACCCTTCAGATTATCGATCGCAGACGTATCGTACCGACTTGACGGTGCTCCCCATCGTTATTCGTAGAGTTAGTGACTGATAATTAGGCATTTCATTTTGATTCTCAAACGGGGATCGATGTCACTATGTTATTAAGTGGTAGTAACGGTATGAAACGGTCGAAGAACCGACAAACGTTGGGGAAAAAAGGTTCTCGAGTGGCAGCCTCGTACCGGTAGGCGAGGTGTAGGGCGACCCCCCCACTAGATGGAGTGACGACCTGGTAGACATGCAGGAAGTCGATGGATGCAGGTGGCTCAGGACCGTGCTTTGTGGCATAACTTGGGGGAGGCCTATGTTCAGCAGTGGACTTGTGAAGGGCTGTAATGATGATGATGATGAACGGTATGAAAGTATTCGTATTACAATCGGGTAATCTGTATGTATAAAAAGATTTCAGTACAATACTGTGATAGTAAGCGATCTAGCATAAATATAGTGTAGGACAATTTTGTTTATTAGATATACTTTAGATAAGGGCGAATACAACTGTCCTTAAAAGCACAAAGATGACACCCACGTAATAGTGGGTGTCATTGTTAATGTTACTATTTCATTTACTATGCCGTAGTACACCCTAACTGCCATAATATTTTATGGCGTTTCATAAAAAGGCATGCCCTTTATCTCTTGCAATCCCAATGCAAATTTCCGAAACAGAAACGCTTTAATTGCGAACAGGAAGCAGAAGCATACGGCCGAACGAACATCAATATACACGTGAAATTGAAAATTTTCAGGCATTCTGCATTCGCTGGAGTCGACCTCAATGTTTAACGGATATAAAACGTCAGCTTTTCTTATAAAAGTTCGTATTTATTGTTTAAACATTTATGTATATTTTATATGTAGAAATACATTTTCCATGCAATAGAAATGATTAAGTATTAAATTGTAAGCACAGGCAAGCAAAGAAGAGCAATAATCATCAGCTGTAGCGGTTATGGAAAACGCCTGTGAGCCAGATACTCACGTTAAATTAAAAAAGGAAAGCAATGTTTTAATAGATGGTATGACTCCCATGCTGCCTACCATCATCCTACCTATTTTTGCTGCCAAAGTGCTTGCACTGCTGTATTTTAGTCTGAAGGGTATATATAGCCAGCATACTTTCAGTTTGTGAGGCATTCCATCTTAGTCCACAGAGGCTACAACTTATCTTTAGCCTTCATTTTTTTTCTCGAAAAATATTAGTAATCTTATGAATTTCCATTACTAATATCCCTTTTAACCACTCCTGGTAAGCTTGAAATGCTTGTGTTAGGAGTGGTTCACGATAGTAGTCAAATGGCGGATTCAAACCCACGACCTTTTGAGTTCGCTATCCGCGCTCTGCCATTATGCTACTGTCGCTTCATAAATTATTTAAAGTAAGATACAGGTTAAAAAGCGCTGCAGTAGCTATTTACCATCAAGTGGATTGTAATTTCATTTGTTATTTCAGCTCAAAAAAAATTGATATTCACGGGCTAATAAAAATGAACTCTGGAATATTATTTTCATTGTCCTTGGGATAATAATTTTATGACCAACAAATAATTTTTCCGAATCTGAATGTTAATAAAATATAAAAATTCGATAACTGTTCTTGTCCACAATTTCATTTCATTGCCCATAAATTCAAAGCAATGAGTCAATCGAAGTAGAATTATATATTATGGGTCAATTACCAACGGGTTCCTACCGACATTTCAATTTTGTTAAGACGATACTTGGCAGAAGGCAAAATATAACGAAATGTTGAGGTTCGTATGTGTCTTTTATTGGTGACAAAGGGTTTTCAGCTGAGAACAAATAAAGGTTTTCGTACTAGCTGTAATACTTGCTCATCCGTCACCCGTATTAGTATGACAAGTTCAAACTTACTAACTTCAGCATAAATTCTTTATATTATACCCTAAAACGTGTTAAAGTAATATGATATAGCTTCCGGAAATTTTAAAACAAATTGATACGCAGCTCACGTTGCAATCCAGGTGTTTCTAACTGTATTTAGGATCCGCCGTACAAATGGCTGTATATATTTTACGTGACTCTAATGCCCATTGTCATTGTCGCTCTTTACAAAAACCTGTTGTAACATGCTGCTTTCTGAAATAAATTGTTGCTTATTTGTCGCTTAGTTTTTTATCCAACATGCAAACATACTTACATCAAAGCATATATTTTAGAATTATTACGTGCCCTGTATAGTCCGTTGCAACTGGATAATGTCTGCCCTCGCACAGAGTACCAACGTAAAATAAACTCTCTCGTATGCTGATAGCGAGAAACGGGAACCCATTTTGTGGTGTCCTCACCTTTAATACATACCTATCAATAAAATTGTAGTATATCTGTATAATATAAAAATAAATGTCAACAATTAAACTTAGGGAGTTATTAGTATGATATTAAGACATGAATTTTTTTAAATTTATATCTGTCTGTGTGTCTCCGGGATAATCTTCGATGTGTTCGAAACAATTGTGGGGATAGTTCAGCAACAGATGGAGAGCAATTCCACGATTGATATCGGCTGTATTTATGGCAAAAGTGAATAGACTTTTGTTTAGATTAGTCAGTGCGTTTTACCATCTTCGATTGCATCACCATTTACTATCAGGTGGAACATCAAGCACTGGTTAAGATTGGGACTGACAGACTGGTAAAGATGTTTTGTTCAACGGAATAAAACTGAAATAAAAATTATTTTCGTTTTCAGTTTTACAGTACAGTCTCTTAAAGTTTAAAAAAAATCGATTTTAATACGTTTTTTGAATCAGCGCCATTTTACAAGACGAGTGTTAATGGATAAAGTGATAAAACCATTATTTTACGGGAAGTAGATTTTTAAATTTATTTTAAATATTTCCACATATCTCACATAGTTTTGAGATGCTATAGCTGATAGCTGCTTAGCGGTAGAAAAAGCAACTGACTTTAAAGTGATTTTTCACCTTTACCTTTAATTTTCGTGCTTACTATCGTAAACATCAGCTTTTTCTCGTGTACTACCTCAGAATTTAAAAGCATTTCTGTAATATTCAAGTTAATTGATTCATTGATGATTTTAAATACCAATGTTGGTGGTATCACCGGTTTGGCTATTACTAGATTTGCTAAGCTTGCTAAGAATTTTGTGTACACTCATACGCTAAAACCTGAAGCAGTAGGTGTAATGGATCCCTTACGTTTCTACAAGGAATACATAAGGAATTAAAATTAACATAATTAAAGAATATTATAATTTTTGCCGTATCGCAAAAATTATAATATTCTTTATAATAATATCGAGAATTTATTATCACATGTGGGTGTCATAACAGGTGACAGGGGAAAATGAAACGGTAGATGGGCAGCAGCATTTTCCAGATAATAGCTCAAAATAATAAAAAATTGCAGTTACCTACCAGCATGCATGATAAAGAAATGTTCAAATGTGAACGTTCGACAGGCTTTTATGAATGATGAAAATAGAGATTTTTATTACCGGTGATTAAAACTGAAAAATATTGTTATAAGACCACACAACTACGTTCTGGAGTAGGGTGCTTGATTATTTTAATCATCACCAGTGGAAAAATGTTAGAGTTTTAATATTTTACGGATATTTGGGTGGTATATGTCATACATTAAATAAAACTAAGTTTCAACATGAAATTGATAAGCAACTGTGATAGGCTTCTGCAGCCCATGGACACCTATAACTATCGTTAAACAAAGACGACTACAGATGCGTTGTCACCACTGATAACTAAGACAAAATGCCTCTCAGCCTGTTATCATACTGGTGTTCTTTATTCTTCAGACTGTAATGCAGCAGCTCACGTACTGCTACTTAGCGGTAGAAAAAGTTTAGAGGATGGTACCTATCCGGGCGAACTACTAAGTAGAAGCAAAACCTACCATTTAGTAGTATTTTACTTTAATTGTGGCTATCGCATTGTCATTATTAACCGTTTTATGTAACACAAAAATACCTACTATTTATTCAGTTATCATGCGTAGTAATAATATTTTTCAACATATTAAGCAAACGGGAAACCATTGTTAAATACAGAAAACTCCCAAGTTAAATACAATTTCTACAAAATGTTATTGCTTTACAAAAAAAAACCTTTTTAAAAGTTTCCAATGAATCAAAAGAAGCGTGGAGTATTTGTTCACCTAGAGCTTTTATATTTCCCATACTGCCCGTTTATTTTATAAAAGGAAGTTGGTTCTCTGAAAAACCTCTATTTTTATTTAATATCAGGTTGCAGGCAGGAGTAGCAAATCTTTTAAGCTACCTTCGCTTGTTGCAACACATGCATTGCTTTACGATAAAATGAAATATTATTATAAATTCTTGTTTAAATTTTCTTACTGACATGTTGAAACAACTTAACAGTTTTGATTAAAATCTGAGTGAGTTTTGATTAAAATTGAATAGATTTTTCAAGAAAATATAAAATCAAATACATATTAACGGGTGTGCGCACAAGCACAAGTGATCTCTCTATGTTAAAATGGTAGAACGGATTTTGATGTAAATTCGTATGAAAATGTCTAACGTCTTTAAATAACAAACAGGATACATTTTATCCTGGAAGAAATCTTGGTTCTTATGGGAGAGCTATTCAGCACTTAACACAGTTTTATAATTTTATCTTCGCATTAAAACACCTGAACGGATTTTCAAGCACTTAAAGTAACATTTGAAAATACTTTTATCAGAAAAAAATGCACAGCTCCTGTAGGATTTAAATAAAAACTACCCGAATTGAAAAAGAAGCTCCGTAATTGTTACTCGCCAGCTGTGGGAGAAATAAAAGGACACATTTTCGAAAGATGTCGCGTGTGGTCTAAAAGGCACGCACATAATTATTTAGTATCAATGAAGCGTTGAATTTCGTTAAAAATATAATGGTATCAATGTTTGCTTTGATTTCGGTTTGCCTACATCGCGGGAAAGTGAAAAATATCAACCGATTTTGTGAGAAGCTTAGATTCAACGCCGAGGATTTATAAATTCATGAGAATGAAATGGCATCACGTTTTCTACCCGAACTGCGGCACGTGTTTAGTACGATTTATATTGCAAAGATAATGAAGATGGGAAGTTCTTCTTTTACGGTGCACCACTGCCAAAACGTAAGTGTTGCACTTACTGCTTTGCAAGTAAAATAATGAAGCTTTGGTTGTTGCTTCTTCTGGTATCGCTGCAACGTTACTCAATAGTGACCAGACACATTCAGTGTTAAAATTGCCAATTTATATCAGCAAGCATAACGGCCGCGGCTGACATACAGTGCTGGATTGCAATAAGTCGAAACACATCGGTAAAAATTAATCTATACATATGCATATAATTTAAGTGTCTGTAATATTGCAATGAACAGAACTCAGAGGGTTAATTGCATGCCATGAAGACATGAATATATAAAATGGTTTAAAATGTTTGATCTGTCTTTCTGTCAGTCTGTACTAAATATCGGAAAAGTTAAACTGATTGTAATGAAACTTCACGAGCAGATAGAAAACAATGCCTGGAGTTATCAAGGCTTTGTTTTTAGTTGAGTTTTTAGAAGTAGAAAAACTGATAAAAATTTAAATGGTTTTAGATGATTATGACATATGAAAGTTTCGGACAAAACTTCTTTTGTTGGCGGTTTAACTAACACAAAAAGTCCTTATATCTATCACTTATCTATCTCTTAAGTTTAGATGGAAAACCTATTTTTAACCTTGTTTTTAATTAGACACTAGGCAAGCATTTATTCAGCAACTCACACTCATATAGGTTTAATACAGAAAATAAAAAGCAAAGAACAAAGGTGAAAATAAATGAAAGAACACAGACATAAAATAATCTGACTGCATGAGTGAAGTGATACTGAAAGGGGCACTGACTCAACATAATTCTGTCGCGAGTAACTTTAGTGTGGGTTTGCTCATTGGGCTTGGATCCGCCCGCGAGGATGGTGTATATGCTATATTTATATGTTCGAAAACAATAAACCATAAAATAAAGAATAATTGATATTATAACTATATACAATGAAACACATTTAATAAATAAAAGATCTGGTAGAGAATAGTTATCATCTCTTTTAATTGTTTTAACTAATTGCAGTCGGTTGTGAAACCACTTGATTGCGGACGGATCGACATCTATAATAATAAAGATTAGATAATATCAATTCAAGGTTAAAACAATTAAACGCCCGTGAAAAAAAATAGTACTACAATTGTTTCTTCACCTCTGTCCTGAGATGCCAAAATACAAGATAATCAACTATATGTCGCCGAACTGAAAACCCCAATTAAAATTTAAATTACTTTGTGTTCCACTACAGTATATTAAATCACGTTATATTAAAAAAGTACTCCCCGTTTCACTAGAAACACTGATGATCAATTTTTTGTTTATTTACATGTACAAGTTGTAACCGGTAATAGTGATTTAATTTTAATTAAAAATTCAAAAGGTGCCAATGGAGATATGAGGGAGGAATCAACACTGTATGTGAGATAATTATATCATTTTGTATGATGGTTTTCGAGTTATTTTGCAAACATATTAAATTTTACCACAATGTGTACGGAGAGCGACAATAAAAATGGTTGGACTTTTAATATTTAATTCGCGTTGTAAAACTTAAATAAAAATATCAGTTTTGTTCCTTAGTGTTTTCACTTATTATTAATGTGTTTCTTTTTTTCATGTAATAGAGTAGTTTAAAAATAACATAACTAATTTAACGAGAACGTGTAACGTGACTTTTTCAAGTCTACAGTGAAACCGAACTTCTCTCGCTTCGCGATTGAGGCTTGCAAAATTTGCACTTTCCAGCACGCCGATCAAGCGTGGTAAATAGCCAGATATTTATGAAGCAATCTGTCGGCAGTGAACTTTTAATAGAATGTAGTGAATAAATAATTGAATCCTTTGTAAGTTGGTGATTGAATTGCAATCCCAAATGCTCACAACTAATAATCTGGAGGAAGGTGTTAAATCACAATCACCAATGACTTCATTATTGGTTTTGGATAAATATATTTATTTAATTATTAACCAGTATAAAAAAGAAAAAAACAAATTAAGAGCACAACCTTAGTCTCGAAATTCAATTCTCATAAAGCAAAACAGATGCCAATCGGATTTGGCGTTATTAAGTTTTTTCGTGTGCTCCCAGGTGTGAGATCTAGTGTAAATATGTATTTTGGAGTACAGACAAATTATGATCTGTCAGATATTCGTGAAAATAAAATGGATGGCATTCTTATAAGAAAGGTTTATACGAGTATTAGAAAATAATATAGTAATTTAACTATTCACAATTTATTATATTTAAAATATAATATTATATTTAAAATATAAAATAAATCCTAAACCTTTAAAATAAAAACAAAACCTGTCAAGTCGTAATTTACTGCCTTGGTATTAAGAAACAAGCACATCAATCCACCCGTTGGAAACTATGTTACTACAGGCCATGGAAATCTATAAGATTTTCAATAAAATCTTTTTAAATTACAATATATTTTCTACGTTGTCACTAATGTTAGAAAAATGGTAGACTTGTAGAAAGGCTTGTACATATTTATGTATTTAATCAGTAGAGTGTAAAACGTTACCAAGTTTTTAAATTATTAATCTCATACGGATTCTCTTCTTATCTGAGGATATGAATCGTGGTCCACTCTCAAGGGACCCAACGGACTTTAAGTAACAAGATAGCATTTTCTTGTGCACCCTAGATAGTTGAACTTTTATCTTTTTGGTTGCTTATCTTTTAGTAGGCGATATATTCTACGGAATATCGTAAAAATATATAAAATTATGATATCTTTACATGTCAAATATTTTAAAGGACATACGCGTACGTGTTACTGCTTTGTAATTTATTTGTGGATATAATAATATAAGAGTAGATGGAGGCCTAAGAAAAGGTGGATGAGCTCTGAATGGGTGATATGCGTAAAATAGGTAGCAGACAGGGGAAGACATTGAGTTTCCTGTTAATTTCGATCAAGCTGCAGTAAAGAAAACAGCTCCAAGGCGTTGCCTTACTGCATGGATTTGCAACGATGAGGGCCGTGGTTTCCAATCCCGGATGGAACAGGTATTTGTATGGCCTACAAATAATTGTGCCGGGTCTGGATGTTTGTAATGTGGCTGGCTCTTCGTCACAGCAGAAAATCCTAGTGTGAGGATAACGCTTTTAAAATAATTGAAATTATTTACAACATTCTATTAATAATCTTTCTTACTAGTTGTAGCCTAGTGGTCAAAATCTGGCCGTAATTCATAAAATTTTTAGGTTTGTATGTTAAGGCTTCCGTCTATCTGTGCTGTTTTACATTTCCAGCTATTAGAGGGGGCACTCTCCCCCGTGCATAAATACGTTCTAGATCGCAGGTGAAGGTGCTCTGCTTCATTAAATATATAACTTATTAATTTTTTTTTTCCAAAAATATTCTATTTACTTTTAACGTGTTAGTTTAATTTTTTTACGCTTTTATTTTTCATAAATGTCGTTTTTAGTAATGTTTATATGGGGTGTAGGTTTTAAAAGGGTATATACAACTAAAGGAAAATAAAAACTGCCTCTTCATACAAATTTCGCCTCTACCTTGTACATTTTGTACATTACTACTACTTTTACTACTACTTTTACTGACAAAATGATATTTCTTCTGTTTCTATCCATCTTTATCCATTTATTTTTTTTGGTAATAATTTATATATAAAACAAACCAAATATAAAAGAAGTCAATTAATCTAATACTAATATAAACACTAAAAACTAGAACTAATATGATACTTAAATAAAAATAATATATATTTACGAGTAAGTAGAGAAACTTTCACGATATGCTCCGCTCAGTCCATAAGAGTAGCACGAAGGAAAGAGATCAACCGTGCGAGCGAGAGGTAAAATAACGTTTAGCAATACTGCACACGTCTGAACGCCGAGAAATCCCAGTGGAACTGAGAGAATTTTCAGGCGTTTCTGGTTTATAAATGGCATATAAGTGTAAAGTACGAAAATATATACTTTTTTAATTTTATTTATTTCTAACTCACTTGAAAATAGTTCTATTTTGGTTTTAATACGACTATTGTGGTTTTAAATACGACTTTGCTAAATTTATACTTCTAATAGAAAAAAATAGATATTTGCAGTTAAAAAATCATGAAATTACAACTTTTTCAGCCCTTCAAATAAGAAAATTAAAGCATTTATAAAAAAAGTGACCAGATCAGATTATTGTAGACAATATGTAAATAAATGTGATCTGAATACTTTTCTTGATATTGTTATAGTTTGTACGTAGCAAAGGATTTAATAAGACCTTTTACGCATGTTACCTAAACATAGGCATGTTTAACGCCAAATAGCGCTATTAATTTAAACAGCAAAGTAAAATTAAAAAACATTTTCGAAAATATCAAAGCCTACACTTTAAATAAATATAAAATATGTTTCACTTTTTCTTTTTTAAATACTATAAAAAATATTTGTTTTGCTGCAAATTTTGCGAGAACACAAATTTTTACAAGACTGGGGCCTTAAGCAACTAAATCCATATCCATACTAATATTATAAATTGCGAAAGTGTGTTTGTTTGTTTGTTTGTTTGTTTGACCTTCTTTCACGTCGCAACAGAGCGTCGACATGGCATGATTTTTTGTATGGGGATAGTTCGGTAGCTGTAGAGTGACATAGGTGTCTTTTTCCGCGAAAAAACATCTCATTCCCGTGGGAAAATAGAATATGTTGCAAAAGTTTTTCCTTCTTTCACGTCGCAACAGAGCGTCGTCAAGACATGAATTTTTGTATGGGGATAGTTCGGTGGCTGTAGAGTGACATAGGCTACTTTTTTCCTCGGGAAAACATCTCATTGCCGTGGGAAAATCGGATATGTTGCACAAGTTTGACCTTCTTTCACGCCGCAACAGAGCGTCGGCATGGCATGATTTTTGTATGGGGATAGTTCGGTGCTGTGACATAGGTTACTTTTTTCAGCGGAAAAACATATCATTCCCGTGGGAAAATCAAATATGTTGCAAAATTAAATTCAGCTAGGTGGCGCCACCGTGACTCTACAAGACGGACGACGGTACGATGGAAGAACACAGAAGGTCAGAATATCTGGATTATTATGTCTTTTTACCAAAATTTAGATAAAAAATGTATGGATCTGTATTTTTCCACACAGGACCGGGAAGAGAGCGATAAAAAACGTAAAATACACCAGCTGATTTTCTTCAAACGTTTTGGTGCATTGTAATTCACAGAATAGGCGATAACCTCGCAGACGATATTAAGTTATCCGTTGATGCTCTGCCTACCCCGCAAAGGTTACAGGCGTGATTATAAGTATGGATCAGAAATACTATCACCACCTGTCACGCTTTCACCCTTAACTATGTATTACTTAACTATGGTAGAAAGAGTTCTTAGTAAGCCTTATTAATAAGCCTTAGTAATATTTATTGAACGGAAATGAATACAGTTCTTATATGTGGTTATGAATGAATCGGTATTACAATAAGAAAAATTGTGCAAAATTTTAAGAAAAATATTTTTGAGAGTTCTTATTAACTAACGTATACGTAGTTTAAATTGATTCCGCTAAATGTCGTTACTAGGTTTTTAAAACGCGGTAACGAAATGTTTCCTGACATGTACTTAACTCCCGCCGTTGAGCCGCACGTCAACTTATAGTGCATACGGTACCTATACGCTTAAATTGTTTCTAATTCGTAGCTTATTCGACTACCTGCTTTCGATTTCGGTTGTTTGTTATTTGCTTTGTGATTTGGTTAAGGTTGAATGGATTTATATTAGCTTTCATTTTCGGATTTGTGTATTTTCTTGGATCGGTTTTGTTGATTTGGTTGGTATTCCTTTATACATATTTAGACTCTGGCTTTGATTTTGGATTTTGTTTATTTAGAATCGTGAATTGGTTTTCGTTGTTTTAGGTTTTTTAACAATATTTCGAAGGAATATTAATAGTATAGATAGTGTATACGGTACCTATACACTTACTTCTTTTTTCATTGGTTATATTTATATAAACTACTGCTTTCGATTTCGGTTTTTTTGGCTATCGTTTTCGAATTCGTGTTGTGTCTTGAATTATTTTTGTTGTTTTGATTTTAAAAAATATTTAAAAGGAATATTTATTCCTAACAGATATTTTGGATTTGCTTTTAAAAAAATATTTAAAAGGAAGTTTAATTCCTTTTAGGTATTTTAACGTTTTTTTATAACTAGGTTTTTTTGTTACTTCATAATGCCTCGCAAACGTAAGTCCAGCCTTTCAAGAGTATCTTCTCAAAGACAAGTGAAAAGATTAGCTCGATTGCTAGAATCTTTAGAAGACGCTGAACTAAGAAGGTAAGAACAAGCAGAGCGTCAGGCTGCTTTTAGAGCATCTGAGACACCTTCTCAACGTTAGCAAAGGTGTCTTGAACAGACAGAGCGTCAGGCTGCTTTAAGAGCTTTTGAAACACCTTCTCAAAGTCAGGAAAGGCGTCTTGAACAGGCAGAGCGTTAAGCTACTTTAAGAGCTTCTGAAACACCTTCTTAAAGTCAGCGAAGGCGTCTTGAACAGGCAGAGCGTCAAGCTACTTTAAGAGCTTCTGAAACACATGCTCAAAGTCAGCAAAGGCGTCTTAAATAGGTAGAGCGTCAAGCTACTTTAAGAGCTACTGAAACACCTGATCAAAGTCAGCAAAGGCGACTTGAACAGGCAGAGCGTCAATCTACTTTAAGAGCTACTGAAACACCTGCTCAAAGTCAGCAAAGGCTATTCGAACAAGCGGAACGTCATGCCGACTTAAGAGTCGCGGAAACACCTAATGAAATTCAACACAGACTCATTGAGCAAGCTGAACGTCTATCTACTATAAAGGCATCTGAAACACCAGAACAGACACAGGCGCGAAGAGATGCAAATGCACAGCTCCAAGCTGAATGTCGACAAAATTTTCAAAGAAACAATTGGTCGGTTTTTAATGACACAGCATTCAATTATGATCCGTTGATTGATTATAAAAATCAAAGTTAGTTGTTATCGGACTGAAGGTTGTCCATTGGCGTAAATGCCGTCCATGGCGGTGGTCCCGTGGCGTGTCGATTTTGCAGTGCTTTAAAATGGAAAGTTGAGACCGCAGGCATGTGCTGTTTCAATGGCAAAGTGTCTCTTCCGTTACTTGGGGAACCAGAAGAACCTTTGAAAACTCTCTTTTTATATGATACTAATGAGTCACGGCGCTATTTAAACAGGATCCGGAAATATAACTCATGCTTTCAAATGACGTCCTTCGGAGTTGACCGGGAAATAATAATGCCGGGATTTTTGCCTACATTTACGGTGTAAGGGCAAATTTATCATAGAATAGGTTCACTTTTTCCAGCTAAAAACGAACAGCATAAATTTTTACAAGTATATTTTATGGGTGACGAAGAAATTGAGGTAGACCGTCGCTGCCAATTTATCCAGGGAGTTGAGAGAGACACAGTGTTCAAAATTTAAAGACTCTTGCATGAACGTAACATTTTAGTCAAAACATTTAAAACTGCTTTAGAAAACCTACCTGAAGAGGATTATAAAGTCGTCATTCACGCAGATCTGACCCCTCGAGGAGAGCATGAAAGGCGCTACAATGCACCTTTGATAAGCGAAATAGCAGCCGTAATTAGTGGTGATCAAATTTCTTCACGAGACATTGTCTTGCGAGCACGTGATGATACGTTGCAACGGGTAGCTGATACACACAAGTTTTATGACGCTCTGCAATACCCATTGATTTATTGCAAAGGACAAGAGGGTTATCATTTTCAAATTCCACTCAATTAACCCGGTCACAAACGAGCCTACTCCAAACAAAAAAGTATCATGATTTTAACCTCTTAGCCCGGTGTAGACAATTATTTCATCAATTTTTGGTAGACATGTATGTGAAGGTAGAAAGTGAACGTCTCCGTTATATATCTTTAAATAAAAAAAACTGCGCGTTGAGAATTATATACATTTACAAGATGCAGTTTCTAGCAACGCCAATATAAACCCCAGAGATTTAGGTAAGATGGTAATTCTGCCCTCATCATTCGTTAACAGTCCCCGCTACCTACATGAGTACACAGAAGACGCATTCGCCTATGTACGAAATTACGGAAGACCTGATCTTTTTGTTACGTTTACTTGCAATCCCACATGGAAGGAAATAACCGAGGAGCTAATGCCGGGCCAAAAAAGTACTGACAGACACGATTTAGTTGCTAAAGTATTTAGATTAAAAGTATAAAAATTTATGTATGTAATTAACAAAGGGAAAATTTTCGGAGAGGTGCAGTGCTTCATGTATTCAATTGAATGGCAAAAAAGAGGATTACCGCATGCCCACATTCTAATATGGCTTAAAGAGAAGTTGCGGCCCAGCCAAATAGACGACATAATAAGCGCCGAGATTCCGAATCCTGAGCAAGATAAAGAATTGTATGATACCATCGTCCGAAATATGATTCATGGTCCATGTGGAGCACGAAATTCAATATCGCCATGTATATAAGAAAAAAAATGTACAAAGAAATTCCCTAAACAGCTATTAAAAGAAACAGTGCACAATGACAATGGCTACCCTTTATACAGATGCAGAGCTCCCGAAGATGGTGGCAGGAAAATTACAATCAAATCTCGCTCTGGAGCGTTCGAAACCTTAGATAACAGCTGGATTGTCCCGTATTCGCCCATTCTATGTAAAATGTTTAATGCCCACATTAATGTAGAAGCATATAGCTCTGTCCGTGCAATCAAGTATATCTGTACATAAATAAAGGAAGTGACCAAGCAATATTCAATCTCAGGAGTGAAGGTGAGGCAAATCCCGTTAATGAAGTACAGACCTTTCAAGCAGGGCGTTATGTCAGCAGTTACGAGGCAGAGTGGTGTCTCCTTGGCCTCCCTTTACACGAAAGGCACCCAACAGTTACTCACCTTGCTGTGCACTTAGAAAATGGAGAGCGTGTATATTTCACCGAAAGAAATTTCCAAGAAAGAATTGCTTCACCGTCAAAAACTACACTAACAGCCTTCTTTCAACTTTGTCAAACCAACCCCTTTGCAAAAACGTTGTTATATTCTGAAATCCCCCGCTATTATACTTGGAACAGATCTAGGAAGGAGTAGAAACGCCGTATTTAAGGCGCGCCTGTTGCAAATTGGCCCGGTGTAAAGTCATCAGATGCCCTTGGTCGTGTGTATACCGTCCATGTAACTAATTTTGAATGTTTCGGTTTACGATTGATGCTGCACCATGTTCGGGGCCCTACAGGATATAAAGACCTTAAAACTGTCAACGCTCAGGAATGCGCAACTTATAGAGAAGCATGTGAAGCTCCGAATCTTTTAGAAAACGATAATCACTGGGATGAAACCATGGAGGAAGCTGTGCAGTGCCAGCCACCAGCCAAAATTAGGGATCTTTATGCAACTCTCATATCATCTTGCGGGCTATCTAATGCACATGAATTGTGGGACAAATATAAAGAATACATGGCGGAAGATATTTTGCAAAGGTTACAGCAGACACACGCGAACATGACATACAATGAACACATTTATAATGAAGCACTTGGAAAAATTGAAGATAAAGTAATGGCAATGGTAGGCAAAAAATTAAGCCACTTTGGAATGATAAGCCCTTTGCGAACAACCGAAAATAAACTAAGTGATGATATTATACGTGAAACAAACTACAATATACCAGCTTTGCAGCAGTAAGTAGCCGAATTTGTACCCCGATTCCTTCCCGAACAAAAACGCGTTTTTGACAAAGTATTAGGACAAATTGAATCTGGAAATGGTGCACTTTTCTTTTTAGATGCCCCTGGAGGAACTGGGAAGACATTTTTGTTAAATTTATTATTAGCGCAAGTACGCAAAGATTGCACATTGCTGTGGCCGTAGCTTCCTCCGATATAGCCGCCACGCTGCTAAGCAGGGGCCGCACTGCACATTCTGTTTTAAAACTCCCTCTAAATCTAGCCCAGGAAGAATCGCGATCTGCAAATTTAGCAAAAATAGTGCACGAGGTATAATGCTACGAAAATACAAATTTTAGTGAGGAAGAAAGTACAATTTCGCATAAAAAAGCTGTAGAAGCACTAAATCGAACGCTCCAGGATTTGTGCAGCAATACTGATAAAATGGGAGGAATGGTGGTTTTACTGACTGGTGACTTTCGCCAAACTTTATCTGTCATTCAAAAAGGCACACATCATGCAGATGAAATTAAAGCATGCCTCAAGTCGTTTATTTTATGGAACAAGGTGACAAAATTCAGTTTAACTACGAATATGAGAGTGCATTTGTATAATTATATCAATGCTTGAAACTATGCTGACACACTATTCAAAATTGACGATTGGCGGTTGGAAACGGATGCTGAGAGCTACGTTAAATTGACGAGAGATTTTTGTAATACAAAACAAACAAAGAACAAACATAAACAGAGTCATTCCGAATTAATTGCGAGCGTTTATTCAGATTTAACGAACAACATGCATGAAGACAAATGATTATGTGAAAGGGCGATTATTGCACCAAAAATGAGAGCGTTAACAAAATAAATTCAGATATATTAAGCGAAGTAGCCGGAGAAATAACTGAGTATTTGTCAGTAGACACAGTTATGGACCCAGAACAGAGCACTTCATATCCCGCAGAGTTTCTAAATTTTCTAGAGTTGTCAGGTGTATCCTCACATAAACTTCAATTAAAAGCTTCAAGCTAAGCTTCTCTCATGGTCAGCTGTACGTAGCATGTTCGCGTGTATCAAACGCCCAGAATCTCCACACTCTTTCCCCGAATGGAAAAACATGTAACATTGTGTACAGTAGCGTCTTAAAATAGTGTTCGTTCAGTTAGTTTTTTTTCCAAAATTCCCACAATCAATTAATCAGAATTCCCACAGATCTTCCCTTTCAATTCAAAATTTCCTATTTAGCTCAGTTTCTTTACAATTCCAAATGCTGCACCTCTGACGGACCTATTAAGCTCAGTTTTCTTTCAACTCAAAAGGCTACACATCTCTGACGGATCTTTTATTTGGCTCAGTTTCCAATCAATTCAGAAAACTGCATCTCTGACGAATCTATTTAGCTCAGTTTCTTTTCAAAAGTCTGCATCCCTGACGGATAATTATTTTTTTAATTAAAGGATATTAATTTCCTTTAATTAAAAAATATCCCATTTCCATTTGGAATAAACAGGCTATTTTCATGCTTTCCAATACGCTGCGTTTCAAAACATTTAAATAGGCTGACGAATCAATTTTGCTCAGTTTCCTTTTAATGGCTGCATCTCTGACAAATCTATAAAACTCAGTTTTCTTTCAATTCAAAAAGCAATGGATAGTTCATTTCCCAGTGACCATGCGGGCGAAGCCGCGGGTAACAGCTAGTACACAATGTTACACAAAATATAAAATAAACGTCTATTTGCCTTGCCATGCACTCTTTACACTATAGAAAAAGGTAATTTAAAATCACACAATTCCACAATGTATTCAGTCAAGGATTGTCTTGTTTGGATTGATATGATGATTGGATGTCAGGGATTATTTCTTGGCAATATTTTAAAATTCTTTGGCGACAATCTCTACTCTAAGCGGCTGTTTGACTACAGACTTTTAAGTGTTTAACATTGGTTTTAGGGTAAAAAATCGAACATACATACTCACTCCAAAGCATTGGCATTATGAACGTAAACAATGAATGTTTTATTAACGTATTTGTAACACATATTATTATACTAAATTTTGGCTTTCAGTACTCCTCCATATTAACCTTCACTAGGTTGAATCTCCAACTACTTTCTACACGCAATATGCTTAAAAAAGGGGCACAAAGTTTACCTTTAACATATTTTATAGATTGGGAACTTAGATGGGCACTGAAAAATTATTTTTATTTAAAATCATTTGAAACAAGTTTTAGTTACGAAATATTTAAAATTTCTTGAAAATTCATCATCGATAATAATAACAAATGAACACGGAGTCTCGCACAGATTGTTTCCGACCAATTAATTAGTCTTTAAAAAGCTTTTTGTCATAAAAGTTTACTTTTGTTATAGAACTCGTAAGTTTTGAAATAATTTTAAATACGATTTTATAAGTAAGAGATAAGCTGACCCGAAGTTCAGCGATAGCAAAGTAACTTATTTAATTTTTTTTCTCAAAATATACATATTACATAGAATAAAGTATTTTATTACGAATGAAAAGAATATCATGGGTTAAATCCCCCCCTGTGCCAATTAAATTGTACATGGTGCTGATTTATTACCTGCCGGGCGTTGAAAGAAAATATCAATAAGAAACTTGCAAGTTAAAAAAATATACCGAATAAATTTGAAATCCGCCAAAATTGGAGCAGCCTGGCGGGTATTTCTTTACTTTACTCTCTTCTAAAATCCACGATACAATTAAAATATATTAATAATACACCATTTTGTTTATATTCTTTATCTTCCTAGAAAATTAAAATTCAAATAAATTCACAAATTAATATTGATTGAATTGATGTCATGTAACTATGCTGTAATGTACTATTTTTTTAATGATTTAGTTAATGAGTATTAGACAGTGGCTGCGGCATCTCCCACGTAATATTCAATTTTCTCGTTGAGATGTTCTCGCTAGATAGCAGTTAATATAATTTAATAAAATTTTAAATTTCGGCATGATATTTTGTTCTCCTTCACGATTGTCGGAGTAGGATAATAATGTTCAGTAACGCCAACTACGTATTCTTGGCGTATTTTATCTAGTGCAAAGTTGATACTTTTTTGCAATAAAATGTAGAACCTATATTAATCGCAATTCACCTTACCTCTCTGATCTATCATTGCTTTGTTGCGACGTGTATAAGAAGGACAAACAAAAGAAAAACAAATACACATATGTTAGGTAGAATTAGGATTAAGAAGTAAGGATACATGTTTTAGTTGCGCCTTAGATTTGTAATTCAGTAGAACGTCAGGGGCCGGCTTTTCAAATTTTAAAACACCTTGCTTTAAATTATCACAACAATTTTAAAGCGTAATTTAAATGCTAGTTCAATGCAAAATATTGTGAGGAAACCTGCATGTCTGAGACATTGAAAATATTTTGGGAATATGTGAAGTTAGCTCATACTATTTAGGGGAGCGTGGTGGTGTTCTCTATGTCAAAATATTCTCCTTCTTTAGAGGAAATTCGTAAATCTTATCATTATAATTTTACTTTGATTTTAGTCAATTGTATTGACTAAAATCAAAGTAAAATTGATGAAGATGAAGCACAACTGTGTATAAATTTATAAGGAATTTGAATACCTGAGATCGTTTGTTACACTGGTTTAAACGGCATCTAGGGAAGCTTTGTTCGATACAGAATATAACTATAAAACAATCTGAGGTAGTTTCACTTTGAAAGAGGAAGCAACTAAGAATTCTTGAAACAGTCTTTGAAAACCGGAACACAATGTTGGCAGAGTTTTTACAGAAATTTAATAATTTTGCTTTACATAAATATTAATTATATTTATGACTGAAAAATTATTGCAAATACGTTTAAACGTTTTAATTCTTGCGATATGTCTCGGCTAGTCTATGGCTCGATCTTTATTTCCCGTTGTCATCTTGTAGGTTTATCCTTTATCTAAACCGCCATTCTGCAAACGGACTGAATCACGGTGCATGATCACATGCAAATGTTAAATGCTCGGGGATTTTTATGGTTGGTATTGTGAGAAGTCATCAGGAAATGCGTTTAGCGTAGCAATAGTGGTTAAATCTTTGTCTGTGAATAAAGTTCAAAAAAGGTTGGAAGGTTGTTTTGGGCTTCAATCCGATCTGCGTTGTAATTTGTGCAAAGTCACAGTTATTTATCTACGAGTTTTGTGGTCTGGATATATCATGGCAGCCTTGATGGGTTCAAGATTTATTAGAGCCAAAAGGCAGGTTATGACCAGTAACAGTTTTTATCACGCAAACATTTTTTTCTTCTTTACTAACCCATAGAAGTTCATTGCCGGACATGAGCCTTTCCCTTAGTACGAGTAGGAGGATTGGTCTAAATTATCATGCTTGACGAGCGGGTTGACCATCCCATTATTAGATGTTTTCCGACGTTTGTCACTGCTTCCCGTTTCTGTCCCAAGTATTAAAGTCTGGCGTTAACGTGATGGTTGTATCGCTATAAGATCCTAAAATTTCCCACAGCTACATTTTACGACACCTACAGCTTTCACTACTTATATTTATAGCAGACAATAGTTTTCAATAAAATGAAACTTGTATCCGTGGTCATCTTCAACTAGGAGGATAACTATACTTTCTATTATTTAAAATGAAATAATAGAAGTACGTGTATAAAAATTTAATCAAGCTTTTATTGAATAAAAAGTTTCTATTACAAATTTGGGTTTGTTATCTTTTATTTTATATCCAGACTCGGAACAACTATTTGGAGGTCATGTAAATACTTATTCCGTGCATTCAAACTCGAGGCCCTAAGCACTATAACTCACTGCTTACCTACTGCGCCACGGAGCCGGCAATTTTTCTTACTTATATCATGTAATATAAAGTAAATAACAATTTAGAGCAATTTGTTCTTACGGGTGACAACGCATCTGCATTTTGATTCGTAATCGAGGATAGATGTAGATGTCTATGGGCCACAGCAACCACGCACCATCAGGTGGACTGTGTGCTCGTTTGTAACCCTATCCTATAAAAAATCTCGTTGTTTTATATTTTTATCAAATCATCATCATTATCATTGCTGCTAAACACATCCTCAATACACAAACTCACTCCACTTCTTTTCTTATTTCACATATTGTTTCACATTTTTCTCTTTCAAACCCATCACTTACGTCATACTTGCGTTGGCTACCATTCTCCATTCTTGAGGGACTTGTTTATTAATCATCATCATTTACAACTCGCCAAAATGTCGAATCGCAAATATGACATGATCGGCGTGCAAAAATCTTTTGATAGTTAACTCACTCATTTTTAACCCACGCTTAGAACTTTCAAAGTTTCCAAACAACTGTATATAAATATAAATAAATTGACCTATAACGAGGAAGCAACATAACCCCATGAACAATTTCATAATTGTTAAACCGTTTCGAATAGGCTCCAGCCGTCACGCTTCAGATTATCGATCGCAGACGTACCGTACCGACTTGACGGTGCTCCCCATCGCTATTCGTAGAGTTAGTGTCTGATGATGCGGTATTTCATCTGTATTTTGATTCTCAATCGGGGATTGATATGACTATGTTATTAAATGGTAGTAACGGTATGAAAGTATTCGCATTACCATCGGGTAATCGGTAAGCGATCTAGATAAAATATAGTGTAGGGCAATTTTGTTTATTAGAAATATTTTAGATCATAACAAATATTATTGTCCTCCAGAGCACAACGATTACAACCACGTAATAATGGGTGTCATTGTTAATGCTACTATTTCATCTGTCATATCTATCATAATATTTTATGGCGTTTCATAAAAAGTCATGCCCTTTTTCACTCGCAATCCCAATGCAAATTCACGAAACAGAAACGCTTTAATTGCAAACAGCTAGCAGAAGAATTTGGCCGAATGAACATCAATATACACGTGAAATTGAATATTTTCAGGCATTCTGCATTCGCTGACGTCGACCTCAATGTTTAACGGATATAAAACGTCGGCTTTTCTTATAAAAGTTCTGAAGTATTGCATTTATTGTTTAAACATTAATGTATACATTATATGCAGAAATAAATTTTCCTTACAATATATTTTAAAAGGATGAAGTATTTAACTGTAAGCAAGCGATGAGGAGCAGCAATCATCATCTATAGTTGTTAAGGTAAAAGCTACGCCTGTGACGTCAGTTATGTTCAACTAAAAAGAAAATGAAGCAATACTTTAATAGGTGGTAGGACTCCCTTGCTGCCTAACCCCTCTTGCTTATTTCTGCTGCGTACGCTGTTGTATTTCGGTGTGAAGGGTATAGATGGCCAGCATAATT
The DNA here is from genome assembly GCA_907164705.1 of Parnassius apollo. Lineage (NCBI taxonomy): Eukaryota > Metazoa > Arthropoda > Insecta > Lepidoptera > Papilionidae > Parnassius > Parnassius apollo. The sequence continues at coordinate 7,790,798 of CAJQZP010000644.1, forward strand.
ACAGTTTGTGAGGCATTCCATCTTAGTCCTCAGAGGCGACAAAGTATCCGTAGCCTTCATTGTTTAAAGTTAGAAAGTTAAAAGGGACTGTAATTTCATTCGTTTGTTCTTCTTATAAAAAATGGATATTTGTGGGATAATAAAGATGTCTAGAATATTATTTTATATTTATTTATTGGCACAGAAAATTGTCCTTGAGAACAACTAGTTTCATGAACTACAAATAATTGTTCCGAATCTTAATATTAATATAAAAACTCAATAACTGTTTCTTCCTGACTCTGTAATCAAACCTACAATTATCAACAGCTGCTTTTACGACCATTAGACCAATGAGGAAATCAAAGTAGGATTATATATTATGTATCAATTACTAAAAGATTCTTACGGACGTTTCAATTTTGATGAGACGATACTTGGCAGAAGGCAAAATATAATGAAATATTGTATTTCGCATGTGTCTTTTAATGCTGAGAAGGTATTGTATGTTATTTTTCAAGGCTGGAAACGCGTCTGCATTTGGATTTTTAGGCGATAAAAATTGAGGTGTTTTTCTTACCAGCTGTAATACCTGTTCATTCGTCATCCATACTAGTAAAAATGTTCAAACTTATAAACTTTATCATAAATTCTTTATATTATACCCGCAAACGTGTTAAAGTAATTCAATATAGCTTTCCAAAAATTTAAAACAATTTGATACGCGGCTCACGTTACAATCCAGGTGTTTCTAACTGTATTCAGGATCCACTGTACAAATGGCTGTATACATTTTACGTGACTCTACCCATTGAACGTCCTTTATAAAAGCTTTTGCAACATACTGCTTTCTGATATAAATTGTTGCTTAGTTTTCTGTTTAACATGCAAACTTGCCGTGTATAGTTCATTGAAACCGGAGAATGCCTACCCTCGCAAAGAATATCAACGAAAAATAGCAACATAAATGATGCTGTAGTTTGTATGGTGATAGCGAGAACAGGGAACCCATTTTTGGTAAACTTACGCCTAATAAATACATACTTATCAATATAATCAATAAAATTAGTGTTTCTTTGTAATATAAAAATAACGGCCTACTATCAAATTCAGGGGTGATTAGTATTGTTACGAGCTTAGGGTTCGTGACAACAAAAATTGCCGATAGAATTACCAAAATTAACATTTTAATTCACTTTACACTTATTAAAACTTAAAAGACTCTAATAATTTTTTATTTCGCTCCGAAGCTTCGCTTCTCTCGCCAAATTCAATACTGCCCCGATCGCGTATTGCAGCGCTTTTAAGTACGCCTTTTCAATGAAACATCCAGAATATTCAAGTAAATACGCGCGCCAATCGACCAGTTGCCGAAAGTTCGAGTGTAGGGCTTCTAGAAAGCTTAGTTCTTCAATTCGATACTAGAAGGCGCTGTCGGTTGAAAGATTAGTCATATCATTTTCTGGAAAGCTCTCCTCGCTCTGTTACCCGACACTAGATGGCGCTAGTGCCAGACGTCAACTTAGGTGCTCAACAGTATGTTATAAATACATGAACAACTATTTTTTTAAAGGAGACGGGGATTTTCGGGCCCATTTGTAACAAGTTGAAATATGGTTTAAAAAACGTTATATTTTCCTATTTGAAATATAAAAAATTGCCTTATTCACAATCTGGAAGACGAGAAATCTATAAGTTTATGTCACGAACAAAATGAGAAATCGATTACTTTAATCGATTAATATGAATGAGTTTTTACAATTAAACGTAGAACCAGCTTACAGCAGATAAATGATTCAATCAAAGTAATTACATAAATTACAATTAACATATTGTCAACTGTTTCAAAAATAAAATATCAACATCATTAAAATAAATCTTAAAATCGATTCTCGTTTACAGTTCGATTTAGTATCTACTTGTTTGCCAACTGTACTTTTAATTTGCGCTAGCAGTGACAGCTCCTGTCCTGCCTGACTCAATCAGTATTCTTTATGTACGTAATATATATATACGTAACCGTCCCTATCTTTCAATCTATTTGTGAGTTTTTTATTATCCAATACTCAATACAATACAATAAATACTACAATTGATATGGTAAGTAACCTTCTAATAAAAGAAAATAGCAATCGCACTTAAAAAATAACCTCTTTAGTTTATATTGTTGCCAACTCGTTGCATAAGCTCACTTTTACTAAATCTCTTATAAATTTGCTCCCAGATTGCCAAAATGCGCCAAATTTTCAGCGATGTTTTGACAATTTATAAGCTATTGATTGCTCTTTCATCTTTTTAAAATCTGGGCCCAAGAATATACGACAGCGTATCAGTCTCCTTTGTGTTCGTCTGTCTATCTTCGGGATAATCATCGAAATATTCAAAGCTTTTTGTCGGGAAACTTCAACAACAAATCGAGAGTAATACAATTAATCACCCTATATTTTAGGCAAAAGTGCTTAATATGGCATCCTTTGTATCCTTTGGCTTTTGGTTTGGATTAGTCAGTGCGTTGTTCTATCTTCTGTTGCATCACCATTTACTATCAGGTAAAGATTGGTTAAGATTTTAACTGACAGGCTGAATAAGGTTCTTTTTTTTAAATCGAAAAAAAAAACTCGGAAAAAATGATTTTTTTATTTCAATTTTACACTTCCACTTCTTAAAGTTATGAAAAAGAAAAAACGATTTTAATCTGTTTGTTGAATCAACACTGTTTATTAACTAGAGTGTAATGGATAAAGTGATAAAACCATTTTTTACTTAAAGTAGAGTTTTTAATTTTATTTGAAATATTTTTCCATATAGCACATTGTTTTTGAGATAATAGCAAATGAGTTTAAAGTGATTTTTCAATATTTGAGTTACTTACCAAAAGATCACTATAATTGAGTTACTTTTGATTGTCTTGCTTATTGTTGTAATAATCAGCTTTTACTGATGGACATAGTCCATAGAATTTAAAATAATTTCTTTCATACGCAAGTTAATTGATTAATTGACGATATTAAATACCAGTGTTGGTAGTATGACCAGTTAGGCTATTTTAAGGCTAGATTTGCTATTGGATATAGCCTTAAAATATCAACAATAAAATAATAATATATTAATTTTTTGAGTAGACTCATATGCTATCGCCTGTAGGAGATAATGTAATGGGCCCCTTACGTTACTACAAGGAATACATGAGGAATTAAAATTATGATAGTTCGCGAATATTATAATACTTGCCGTATCGACTTGTAAAGTTGTCGTATGAGAATTCATTATCACATGTGGGTGTAGTAACAGGTGATAGGGGAAAATTAAACGGGAGATGGGCAGCAGCATTTTCTAGATAACAGCTCAAAATCATAAAAACGTGCGTTTACCTCCCCTCATGCGAAACGTGACAACTATGGCAGATAATAAGGATATGTACGGATGTGGACTTTTTTATGCTGGACAGACTTTTTATTTACATTATTAACAACAAAATTAACTAAACTTGCTGTAAACACACCACACACACACACACACACACACACACACACACACACACACACACACACACACACACACACACACACACACACACACACACACACACACACACACACACACACACACACACACACACACACACACACACACACACACACACACACACACACACACACACACACACACACACACACACACACACACACACACACACACACACACATACACACACACTACATTTTTGTTCATTAATTATACCCGCCTTCAATTTAATGTGTTGAGAAACTTACTCAGTATTGCTCTACGAGCAACTCTTTTATTTTGTTCACATTTTAAAGTCAAAAAGTTCACTTATTCTAATATAATTTTAATGACTTGTTGCATCTCTTAATAAAAATACAATTCTGTTTAAAATATTTTAAAATAAATCGAATTAATTTCTTCAATACATATTTATAACGTACTTATTTATATAACGTAATCGGCATTTATTTTTATAAAGTAATCACCATTTAGAAAACCAAACTATAAGAATTATTACGATTTAGAATCTATACTTTAAGAAGAGAAAGTAAAGCGATAACAGAACTTTGTAGGTTTTTCCCACATTTTATTAGATCGTAACAGCTATTGTTATTTACGATCTCTTCATTAGACCTTTTTCCATAAAATTTCATTATGAATACTTTATAAATAAAATTTTTCTAAAAACTCAAAAAAAGAAATATAAAACGAATCATACTCCATAAAAAGACCTATGTCTAAGTGTAAATATTAATTATGATTAAAATTAAATAATTTTTGTAATTTTTTTAATAAAGTCAATGGAGTTGACAGTTGACTGCCGCAGGTCGTTGATAATGATGATGATGACGATTGAAATATGAAATGTGTCAGTATCGGTTCTTACTATATTGTATATGTATATGTGTATATTAATATTTTAAATAGTAGTATATTTTATGTATTTAGTGTATAGGCTTAAAAAATTGGCACCTGTTATTTTTTAGAATACGCAATGACCAGATTTTATGCTTAATTATATTCTCAAAAATTTGTAATAGATTATATACATATTTAAAATTTGTAACTTTACCTTTTCAATTTATTGTAAGTATATTATTATATATTATTTATTTACTATTTTTTTATGTCCGAGTCTTGTCCTAATTTGACCTTTCAGATCATCTACGAACAGAGTGACAAGTACCTTGCTGATTCATGATCATGTTTCACCAAAGGCTACTATTCTAAGCTAACGTTTGACTGCTATCACACCTGATAGTAAGTGATACTGTGATGCAGTCGAAGATGGTAAAGCGCGACTTAACAAAAGTCTATTTTCTATAGTGGAACACAGAGTACTTTTAATTTTAAGTGGGGCTTTTAATTCGACGACAAGTAAATTATAATGTTACACAAAGTTATCGTTAGCTAATATAAAAATAAGAATAAATATGAAGTCAAATATACTATCTACATATTAACAAATGTGAACATAAATATAAATTATCGGACGCGATCAGATGCTAAGCAACAACAGCTGATGTTGAGTAAGTAGTTAGGTACAGTCACCAGCAATAAGATGTAAACACCTACGTTTAACTTTATAAAAGTAATATTAAAGTTTGTACTTAATTAAAGATGCCAGTGCCAACGACTGCACGTAATACCAAAGCTAATCATTAACAGAACATAATTACAATTAACATATTTATAAAGATGGCCTAGGGGAGATTGCTGTTAAGAACTATGCAACTGTACATTTTGTTCCATACATTATCTATGGTATAAGTGATGTGTCATAAAAAGTATCCATCTAAATTTAAATAGTGACATAACGAAACAAAAGAGTTAAAAAATGGTTAAAAAATGGGTAAAAAGTGTTAAGTATATTACAGATGTAACGCTTGAATTGAAACTCAGAAAGATGCAATATGTCAGAGTCAACAATGTTATCATTATAGATATAGTTGATTGATATGAATAGCTCTTCCATAAGAAACCTCTTCCGAAAAAGTCAAATCTCTCTAGTTTTTCTGACTATATACATATATATCTCTATTTTGCATTTCTTTTCCAAAGTTCTAGAAAGTCTTGTGCACAATCAATTAAACACCTATCTTTTAAAACACAATCTTTTAAATCCCTTGCAATCCGGTTTCCGTCCTGGCCATATTACGACTACCGCACTTTTACAAATCACTGATGATATTCAGTATGGTATGGAGAAACAAAAACGTAGCATTCTCACGTTGCTTGATTTTAGTAACGCATTTAATACTGTAGATTTTGATATCTTGTTAAGCATCCTACGCTCTCTCAACATATCTCCAACTGTAGTTGACTGGTATGGTCGCCGACAGCGAATTCAGGTGCAAGAGGTTTTTTCCACCTGGACTACTACAGTTGCTGGTGTACCACAAGGTGGCGGGTTGTTTCCTCTCCTTTTTGCAATTTTCATTAACTCTATAAGTCATAATTTGTCCTCTTCCTACCACTTGTATGCTGATGATCTCTAAATCTATACTCAGTCCTCTCTTGAAGATCTATCTAAAGCAGTTGACAATATTAACGCTGATCTGACTTGTATTTCGAATTGGAGTAAATGTTATGGTTTAACGATTAATCCTAAGAAAACTCAGGTCATTGTCATCGGTAGTTCTAGATTAATTGGTAAAATTGAGGGAGGCATGAAATCACAATCACCAATTACTTCATTATTGATTTTGGATAAATATTTTTATTTATTTATTAAACAGTATAAAAAAAGAAGTAACAAATTGTGGGCGCAACCTCGAAATTCAATTCGCATATAGCACAACGGATGCCAATCGGATTTGGCGTTATTAAGTTTTTTCGTGTGCTCCCAGGTGTGAGATCTAGCGTAAATATGTATTTTGAAGCACAGACAAATTATGATCTGTCAGATATTCGTAAAAATAAAAAGGATGACATTTCTATAAGAAAGATTTATACGATTGTGTATTAGAAAATAATGTTGTAATAATGTTAAAATATATATAAAATGTATACTGATACAAATCTAAGTGCCATACCTTCCTCCTGATCCTAACTAACATATATGTATTTGTCTTTGTTTTATTTGTTCTTTTTATACGTCGCAGCGAAGAAAATATACAAAGTTGAATGGCATGAATATAGGTTTTACATTTTATTGCAAAAATGTTTCAACAATGGTAAAATAGAAACTACTCAAGAACACGAATGGCTCACTAACATTATTATCCTACTCCAACATCTGTGAAGGAGAACAGAATGTCAAGCCGTAATAAAAAAAATGATTACATTATATTAACTGTTATCTAACGAGAACACCTCAACGAGAAAATTGAGTATTACGTGGGGGATGTTGCAGTCAAATGTTTAATACTCATTGTCACATTTATTCACAATCAATCAATTACAATTACAAACTACAAACAATCACATTTATTTGGTATACTTTTTTAACTTGAAAGTTTCTTGATAATATTTTCTTTCACCGCCGAGCACGTGGTAAATCAGCAATTAAAATTGAATTTAATTGGCGCCGGCGGGGATTGAACACATAATATTCTTTTCATTCATAATATAATATTTTATTCCATACGACAACTTTCGTCGCTGCTTCTCGTTTCTGGTCCGAGTGTTTAAGTCTGGCGTTAACGGGATGGTTGTATCGCTATAAGAACCTAATACAAATTCCTACAGTTATATTTTACGACACCTACAGGACGAAATGTGGTGGTGTATTTTCCTACGCTACCACTACTTACATTTATGGCAGAAAATAGTTTTTAATAAAATGAAACTTGTATGCAGGATCCACTAGGAGGATAACAATACTTGCTATCTACATATTTATAATGTACTTGTCAATTTACAATAATGTTGGCATGTTTATTTTTTACTTAAAGTTAAAGTTTATGCATTTTCCACTGGTTTTCACAGGCTCCCTCTCATTTCTGAGTGGATTTCGAAGCAATTAAACCGCCGCGATACTCTTGTGCATGTCTCGAAATATTCACTCTTTAAACATACAGTATGATGTGCGTTGATTTCCTTCACTACTGAGTACTTGGAAAACCAAAACTTAAATTTTAATAAACAAAATAATTGGTGACGGCCGCGATCGAACCTGGGTTGCTCACGTACTCATGTTATAAGAATTGAACAATAACACAAAGTATGTGTATAAAAAATTTGAACATGCTTTAATTGAATAAAAAGGTTTTATTATGAAGTTCTGTTTCCTTTCTTTTTCATCCAGACCCGGAACCATTATTTGTAGACTTGCGTGCACTTGAACCTGCGGCCCTAAGCACTGCAACTCATTGCTAAGCCATTGCGCCACGGAGCCGGCTACCTTTCTTACTTATATCACAGTCTATAAATCCATATATTATACTGTGCTTATATCATGTAATTTAAAGTAAATAGTAAGAAAGAGAAATTTGTTCACTGTGTATACATTGTAAATACGGCTTGTTAAAATTTATAATATTTTTACGTACATGTTGATGTTTTTTGAACTGTGAAATTCGTATTCCCGTTTGTTATTGGACGGATCTACTCTGGGAGTCTTATCAGAAATTATTTGAAAGCTGTAAATTATTATTAAATACAATGGTTCAAAGTAAGGTAATAGATACAGTATTATTCACGCTATCATTATTAAATAATTTTTTTTTTAAAATTTGAATAAACTGAGATGTAAGAAAGAATATGATACGATACTATACATTGATGAGTTCCAAAGATCAATTTCTTGTGATGTTTTTGTTTGTCATAAAACATCTATCAGGTCTATCATTTTAGAATATTAGACAGAATATTAGACAGAGTTCATACGTGGTAGAGCCATATTAGTACATGCAGTTATATTCATAGTATATTTGTAGCACAAATAGATCGGCTCGATCGGGGAAGGACCACGCTCTCACAGAATACCAGCGTAAAATAGCAGGTTAATGCTGCTGTACTTCGTATGCTGACTGTATAGAACCGGAGACCCTTTTTACTGGAAACGAGGCATTCCAACTTAGTCTTCACGGGTGACAACGCATCTGCATTTTGATTCGTACTCGACGATAGATGTAGATGTCTATGGGCCTCAGCAACCACTTACCATCAGGTGGAATGTGTGCTCGTTTGTCACGCTATCCTATATAAAAAAACAGATACTATGGACTCCCAATTGGAGCTACATTTTTTTTTAGTTAAGGGAATTATTAGCCCATCTTCAATATATTGCCAAATTGGTCGATAAGCTTCTGCCAACGGCGTCCCTTGCCGACTGTGCTTCGTTGCTCTTTTCTCATTTATTCTGCCTTACCCAAATTTTACTAACATGCATTTAAGAAGAGACCAATAAAGCATTCTGTGTCCTGCATTCACTCGTCGTTTTATATTATTACCATGTCATTTACAATGAAAAATACATTGTCTTCCCTGCTGAACACACATCCTTAATCAAAAACTACCTTTTTTTATTTCACATATTTTTCTCCTTCAAAACAATCACTTACGTCATACTTGCGTTGGTTTTCATTTCCCATACTTTAGGGATTAGTTCATTAATATAAACAATATTTGCAACTCGCCAAAATGTCGAATCGCAAATATGACTTGATGGTGGGTAAGTCTTTTTTGATAGTTAACTCACCCATTTCTAACCCAAATTTAGAACTATCAAAATTTCCAAACAACAGTCCATATATAAATTGAACTATTACGTGGAAGCAATACAACCCTGTAGGACATGGATGTCAAACCATTAACCATCGAATAGGCTCCACTGATTCTGGTCATGGCTTCTCCCGCCGTTACGCTTCAGATTATCGACATTCTACCCACTTACTGCTCTCCATTGCTATTCGCAGATTTAGTGACTCATAATGCGGTATTTCATCTGTATTTTGATTCTAAATAGGGGATTGATGTGACTATGTTATTAAATAGTGGTAACGGTATGAAAGTATTCGCATTGCCATCCAGTAATCTGTACGTTTAAAAAGTGGATTTCGGTACGATACGACTATAGTAAGCGATTTAGGTTAGGTATAGTGTAGGCCAATTTTGTGTTTAGTTATACTTTAGATCAGGGCGAATATTACTGTGCTCAAAAACATAACGATGACATCCGCGTAATAGTGGGGGTAATTGTTAATGTAAGTATTTCATTTGTTATGCCGTAGCCTCATCCTGTCATAATATTTTGTGGCGTTTCATAAAAAGGCATGCCCTTTTTCACTCACAATTCCAATGCAAATTCCCGAAACCGAAGCGTTTTAATTGCGAACAGGAAGCAGAATCATACGGCCGAATGAACACCAATTTACACGTGAAGTTGAAACTTTCAGGCATTCTGCATTCGCTGACGTCGCGACCTCACTGTTCAACGGATATAAAACGTCTACTTTTCTTATAAAAGTTCTGAAGTATTTGTATTTATTGGTTAAACATTAATTTTATTAATTTTATTTGAAATATTTTCCATTAAAGCACATTGTTTTTGAGATAAAATAACTGAGTTTAAAGTAAGTTTTCAATATTTGAACTACTTTCCAAAAGATAACTATAATAGAGTTACTTTTAATCGTCTTGCTTAATATTGTAATCATCAGCTTTTACTGATGGACATAGGCCACCTTAGAATTTAAAATAATTTCTGTAGTACGCAAAATTATCTGTAATTAATTGTTTCATTGACGATACCAGAGTTGATGGTAACCTCGGTTTGGCTATTTTAAGGTTAGAGTTGCTGAGCCTGCTTAGATTTTTTTTGAGTAGGTTCATATTATGCTATCACCTGATGGAGATATTGTAATGGGGCCCTTACTTTACTACAAGGAGATACATAACGAATTGAAATTATGATAGCGAATATTAAAATATAGTACCCGGATGACCGATAGAGAGTAGATACAAATTAGATGAATAATATTTTTTGTTCTTATTGACATAATAGAAAAAACTGAACTGGTTATTTGAATGAAAATCATGAGTGCAATTAGTTTAATTAAAATGTTTCTTATTTTTAAAAATTACTAAAAAAAAGGGCTCGAAATAATAGATTTTCTCACAAAAGAAGGGAATTTGAAAAAAAAGGAAAAAAAAACAGCCCTACCTGAACAGTACAAAAGGCAAATAATCCTCGGCCCCCACTCCCTCTAAATTTTAAAATCTTACAGCCGTTTCCGAGATTCCGATAAAAAAATATATATATATATATATATATACGAGGAGCAGCAATCATCAGCTGTAGATGTTAAGGAAAAGACTACGGCTGTGGCGTCACCTATGTTCAACTAAAAAAGAAAATGAAGCAATACCTTAATAGGTGGTAGGAATCCCATGCTGCCTGCACTCTATTGTCTATTTCTGCTGCCAAAGTGCTTGCGCTGCTGTATTTCGGTCTGAAGGGTATGGATGGCCAGCATAATTACTGTTTGCGAGGCATTCCTTCTTAGTCCTCAGAGGCGACAACGTATCTGTAGCCTTCATTGTTTAAAGTTAAAATTTACAAGTGCTGTAGAAGCCATTCACCATCAAGTTGACTGTAATTTCGTTCGTTAGTTCAGCTTATAAAAATGGATATTCGTGGACTAATAAAGATGAAGTCTAGAATATTATTTTACATTTATTTATTGGCACAGAAAATTGTCCTTGAGAACAACTAGTTTTATGAACTACAAATAATTGTTTTGAATCTTAATTTTAATATAAAAACTCAATAACTGTTACTTCCTGACCCTGTTATCAAACCCACAATTATCAACAGCTACTTTTACGACCATTAGACCAATGAGGAAATCAAAGTAGGATTATATATTTATAATATATCAATTACTAAAAGATTCTTATCGACTTTTCAATTTTGATGAGACGATACTTGTCAGAAGGCAAAATATAATGAAATATTGTGTTTCACATTTGTCTTTTATTGCTGAGAAAGTATTCTATCTTATTTTTCAAGGCTGGAAACGCATATGCATTTGGATTTTTAGCTGATAAAAATTGAGGTGTTTTTCTTACCAGCTGTAATACCTGTTCATTTGTCATCCGTAATAGTAAAAATGTTGAAACTTATAAACTTTACCATAAATTGTTTTTATTATACCCCCAAACGTGTTAAAGTAATTCAATATAGCTTTCAGAAATTTTAAAACAATTTGCAGCTGTAATACCTGCTCATTTGTCATACGTACTAGTATAAAAAGTTCAAACTTATAAACTTTACCATAAATTCTTTTTATTATACCCGCAAACGTGTTAAAGTAATTCAATATAGCTTTCAGAAATTTTAAAACAACTTGATACGCGGCTCATGTTGCAATCCAGGTGTTTCTAACTGTATTCAGGATCCGCTGTACAAATGGTTATATACATTTTACGTGACTACTCATTGACATTGTTGTCCTTTACAAAAACCTGTTGCAACATACTGCTTTCTGAAAGAAATTGTCGCTTAGTTTTTTATTCAACATGCAAACGTGCCGTATATAGTTCGTTGAAACCGGAGAATGCCTACCCTCGCAAAGAATACCAACGAAAAATAGCAACACAAATGCTGCTGTAGTTTGTATGGTGATAGTGAGAACAGGGAACCTATTTTTGGTAAACTAATTCTTAATACATACATACCTAACGATAAAATCAATAAAATTAAAGTGTCTCCCTGTAATATAAAAATAACGGCCTACTATTAAACTCAGGAGTGATTAGTATGGTACTACGACATGAAAAACTATTTTCTTTTAATTTATGTTCGTCTGTCTATCTCCGGGATAATCTCCGATATGGTCGAGGCTGTTGTCGGGAAACTTCAACAACAGATCGAAAGTAATTACAAGATTAATCCCCCTATATTTTAGGCCGAAGTGAACAGAATTTTTAGGCAGGTTTAGATTACTCACTGCGTTTTACCATCTTCGGCTGCATCACCATTTACTATCAGGTGGAATATCAAGCAACGGTTAAAATTTTAACTGACAGGCTGAATAACTACACTATTTATTAACTCGAGTGTTAATGGATAAAGTGATAAAACCATTTTATTGTGAGGTGAGTTTTAAATTTTATTATAAATATTTTTCCATATAGCACATTGTTTTTGAGATAATAGCAACTAAAGTGATTTTTCAATATTTGAGCTACTTGCCCAAAGAACACTATTATAGAGTTACTTATAATTATCTTGCTTACTATTGTAATCATAAGATTTTACTGATGGACATTGACCACCTCAGAATTTAAAATAAAGTCCGTAATGCTCAAGTTAAATGATTAATTGACGATATTAAATACCAGTGTTGGTAGTATTACCAGTTGGGCTATATTAAGGCTAGATTTTCTATTGGATATAGCCTTAAAATATCATCAATAAAATAATAATATATAAATTTTTTGAGTAGACACATATGCTATCACCTGTCGGAGATAATGTAATGGGCCCCTTACGTTACTACAAGGAATACATGAGGAATTGAAATTATGATAGTTCGCGAATATTATAATACTTGCCGTATCGACGTGTTTTATTCATTATCACATGTGGGTGTCGTAACAGGTGATAGGGGAAAATTAAACGGGAGATGGGCAGCAGCATTTTCTAGATAATAGCTCAAAATAATAAAAACGTGCGTTTACCTATCCTCATGCGAAACGTGACAACTATGGCAAATAATAAGGATATGTACGGATGTGGACTTTTTTATGTTGGACAGGCTGTTATGAATGAATGAAAATAGATATTTTATTTCGGTGATTAAAACTGAAAATTATTGTTACAAGACCACACTACCACGTTCTAGAGCAGGGTGACTGATCATTTTAATCATCACAAGCGGAAAAATGTTAGAGCATTATTTTATTATGTATATTAGGTACGTCATAAATTTAATAAAACTAAGTTTTAAAATGAAAGTGATAAGCAAACTTACAGTCCATCTAATGGAGGTTGCTTCTGTAGCCCATGGACACCTATAACTATCGTTAAACAAAGACGACTACAGATGCGTTGTCACCACTGAGAACTAAGAAGGAATGCAGCCTGTAATCTATATTGGTTTTCTTTACCCTTCAGACGGTAATGCAGCAGTTCACATACCGCTGCTTAGCGGCAGAAAAAGTTAAGAGGGTTGTAGGTATCTATCCAGACAAACTACTAAACGAAAGCGAATCCTACCATTTAATATTTTTACTTTATATATACCTATCACATTGTCATTATTAACCGTTGTATGTAGAGTAACACAAAAATACCTACTATTTGTTCTGTTAATATGCGTAGTAACAATATTTTTCAAAATATTAAGGAAACGTTGATGAGCAGGATAAACAATGTTAAACACAGAAAATTCCCAAGTTAAATACAATTTCTACAAAATGTTATTGCTTTACAAAAAAAAAACCTTTTTAAAAGTTTCCAATGAATCAAAAGAATCGTGGACTATTTGTTCACCTAAAGCTTTTATATTTCCCATACTGCTCGTTTATTTTATAAAAGGAAGTTGGTTCTCTGAAAAACCTCTATTTTTATTTAATATCGGGCAGGGAAAAGTAACAAATCTTTTAAGCTACCGTCGCTTGTCGCAACACATGCTTTGCTTTACGATAAAATAAAATATTATTGTAAATTCTTGTATAAAATTTCTTACTGACATGTTGGAACAACTTAACAGTTTTGATTAAAATCTGAGATTGAAGAGAAGAATTGAATAGATTTTTCAAGAAAATGTAAAGACATTAACACATATTAACTGGTGTACGCGCAAGCACAGGTGATCTCTCTATGCCAGCACACTTATTGTCCGATGAGATTGCAATCCGACATAACTGAAGGGAGATCAAGCGCAAGACCAATTGTCTTAAGTACCTCAGGCACGGTAGTGAAACACTTCTAACTTTTTGACTCCGAGCTCTTGCTGATAATGTCATGTTTGAAAACACAACAACTGTGGTACTGGCCCGACTCGGGATTTGAACAAGGGGCACATGATCGCCATGGAAGATATAGGGAAATCAAATATTGAATCGACATTATATTTCTAACGAACTATATTTACAATTTGGCTTTTTATATATTTACATATTTAAATAAAATTGTATTTTTATTAAGAGATGCAACAAGTCATTTAGATTATATTATAATATGTGAAATGTTTATCTTCAAAATGTGAACAAAATAAAAGATTTGCTCGTGGAGCAATACTGAGTAAGTTTTTGCCGTCGCGAGTTACGGTAACAATGGTTTGCTCAATGAGCTTGGACCCGCCTGCGAGGATTGTGTGTACGGCTATATATCTATGTTCGAAAGAGATTTTATCAACTTAAATAAATAAGGAGATGCAAAAGGGATGACAAATTTAGATAGGTATGTAGTAGATATAAAAATGAACAATAAGTGATATAGTAAGTATATACAATGAAACAGGTATAATAAAGATATTTATTACAAGGGTTTGGCCGAGAATATATTTACCATATTTATGTACTCTTTATAATTATTTTAGCTAACTGCATTCGGTTGTAAAACTACTTGAGTGCAGCCGGATTTAATCCATAATAAGAAATATTGGATAATAATAATTCGATGGTAAAACAATTAAACGCCCGTGAAAAACAAGTTAGTACTTCAATTGTTTCTTCACCTCTCTTCTGAGATGCTAAAATACGAGTTAATCATCTATATCAGTGTCGTCAAATTAAAAACCCCACTTAAAATTAAAAGTGCTCTGTGATCCACTATAGTATATTAAAAAGTACTCTGAGTTTCACTAGAAACAATGGTGATCAATTTTTTGTGTTTATTTACATGTACAAGTTGTCGGTTTAATAATAAAATAAAATTGTATTGTAATAACTTAGTGATTTAATTTTGATTAAAAATTGACAAGGTGCCAATGGTGATATTATAAAGGAACCAATATTGTATGTGAAGATTATCAAATCATTTTGTACGATCTTTGTTATTTTGCAAACATGTTAATTTTTATCACAGTCTGACGGACCACGACAATAAAAAATGATTGGACTTTTTATAATAATACGCACTGTAAAACTTAAATGACAGCATCAGTTTTATTACTTAGTGTTTCCTCTTAATATTAATGTGTTTTTCTTCATGTATTAGTAAGCAGTTTAAAAATAATATAACTAATTTAACGAAAACGTGTAGCGTGACCTTGTCAAGTCGACAGTGAAACCCAACTTCGTGCAAACGTGCAAAAACCAACAAACGACCAAGCGTGGTAAATAGCCAGACATTTATGAGGCAATCTTTCAGCAGTGAACTTTTAATAGGCTGAAGTAAATGAATGAGTTAACCTTCTGTAAGTAGGTGATATAGTCTCAAAACTGACAACTAATAATGTAGAGAGATGCATTAAATCATAATCACCACTGAATTTGATCATTGATTTTGGATAAATATTAGCAAAACAGACGCCAATCGGATTTGGCGTTATTAAGTTTTTTCGTGTGCTTCCAGGTTTGAGATCTAACTAAATATGTATTTTGAAGCACAGAAAAAACATGACCTGTCAGATATTCGTGAAAATAAAATGAATTTCATTCTTATAAGAAAGATTTATACGATTGTATGTTAGAAATTAATGTAGTAATTTAACTATTCACAATTTAAAAAAATACATATTGTGATCGTATATATAAAACAAAATCCTCCTAAATCTTTAAACATGTATTTAACATTGGTTTCAGCGTAAAAACCAAACATAAATACATATTTTGAGGTATTGGCATTATGAACGTAAACAATGTATGTTTTATTATGGTATTGGTAACAGATTTTATTATATTAAACTTTAGCTTTCAGCACATAAACCTTAACTATGTTAAATCTCCAACTCCTATGTACAAGCAATATGCTAAAAAAGGCGCACAAATATTTCCTTTTAAGTATTTTATATATTAGAAAATTAGAAGGGTATAAAAATATTTTAATTGAAAATCATTTGACAAACAAGTGTTAGTACAAAATATTAAAAATTTCTTGAAAATTCATCATCGTTAATCATAACAAATGAACAGTGAGTCTCGCACAGATTGTTTGTGACCTAATTTCTTATTAGACTTTTGGGTAGAGAGGTTGAGGCTTTTGCTTTTGAGCACTTATTGAGCTATTTCCGTTTTGATCGAAATAGACTAAATTCTGGAGCTTTGTTCATAATTATTGAACTGTGAAACTATGTACATTCATTAAGGCATAACTTTACTTAAAAGAGCTTTTTGTCATAAAAGTTTACCTTTGTTATAGTACTCACAAGTTATGAAATAATTTTAAATATAATATTATAAGTAAGAGATTAGTCGACCTGAAATTCGGCGATAGAAAATTACCTTATTTAATTTTTTTCACAAAAATGATGCGTATTATATAGAATAAAGTATTATATTACGAATGTAAAGAATATCTTGGTTTAAATCCCTGCCGGCACCAATTAAACTGTACATTGAATTTTAAGTCCTGATTTACCACCTGCTCGGTGGTGATTGAAAATATCATCAAGATACTTGCAAGATAATTTTCTATCGCTGAAAACATGTTGGCATGTTTATATTTTACTTAAAGTTAAAGATTATGCACTTTCCACTGGTTTGCACCGGCTTATTCTCATTTCTGAGAGGATTTATTTTCCTTTTCATCCAGACCCGAAACCATTATTTGTAGACCATATAAATACTTGTTACGTGCACTTGAACCTGCGGCCCTAAGCACTGCAACTCGCTAAGCCATTGCGCCATGGAGCCGGCTACCTTTTTTATTTATATCATGTAATTTAAAGTAAATAATAATAAAGAGAAATTTGTTCACTGCGTATATATTGTAAATACGGCTTGTTAAAATTTATAATATTTTACGTACATGTTGATGTTATTTGAACTGCGAAATTCGTGTTCCCGTTTGTAATTGGACGACTCTACTCTGGGAGTTTTATCAGAAATTATTTGAAAGCTGTAAATTATTTTTAAATACAATGTTTCAAAGTAAGGTAATAGATACGGTAATCAGGTATCATTATTAAATATTTTTTAAAAAAATATATATATATAATTTTTAAATATTTACACATACAAACATCTATCAGGTCTATAATTTTATCACTCAGAAGACAGATTTCATACGTGGTAAAGCCGTATTAGTACATGCAGTTATATTAGTAGTATATTTGTAGCACAAATAGAGCGGTTCGACCGGGGGAGGACCACGCTCTCACAGAATATCAGCGTAAAATAGCAGCTTAACACTGCTATATTTCGTATGGTGACTGTACAGAACCGGAGACACTTTTTACTGGAAACGAGGTGTTCCATCTTAGTCTTCACGTGTGACAACACATCTGCATTTTGTTTCATAACCGAGGATAGAGGTAGATGTCTACGGGCCACAGCAACCACTTACCATCAGGTGGACTGCGTGCTCGTTTGTCACGCTATCCTATATAAAAAACAGATACTATGGACTCCCAATTAGAGCTACATTTTTTTTTAGTTAAGGGAACAATTAGCCCATCTTCAATATATTGCCAAATTGGTCGATAAGCTTCTGCCAACGGCGTCCCTTGCCGACTGTGCTTCGTTGCTCTTTTCTCATTTATTCTGCCTTACCCAAATTTTACTAACATGCATTAAAGAAGAGACCAATGAAGCATTCTGTCTCTCACGTCGTTTTATATTATTACCATGTCATCATCATTGTCGTCCCTGCTAAACACACATCCCCAATCACAAACTCACCCCTTCTTTTCTTATTTCACATATTTTTCTCCTTCAAAACAATGGCTTACGTCATACTTGCGTTGGTTTTCATTTCCCATGCTTTAGGGATTTGTTCATTAATATAAACAACATTTGCAACTCGCCAAAATGTCGAATCGCAAATATGACTAGATCATCAGCGTGCAAAATTCTTTTTGATAGTTAACTCACCCATTTCTAACCCAATTTAAGAACTTTCAAAGTTTCCAAACAACATTCCATATATAAATTGAACTATTACATGGAAGCAATACAACCCTGTAGGACACTTTCATGGATGTCAAACCATTTCGAATAGTTTCCACTGATTCTGGTCACGGCTTCTCCCGCCGTCACGCTTCAGATTATCGATCGTATACATATCGTACCCACTTGACGGTGCTCTCCATTGCTATTCGCAGAGTTAGTGACTTATAATGCGGTATTTCATCTGTATTTTGATTCTAAATAGGGGATTGATGTGACTATGTTATTAAATAGTGGTAACGGTATGAAAGTATTCGCATTACCATCGAGTAACCTGTACATTTAAAAAGTGGATTTCAGTACGATAAGATTATAGCAAGCGATTTAGGTTAAGTATAGTGTAGGGCAATTTTGTGTTTTAGTTGTACTTTAGATCAGGGCGAATATTACTGTCCTCAAAACCATAACGATGACATCCACGTAATAGTGGGAGTCATTGTTAATGTTATTATTTCATTTACTATGACGTTCCCAGAACCTAACTATCATAATATTTTATGGCGTTTCAGATATATGCATGCCTTTTTCACTCTCAATCCCTATGAAAGTTCCCGAAACAGAAGCGTTTTAATTGCGAACAGGAAGCAGAAGCATACGGCCGAATGAACATCAATATACACGTAAAATTTAAAATTTTCGTCAGCTCTTCTTATAAATGATCTGAAGTATTGTATTTATTGTTTAAACATTAATGTATATGTTATATGTAGAAATACATTTTCCATACAATAGAAATTAAAATGACGAAGTATTTAACTGTAAGCTTTCACACGATGAGGAGCAGCAATCATCAACTGTAGATGTTAAGAAAAAAGCTACTCCACGTCATATATACGTCACGTATGTTCACCTAAAAAAATGAAGCAATACTTGAATAGGTCGTAGGACTCCCTTGCTGCCTACCCCCTCTTTGCTATTTCTGCTGATAAAGTGCTTGCGCTACTGTATTTCGGTCTGAAGGGTATAGATGGCCAGCATAATTTCAGTTTGTGAGATATTCCATCTTAGTCCTCAGAGGCGACAACGTAGCCCGCCTTCTTTGTTTAAAGTTAGAAAGTTAAAAGGGCTGTAGTAGCCATTTACCATCAAATGGACGGTAACTTCGTTCGTTAGTTCAACTTATAAAAATGGATATTCGTGGGCTAATTAAGATGAAGTCTGAAATATTAATTTACATTTATTTATTGGCACGACAAAATTGGACAACTAGTTTTATGAACTACAAATAATCGTTCCGAATCTAAATGTTAATATAAAAGTCAATAACTGTTTTTGCCCAACCCGATATTCAAACACACAAATCTCAACAGCCGCTTTGACAACCATTAGGCCAATGAGGAAATCAAAGTAGGATTATGACACATAATATGTGTCGATTACTAACAAATTCTTACCGACTTTTCAATTTTGATGAGACGATACTTGGCAGAAGGCAATATACAATGAAATAGTGTGTTTCGCATGTGTCTTTTATTGGTGAGAAGGTATTCTATCTTATTCTTCAAGGCTGGAAACGCATTTGCTTTTTTGAGTTTTCAGCTGATAATAAATTGAGGTGTTTTTCTTAACAGTTGTAATACCTGCTCATTTGTCATCGTACTTGTATAATAAGTTCAAACTTATAAACTTTACCATAAATTCTTTATATTATACCCGCAAACGTGTTAAAGTAATTCAATATAGCTTTCAGAAATTTTAAAACAACTTGATACACGGCTCACGTTGCAATCCAGGTATTTCTAACTGTAT
Organism: Parnassius apollo; assembly: GCA_907164705.1. NCBI lineage: Eukaryota > Metazoa > Arthropoda > Insecta > Lepidoptera > Papilionidae > Parnassius > Parnassius apollo. The sequence goes on from CAJQZP010000644.1 coordinate 7,811,039, forward strand.
TCAGGATCTGCCGTACAAATGGCTATATACATTTTACGCGACTCTACTCATTGACATTGTCGTCATTTACAAAACCTGTTGCAACATACTGCTTTCTGAAATAAATTGTCGCTTAGTTTTTTATTCAACATGCAAACGTGCCGTGTATAGTTCGTTGAAACCGGAGAATGCCTACCCTCGCAAAGAATACTAACGAAAAATAGCAACACAAATGCTGCTGTAATGTGCATGATGATAGTGAGAACAAGGATTTTGTAACAAATTTTGGTAAATTACCCTTAATACATACTGAACTAACAATAAAATCAATAAAATTAAAGTGTGTATCTGTAATATAAAAACAACGGACTACTATTAAACTCAGGGGTGATTAGTATGTTATTAAGACATGAACAACTATTTTTTAAAGGAGACTGGGATTTCTGGACCCATTTGTAATAAGTTGAAACATGGTTAAAAACGTTATATTTTTCTATATTAAAAATATAAACAATTTGCCTAATTCACAATCTGGAAGACGAGAAATCTTAAAAATAAGTTTATGTCACGAACAAAATTAGAAATCGATTAAAGTGTGTAATATGAATGAGTTTTGACAATTAAACATAGAATCAACATACAGCAGATAATTGATTTAATCAAAGTAGTTACATATATTACAATTAACATATTGTCAACAGTTTCAAAAATAAAATATCAACATCATTAAAATACGTAAATCTACTATTTTTTTAATTTATGTTCGTCTGTCTATCTCCGGGATAATCTTCGATATGGTCGAGGCTATTGTCGGGAAACTTTAACAGATCGAGAGTTTAATTCACACGATTAATCCCCTAATATTTTAGGCAAAAATGAACAGGCTTTGTTTAGATTATTCAGTGCGTTTTACCACCTTCGACTGCATCACCATTTACTATCAGGTAGAATATCAAGCACTGGTTAAGATTTTAACTGATAGGCTAAATAAGGTTCTTCTTTTTAAATCGAAAAAAAAAACTGGAAAAAATGTTTTTTATTTCAATTTTACACCTCCATCTCTTAAAGTTTTGAAAAATCGATTTTAATTTGTTTTTTGAATCAACACTATAGCCGATTTTTGCGTGAAGTAGAGTTTTAAATTTTATTTGAAATATTTTCCCATATAGCACATTGTTTTTGAGATAAAATAACTGAGTTTAAAGTGAGTTTTCAATATTTGAACTACTTTCCAAAAGATAACTATAATAGAGTTACTTTTAATCGTCTTGCTTAATATTGTAATCATCAGCTTTTACTGATGGACATAGGCCACCTTAGAATTTAAAATAATTTCTGTAGTACGCAAAATTATCTGTAATTAATTGTTTCATTGACGATACCAGAGTTGATGGTAACCTCGGTTTGGCTATTTTATTAAGTTACTGAGCCTGCTTAGATTTTTTTTGAGTAGGTTCATATTATGCTATCACCTGATGGAGATATTGTAATGGGGCCCTTACTTTACTACAAGGAGATACATAACGAATTGAAATTATGATAGCGAATATTAAAATATAGTACTCGGATGACCGATAGAGAGTAGATACAAATTAGATGAATAATATTTTTTTGTTCTTATTGACATAATAGAAAAAACTAAACTGGTTATTTGAATGAAAATCATGAGTGCAATTAGTTTAATTAAAATGTTTCTTATTTTTAAAAATTACTAAAAAAAAGGGCTCGAAATAATAGATTTTCTCACAAAAAAAAGGGAATTTGAAAAAAAAAAGGAAAAAAAAAGTCGAACCCAAGACGGGACGCGAACCACGGAACCCCGAAATCACGACCGACCGACATCCCACCTGAGCTATTACGATCGTTAGTAGTCTGTCAAAATTTACCTTCTTATATTTTAGCAGTATTTTATTGCCTGAAAACAGGGACAAAAGGACATTTTCTAAAATAAATCCTAGCTAGATCGATTTATTGCCCCCGAAACTCCCTGGACACTAAAAAATCTTTCTATTATATAATAAAAATATATATATATATATATATATATATATATATATATATATATATATATATATATACACAAAATTGCTCTAAATTATAGGATTGCCGTATCGCCGTGTAGAGGTGTCGTAAGAGAATTCATTATCACATGTGGGTGTCGTAACAGGTGACAGGGGAAAATTAAACGGGAGATGGGCAGAAGCATTTTCTAGATAACAGCTTAAAATAATAAAAACGTGCGTTTACCTCCCCTCATGCGAAACGTGACAAATATAGCAAATAATAAAGATAACTACAGATGCGGACTTTTTTTGATGTACAGGCTGTTATGAATAAGTGAAAATAGAGATTTTTATTTCGGTGATTAGAACTGAAAATTATTGTGACAAGACCACACTACCACGTTCTAGAGCAGGTTACCCGATTAGTTTAATCATCACCAGTGGAAAAATGTTTAGATAGAGCTTTATTTTTTACGGATATTAGGTTCGTCATAAATTTAATAAAACTAAGTTTTAAAATAAAAGTGATAAGCAAACTTACAGTCCATCTAATGGAGGTGGCTTCTGCAGCCCATGGACACCTGTAACTATCGTTAAACAAAGACAACTACAGATGCGTTGTCACCACTGAGCACTAAGATGGAATGCCTCTCAGCCTGTAATCATACTGGTTTTCTTTACTCTTCAGACTGTAATGCAGCAGTTCCCATACTGCTGCTTAGCGGCAGAAAAAGTTAAGAGGGTGGTAGGTATCTATCCAGACAAACTACTAAACAGAAAGCGAATCATACCATTTAATATTTTTACTTTATATGTACCTATCACATTGTCATTATTAACCGTTTTATGTAAAGTAACACACACCTACTATTTTTTCTGTTATTATGATTAATAATAATATTTTTCAACATATTAAGGAAACGTTTATAAGCAGGAAAACAATGTAAGACACAGAAAATTCCCAAGTTAAATACCATTCCTATAAAATATTATTGTTTTACAAAAAAAAACCTTTTTAAAAGTTTCCAATGAATCAAAAGAATCGTGGACTATTTGTTCACCTAGAGCTTTTATATTTCCCATACTGATCGTTTATTTTATAAAAGGAAGTTGATTCTCTGAAAAACCTCTATTTTTATTTAATATCGTGTTGCAGGGAAAAGTAACAAATCTTTTAAGCTACCGTCACTTGTTGCAACACATGCTTTGATTTACGATAAAATAAAATATTATTATAAATTCTTGCATGAAATTTCTTACTAAAATTTTGAAAAAACTTTAAAAAACAGTTTTAATTTCAATCTGAGATCTAGAAAAAATCTATTAAAGAAAATATAAAGACATAAATACACATTATTGGCGCACAAGCACAGGTGAACTCTCCATGCCCTCTTTCTTATTACCTGCTGCGATTGCAATCTGTCATAATCGAAGAGAGATTAGGCGCAGGGCCAATTATTTTAAGTGATTTCTAAGGCACAACAAAGAAACAATGCCTACTTTTTGACTCCGAGCTACTAACGATAACGCCATGTTAGAAAACATAACAACTGATATTGATATTGATACCCGGGATTTGAATCATGATCACCATGTAAGATTTAGGTAAAACAAATATTGAATCGACATTATATTTCTAATAAACTGTAATAATGATTTTACTTTTTATTTACAGTATTTAGTAACAAAATTAATAAAACTTGCCACAAAATCTGTGTATCTGATGTATACGAGCAAATCTTGTGTTTTGTACACATATTAAAGCCAAAAAGTTCACTTAATATTATATAATCTAAATAACTTGTTGCATCTTGTAATATAAAATACAATTTTATTTAAAAATATTTTAAAATAATTCTAAATTATTCCTTCAATACATATTTACAACATACTTATTTTTCGAACGTAATCAGCATTTATTTTAATAGCGTAATTAGCCTTTAGAAAACCAAGCATTATACTATAAGAAGAGAAAGAAAAGCAATAACAGTACTTTGCAGGTTTTTCCCACATTTTATTAGATCTTAATAGCTATTGCTATTTACGATCGTTTCATTAGCCCTTTCTTACTTATAAAACCTTTCTGAACAAAAATTTGCTTAAAACTTTAAAAATAAATATAAAAAAGAATTATACTGCATTAAAAGGCCCATGACCACGTTTTAAGATTCATTAAGATTGAAATTAAATATTTTTCGTAATATTTTGGTAAAGTTAGCAGAGTTGCGTTTGATAAAGGCCTATCTCCAACAGTCGACTGCTGCAGGCCGATAATAATGATGATCACGATTGAAATATGAAATTCGGTGTATCGCTTATTGTTATATTGTATATGTATGTAAGTATATTGATATTTAATGGTGGTATATTATATGTATTTCCGATGGAGTTGTATAGGCTTTGATTGATTTGCTTTGAAATTGGCCCCTGCTACATTTTAGAATACGCAATGACTTAATTTTCATGCTTAATTATAGTTCCAAAATTTTGTAAGAAATTTTATATGTTTAAAATTTGTAACTTTACATTTGAAATTAACAGTAGAGATATTATTATATATTACTTATTTATTCCATGTCTTGTCCTAATTTGAGTTTTAGATCATCTACTAACAGAGTGACAAATACCTTGCTGTTTTTTGATATAACCAAAGGCCTAAGCCAACATTTGACTGCTATCCCACCTGATAGTAAGTGGCACTGAGATTCAGTCGAAGATGTAAAGCTCGACCTCACAAAAGTCTATTTCTTTGTCTTGAAGACACCCACATTGTTTTGGATGGAGAGACAGATGAATAAGTTGTTAGTTATTCCACTCAATTGACTTATAAATATGAAATGAAATTTTGAATATCAATATACATTTATTCCATTCACACTATCATACCATCATAATAGTTATTCTAGTATACGTGACATATTGCAGTTTTATTTGCGAATTGATTATGTATACTAAATATTTGTATTCGTTTAAGGCGAAGAGGGGAGATAAAAATAAAAATCCAAAAGTGCACGCCTAACAATCTCATTTGATTATATAAAAAAAATATATATATATATATATATATATATATATATATATATATATATATATATATATACATATATATATATCTTTTTCCATATTTGAGACGAAAGAAGAGATCCATGAGAATTTTTTTTGTGAAATTGGAATTTTTTAAAGAAAATAATAAAAAAAAGAATCAGCTGAACAGTAGTATAGCGCTCCATCTATGAACTAAATTTTTAACTTTCTTTACTTACACAAAAAATACATGTGTATATAGATATACAAAATCCAACGGAAAGGTACCAGTTATTTTTTACATTTTCATTAATTACAATTAAACGAGATCAAATTACTCAGTGATTTTTAAACGGAACCTGTGCTATGAGATTATTAACCTAATAAAAAATATATATTTTGATACATTAATTCTAGCGACTGTAATCGTACGCCATCCACACATACAGACATCCGGGACACCCTCGAAATTTTTTTAATCAGTTTTTTTTACACTAAATACAGAAAATTACTTTTAAAAATAATAGATACATGAAAACGATAATTTTTCTCGATATATGTGTTTTTTTTTCTTAATCTGAAAGTGCAATATTAAAAAAATAAAGACATTCTTAGCTCAGAAAATTATTGGGTTTTAAATAGGTGAGAGTACTCGTAGAGCACAACCTCAACGCTTCGCTTATGAGGCGCGCAATAATTTGGTGTAAAGTAATAAACTTTATCTTTATTGTAAAAAGATTTTATAGGAATCTAAAAATACAAAAGATGTGTAATTGCGCAATAAATTCCAAAACGGGTCAGCCCCGCAGTAAAAATTAAGTCATGAGTCAAATTAATGAGACCAGATCCTGCACAAAATACGTATTGTTACGAGCTTGAGATTCGTGACAATAAAAATTGCCGATAAAATTACCTAAATTAACACTTTAATTTTCTTTACACAAATTAAAACTTAAAACACTAATAATTAATCACACTAATTCACTTTATTTCGCTCCGAAGCTTCGCTTGTCTCGCCGAATACAATACTTCCCCGATCGCATCTTGCAGCGCCTATTTATATAAATTAGCACGGAAATATCCAGAATTTTCAAGTAAACACGCGCAAGGTACCGAGAGTTCGAGTTTCAACTTCAAGAAGTTTAGTTCTTCGGTTCGAGACTAGATGGCGCTAGTGCCGTCGACTAAGGCGCGTAATACTGCCCCCTCCTAAGACATGCTCGTCCCGAGCATTATCGGCCCCATAATAACGCGCCAGGCGATCCACATGGACGATCTTAGGAGTCCCTCTTGCGCCTTTCTGTATCCGGTAGGTTACATCGTTGATCCTGGTCACAATCCGGTACGGGCCATCCCATTTAGCTTGAAGCTTAGGAGATTTCCCTTGGCTGGGACAGGATTATGCAACCACACTAGTGAAACTTCGTCGAACCCTTTGTTGTTCATTTTGCGGTCGTACCGGGTTTTCATCTTTTCAGACATTTGCTGGCCCGATTGTCTGACGTGCTCATTAATTTCATTCATTTTGTTCCGCAAGTCATTTGCATAATCGGTTATACTACGTGGAGCATCAGGTGGTATCCCGGTGATCAGGTCTGCAGGCAGCCGTAATTCTCTTCCAAAGTTTGCGAAAGCTGGTGTCACTGCTGTACTTTCGTGAACAGCGCTTCGATATGACAACAAAAACGGTTGTATGTGCTTGTCCCAATCTCGTTGCCGATTGTCTACAATTTTTGCTAGGTACCTCTCCAATATCTGATTAAATCGTTCTACCATTCCATCAGATTGCGGGTGATAAGAAGTCGTTCTTGTTTTATGAGTACCCATAACTCGGCAAGTTTCCTGGAATATTTGAGATTCAAAATTCCTTCCTTGATCGCTGTGAATCTCTAAAGGTACTCCAAAACGACAGAAGACTTCATGAACTAGTTTATCTGCAACTGTTGAAGCTTCTTGATTTGGAATGGCGAAGACTTCTGGCCACTTAGTGAAGTAATCCATCACAACCATGAAATACTTGTTTCCGCTTTCACTCACCGGAAACAGCCCCGCCACGTCAATGGCTATTCTCTCACATGGTGCACCAACATTGTACAACTTCAATGCACCTCTACTACGAGTCTGAGGTCCCTTTACAGCCGCACAACTTGTACATTTGCGACACCAGTCCTCGACATCGTTTCGACAGTAGACCCAGTAAAACCGTTCTCGGATCTTCAGTAGAGTTCGCTTAACTCCCAGATGGCCTCCTGAATAATCATTATGGTAAAGTTGTAGAACATCCAGTACTTTAGCTTTGGGGACAACCATTTGTAAATGACAGCTGTCACCCCGAACATTTTCCCATTTACGGCACAGAACTCCATCCTGAAGGAGCAAGCTGTCCCATTGGGCCCAATAGCTTTTAGTGGTCGAACTCATCGCTGAGACGTCGCTCCACTTGGGCTTGGGAGCACTGGCCTTCATCCATTCCAGAATCGGCTTGATGTCCGGATCTTCCTGCTGTGCGTGTTGTAAGCTGTCCTTCCACTCGTTGCTGAGGTGGTCTGTCCTGAGCATCCTCACGGATACCACTTCCTTACTCTCCTGCCTAGTACAATGTTTGCAATCTTCAGGACAAGGTCTACGTGATAATGCATCTGCGTTGCCATGAGATTTCCCGCTGCGATGTTCGATCTCAAAGTCATATTCCTGCAGTAGTTCAATCCACCTCGCTACTTGTCCTTCTGGATTTTTAAACTGCAATAGCCATTTTAGTGCAGCATGGTCAGTTCGTAAGTGAAATTTCCGCCCCAGAAGATATTTGCTAAAATGCTGCAATGACTTTACCACCGTTAGCAATTCGCGTCTTGTGACACAATAGTTCCTTTCCGGTTTTGACAACGACTTGCTGAAGTACGCTATCACGACCTCTTGGTCACCATTCCGTTGAGACAACACACCGCCAAGCTGTGTGTCAACTATAAATTCTTTGCTTGCATCAGGGTATCCCAAAATAGGTGTTTTGCACAGACGGTCCTTGAGCTCCTGGAATGCGATATTGCAACTTTCATCCCAGCAGAAATGTCGCTTCTCCTCGGTTAGCTTATGCAGAGGTTTGGCTATATCTGCAAAGTTCTTCACAAATCGCCGGTAATAGAAGCACAAACCCAAAAATGCTCTAACCTGCGTCTTGCATTTTGGAACCGGCCAATCCTTGACAGCTGCTATTTTCTCTGGATCCGTGCGGATACCTTCTTCCGATACTACATACCCCAAAAAAGTTGACTTGCCATTTGAATATTGAACATTTCTTCAGACTCAACCTAAGGTTGGCATTCTGAATCTTCATGAGCACGCGTTCCAGGTTTTGAAGGTGTTCCTCAAACGTACGGCCCACAATGATGATGTCATCCAAGTAGACCAGACAGGCATCGCCAATTAGCCCGGTGAGTACAAGTTCCATCAGCCTTTCAAACGTTGCTGGAGCATTGCACAACCCAAACAGCATTACTTTAAATTGCCACAGACTCTTTCCCGTCGAGAACGCAGTTTTCTCCTTGTCCTTAGGGTCAATTTCAACTTGCCAGTAGCCACTTTTTAGATCCAGCGTGCTAAACCACTTTACTCCTGTAAGCATGTCCAGCGTGTCATCAATTCCTGTCAAGGGATAGCTGTCCTTCTTCGTAACGTCGTTCAGACGGCGGTAGTCAACACAAAACCGCATGCTGCCATCCTTCTTCTTTACCAGCACTACGGGTGAACACCATGGACTAGAGGAAGGATCAATAACACCATCCTTCACCATTCCTTCAATCATGGTTTCTTCTTCCTTTTCACGTGCTACCGGCAGTCTTCTTAGTCACTGACGGATAGGTAATTCTTCACCTGTGTTTATTATGTGTTGAACTAAGCCAGGCTTTCCTATGTCAGCATCGTTTGATGAGAATACATTGGCGTACTTAAGTAACAACTTCTTTGCCTTGACCATTTCGTTCGGGGAGAGAGCGCTGCGACAGTCTTCCATAAGTGTGGTCACTCTCGTTTGTGCGTCCTTGCTAGGGGTCTCACTCGATAGATATCGGCACCGACGTAACCAATCCACTTCCTCACAAGTACCAACCAGCGTGCCTTTTTCTATAATCTGTTCCCGGTCACAAAGGTTCAGCACACGTACTCCTGAGATGTCAGTGGTCCTGACCAAGGTTCAAGCTACTTTCCATGGAAGGTCATTGTTTACCCTTTCCACAAGTACACAACGGTGAGCTTGCCCAGCGTTTCGAGGAAGACTAACCGGCACAATCGTTTCTGATCTCGAATTCGGGGTCGAAGCGGAAGCGGAAGCGGAAGAACAATCTTCTTAATGCTGTGCACGTTCCCTGGTAACGCACCTTCCATAAAAAGTTCCTCCGGTCTCATTTCAAAACACCTTGCTTAACGTCGATCTCACGACGATAATTCCTCATGAAGTCTAGGCCAAGGATGCAGTCGTCCATTATATCAGCCACGATGACATTATGCAGGTAGATCACGTTGCCTAGTTTCAACTCCATCTCCTTCTCTCCACGGACGGGTATACGCTGACCGGTGGCTGTTACCAAATTAATGCGTTCTCGGTTGTATGCGGTGTCCCCAAGGAACTGACTTATAAGTTGGGAACTAACAACCGTACGAGAGGCTCCAGTGTCTATGGTCAGTTTACACGGCATTTCGTTGACCTCGCCCTTGATGATTAGACTGTTTCCATCATGGGTTTGTGAGATCGAGATCCTTGGGGCTCTTTTAACATCAGCCAGCTCCCGCCCCGCAGTTCTGGCTTTTACTCGTTTCCCTGCTGCTGCTGGGCGGTGCTGTTGGCCGCAATACCCTCCTGAGGTCGTTCACCTTCCCTTTCTAGGGTTCGCTTAGGGCAGTTGGATCGAAGATGGCCCTTTTCCCCACAGCCATAGCACCTAGGGCTGTATCCTTTGTTGCGGTCGCGTACTGTAGCTGCTGCAACCTCCCTGAAGCGATGGGAACGATGATACTGCCGCACGGCTTCTACCTCCAGTGCATGGGCCAAGGCGTCCTTAAGCGTGTCGTGGTGCCCGAGTCTCACAGCAGCTCTGACTTCAAGGTCGCGGATGCCGTCGATGAATGTCTGAACCAGGTTCCCTTCAATGAGCTCAGGTACAGACTGGTATGGTTTTCGAACCATCTTCTCCACCTCAAGGGCCCACTGCTGCAGGTTTTCTTTGCTGCGCTGCACGCGATCTTCAAGCTGCGCGCGAAAGACGTGTTCCAGGTGAGCGTCGCCATATCTCGCCTCCAAGGCCTCAAGGAGCTGCTCGTAGGTCACTTTCTTACCGAGAGCTTCCAATACAGTTAAGGCTTGGTCGCGCAGGCCTAGGGTGAGTGCAGTCATGGCTTGGCTTTTATTCCAGCCGTTCGCCTCCATGACGGCCTCGAACTGGATTTTGTAGGCCGACCAGGAAGAGGTCCCGTCGAACGACGGCACTTTGAATTCACGTGGCGAAGGTGTTGTAGCTACTACGGGAGCTGTTGTTCCATCCCCAAGTTTGAGGTCGTCCAGCGTTTTCTTCACGTCAGCCATTACGTTGTCAACCCGATTGTTTACTTGGTCGATTCGGGTTTCAGCTTCCGACAGGCGGTTGTCATGTTGAGCAACCTTATCCTTCACCTCCCGTATCTCTTTTCCGAAGATAGCGTGAAGGTCCTTCATGAGGAGCATCTGCTCTTCCTTATCGCCCCGCAGCTGCTCTTCCAAACGACGGGCCTGTTCCTCCTGTCGGCGGGCCTGTTCCTCCTGTCGGCGGGCCTGTTCCTCCTGTCTGCGAGCCTGCTCCTGCAGCATCACCATCAGAGCACCTAAGTCAGGTGCTGCAGATGTAGGAGCTACTGACGGGCCTGCAGTCGGCGGCTGGCCCTCCGACGTCTGCGGCGTTGCACCATCAAATCTTCTGTGGTCCGTCTCCTGCTGGCGTTGACTTCTGGTACGGACACCCTCCGTTTCCTCCTTAGGTAAAATCGGCATGATTTTATCCCACTTCTGACACCAATTGTTACGAGATTGAGGTTCGTGACAATAAAAATTGCCAATAAAATTACCTAAATTAACACTTTAATTTTCTTTACACAAATTAAAACTTAAAAAACACTAATAATTAATCACACTAATTCACTTTATTTCGCTCCGAAGCTTCGCTTGTCTCGCCGAATTTAATACTTCCCCGATCGCATCTTGCAGCGCCTATTTATATAAATTAGCACGGAAATATCCAGAATATTCAAGTAAACACGCGCAAGGTACCGAGAGTTCGAGTTTCAACTTCAAGAAGTTTAGTTCTTCGGTTCGAGACTAGATGGCGCTAGTGCCGTCGACTAAGGCGCGAAACAGTATATTAACGACTTGATCGGCCATTTTAATACTACAAAATGTAATTGAGCACTAATATTATTGGAGTGTGAAAATTCAAAATAACTAGTAAGCCATATATAAGCATATAAAGGTTTTGCTTGGACCATTAATTGTGGACTAAAAAATATCCACATAACTAATTATAAAGAATTCAGATATATTGGGTTGGAAGGTTATAGGAACGGTGTAGTGGCTTAAGAATATCCACTACCTTCCTCATATCGCCTCGTATATATATCCCAGGAGAAGATAGAGAAAAACTGAAAGATGAGATGGAAGCAGCACCTTCCTGAAAACTCAAAATGATGAAAACTTGTGGTTACCTACAGGCTTGCCAAGCGTGGAAACTATGGCAAAATCCCTACATGAAGCTATCTGTGAATAAAAGGGATAAGTAGAAGTGAGGGTAGATTATAAAATTGTGACTCTAACTTTCTCTTGTTTGAGTAGTTTAATGTACGGTGCAGGGAAGATACAAATGATTTTGTTTCCATACATCTCCCCTATTTTACATCGAGATAAGCAGTTTTGCTGTTGGATTGCTTAATCTATTTTATACGAGTCAGGAAATATCAGGGAACAGTCAGTGAAATCTCGTAGCCTCATAGTTTATTTATTTATACTTTCAAGCAGTAATACATATGGCAGCTTTATGCCATAGAGCATTCTCTCCCAGTCAACCATAAGGCTAAACAGAGATAGACATGTTGGAGGCAGTGCAGCTATAATCTAATAGAAAGGATAAATATATATATATATATATATATATATATATATATATATATATATATATATATATATATATATATATGATACATAGAAATATGTAAATATAAATGAATATTACAAAAAATAACTACATATATGTATATCTCCATACATCACCATCCGGATAATTGTTTACAATCTTAAAAATAACACCAGGATTATAAAAGAAAACAAATGCCAAGTTATAACAAAATAGAAAAAGAAAATCAATAAACGAGCAAAGTATTTAAAAGTAAACAACTAAAGAATATACAATAAAAACAAAGTTATGAGTAATTAGCCTAGAATATTACATATAACTAAAATAAAATTGTATCAAATATAACTTGTGTACATATTCTGTCAATAGTAATTTATTTAGTATGGCAGAAGGCCATGTAACCAAAGCCAAAAATATAACAAGCTGTCTATGTCATCTGACATCTGTGAATATTTTGAGTGTTTTTGCCTACACAAATTTACGTTGACAAATTAAAAAAAAAACTTAAGGAATTTTTAAAAATAAAAATTATATGAAACAAACAATACATTATAAAAATTAATGATTCGATTATTTTGAATATTTTTACCAATTATTTGAACATTTTTGCCGATTATTCACGCGACAATGAATTTTAATTATCCAAACACTACGGTAATCGTAGACAGAGAAACCTATAGACTAATGCTTAGCGTGGCCTCGAGTGAGAAAGGACGATAACGTAGTTTTAGGTTATACAATAATCTTTATGACTTTTAAACATATTTAGATAAAAATTTTAGTTGTTCTAAGAACTGAACTGAACAAGATTCACCAATCTTAAGCTCACAAAACACTTTTTTCTCACTTAAACCAACTTTTAAACTCCTTAGATCGCTACGAACTGTAGTTTGCTAAACAAAACCGGCACGGAGAAAGGGACAAACAATCACACCACTCTGTCTCATTTCTATGCAAGATATATGCATAAATCTATCTTTTTCGTGTGCGAATGTGTAAGAAGGCGTCAATTTGTCTATAGGATTCCCTGTCTACTACGGTAATGTACATAGCGACATGTCATTGAAACGACGTCAAGTAAAAAAGTTGATACTGGTTATTTTTAAAAATTTTGCTTTGTCAAATTTAAATTAGTAATTAAAAACTATACACGTTGTAATGAAATATAGATAACTTTATAATTCTTTGGATTTACGTAAAAGGTTATTTTAAAATCGTGTGAGTACGCTTGTGCAAAGTTATTGCTGAATAATTATTGTGAAACGTCAAAATAGCATTTCTTAGATTTGGTTGATTATAGTTATATATGGTCTTAGTTCAGCAAACTATTACTTAATATGTAGGTAAATAAAAGTTATTATATTACCATTATTACATAATTATAACAAATATGCCCAGTTGTTATCAATAATTATAAGACAAATAACAAATACACATAACAGCTTATAAATTAAATCCAACATGAGAATAAAGCGAAGTTGTTGAGAGTTATTTGTTGGGAATTATTATTCCACATAATGTGTTACATATTTGAGTGCTAATTAACACCATTTTCTTGGTAATCGCATTTGTACAACTGTGTATATGTGAATTCATTTCATCTAAATACACCACCTGCCAGCATATTACACACACTTGGATTTCATATATATATTGGCACAACACAATGTCTCAACTTGATGAGATTAGAACTGCACAGAACAGTTTGGAGTAATGCTTTTCAAAAAGGATGGCCGAACTGGAAGCACAGTTACACACGGGGAGATCCGTCAAGGACACGGTTGTAAAGGTGGCTGAGGAGTTTCGAACCTTCCGTGAACTCATGTTCTCTATGCTTGGTATGCTCCGTAAACAAATTAATGAGTGCTCCCATATGGTTGACGCTGTTGAGACCAGGCATCGACGAAAGGCTCTCCTTTTCTTGGGTGTTGCTGAAGAGGAGACGGAGGACTGCAAGGCTAGTGCTAAGTATAATCCACAAAATGGAGTTGAAGGACATCACATCATCTTGCATTAGTGTCTGCCACAGGATTGGAGTAGCCACCACAAATCGTCTCCGGCCAATCCTAGTTCGATTTGTTAGCGTTGACTTCAGGTCATCAATATGGAGGGCGAAGTCTAGACTGAAAGGTTGTCCAGTTTCAGTAAAGGAGTTCTTGACAAAGTCTCGGCAAACTGATTTGGCAAAGCCCATCAGCATTTCGGCATGCGTGCATGCTGGACGCAAGATGGAGTAATTTTGGTGAAAGTTGCAGATGGATCTCGGCATAAAGTATCTAACTTAGATGAGCTGACTACTCTTACGCAAAAACACCCTAAGGCGACTGCTGAATCCTCAACTGGAGGCGAGCGCATTGCAGGAAGCAATTTATCGTCGCAACCCAATTCTAAGCCACGTAAATAACTACGCAGTATTGCGTTTTACTGTCTTAATTCTCCTTTTTCCTTTTACTACAACTTTAAATTTATTCAATATTGTAGTATTACTTAGCATTTATTAGTACTTTCTATCCATTGTATTAAAACTTGTTTTGGTTTTGTGTAACCTTAAGCTTCTTTCTTTCTCATTAATTTACATTTTTTTAAATTAGTTAATTTCTAATTTTAATATAGTTTTTCGTTTTACATCATTTATTAAAACTTGTATATTTTCATTTTGGAGGTGTGGCGTTGAAAGCCGTGCATCGTCTAACGTCGTTTCAGTTCGGCAGACTTCGGCACTCGACAGAATTCGGCACGGTGTTTGTGTGCGTGCGACTAGACGTATGCGTGTACACTAGCTGCTAAATCAATGATAAAAATTCCTGAATAACCTACATGTATTGTAAGATATTAAAAATATTTTAAACAATATTAACTTCTTATTTATTCAATAAGAGAAAAAAAAATTGTTTTCTTATCGGTCACCACGCTCAAAAAGTGTAACTTGATTTAATATCAAAGACTTAACTGCATAAATAAAATAAATAAATAATTATAATTGCATAAGTTGATAAAAAATGCTATGCAATAGCTTTACCGCGGCAGTCACCGAGTGCCACACGTATTTTTATATTTGTCTTTTAACTTTTGAGTGTGTTAGCTGGCGGGTGGTGCAGGGATGGCAGTTTATCAATCGAAATTATTACTATATTTTTTACGTTATATAATTATAATTATACTAATTTATTTATTCTTATAGTTTAGGTCTATATTATTTATTTATTTTTATATATTCTATTACATGTAGTTGAGTTCCGATGATGATTCTTTTCATTCTGCCAACGAGTTTTCTTCATTAAATGACAGTTATTGCTCTATTACTGAAACGTTAGGGGATTTTGTGCGACATAAATTCGATGAATCCCGCTCATTGTTTAATGTTTGCCACATTAATGCACAAAGCGTACCTATTCATTACAGTGATCTGATTGAGGCTTTCTCTGACGCTGATGTTCATATTTGATTTCGGAGACTTGGCTTAAGCCCCATTTTCCTTCCACTACTTACCCTCTCTCTGGCTTCAGTTTGATACGCAACGATCGAATTGATAGGAGAGGGGGTGGGGTCGCTATATATCTTCGATGTGACTTTTGTTATAAAATTCTAGCTTCTTTTTCCCCCTATTATACTGCATCTGCAGAATATCTTTTCCTTGAAGTTTGCGTAAAAGGAGCCAACTTGGCGTTGTCTACTGTCCTCCGTCTGTCGATTACTTCTCCAGTCTTGAAACAATTCTGGAATCTTTGGGGTCGGAATACTCACATCACGTCATCATTGGCGATTTTAATACAGATCTCCTCACTCCGCACTTAACCCGTTCCTCTAAGCTCCTTCAACTTGTCGAGTCGGTTGGCCTTCACATTTTAGCTTTACAAGCCACTCACCACAATATTGATGTGGAGGATACGTGGCTTGACTTAATCCTTTCCTCTGCTCCTTCTCTTGTCTTCTGCCACGGTCAACACTTTGCACCTGCTTTCTCCTATCATGACCTCATTTTCCATTCTTACGTCCTTAAACCTCCTAAACCTCCAGCTAAAACTCTACACATGCGTTGTTTTGGTCGCTTGGATGTTGAAAAGTTTTATATGGATGCATCCAAAATAAATTGGAACCAAAATAATTGACCTGAACTGGTGATATTAGGGCAGGCATAGAGGACACTAAAGTCACTGTGTTGGTTTTGGTTGACTTCTCGAACGCCTTTAATACCATTAGTTATGACATTCTAATTTCCATCTTTTCCCTTTCTATGATCTCACCCGAAGCACTGGATTGGTTTTCATCATATCTTCGAGAGCACCAGCAGTCGGTTCGCATCGATGAGCTATCATCTAGCTGGCTTGACATACATGCTGGTGTCCCTCAAGGCGGCATATTATCTCCTTTGTTGTTTTCTATATTAATAAATCTCATTACTCAAAACCTTCAGTCTGCGTATCATCTGTATGCTGATGACTTGCAATTGTACACACAAGCGAGTATTGACGATATTTCTACAGCGGTGGACATACTTAACAGGGACCTTGAGTACATTAAGAACTGGTCTGACAGGTTTGGCCTAATGGTCAACCATTCGAAGTGTCAGGCCATAATAATTGGTAGCCGTCCGATGATCCAGAGATTGAAAACAGTAGCTCTACCTCCTATCTTTTTTAATAGTACTGAGATTCAATTGTGTTCCACTGTGAAGAATCTAGGTTTATTAATTGATTCTACTTTGAGTTGGAAAGCCCAAACAAAGACCGTTAGCCAGAAATTCACTGGTACCCTGCGTTCTCTCTATCGCCTAAAAAATTTTCAACCATCTGAAATTAAGACAATGCTTGTGCAGAGTTTAATTTTTCCCCTAATCGACTATGGTGATGTGTGTTATTTCGACCTGAATGCAGATCTTCTCAACAAATATGACCGTCTTCTGAATAACTGCATTCGATTCATTTTCAATCTTCGAAAGTATGACCATGTATCCACGTATCGATCTCAATTAAAATGGTTACCTATTCGTCAACGCCGTTGTTTGTGTGCACTCACCACCCTTTATTCTATCCTGATGTCTCTAACTTCCCCTTCCTACTTATCTCTTTACTTTCAGTTGCTTAGTGCTAGTCATGAGAGAAACCTCCGCTCTACGAACAACCTTCTTCTCCTATGTCCCTCCCATAGCTCTGGACGTGTTCATTCTTCTTTCCACATTCAATCTATTCTCCTTTGGAACGCACTCCCTCTCGAAATCAGGATGGCTAGCAATCGGTACGCGTTCAAGATGAAAGTTCGGGAACACTTACTTAATAAATTGGCAGAATCAACATAGTAACAGTTTATATATATATCTTTATGAGTTTTTATACATCTGACATTATAATATGTACTTATGTATTATACATTTTTATGATCTTAGTTATTTTATTTTTCATTTTATTATAATTAATTTTATCTATTTTTTGCGATGTACCATTTATATCTTATATATTTTATTTCCATGTATTACAATTTTTTTGTTATTTTATCTTAGTATTCGCATATTAACTTTTTATTATACCTACTTCATTCTATCTCTGCATCATCCCAAGGTAGACTGGGAGAGAATGCCTTAGGCATTAAGTCCGCCTATATACCACTTGTGTATATGAAGTTTTAAATAAATAAATAAATAAATTATGCACTTGGACTTCGCCGTCGACTTTGGTGCACTCCCACTGTTAATATTTGGGGAAACTTTCTTCATCGCAAAATCAGATGGTCGATCCGATGAAGCAGGCTGTTCATATTGTGTAATGAGTTCATCAAGGTTCTTGGTACCCGTCAGCCGACGGCGCTTACCACAAGGCAACTTGAAGTATATATAGTACCACAGAGTGACCAAACTTGTCTAATACCAAAGTCCTTACATGCAGCAATGAATAAACCTTGACGCTGACGACTAAGAAACTTGGATTATACATATGAAGTGCCTCTTAACAGAGTCTTTTTGGCACAAATAGTTGACTTAATGGACTGATCACTAAACTGAATCAGAACTGGTCTTGCATGAGCTTCCGATACTGCATCTAGATGATGGCAAGCCATAATGGAGCTTGAAGAAAATTCCTGTGGTTGAAGCTTATCCTGCAGGAGAGTTACAACTTTATCCAAAATATTTTCATCAGATGATTCCAGAACTCCATTTAGCAGCAAATATTTTCTCCGATGCCGTATCTCAATATTGTCAACAGTTTGACTAACCTCATTTATCTTCTGATGTAGTAGTGATATGATTTGCTTAACATTATCCTTAAACGCTTGAAAGTCGCTTGAGAGAGATTTCTTGTCAGGAACCGGGGTGACGGATTTTTTATAATTGCTTCAAATACCGCCATACATTAATCGAGAGAAGTTAACAAGTCATTTTCTTGAAAACTTATCTTCTGGTGTGTTATGAGAGTTGAAAGTGACCGGTGGTATGGTGATATAACTTTATCACAGTTTAACCATCATGGTAAGTTAAACCCACAATGTACGTATTTAAATACACGAAAATAGTAAAAATTGTAAATTAGTAAACTGTAAATTACTTAAAATATCAATAAAAAATAATTTAAATTTTTTTTATTATTATTTAAATTTAAATTATTTTATTTCACACCTACCGCCAAAATTAATCAAAATAAATAAAGGAATGATTTGGTGCGACGTTTCTGGTGTTGCGATAACCAAATCACCTGCTTACCTTAAAGCATATGTCTATATTCCCATTGAAATTAAAGTAGTATTGTAAAAGTAAGTGTATTTATTTATAATATTATATGCGTATTCATTTTATTTCTAACAACACCTTGGGTTGATTGGTAAAACATATCTATAGCCTTTAAATTCGGCCGTCGTATCCTTTTTTTTATTATTTATTAATTAATTTATAAGACAGTGGTGTTACTTAATTCTAAACCCGCCAAACTTTTACGTTTGATGGCGAGAGGCGCTCTTTTACATAGCAATGAACCACCTTATGTACTCCTAATATTGGACACAATAATACACAATTATATAGATAACACAGTAATATATAAACCTATGACATCTTGTTGTTATGTTAACTTTATGATCTTATATATATATACACACACACACACACACACACAATATATATATATATATATATATATATATATATATATATATATATATATATATATATATATATATATATACAATATGTAACGTAATTAATGCACACCCCCAGACACCCGAATTAGTATATTATGTTATAATCGTAATAAATACACTGTATTTTTAGTAAAACATTTTTATGCACTGGTTATTTATCAAATTAATTATACTAATTCCGGAAGAATGTTGTGGTCACAGTACAAATCCACGAACGCAAAGACTTTAACTTGCTTGAAATAAAGTTCATTTTTCTTTACTTTTATTGAATGACAAAATTAGTAATAATACAAATAAAACTGCACTCTTAAAATTCTTATTGCCTTAAGTTACGGTCCATTTCAGTTTGCTTCGACTGTACAGATTTAGTGCGACTGTAATTTATGCAGTTTCAATTACCTTTGGGATAAAAAATTACCTATACTAAAAACAGTAAACGATTCTGAACAAACTAATTTCTCAAAGTGCGTTAATTATGTTACAAGCTGCGTACATATTTAACTTTATTTATATAAATTAATTACCTGATAGTTATATATTATATTGTTATGGTTTATTAATATACTGTCGTATTTAGTTCTATTAGCCATCCTGTATAATGTTTTTTAATTTTCTGTGATCTTTTACTAGATCTCTTAATAGATCTATTTTGTTAAACACTTTAGATACCAAATACTTAGTTGTTCTCTTACCATAATAGTTTGTTATTTTTGGTTGAACCAGTTTGTTTTCTCTAGCCCTATGTGTGTTGTACTTGTTTTCAACATTAACTTTATATTCATCATTATAATAATATTCCAAACCTACCAAATAATCTATTTTTTATCTATGGGAATAATTTTACAAATGGGAAACAACTTATTATAGTCTTTGTTGCATTTTTCTTTAACATTTTTACTAACTAGAAACTTAATCAGTCTTATTTGTATGTCTTTAACAAGAAGTCCATAACTCATTAGCGAGTCGGCAAGTGCAAAGTATACTATTCTTAACGTTTGTTTGTTCAATACATTTTTTAATTGGTAAAACTTACTTGGCACTAATCTTAGCCTATTGCAAATGTCATTTACGTGTATTCTCCAGTTAAAATTCCTATCTATTGTTAGACCTAAATATTTAAATTTATCCACATATTCCAATCTCTTACAGTTACAATTAAATTTATTTCTATGCATACATTCGTATGTATGTCCTATTAGTGTTAGATAATCATTTCTTACAGATTTAGCATTTCGATTATATGGCGAGTGTATATGCGTACATTTGGTTTTTGTAAGATTTAATATAATGCCATTGTCGTGCGCACATTTGCTAATGTTTTCAAAATCACTTTGTATACACTTTTGTGCCTCAGCTATGTCCTTGGAGGCATAGACAAGACACATATCATCAGCGTACATGAATACCTTGCAATTATGTACTACATTTGACACACTGTTCACATGCATTATATATCCTACAGGACCGTACACCGATCCAGTAGGCACACCCAAATCGACATCCGCCTCTTTCCCAACCACTTTAGAGACAATTGTGCTTATTTTTCTATTAGTGAGGTAGTTTTTAAATCAATTACTTATGGGACCGCGTATTCAGCATTCGTCCATTGCCTGTAATAAGATATCGTGGTCTAAAGTGTCAAACGCCTTTTTAAAATCAATAAAAAGTACTGTTATTTGTTTGCCAGAATCTAAGGAGTCATTAATAAAATCTGAAAATCTTAACAACGCAGTGACCGTGTTGCGCCCTTTCCGAAAACCGTGTTGTGAGTCACACAGTATGTTATGTTGTTCTAAGAACGCGCTTATCTGTCCTACTATAATTTTTTCGGTTATTTTTTCTATAACAGATAATATTGCAATGGGCCTATAATCAGCATATTCTAAAAGACTTCCTGATTTTTATATGGGACGTATAATTGCATTTTTTAATCGATCAGGGTAAATACCATTAGATAAGGACATATTTATTAGTGAAGCTAGAACAGGACTTATTTGCTTACGTAAATATACAATGTCTTGCGCCCGTATTCCATCTGAGCCGGGTGCTTTCTCACAGGACAATGTTCTTATGATGTCACCCTACTGTATCTATAGCTTACCTCACTCGGCTTTAGATAATTATTTCTATCTAAAAACTTCAAATTACATACGTGTTTAATTGCCTTTATTTCCTCCGTAAATGTTTTAGAAAAATTGGTATAAATCTGTTTTATACTATCTGTTTTTCCTAAATGCTTTAAAATAACATCATCCAAGCTAGTTTTATTTCGACCCAACCATATGTTTATTTTTGTCCATATTTTCCTGAAATCTCCATTGCATTTTATAATTTGTTCCTGTCTATATTTATTTTTTTGCCATATTTATTAATTTATTTACTTTATTTCTAAATTTTGTATAGACTAATCTCTTGTTCATATTCTTTGAATCCGTTTTCCAAACTCTGAATAAATAATCCCGTCGAACTAACATTTTATATAAATATCTATCTATCCATGGACGTCTAATTACTTTCTTTGTATCTATCTTAACCTTAATTGTACTATCTTTATAAATGCTATGAAATATACTACACATTTTCTGATACAATAATAATGGACACGTTATTGTAAGTAACTGGGACCAATCATATTCTTCCAGCTTTTGTTTAACAATTTTGTCACTTAACACTTCGTGCATACTATTGTTTTTTATATTACAACTCTCACATTGACTTACGCTTCCACTAACACATAAATTTAACATTAATCCGATTCCATGATGATCGGCGATGCGTGACTCAAGCACATACGCGCACGCGTCATGCTCGCTCCGTCCCGCTCGCAACCAGATATGATCCAAGCACGATGCCTCGAGTCGGCCCTCCGCGATCGCTTCGCGCGTTATCTCTTTGCTTGGTATTACACACAGCAGACCGCATTCACACAGGGCGTTTTTGTACCTTGTTACAATAGGATTAACCGTGTCATTTAATATGTTTATATTGGTGTCGCCAATCACTATAACATTGTCGGTTGCTGGTACGGATTTCAGTAGTGTCTCTAATTGCTGGATAAATGTCAGTTTATTATTGGCAGGTGGTCTATATATCGCAATTACATGTGTTATAGTTTTCCCATGCTTCATTTGACCATGAAGTGTTTCCACTGCTTCTGTGTTTACCATTTCAGCTTCAAAATTCAATCCATTCTTAGCGTACATTAATATTCCTCCTCCTCTTCTCGTTTCTCTAGTATATTCGACTCCGTGGCGCAGTGGCTTAGCAATGAGTGGCTGCGCTGGGGGTCGCGGGTTCGAATCCCGCACGGAACAAGTATTTGTATGGCCTACATATAGTTGTTCCGGGTCTGGATGTTTGTCCATGTGGAATTTATGTTTGTAAACTGCCCCCACGATACAAGAGAAAATCTTAGTGTAGGGGTAACGTTTTTTAATAGTAAAAAAAAAAAAATATATAAATGTATTATATCCTACTATTTGGTACAAGGGAAGTTCTTCCTTCTTAATATTTATTTCGCTTAATATTAATATATCTATATTATATATATTTTTATCAAGTAATATTAATAACTCGTTAAAGTTTTTCCGAAGAGATCTTATGTTCAGATGTAATAAGTGGGTATTCCATATATTTTGGGATTGATCATTATTTAGATCCATTATATCATAATATCTTTTAAAATTAAAATTACCGGAGAAGATATCCGTATGATCGCCTTTTTGCTGTTCGAAATCACCTCGTGTTTACTCGCCGCGTTATAGTACGCGTGTTTATTTACATTCATCGAACTTTTTTCAAATCCTCCTCCGACCTAATGTTGTAAATCTTTTTTTATCACTATTCTTTTTGACCAGGATACTACACTTCTGCACCCATATGTATTGAAAATCTTTCGGTTTAAGATTATTTTTTACTGTCCAAAGAACTTGTCGTTTGTATTTTGGTAAATCTTCGTTAATGTATATTCGCTTTTCACTGCCATTATCATAGACTTTATTATTCGTTATTTTGGTTTCTTTTTTTACAAGCATCCAGCTGTCGCGAATAGATTTCGACCTCAACGTGACCAACACAGTCTTGGGCTTTGTGTCACCTTGTTTTTCATGGCCTACCCTCTGTGAGATTTAGTTTTATAGATAGATTTAGTTTCTAGGATGTGCAAGCGGGTTTTAGAAAGGGAATGGGGTGTACAGATCAAGTCTTTTCCATGCGCATGATTGCGGAGAAGTTTTTGGCCAAAAACCAGAAAGTTTTTTGTGCGTTCATGGACTTGGAAAAGGCTTATGATAGAGTGGACAGGAATGTGTTATGGCAAACACTGAACTCATATGGGTTGAGCGCTGGTTTGATACAGGCATTAAGGTCTCTTTATAGGGACTCTAGTGCTTGTGTCAGGATCAATGGGGTCTACTCGGACTGGTTTGGCATCCAAAAAGGTGTCAGACAGGGCTGTGTGGCTTCCCCTTGGCTGTTCAACCTATTTATGGACAGGTGTTTGCAAACTTTGAAAGATGAATATTGTGGGTTAAGAATGGGCGAGTTAACCGTCAAATGCCTTTTGTATGCCGATGATCAAGTCATACTTGCGTCATCGGCGGCAGAGTTGCAAATGATGGTTACATTAATGAACTGGAAATTAAAAGAAAGGGGAATGAAAGTGAACGCAAGTAAGACGAAAGTGATGGTTTTTGAAAGAGAAGAAAGCAAAACGGTATGTGAAATAAGAATAGAAGGAGAGTTGATTGAGCAAGTGGATGAGTTTGTGTATTTGGGATGTGTATTTAGCAGGGATGGTAGATATGATAGGGATATAGAACGACGAGTAAATGCAGGGAATAGAGTGAATGGGGCACTACACTCTATTATGAAGAACCAGAATTTGTCAAAACAGGCACGTATGGTAATTCATAATGCTGTGTTAGTCCCTACTTTAATGTATGGTAGTGAAAGCTGGGTGTGGCAGAAGAAGCACGAAAGTAGAATAAATGCTGTAGAAATGCGGTCTTTAAGGAATATGCTAGGGTGTAATCTGAATGACAGGGTGAGAAATTGCGTGATAAGAGATAAATGTGGTATGCAAGATGATGTTGTGACCAGGATTAAGAAAGGAATGCTTCGGTGGTTTGGTCACGTAGAAAGAATGAATGAGGAAAGAGTGACAAAGCAAATTTATATGGCATATGTGAATGGCCGAGTCGGGAAGGGACGCCCTAGGAAAAAGTTTATCGACCAAATTGGCGATATTTTGAAAATGGGCCACGTTAGAAGTACCCTTAACCGACGAGCATGTATGCGTAGATATATGGATGTAAAGGAGGCGAAAGAGGTATGTCAGGATCGTGCCAAATGGAAGTCCGTAGTCTCTGCCTACCTCTCTGGGTGACAGGCGTGAGTGTTTATGTTATGTTATGTTTTTTTTAGGACTACTAATATAGTATTTTCGTTTTCATGTTTCTCTAATCCGTAAATTTCAATTTTTTTTTCTTTATCTTTTATATCTAACTCCTGTATCCGTTCTTCTAATACCATGTTACATTTCTCCAAATATACATTTTTTTGTTCCAATGCCTTAATTTTCTTTTGAGATTCTTCTTTAAAATCAAGTAATGTCTGATACATATCAGCATAAAATTCAACACCATTGCTAAGGTCTTCTATTTTCTTCTCGAGGCTATAAATCACCGCTAACTTTTTATTAACCTCAGCTAAAACGTTATCTCCGGACTCTTCACTAGGGTTTAATGTTATTTTCGTATCATATACGGACTGTTTTGGGCTGCTTTTATTTGTCTGGCACTCATCACAGAGCGTACTGTTTAGGAACTTTTTATTTACACATTTTTTATGGTAAACATTTTCACATTCTCCCTTACATCTCACTATATCCTCTTTAGCCAAAGAAAGAAACAGTTTGAATTTCTTACATTGCACCATTTTCACTTATGCTTAGTTAATTATTAGCGAAATTGGTATTTGGTCACTGCTAACACACTTAAATCGATATCACAAAAAAAGATTATAAATAAATAAATAGTGCAATAGAATGGTTTAGTTTTTTAATTAATAACTTATTAAATGAAAAAAATTACGCAAGTTCTAATTGTACTTCATCATCATCATCATTACAGCCCTTCACAAGTCCATTGCTGAACATAGGCCTCACACAAGGTATGCCACAAAGCATGGTCCTAAGCCACCTGCATCCATCGACCTCCTGCATGTCTTACCAGGTCGTCACTCCATCTAAAGGGGGGGGGGTGGCCCTACACTTCGCCTACCGGTACGAGGCTGCCACTCGAGAACCTTTTTTCCCCAACCGTTGTCGGTTCTTCTTGCTATATGGCTGGCCCATTGCCAATTCAGCTAACTAATCCGTTTGGCTATGTCTGTCACTCTGGTTCTACTGCGGATATCCTCATTTCTCAGTTTATCACGCAGAGAAACTCCGAGCATAGCTCTCTCCATAGCTTGCTGAGCGACTTTGAGGACTTTCATACGGTCAGCAGTGAAGGACCACATCTCAGTTCCGTAGGTCATCACTGGCAACACGCACTGGTTGTACAACTTAGTTTTCAGGTTTTGAGGTATATCTGACGAGAAGATGTATCGTAATTTCCTGAACGCTGCCCAGCCGAGTTGAATCCGTTGATTGACCACTCGGTCGAAGTTGGACTTACCTAGTCGGACTATTTGTCCCAGGTAAACGTACTCGTCAACAACTTCGAGGTTAATTGTACATAAGTGACTAAAATCTTAGAAAAATGCTTGAGAATATCTCATCAAGTAAATTAAATACATAAATATTTATTCCGCTCCCTCAGCGGCTCGAAAATGTATTTCAATTTCCCAATCACCTTAAGATGCCTCTTGTACTCTTCTAGCAGAAAAGTTTTAACAGAAATTTTTCTTTGCAAGGTCCACGAAGGCATCGTACAAATCTCTCACATATTAAAAAATCTAAAACATACCTTGGTATGATGGAGTGTGCAGATACCGCCTATACAGCTTTTGTACAGTGTGTTGCTACATTAAATTGTGGGGTGCAGAATGACACCTTCTCATAATAATATTTGTATCTGTTTTATTTATAGATTAAACTTGAAAACCAACGTTATTATTATATTTAAAAAATTTGTCTGGTCCATGGTCTAGATGAAAATTGGTTAAGTATTTGGAGTACCAGAATGGTCGTTGCCCACTAGGCCATTAAAGTTAGCTGTATTTACGGTCCATTCCTCTTCAATCTTTTCGTGGAAACGTGCTTGATTAATTCCGATTAATAATTTTAACGTACAAGAATTACGCTGAAGCGTATTCTAGTTGTAGCATGAATGGTTTAGCTGTACCGGAAAAGCTCCACGCTCGTAAAGAATACAGCATAATATAGGAGTATAATACTGAAATGTTTTGTATGGTTGTCAAAAACAGACACAGGAAAACCGTTTTATTCGCAACGAGGCGTTCCATCTTTGTCCTCAGGTATGTCAACATGTCTGCCTTTTACCTTTATTTGCAAAAATAAAAACCATTAGAAAAAATAAAAATAAGGATGATTATTATTCAAAAATAATATTTCAACCTACAAATTCCGTTCTTATTGACATAGACATGGGAATAGAGTAACAACTATGGTTATGCAAACTGCAAATACTAATTTAATTTTTAAATTTTTAATAACTTCTCCATTAGCTTTTTCTAATTTGTGGAAGCTTTTGCATGTGTGAAAATTCGCCGTCCTTTTATTTTTATTTTAGTCCGTAGGAGCTGTGGGATCTGTGGTCACTGAAAAGAATATTGAATTCCATGTGCGAGAGCTATTCCATATTCACTTTTTTCATGTCTTGGCTTTCGTTTTGTCGTATTGCAGCGATGTACTTCAATTATGAACGAAATAGACTAAATTAAAAGGGGAAGATTAAGCGACATTCAGGATTAAAAATTTAAATATGTAAATTCTGAATAATGAAAATGGTTGTACTTTAAAAAAACTATAAACAAAAAATACACATAACGAAATATAAATTTGATTTAAGCTTTAAGATGAAGCTCTGATTCATTTTAATATTGTAAATGCGAAGGTGTGTTTGTTTGTTTATTTTTCTTTAACGCAGCACCGAAGCAACAGATTGATATGGTTTTTATAATAGACATAGTTTGTTGGCAGGAACGTGACACTTTATTCCTAAAAATATGAAACATATCTGAAACGTAACACTGTAGTTACATCTTAATGCTAAAATAGCAGAACGGATTTTGATTAAAATTAGTATGAAGGTATCTTACGTCTTTAACTAACAAACAGGATTTTTTATCCTGGAAAAATGCATGGTTCTTATGGGAAAGCTGTTTAGAATTTAGCAAAATTTTATAATTTTATCTCCACATTAAAACACCTGTACGGATTATCGAGCACTTAAAGTAACATTTGAAAATACTTTTTATCTGAGCAAAATACAAAACTCCTGTAGGCTTTATATAAAAACTACCCGAATTGAAAAAAAAATACATACAGAATGGGGACATATATGCAATAAATGAAACCACAAGTAATACTAGTCCGTAAAAGTGTAGAAAAATTAAATATTAAATTAAAACCCGTAAAATAAAAAAGTGAAATTTTCAAACAAAATAAATATTAAAATAAATTCAGTAAAAGTGGAACACTCTGTTTAGACAACGTAACTTGACCCCTTGGAAGAGTAACAACGTTGCACGCGGGTGGCATGGCGATTGTCGGCACGGCCTATGGTTCGTTGGATAATGTGCGACGAAATAAAAACTTACTCACTAAACTCTTTAGATATTTTACCGCCAATTTTTGATTTCGCGAAAATGGAACTGAACGAAATAAATATTATTTCATATTAGTAGCAAAATTTAATGAAACCCTAAATTTTAAAATTTTCAAAATGTCCGCCACGTTCTTGAATGCACAAGTTACATCGCCGCATTGTGTTGTCCTGAAACCTGCTCAACAAATTTCTTTTAATTAGGGCTTTTAATTTGTTAAAGGCGGCAACAATACGATTGCGCAGTTCATCTTCGGTTTCAGAGATCTTTGAGTACACTTCATTTTTAATAAAGCCCCAAAAAAGAAGTCTAGATGAGTGAGGTCGGGCGATCGAGCTGGCCACCTGAGAGGGCCATAGCGCCCTATCCATTGTTCGCCGAACATGGTGTTAAGCCGCTCTCTCGCCAGGAGTACGGAGTGTAGAGGAGCTCCATCTAACTGGAACCATATCCTTTGGTAAGCTGCCACAGACAATCCTTCTAAATATTCTGTTATTGGGCCGTTAAGAATATTGAGAAATTTCTGTGCATTCAGGTTTCCGTCAATAAAAATAGGGCCGATTATTTGATCTCCGTGAATGCCTGCCCAAACATTAATGGAAAATCGGTATTGATGAGCTGATTCCCTAAATAAATGGGGATTCGTATGGCTCCAGTAACGCATGGATTGTCGGTTCCATATGCCGTTTCGAGTAAACGTGCTTTCATCTGTCCAAAACACATTTGTTAGGAAACGTTGGTCTTGAGACATTTTTTCCAGTACCCAGTGGCAGTAAGATTCTCTAATCGGCTTATCGCGGGGCAGCAGCGCCTGCACCTTAACATATTTATAAGGACGTAGTTTGTTCCTTTTCAGCACTCGGTGTATTGTTTTATGCCTCACTCTAAACACACGCCCAGCATGTCTAAGGCTGCAGGTTGGATTCCGATCGAAATGGTCTAAGACTCGTTGTTCGAACGAGGGTGGAAAGTGACGCGGAGCAACTCCTTCATGAGTGTTGGGCACTATGCGCTGATTTTCCCTGATTCTTTGGACAGCACCTAGGATTGTCCGGACGCTAGTAGAGCAGACGCGAGTTGCGCCGTATATCTCACTATAAGTACGCAGAGTTAACGCTGAATTTTGGTGGCATTCGCCATACAATAAAACCATGTCTGTATACTCTGCCGCACTGTAAAAATGCTGTTGTCTTGGCATTTTCCGCCGCCAAAACGTATACACAAAAGTCAAGTAGTGTCAATATCACAGTGAAAAAATAATAAAAATAAACGTACTTAAAAACACTATTTACACACACAAAGTCAATTAACTAATAAGTGTCTATTTCACCGTAAAAGAATTGTTCGACTAATTGTATTTATCTTACGATAATACGATAATTACCTTACGATAAATAATTGCGATGCGTGTAGGCAGCGAAACACACCTGTATTCTGGGAGAATTGCGCGTGAACTGGAAGCCGAATTTCCAAATTCCAAAATGGCGAAAATAATAAAAGTAATAAATAGGGCGGCCACAAGGTGCAATTATCGTTTATCGATACTTTTCTTTTTACACTTACTTACCTACTACATTTGAATACAAGTAATTTTATTTTTGATTTGATAACAATCGACAAGTTATTGATTGTTAAAAAAAGTTTATTTTTATACAATTTAACTTACGAAACTACCGATTTGTAACTTCCTGAGAAACGGGTAAGTATGTATGACTTTTTAATTGGTTGTTTTTATGGGTTTTTAGCATCTTAAAATAATTTATTATCTCTAAATCTACAAGAACACACTTAAACAAAAAAGCTTTAAAGTTTAGCTTTAAATACTTAGGTCGTAGTGTTTTTAGAATTATCATAACAACACGATTATTCTAAAAAAACCATACCCTAAGTGTTTAAAGCTAAACATTTTTTTTGTTTATTGATTATTACTCCCTTTGAAAGAAGCTAATCGTCGATAACTGGTGTCCTACTCTACGACAAAGGCGCGCGGGCACTTGCGCTGTCGCCTTTGAAGTACGCCGCGTGCCTCGACACCGCTGTCGATATGTCGCAATACCAATAGTTTCCACTGCGTGGCAACGTCGCTTTTTAATGTTCAAGGATTCAAGTTCATTGAATCATTGACTTAGTGACCCAATTCTATAGAGAGTTCAAATTTGCTTAAAATTAAAACTCTACTTTTTGACCTAATTACTGGACCGATTACGTTCATTTTTTGTATATCGTCAGCAAAGGCGATAACAAGTATATGGTTTCATTTATTGCATATATGTGGGACCCCATTCTGTATATGCTAAACATTATTAATTACTAAAGCGTAATGGTTCCTCGCCAGCTGTGGGAGAAATAAAAGGACTAATTTTCTAAAGATGTCGCGCGTGGTCTAAAAGGCACGCATAATTATTTCATTGAAAATAGAACGATATCAATATTTGCTTTGATTTCGGTTTGCCCACATCACGTGAAAGGGAGCAATATCAAACGATATTGTGAGAAGCTAAGATTCAACGCCGAGGATTTAGAAATTCATTCTAATGAATTTCTAAATCTTCGGCGAAATTCAATAGAATCACGTTTTCTACCCTAACAGCGGCACGTGATCATCCTAACAATCGACCCACCCAACAATCAACCCAACAATCAACCCAACAATCAACCACTTATAAATTTGAACTTTTAACTTTTAACCAATCAATTATAAATTTGTCGGCACACCGCCTGCAACTTTACAAGGCGCAGGTTCTGCCGCACATGGAATACTGTTCCCATCTCTGGGCTGAGGCTCCCCAGTACCAGCTCCTTTCACTTGACCGCATCCAGCGCAGAGCGGCTCGAATCGTCGACGAACGAGTGTTTTCCGATCGGCTCGATTCACTGGCACTGCGAAGAGATGTTGCATCTCTTTGCATTTTCTTTCGCATATACCATGGAGAGTGCTCTGAGGAATTGTTCGGATTATTCCCAGCCGTCAAATTTCGTGAACACACTACGCGGCAAACGTCGCGATACCATCCACATCATCTGGATGCTTGGCGGTCCACCACTGTACGTTTCAAGAGCAGTTTTCTTCCGCGTACAACCTCTATGTGGAATAGTTTACCACCGGCGATTTTTCCAGACCGATACGACCTGGTGACCTTCAAGAAAAGAGCGTACTCCTTTCTAAAGGGCCGGCAACGCACTTGCAATTCCCCTGGTGTTGCAGTTGATCATGGGCGGCGGTAGTCACTTAACATCAGGTGAGCCGCATGCTCATTTGCCCCCTCTTCTATAAAAAAAAACCAACAATCGACCCATCAATCGACCCAACAATCGACCCAACAATCGACCCAGCAATCAACCTAACAATCGACCCAACAATAGACCCAATAATCGACCCATCAAGCGACCCAACAATCGACCCAACAATCGACCCAACAATCGACCAAACACGACCCAACAATCGATCCAACAATCGACCCAACAATCGACCCTCCTCCCAACATCGAACCCTCGACATCTACCCAACAATCGAGCAAACAATCGATCTAACAAAAGACCCAACTATCGATCCGCCAATCGACCCAACAATCGACCCAACAATCGACCCAACAATCGACCCCAACAATCGACCCAACAATCGACCCAACAATCGACCCAACAATCGATCAAACAAACGACCCAACAATCGATCCGCACAATCGACCCAACAATCGACCCAACAATCGACCCAACAATTGACCCAACAATCGACCCAACAATCGACCCAACAATCAACCCAACAATCGACCTAACTATCGACCCAACTATCGACACAACAATCGACCCAACAATCGACCAAACAATCGATCCAACAATCGACCCAACAATCGACCCAACAATCGACCCAACAATCTACCCAACAATCGACCTAACAAAAGACCTAACTATCGATCCACCAATCGACCCAACAATCGACCCAACAATCAACCGACAATCACCCCAACAAACAACCCAACAATCAACCCAACTATCGTACCAACAATCGACCCAACAATCGACCCAACAATCGACCCAACAATCGACCCAACAATCGACCCAACAATCGACCCAACAATCGACCCAACAATCGACCCAACAATCGACCCAACAATCGACCCAGCAATCGACCCAACAATCGACCAAACAATCGACCCAACAATAGACCCAACTATCGACCCA
Organism: Parnassius apollo; assembly: GCA_907164705.1. Lineage (NCBI taxonomy): Eukaryota > Metazoa > Arthropoda > Insecta > Lepidoptera > Papilionidae > Parnassius > Parnassius apollo. The sequence continues at coordinate 7,843,287 of CAJQZP010000644.1, forward strand.
ACAATCGCGCAATTACCCAACAATCGACCCAAACCTACAATGACCCAACAATCGACCCAACAATCTACCCAACAATCGAGCAAACAATCGACCCAACAATCAATCCAACAATCACCCCAATCATATGCTGGGTGCGGTGCAGTCCGCAAGCTTGCGGCTGTTGGGCGAGTACGCGTGGGTTGGGGGTCTGCTATCGAGCAAAAATACTACTAACTACTATATATATACTTAAGTACTCAAAGTTGAGTTACTTGAGCCCAGACCCATGCATTGTTTTCGGTGCCTTGAAAGGGGGCACGTTACCCTAGTGATACAAATAGAGGCGTACGTTGTTATGCCTGTGGAGAGAATGGACACAGGGCAAAACAGTGCACTGCTCCGGCATTCAAATGTCCTATGTGTTCTGATCTCGGGCGTTCTGCTGGCCACACATTAAGGAAGAAGTGCATTCCACCTCCCAAAAAATGGCAAGGAAAAATAAGGATTTTTAACAGTGGTAGAGCCACGCGGCAGCTTTGCTGTCGCACGTATGGGCCGGCTCAAACCGGGGTGGTACCACGACCTCACAGAATACCGGCGTGAAGTGGAAGCTCTGCCTCCGCGTTTCGTCTGGTGAGTGCAGGTGGCCGGAGGCCCAAATCCCCCCCCCCCCCATCAACATGGTAGCGGAATTAAATGATAGACTAACCCCAGGAGGGTACCAGCACCCCTGGGGAATCCCTCGCTGAGCATCCACGACCATGTTTCTCCACTTCTGAGCGTGGGTGCTCAGGCTGCCCCGCGTATTCTGGGGGGGGGCAATATTCCGCTCAAGAATAAAACTGCTCGGGGGCAAACGGAGCAACAAGACCAAGGCGACCCCTGCCACGCTGTCCGTGAATTTCTGCAATATCAGGGGACTTCACTCTAACCTAAACGCCGTCCACTACCATCTCGAGACGGCGAGGCCGGCTCTGCTCTTTCTGACCGACGCAGGTGTCCTCTCCGGCTGATGTCTCGTATCTCTCCTGCCCGGGGTACAAACTGGAACACTCCTTTGTGCCTCGGGCTGGAGTTTGCGTTTACGTCAGAGAGGACATCTGTTCTCGACGCCTCGGCAGACTTGAAGGTTCGGACCTGTCCATCCTTTGGCTACGCGTAGACAGCGACGACCATCCGCGCGTCTACGGGTGCCTCTATAGGTCCCATAGCGGTAATGCCGAAACAGACCGACTCTTCGACCACGTCCAAATGGCTGCAGATTCGTTGCTACAGCAGATCCCCTCCGCAGAGATCGTGATCCTCGGCGACTTTAACGCCCATCACGCCGAATGGCTCGGTTCACGTTTAAACGATCATGCGGGGAGATCTGTTCATGATTTTGCCTTGGCATATGGTCTGACACACCTGGTTACTTCGCCTACGCGGATTCCAGATGTGGAGGATCATGCACCTTCCCTGTTGGACCTTCTGCTGACCTCTCACCCGGACGGATATCAGATTTCCGTCGACGCCCCTTTAGGCTCCTCGGACCATTGTCTTGTCCGGAGTGTGGTGCCACTCACGCTGAAATCGCGGTTGCATTCTGCAGGCTGCCGCCGTGTTTGGCACTATAGGTCAGCCGATTGGGATGGGATGCGGTCTTTCTTTGCATCCTACCCTTGGGGGCGGGTTTGCTTCTCGCCGGACGATCCCAACGTTGTTGCGGATTCTGTCGCTGATGTGGTACTTCAGGGTATGGAACTTTTTATTCCTTCCTCTGTGGTGCCCATTGGAGGCAAATCTCAGCCATGGTTTGGTCGCTCCTGTAAAATAGCATCATGCTATAAGCAGGAGTGCTACCGAGCCTGGGCTGACGCATCAGCGTCCAGGGATGTAAACACCAGCGCTCTAAAAAAGAAGTATAATTCCGCCTCTAGGTCCTTCAAAAGAGTCATTGCCAAGGCAAAGTCAGAGCACATAGGCAGAATTGGCGAGAGACTAGTTCGTCTTCCTTCTGGAACCCGTGCATTCTGGTCTCTCGCCAAGGCTGTCCAGGGGAATTTCTGTCAGCCATCTCTTCCATCTCTGCACAGGGAGGACGACTCACTGGCCCACACCGCAAAGGAGAAAGCCGATCTTCTAGGCTCTTTCTTTGCGTCTAACTCGACTCTCGATGACGGGGGGAGTACGCCGCCAACCATCCCGCGGTGTGAGTGCTCCATGCCGGAAGTGCAGTTCACTCAGCGCTCGGTTCGCAAAGCACTCCTCTCCCTGGACATCCATAAGTCGAGTGGGCCTGATGGAATCCCCCCAATTGTGCTGAGGACGTGTGCTCCAGAGTTGGCACCGGTTTTAACGCGTCTTTTCCGGTACTCCTACTCCCTAGGCGTAGTCCCAAAATCATGGAAGACGGCTTTCGTCCACCCGATCCCTAAAAAAGGCGACCGCTCAGACCCGTCCAACTACCGGCCTATCGCCATCACCCCCTTGTTCTCCAAAACAATGGAGTCCATTGTAAACTGCCAGCTCATGAGGTACCTTGAGGATCACCAGCTGATTAGTGACCGCCAATACGGTTTTCGCCGTGGTAGGTCAGCTGGTGATCTTCTGGTCTACCTAACTCACAGATGGGCGGAGGCAGTAGAGTCCAAGGGGGAGGCATTGGCCGTTAGTTTGGACATTGCGAAGGCCTTCGATCGGGTTTGGCACAAAGCGCTTCTTTCGAAGCTCCCTTCCTATGGGCTTCCCGAGAAATTGTGCGATTGGATCACCAGTTTTCTTGCGGATCGGAGCATCAAGGTCGTTGTAGACGGTGCAAGCTCCCATTGCAAGCTTATTAATGCTGGTGTTCCACAGGGCTGCGTGCTATCGCCAACGCTGTTTCTTCTGCATATCAATGATATGTTGCAAACCCGTAGCATTCATTGCTATGCAGATGACAGCACTGGTGATGCTCTTTACACCGTCCGAGCCAATATTTCTCGGGAAAACGTCTCTGAGTGCCGGGACAAACTTGTGTCTGAAGTCGAGTCTCTGCTGGACAGAGTCTCGGATTGGGGGCGACTAAATCTAGTCCAGTTTAACCCCCAGAAGACACAAGTTTGCGCGTTAACCGCTAAAAAGAACCCCTTTGTCGTATCCCCTCAGTTTCAAGGCACTCCCCTTGTTGCCCCAGCCAGTATCGGAATCCTCGGCGTCGACATATCGAGTGACGTGCAGTTTCGTGGTCACTTGGAAGGGAAGGCCAAATTGGCCTCTAAAAAGCTTGGCGTGCTCAGCAGAGCGGGACAGTATTTCATGCCGGCACACCGCCTGCAACTTTACAAGGCGCAGGTTCGGCCGCTCATGGAATACTGTTCCCATCTCTGGGCTGGGGCTCCCCAGTACCAGCTCCTTCCACTTGACCGCATCCAGCGCAGAGCGGCTCGAATCGTTGACGACCGAGTGCTTTCCGATCGGCTCGATTCACTGGCGCTGCGAAGAGATGTTGCATCTCTTTGCGTATTTTATCGCATCTATCACGGGGAGTGCTCTGAGGAATTGTTCGGATTAATCCCAGCCGCCAAATTTCGTGAACGTACTACACGGCAAACGTCCCGATACCATCCACACCATCTGGATGCTTGGCGGTCCACCACTGTACGTTTCAAAAGGAGTTTTCTTCCGCGTAATGTCAACCTCTGTGTGGAATAATTTACCACCGGTGATTTTTCCGGACCGATACGACCTGGGGACCTTCAAGAAAAGAGCTTACTCCTTTCTAAAGGGCCGGCAACGCACCTGCAATTCCCCTGGTGTTGCGGTTGATCATGGGCGGCGGTAGTCACTTAACATCAGGTGAGCCACATGCTCCTTTGCCCCCTCTTCTATAAAAAAAATAATAATTTTTCCTTGCCATTTTTTGGGAGGTGGAATGCACTTCTTCCACACAACTGCACTCACCAGCAAGGCGGCCACAACGACTTCTGTTGCCGCACCGAGTGTAAGCTAGGCTATGGAGGTGGCTGAGATACAAATTCACACCGCATAAAGTCCTCTAGGGCAATCTGAACCACTGCCGCAATGCGCAGGATTTTCTTATGCAAACAATTGCGTAGTGGCGGGTTGCCCTTGCAGTAGTAGCGGAGCCTTATGCCGTCCCCGACCATCCTCGCTGGTTTGGTGACGAATCGGGCTCCGTTACCATCTACTGGGAGGATGGAGAGGGTGCCCCACCCTGCGCTCTATTGAGAAGAGGTCAGGGCTTTGTTGCAGTGCACTGGGGACCCCTGGCTGCCCTGGAAACATAGCAGCCCACGATGGTAGGCTGCTATGTTTCTCCTAGAAGGTCCCTTGCCGACTACGAGGCGTACTTAGACGAGGTGGCGGATTGTGTTCGCGAATGTCAACCTCGTCACTTGATTGCTCTAGGAGTATTAACGCCCACACAAGGGCATAGGGTAACTCTATATAGAGACGATCCGAAGGGAGAGACAGTGATGGTATGGGCGGCTGGGCTGGACCTCAGATTAATAAATCAGGGGTCCGTAAGCACATGTGTGCGGTGGCAGGGGGAGTCCATTGTGGATCTCACTTGGGCAACTCCTTCCTGCAGTGCAAATGCTGTCGGGCTGGCGAGTGGTGGAGGAGGCAGTCACATTGTCTGACCACGGCCACATCGTATTCGATGTCGCACTTCGACAGCCCGACCATAATCCCAGTCGCCGAGAGAGCAGCCCACCGCGGCGTTGGTGTCTCAAGCGGCTCGATCAAGACAAGTTCGAAGCCACCGCCATCGTCACGTCCTGGCCAAAAAACGTCGAGTTTTCGAGGTACGATGACGCAAACTTGCGACCTGTCGATGCCCAGAACCAGTCGCGCCAAGCGCATAGCAGTGTACTGGTGGTCAGCAGAAATCGCACGACTCCGTGCGCTATGCTTGCGGTGTCGGCGAAGAGCCTTGCGCCTAGAGCCCGAAGGAGAAGAAGGCGAGCTCCGCCTGAGGAGATAGCCAGACTCTATGGGGCATACCGAGCGGCTACAAAGGCGCTACAAATAGCTATTACCAATACCAGGTCTCGGTCCTGGAAAAAGCTTCTGGAGGGACTCGACAAAGATCCCTGGGGGCGTCCGTACAGGATAGTGCTGGGCAAGCTCCGGCCCTGGTCGCCCCCTCTGACGGAGACTCTCGATCCGGATTTTCTGGGAAAAATGATCGGCACGCTCTTCTCAGAGGACCGGTCAAGTTCCTCAGGTCACCCGCCATCTTCATGGCAGTGGCAAGATGAGGGCCCTGACGGAATCCCGGGCCGTGCCCTAGTGCTGAGTCTGGTTACTTTGGGAGACAGGCTCAGGCAGCTGCACGTTCAGTGCCACGTTCCCCTCAGTCTGGAAAGAGGCAAGGCTGGTCCTCTTGAAGAAGGAGGGCAGGGCCGCTGATTCTCCCTCTGCGTACCGCCCCATATGCCTGTTGGACGAGATCGGCAAATTGTTCGATAGAATAGTTGCCACTCGGCTCAATAGACATCTGTTGCGTGTCGGTCCCGATTTGGCTGATAGCCAGTTTGGGTTTCGACGGGAGCGTTCCACTGTATACGCGATTATGCTCTCCCTGCGCTCCCTGTCGGAACAAACAGTATCCCAGGGTGGCGTGGCATTGGCGATTACCCTTGACATCATCAACGCATTTAATTCCCTACCCTGGGATGCAATCAGGTGGGCACCGGCACGTCATCAGGTGCCCCCTTACCTGCAAGGTATTATCGGGGACTACTTGCGCGACAGGTACACCCTGTACATGGGGCAAGATGGTAGTAAGATCCGGAGGGAAATCAAACGGGAAACAGGGATCGGTGCTGGGTCCACTACTGTGGAATCTCACGTACGATGCGGTTCTGCGAGTCGACCTTCCCGCTGATGCGTAGATTATATCGTGACGCTTCTATGCCGACGACACATTGGGGCTGATCACCAGCGGGATAACTTTCAAGAGGGCCAAGGAGCTCGCCGAGCTTCGGGCGGTAGTCGTTGTCGCCAAAATCCACGAGTTGGGCTTAGAAATAGCGCCTAACAAGACCGAGGCTCTATGGTTTCATAAATTACCACGGGGCATGGAACCACCCAACTTGTGCGTTCGCGTCGTTGGGTCTGAAGTCAGAGTGGGGAGGTACATGAAGTACCTAGGCCTCCACCTGGACAGCTGCTGGGGCTTCGAAGAACATTTCGAGCGCCTATCCCCCGGATTGAAAGGGTGGCGGGTGCTATGCATAGACTGCTACTCAATCTAGGGGGACCTAAGGAGGAAGGTACTTCACCTCTACGCGGGAGTTATACGGTCCGTAGCTCTGTATGAAGCGCCTGTATGGACAAAAAGGCTGGCCATTCGACGCTGTAGAACAAAAATCTACAGTGTGCAGCGGAGGATGGCGATAAGGATCGTACGAGGATACCGCGCTATATCCTTTGAGGCGGCGACAATCCTGGCTTGCTTTCCACCACTAGATATACTGGCAAAAATGGACGCGAGGACCTACATCCGGATTTGTGCCCTCCGTCAGAGCTCGAATCAATTAAACGGCTGGAACGACAAAACGCACTGGCGACATGGCGCACTCGTCTCGAGGAGCGCTGTGAACAAAAGCGCATCGTTGGAGCAATCCTGCCGGTCTTTGAAACCTGGATGCAGCGACGAGTAGGAAGACTCACTTACAGACTTACTCAGATAATTACCGGACACGGCTTCGGTGATTACCTGTGTAAGATCGGACCCGAGGCGACAGCGAACTGCTTCCACTGCGAAGGACAGGACCAGGACTCCGCTTCTTACACGCTCGCGGTATGCCCAGCGTGGGAACGGGAGCGGAAGATTCTGGTAAACCGCATTGGACGGAACCTCTCTCGGACTCGGCGTGGAGGGTCGTAGCCACCTTCTGTGAATCCGTTATGATTCAGAAGGAGGCTTCTGAGCGATAGCTCTTTAGGCTTTATTCACGGCTCTTATCTTGAAAACGGTGTTTCCCTACCAGAAACGGGGACTCTGGGGTCGCAGCCTCGCCTAGTTATGTAACCTCCAAGGAGGACGATGACTCGAAAGTGGTCTCGAGACATTGTGGTAGCACTACGAGGGCGCTAGAGTAGGCGGAGGGTGCTAGGTAGCAAGTATTGCCCCTGGGACGTGCTATTAGTGTAGCAAAGCGTTCGAGGGGCTCCGGTTGCGTTCCGAACGGAGATCCCGGGACCCCTCGTATACGCTGATGGTGACCACCGTGGGGTTTTAGCCGGTAGCCGGAAGTTTTGTAAATTATTATTAATATTTTATTTTTATTTTAGTGCGTAAAAAAATAAAACACAACTTTGTATAAATTTATAAGGAATCTGAATACTTGAAATCGTTTGTTGCACTGGTTTAAAAAGTATCTAGGGAAGCTTTGTTCGATACAGAATATAACTACTATAACAACCTGAGGTAGCTTCACTTTGAAAGAGGAAGCAACTAAGAATTCTTGGAACAGTCTTTGATAACCGGGACATAATGTTGGCTGCATTTAATATTAATTGTCATGATTCTGACTTGGGTTTTATTTTTATTTTCATTTTTCAAAGATGTTATATTTTTGCTTTACATAAACATTTTATGCTAATAACGTTTTAATTCTTGCATTTTGTCTCGACTAGTCTATACCTCGATCTTTATTTCCCGTCATCATCTTGTAGGTTTTTTCTTTATCTAGCATACTCCTATCCACCATCCTGCAAAACGAACTGAATCACGGTATTTGGAAACGGTTATTTTTATCATTATTATCGTATTGTATCGTATTGTGAGAGGTCATCGTTTAGCGTAGCAATTGTGGTAAAATCTTTATCTGTGAATAAAGTTCAAAAAAGTTTGGTGGTTGTTTCGGGTTTGAATCCGGTTTCCTTTGTAATGTGTGCATTTGTGAAGTATTTAATTGTAAGCAACAGGCAAGCGACGGAGAGCAGTAACCATCAGATGTAGCGGTTATAGAAAATGCTACTCCTGTGCCCAAGACATTCATGTTCATATAAAAAAAGGAAAAGCAATGTTTTAACAGATGGTATCACTCCCTTGCTGTCTACCACCCTCTTACCTATTTCTGCTGCAAAGTGCTTGCACTGCTATATTTCGGTCTGAAGGGCATATGTAACGGTATATATGGCCATAATTTCAGTTTGTGAGGCATTCTATCTTAGTCCTCAGAGGTGACAACTTTAAAAACATTTAGTTGCAGTTTTAAAAGGGCTGCATTTACCATCAAATGGACTGTAATTTTGTTCGTTAGTTCAGCTTGTAAATGAATGGATATTCATGGGCTAATAAAGATTAAGTCTGGAATAAAATAAACACTCACGCCTGTCACCCATAGGAGTAGGCAGAGACTACAGACTTCCATTTAGCACGATCCTGACATATCTCTCTCGCCTCTTCCACATCCATATACCTACGCATACATACTCGTCGGTTAAGGGTACTCTTAATTTGGCCCATTTCTAGTATATCGCCAATTTGGTCGACAAACTTCTGCCTAGTACGTCCCTTTCCGACTCTTCCATTCACTTCTGCAACATATATTTGCTTTGTCAGTCTTTCCGCATTCATTCTTTCTACATGACCAACCACCGAAACAATCCTTTCTTAATCCTGGTCACTGTATCATCTTGCAAATCACACTCTTCTTTTATCACACAGTTTCTCACCCTGTCACTCAGATTCAGCCCTAACATACTCCTTAGCGACCGCATTTCTACCGCATTTATTCTACTCTCGTGCTTCTTCTGCCACACCCAAATTTCACTACCATATGTTAAAGTAGGAACTAATACAGCATTGTTAATTGCCATACGTACCTTTTTTGACACATTCTGACTTTTCACAATAGAGTGTAGAGCCCCATTTACTTTATTTCCTGCATTCACTCGTCGTTCAATATCCTTATCATATCTCCCATCCCTGCTGAATACACATCCCAAATATACGAACTCATCCACTTGCTCAATTAACTCTCCTTCTATTCTTATTTCACATACCGTTCTGCTTTCTTCTCTTTCAAAAACCATCACTTTCGTCTTACTTGCGTTCACTTTCATTCCCCTTTCTTTTAATGACCTGTTCCTTAATGTAACCATCATTTGCTACTCGGCCGCCGACGACGCAAGTATGACTTGATCATCGGCGTACAAAAGGCATTTGATGGTTAACTCACCCATTCTTAACCCGCATTCTTCAGCTTTTAAATTTTTCGAACAACTGTCCATAAATAGGTTGAACAGCCACGGGGAAGCTACACAGCCCTGTCTGACACTTTTATGGATGCCAAACCAGTCCGAGTAGACCCCGTTGATTCTAACACAAGCACTCGAGTCCCTATACAGAGACTTTAATGCCTATATTAAACCAGCGCTCAACCTAAATGCGTTCAGCGTTTTCCATAACACATCCCTGTCCACTCTGTCATAAGCCTTTTCCAAGTCCATGAACGCACAAAAAACTTTTTGGTTTTTCGCCAAAAACTTCTCTGCGATCATGCGCATGGAAAAACTGTTGATCTGTACACCCCATTCCTTTTCTAAATCCCGCTTGCACATCCCAAATTTTTTCATCAGTTTCTTTCACAACTCTTTCAATTAGTACCTTAGCATACAGTTTTCCCACAATGTTAAGAAGGCTGATACCACGGTAGTTTTTACAGTCCTGCTGTGACCCCCTTATATATTGGGACTATCACGGCTTTGCACCAGTCTCCCGGTCCCGCTTTAGTTCCCAACATAAATTAAACAAGGTGTACAGCAGGCCTGCCACTACGTCCTCTCCAGCCCTTAGCATTTCGAGTGAAACTCTATCATATCCGGCTGCCTTACTTTCATTTTTTCTTGCTTTTCATTGCTTTAATTATTTCATCTATACTTATTACCCTATCTCTTTCATCTTCTTTCGGAATTTCTATTTCATTTAGTTCACACGTCTTCTCACTCATAAATACGCTTTCAAAATATTCCTTAGACTCAACACTTCATCATTCAGAATACAGCCATTCTCGTCTCGTATCGCATTCAATATAGGCTGTTCTGAATGTCCCCTGGTATTTCTTACGATTTTCCAGAATATTTTAATATTTGCCTGGAAGTTATCCGATATTCTTCTATCATTCTTATCTGTTCTTTCTTGCTTTTTTCTTTCAACTAGTTTTTATACTCTCTTATTTAGACGTTTAAACTCTGCCTTTTTTATTTCAATCTTATCATTATTACCGCCAGAATAACCAGCTTTGGTCGCTAGTAAATCTAGCCATGCTCTCTTTTTTGCTTCAACTTCTATACGTACCTCATCATCCCACCATAACGAATTGTTTTTCCTTTCATTCGTTCTCTTACTAATACCACATACTTCGGGTAGCTGCATCCACTAAACCTTTCTTAACATTATGCCACACATTCTCCAAGTCTAACTCGTTCACACACAACTCATCCAAATCACTTATATATTCTCTCAGTCTACATTTATACTTGTCTTTCACATCTTCATCTTGTAACCTCTCAATTCTTATACGCTGTGACGCAGTGGTAGACACAGATGTCCGATGCCGCCAACGTGAATAAACCCCTAATTCGGCACAAAAGAAAAATCATTAGAATAAATAAAAATATCTAAAATAATCCAAAATAATATTTTAACTTTCAAATTCCGTTCATATAGACATGGTAATAGAGTAACAACTATGGTTATGCAAACTGGAAATACTAATAAAAAAAAATTAATTTTTAAATACCCACTCCATTTTAAAGGTTTTTCTTATTCGTGTAAGCTTTCGCATGTGTGATAATTCTCCGTACTTTTATTTTTATTTTAGTCCGTGGGAGCTGTCGGATCTGTGGTCACTGAAAAGAATATTGAATTATAAGTGCAAGAGCTATTTCATATTCACTTTTTTCATGTTTTGGCTTTGGTTTTGTCGTATTAAAGCAATGTATTTCAATTATGAATGAAATGGACTACATAAAAAGGGAAGATTAAACATCATTCTGGATTACACAAGTATATATGAAAGTACTGAATAATGAAAATGGTTATACTTTAAAAAAAACTCTAAATAAAATATATACACCTACAAACGAAATGTTAATTTGGTTTATTTAAAATTTTTGCTTTAGCGTTGGAAGCCCTGATCCCTTTTAATATTGTAAATGCGAAAGTGTGTTTGTAGGTTTATTCTTCTTTAACACACCAAAGATACAACAGAATGACGTGGTTTTTATAACAGAGTTAGTTTAAAGGCAGGATCATGACTTTTTATTCCTAAAAATATGAAGCATATCTGGAGCGCAACATTGTAATTACCTCTTCATGCTAAATTGGCAGAACGGATTTTGATTAAAATTAGTATGAAGGTTTCTTACTTCTTTAAGTAAGAAACAAAATACTTTTTATCCTGGAAGAATTCATGGTTCTTATGGGAGAGTTATTTAGCATTTAGCATAATTTTATCTTCACGTTAAAACGCCTGAACGGATTTTCTAGCACTTAAAGTAACATTTGAAAATACTTTTTGCCTGAGAAAAATGCACAGCTTAAAGAAAAACTATCCGAATAAAAATACATATATGCTGGATATTAATAATTAGCTCCGTAATGGTTCCACGCCAGCTGTGGGAGAAATAAAAAGACTCGTTTTATAAAGATGTCGCGCGGGGTTTAAAAGGCACGCATAATTATTTAGTATCAATGAAGCATTGAATTCCATTGAAAATAAAATGATATCAATATTTTTTTGATATCGGTTTGCTCACATGTCGTGAAAGGGAGAAATATCAAACGATATTGTGAGAATCTTAGATTCAACGCCGAGGATTTAGAAATTCATGTGAATGAAATGGCATCACGGTTTCTACTCGAACAGCGGCACGTGTTTAGTACGATTCTATATTGCATAAGTAATAAAAATGGGAGGTTCTTCTTTTAGTACGCACCATGGCTAAAACGTAAGTGCTGAACTTCTTGCTTTGCAAGGAAAAAATGTAGCTTTTGCTGTAGCTTACTCCGGTACCGCTGCAACGTTACTTAAGGGCGACATCAATTGATTTTTATATTTATAAGCAGAATGTATAATTTATTTTAGGTTTTAAATTATTATCGTAATGAAAAAACATAACGCAAGTGTGTAGTGATTCATATCGGCAAACGATTTCAATCAGAGTAACTCAATTTCACTGTTCATACCGGGACAGGTCGTAAACCAGTCAGGCAGATCAGTCCGCCTACTACCCGACAGAATCGAGTTCTGAATCAATCGAATTATATCCGAACTCAAGGTAATTCGTACTACCGAAAACATTAATAACGTACAGTTATATGATGATAGGAATCAGAATGGACGTGGGCCGGTAGATGTCGCTTGTAATCGCAAGTGACGAAAATACTTTCTAAATTAGGTTCATATAATAATTTTTCAAAATTAGGTTCATAACAATGACCGAATTGAATTTTTAGAAGTAAGCCTGCTGTTTATAAAATACTGCTATCACTATTATTGTTCGATCACTGGGCACATTTAAAAATTGGATTGAACATCTAAGTGCTAAAAGTCTCGCATGGTAGGCATTTATCTGGGTTAAGCAAACTAAGAAACTAAGCAATTTATATTGCGTGAAGATAGGTAAATCTTATTTGCAGTGGGCAAAAACTAAATCCAGAAGAAGGCTTTTTATGGGTCGATGAGACTAAAAATAAGATATTTCAATTGACGACAAGAATTTATTTCCTTTTAAAAAAAATTTCGAGACTTTTCATAGTCTATAATTTGTGATACGTATCGGATGAAATAGTGTGATGAAAAACTGATGTGAAGGGTTTCGTGTTTAAAAAAATGAGATTTCTAATTACCTAAATGTTAATTTTTAAAGGATGATGCAAACGTTTAACCCAAATTTCAAAATTCAACTACACAAGGTACCTCTTGCTGACTTATGGTTGAGACATAGGTTGCTTACGAGTGGTAGATTAAATGATGGAGGAAAATAAAAAAATGGAGAAATTAAATTAATAAGTGGGTAGTTCAGAACCGTGTTTTGTAGCATTCCTTGGGGAAGCCTATGTTCAGCGGGGACTTGTAAAGAAAGGGCTGTAATAATGATGATAATGCATGATGAACGAATGAACGAATAATAGGATAAAATGTGTAAGCATTTGTTTATTTGCAATTTTATGTGAAATACCTATAGTGGTGGTAGGCTTAGAATAATGATTAATATAAGTACTTAAGAACCCATAATGCTACGATAGATATGGCAGATACATGTACGAATACGAATGGTTAGAGGCACACTGAACCTAAACATTAAGTTGGAGAGGCCTCGTCTAATGAAGTCAACGCTCCGTCCCCTTCATGCTCTAATCCAGAATTCCGCAACCTTTCAGCTCGAGTTACGTAACCGCTTTCAGTGCCTAGAAGATTGCAATGCAGTGGACGATATGAATGACAAGCTCGTGGAAACTGTCCATGCAGTCGGAGCTAAGTTCTGCAAGACCCGCCGCAGAAGAACACAAAAACTCTCCGATCACACTCTTATCTCTAGGCTGTTAGACGGGAGATGAGGCTGCAATCGTCAACAGATTTGACAGCATACAGGCAACTGAACAGACAGATCTCCAAATGCATGCAGCGAGACTTACGCAACTTTAATACTGCTCGTATTAAAGAAGCGATCGAGCGGAACCAGGGCTCCAAATTCTTTGCCAGAGATCTGTCTGCCAGAAAGAGCCAACTGTCAAAGCTGAAGACTGAGTGTGGCAGCATCGTTTCCGGGACACCTGAGATTTTGAGTGAGATTGAGAGGTTCTATGGGCAGCTGTACACATCATCGTTGGAGCCACACGCAAGTGTGAGTAACAATCCAAGAGCAAGCCTTACCCGACACTATTCCGATGATATCCCGGACGTCGGTCTGAGCGAGATTAGAATGGATCTCCAGCACCTTAAAAACGGCAGGGTCCCAGGCGAGAATGGAATTACAGCGGAGCTTCTGAAAGCGGGTGGAACACCGGTACTTGAAATCCTTCAGAAGCTCTTCAATTCCGTCCTCCATGGTGGCATTACTCAGGAGGCGTGGAGCAGAAGTGCAGTGGTCTTGTTCTTTAAAAAAGGCGACAACGCTCTCTTGAATAACTACAGACCGATTTCCCTTCTGAGCCGCGTCTACGTGCTGTTTTCGAGAGTCATTACGAATCGGCTCGCATGTAGATTCGACGACTTCCAACCTCCCGAACAAGCCGGTTTCCGAAAAGGCTTCAGTACCATAGACCACATACATACCCTGCGGTAGATTGTACAGAAGACCGAAGAGTACAATCTGCCACTTTGCCTGGCGTATGTGGACTATGAGAAAGCCTTTGATTCCGTCGAAATTTGGGCGGTGCTACAGTCCCTTCACGGTGCCAAGTTGACTGTCGGTATATCGAAGTGCTGAAGTGTTTGTACAGTAGGGCTACGATGGCTATCCGAGTACAGAACCAGAGTTCGAAACCTATCCAACTGCAGAGAGGTGTACAAATAGTAAGCTATTTATTCCTAAAAATAATTTTTCAGGATCGTGTTTATCCTTTAAAATGTTTTATTTTATTACAATTTTAAGTAAAAACAGTATTTAAAAAGGATTACGTGGTACATGGAAGAACTATTTTCTGCTTAGGCGTCTGTCTGGTTAGGTATTACTACACACCTCACACACACATCTTACCTATTACTACACACCTCACGTACACATCTTACCTATTGCTGCGACGCAGTGGTTGTGCCGGCTGTATTGAGAGCCAGTAATTATTAATAAGAGAGGCGTATGTCCGCGAAGGCGACCACGTATATGTACCCTTTTTGCGTGCGTGCGTGTGAACGTGCGAGCGTGCGTGCGTGCGTGCGTGTATGTTTGTGTGGGTGTACGTGTTGTGGATGTGCATATGTAAACCTCTTATAACTTTTGAACTTTTGATTGAAATGAACTAAGCGGATTTCCAAAGTGTTTCATCAAACTTAGATTTTCTATGAAATGCATTTTAACTAATTCGGAATGGCAGATTTAGAGAAATTTCTAAAATAAAATTTTGAAATACTGTTTTTGCAATAATTTTTAAACGGCTTTACCGATTCCAAAAACTAATCAGCTTTTAACCTTGAAAAATCACGTCAATCGCCGCCGATCTGGTTAAAATCGGTTGATTACTTCGTGAGATATCGTTAAAGAAAATTTTGAAAAAAGTGATTTTTTAAATTGCTCCGATATTTTATATTCAACGTCATAATTTGGTGAAATTTGGAGCGCTTTGCAGTTGAAATTAGTGAGAAGTTCCAGGGATGGCCTGTACTACTATCCTATCTCTTTCCGTGTGTATAGTACTAGAACAAATAAATAAAAAGATATTCGAATCACGTACAACTTATTTTACACGTGGTAATTATTAATTGACTTGTAACGCCCTTGACCTCTAACCGGCCGCTGGGTAAAAAGTTTATTTCAAAGTAGTAGTGTTTATTTTCTGATAGATCAATTTGATGAAATGTCAATAAAAAAACAATACATATGAAAAATATTTATGCCACAATATTCTACTTCGTTGATGAGACCGTGGTAGTTCAGGCGATAAACGACTGCCTTAACCATAGAACACAAGCAAACCGAGATCGATCTCCCCCGGCATAAATGAATTGTAATGTTAATTGTTCATTTATCACATTCACTTTAATGAGGAAAACATCGTTAGGAGCCAGTCAACACCCATTAGGGCATCGTGGTAAACTCTTTACTACTCAAAAACTCTCAGAAATCTGAAAAGGTCTGATCTAGTAATGGTATACAGGCTGATACATTTATACTGTACTTTAAAATCACTAGGATTTTCAGTAATAAATAGATTATTGTTTAATTAAAATTAGATGGTATTTAATTTTGAATGGTTAATTGAATTTTTCGCATGACACTAAATTATGATCCATGTCTATAAAATATATTTTTAATTTATTTATTTTTAAGTTTAAATGAAATGACCATAAAGATCTACTTCTGAATTTTGTATTGCCATTTAATCTAATAAAGTACTACCTATCGTTGAATATGTGTACCTAATTAAAACGTAATGGTAAGTAGATATGAAAACACGTTGAATATTAATCTATTAAAAAGTTTAGATCAAATTACTAATTTGCAACACTTACCGGATGACGTGGAGAATATTATCTTCGCTGTTGGAACGAATTGAGATTTGCATGCAGTCCACCGCTAAAGGACATAGCTACTGACATAGATTTATATCTATTTCTGAAAATGACAAGAGGTATTACTATTTCTGAAAATATAGTAGAATTGGGAACTAAATATTAAATGCACTATAAAATTTCATCACAAAAACAATGGTGGTTTATATGTGGCTAAATGTACACGTACCAAACGATTCTACGAGCATTAGTCTCCATTGTTGTCAACATCTTACATTGTACTGTATTGTACGCTACGTTATTATATCAAGATCAAGGGAAGAATAGTAACAACGGCACATTTTGCAATGAGATCTACCGTATATTGTAGTTTATATACGTGTTATAAATTTGGAAAATGCCTAGTTTAAAATTTGCATTCAATTGACCGTTGTTAATATTCTATAATTTGTTAAATTTTAAAATAATCCAAAACACTTATTATATTACGCATTAATAGTAATGTATGCACTTAAATAGTTGCAAAGTAACAGTAGCCTAATGATTAATGGTACAGACTGAGAAAATAAAAAGACGTGGGTTTAAATTTGGAATTTTAATACTATCATGAACCGCTATTAGCACAAGCACTTACTGCAAAGTTGCGAATTGGAGGTGCTACCAAGAATCCTAGTAAATGTAATGGCGTTGCCAATATTCTTTTTTAAAGGGAAAGTAAAAATATCTATGTTGAAAATTTTTGATCAATAATTAAGTGTTAAACGTTTCATAAGACGTCATGCTAAAGATGTAGAATAACTCGAACGGAAAAAATTGAAGAAAGATTGTATCAATAACTGAGTAATACACTTAGTTGTATCATATGACGACTCGTCCTTTTATATTTGTCATGGAATTCATACAAAGTAGGACACCGATCGGTTAACTTGATAAACCACTGTTCAATGCCCGTATCGATTGAAATACACTAAGTGTATTATAATACATTTGTAATACACAACTAACTGGACTATAGGGGTATCTATTTCTAAATAAATAAGTAATGGCATATAATTCTATGTGAATGAAAAATTTTATGTAGCTCTAATAACAGTCTGTGTACTATGACAATATATAACTGATGCGCTACTAGAAACATGCTAGTTTTAAAATATGAACCTTACTTTCAGACTGCGTTGTGAGACCTGGGAAATATCAAAACTTGTTAGTATGATAAAATAAGCAAGACTTTATCTACATCAAACATAAAATCAGTTCAAATATTTAAACTTTTATGTTTGGCATTATTGTATTTTCATTTGTGAAACTTTAACTTATGAACTTATTAAACTTGTGAAAATTAAGTTCTTATATTACATTTTAATACAATAGTATGTTAACATATTTTGTGAGTAAGTGTGTACATATATAGAAAGATTCATTTATAAAATGCATAAAGTATCTGTATGACCTAAAAATATTTTTTGTTGCTAATAGCTGTTTGTTCTTGAACAATGTATGTACCACCTTAGAATATTAACATATACAACAAGTAACATAATTAACGCACTTTAAGAAAGTAGTTTGATCAGAATCGTTTACTGAATCGTTTTACATTTTTTTTTAGAGAAAATCAAAGCTTATATAATTATTAAAGGTAACATATTCAGAAAAATAACGCAATGCTGACGTATTGTTTTAAATCTATACCATAATATGACATAAACTGAAATGTGTATTACATATAATATGTTCAAATATAACTCATAATATATTTTATAATATACTCCTAGATTTCTTACTTATGATTCTAAAATAAATATTAATAATGAAGAAATAAGCGCTATTTTTCTCTGAAATATGTAAAACGCTTTGTATAAAGTGTCACTTTTTACACCTATTTGAATTAAACATATTTTATTTTCGATATTTTTCTATCGATAAAAACAATGAAAAGTAAAAAGCTATTCCTTTGCTAAAGCTCAGTAAAGAATTGATAAGAAAACTTATTACTTAACCCGAATATTTAATCAAACCGAATTCTACGTTAAAGAAGAATAGAACATAAATTTCATCGTTGCATTATTCAGGGACTTATCACACGCAGGGCGAGGGCGTTATCGTAGAATAGACGGTGAAATATTGCAAGCTACAATGAAATAAGAATTATTGATGATTACGAGTGCAATCAATCACGACAAGAAGGACGAAGTGTCGGATTCCGCAATACATCAAACATGGTATATCCTACTCGTTTATCAAGCAATTGTATGTAGGCTACTACACATAAAATGCCAGCTCCAGCACCTCTCGACTCTTTTTGCAGGGTCATTTAAAGCAACGACCCGTCAGGGTCACGTTCGTAAATTACGACTGCAATCCTATTAGCATTTTAAAAGGGAAAAAGTGTGCGTTAAAATTAGTTGTATTAAAATTATTTGTTAATTTACAATTTTGTATATCTCTTCACATTTCCCTGTAGAAATTCTTGCATTACGAGTAGGCATAACGTAAGTGAATTGAATAGTTTTAAATTATTTTTGCAATATTCAAACAAATAGCGTAATACTCGTATGCAGGAAAAACAAGTAATTAACGAAGTGCACTAATTTTCATTTAAAATCATCATGAAATATGATTTTGTGTGATTTTTTTCTTTAATATGTGAATGTGCTGTTTAAATTTAATTTTTAGGGCGCCTTTTTCAGAGATCTGTGTATTAAACAGTAAAAGATGAAGGAGTATTGTTAAGAGAAATAAAGAGCATTAAAATTGTTGAAAAACAAAGCTTTGAATAATTTGTGTCACAATAAACTGAAACCTCCGTCCTGAAACTGAAATCCGGATAGCGATTATTGAATAAAACTAAAATCATTGTAGAAAATATCTTAAATATGTTTTTTTTGACACATGGAAAGCCGAAGAAGCAATAAGAGCGGAAAGATGAAAAATGATCCTATTTGTAAAAATGGAATATGAAATGTATACTATTGACGGAAAGTTCTAACTTGTTATGTATGACCTTATGAAGATAAGGATAACACTCTTTGATATCATCAATAATAAGAAATATAAGGCTTAAGAAGAGAGAGAGAAGAACACCAGAATTATCTTTGCCTTGATCGGTAAAAGTTTCTAAGCCGATTCAGAACACTCGGCTTAGTAGTAACTGAGACCCGACGGTATGATTTGGTCCCGTGGAAAAGGGGTAAACCCCAAGTGTAGCATACTTCTAGCGTAGACACTTTAGCAGCCTCTCATCTCCGGGGTACCCCGTTAAGAGCCGAAGTGGCATCAGAGGCAGCTGAACTAAGTAACTAGCACAAATGTGAGTCTCCGAGAGATAATTACATTTGCTGTAGAGAATGTTGGTGCGTGATGTCCATCTGCGGTGATGTTACTAAAGAAATCTGCAACTGATCATAAAATTCAAAATATTTATTAAGAAAAAATTGTAAGTAAGGGTTATTAATTATTATACTACTAAAGAGTGCATGATTGATAATAACTCCTGGGAATGAGGGGACCGCTTCACTGCAGTTTCATAACAATTGTATAGATATTATATTTTAAGTTATGCTTTTTATAAAAATGCTGGGGTTTTTTGCTGGTATTTGCCAGGACAGTTTTTTTCCGAGCCAATGGTAAAAGTAAAAAAATACTTTCAATAAGAACTACACGTAATCAATATTGAATACAAATGATACCTTTCTTTTCTATTCTATAATATTTCGTTTTGTAATGTGATACGTAAAATAATTCATTGATTCATCAATTCATTTTATTCCTTGAAGGTGAAACACTTGGGGTTGTTTTTGTTTGCGGTTAGTCTACTTATTACGAGGTGAACAACGTACCTTTTTCACTTTGGTGATTTCATAGAGCAACACGGGCCATCGGTGGACCGGAGGGGAGTAGACATACGCAAGCGTTCCTTTTTATCAAAGTGTAATTCTACGCGGTCCTATGCGTACAATAACATTAAATGCAGCCGCGCTGCTCACTGGACGAAATCTAGTTGAGCTGCTGAATCAATATCCTACGAAAATGCCAAATAGTTCAGTTTTTTGTCAAAAAATATTTCTAACGTCTAATTCACGGAAAGACAATGTTACCTTTCATATATATTTTATTCTTTCACATTATTGCTATTTACTTCTTTTTTAAACTTAAAAATTACAATAATAATGTTCGTATTTACAGTTTACACAGTTTTTACAGTTTTTTTTTGCTAAAAAAAAGGCTGTTTTTTCTCGCTCAAGGCCTAAGTGTAGCTGTTCAACGAGAAAACGCAGCCAGCATTGTTGGCACTATACAACAAAATAAAATAAAATAAATACAAACAAAATAATGTACACTCTGTACATTCACGAGTCGTTGTGTAAGTTTTAATTGTGGGACTTGGATTATTAAAAATTATTAAAATAATACTTTAAACATTAAGTGAGTGATACATGTGAATAACGTATATAAGGTTAACGTTAAAAGTTTTCCTATTATGCAGTGTATGTGAAATAAGCTAATAATAAAATAAACATTAAAACTTCAGTGATATATACAACTTAAAGTACTAATTAACAGTTTCACTAGAGTTAGCGAAGAAGGCACATGAGTTGCTCGCGTACTATATTTGAGACGAGAGTTTATCCCTTGAGCTACCACGGCTCAAGACGTAGGATAATGATTTGAAAGATATTGTTTTTGAAGCAATTTTTTTAAAATTGGTTACAAAGACGATATGATCATCATCATTATATCCTCATCACTAAATAATCATTATATCGAGTCCACTGCTGAACAAAGGACTATATAGCTCCATATATTTGAAAGACTATATTAGCATATTATAGAAAGTTAATGTACGTATAAATATAAATACAAACTTACTTAAATAATTTAAGTAACGCTATAAACTGAAAAGCTTATATAAAAGTCAATATAAAAATAATGTGGGACCGGCAAAGTCCTTTGAAATTGTCTCAATATGTTTGCAATAAGAAGATATGAATAAAGAGCAATTATGCCCATTTGTAACGTATCAGTTGGCAATTTAAAAAAATTATAATAAATTCAAAAAATTTTCTACTTAACCTGTTGATGATTACGCTATTTATGTACGTAACACTTTAAATAAAATGTTCAAATTATTTTATCAAATTTTGTCCATCAGTATTTACGTTTTACTTATTCTCTACGAAACAAACATTGAAGTAATAAGTACTTACGTACTAGAGCAGCTATTTCAAACAAAAAATGTGCGCTACTCTGTGTTCGCGTGGTTGGTTTTTTTTATCGTAGAATAAGCATAGGTAGAATGATCAGTAGGTAATAATAGATTGTATTGTTAAATAGGCAAATTATATCGAGAGCAATATTTTTATTGTGTCATTTATTTTGTATATTATATTTGCTTATTTAACATAATATTACATAATATTATATCACAATTACATTTTAATGATAATTTTATCTGAATATTTTAAAAGGTATCTATGTCATATATTAAAAAATCATACTAAATGTATGTTTAACAAAACTTATTAACATAAAATTTAAATTAAAAATATATTTATTTAAATTAGAATAAGAGCTTCAGCACGTCAAGCAGGTTCTGCACGACAACAAGCTTCGGGTCCCACGCCTCCGTCACAGTGACCGAGTGAAGCCGGCCACAGTCGAGCGTGTGCCTGCTGTACTACCATATGTCAGAGGTGTCATAGACAAGATTGGCTACATCTTGAAGCGAGCTTCTATTAGAATATTCTACAAGCCGCCAAAGAAGATTAGTCAGTTATTACCATCCGTCAAGTGTCATATTCCTCTACAAGATGCAGGAGTGTAAAAGCTTGATTGTGATTGTGGTCTCTCATATATAGGGCAAACAAAGAGATCAATTAGAACCAGCGTAAAAGAACACATAGCTGACGTGAAACATCAACGTTCCGGGAAGTCTGCAGTTTGCGATTATATCCTAGATGGCCCCAACCATTACATCAGATTTGATAGACCACAAATCCTCGCGAAAGAACATCGATTCCTACCAAGGATGATACGTGAGGCTATTGAAATCAAAAAACCTCCTAATTTCAATAGAGAAGGAAGCTGGGTACTACCACCTGCTTGGGATCCTATAATTAATAAAATTAAAACTAAACCTAAACATACCACTGCAAGACTTCAAAACACAGTTAGTTCATTCTGCGTAGATCGGACCAAAGACAATAATTAAAAAGCTGAAGGTACTCCGGGTTAATTTTGACATCGGGACGGTCAGTCACCTCAGTACCCCGTGACCATGGGCGCTGGAAAGCACCCGAAACGTCGGGTATTAAAAATAAATAAAACGCGATAAAATCTGTAAAAGTAGTTTTAATCAATAGAATAAGAGTCGTTCATAAATGCTGGGCACACGAGAGCTAAAAATGGACGAATTTATTCCACTTTGACTTTGATGTGAAAACCTAAAAATAAAATAAAAGAATAATAAGCAGATTTAAATATGAAAAATTTAGCCTAATTATAATAACTTATATATGTTTATAAAAAAATGTGTATATAATATATGCGTCCTATACTTAAGTACCACAGAAATGTCGCATCTGAACATATAAATTTCATAATCTATATTCCATGACACGAGATGGCGTCTTAGGAACAATTTGTTTCATTATTAATCTATAATACTTTTTTTTTATTGATTAAGTATCTTATTTACCGATGAAAAGTAATTCCTTGGTTTTTACTACATTTCTTGAATTATTTGTGCAATATCTAAGTACACACTACAGCATATTTTTATCAAGAGATTTTTTTTAAATCAGCACAACACGTGACAAGTCTACAAGCGGCTAGCGAGTGACTGATTAAAGTGCGGTGTATGCACCGCAGTTGAGTAGAATAGAATAGCTGAATGCAATGTCGCCTCTAGTACGCAGTACATAATAGATCAATGGAAACAAATTGACGTATTTTTTGTTTATTATTGTGTTTATGAAACACAGAGTATGTACGTACCTATTCTGTACCTATGCCATATTGAAAGTTTAATCGAGTTCATCGCATCTAAGTACAAAATTGACACATTGTGGAAGAAATAAAACTAATATATACACTGTACAATCAAAGCTCTGACAGATCCTGACGGATCAGTTTAGGGAATATAAAGGATAAAAGTACTCAATAACAACGGGTCGAGTATGTACTCACTTTTTGTTAAGTGGGTTTCATTAATAGAAAACATTGGTGTTTTCTAAATCCCAAGACGAATTAAAGAGTTATTAATTAATAATATCGTAGCAGGTAATGGAAAAGAACCGAAGTCTCTAGGGGCTGGTAAAATACAAACAGAGAATAATTGACACGAATGTTTTTCTTTTGTAAGTTTAATCAACTTCGATTTTTGAATCGTTTCTGTTGATCTAGATATGTATTATTGTTTAAAATAATTGTAGTAGGTACGTAAATTAATTTCATATAAGGTCAATATAGGCTGTTTGTTTTATATTCATTTACAAAGTCGTTTTAGAAGAAAAAATACACACATAAGGATTTTAAAATTATGGAAAAAAATAACCAAAAAAAATTAAAAAAAAATGAATTCTGATATTAAGTTACCATGGCAACAATATTTTAAAACTTGAAGACAAGGTGTTTATTTTCTGTGTAAGATACATAATATATTGTACGACTTTGTGCCATAATTCTTTCTGAATACAGCGTGGCAAACATTTATCTAGTTCGATGTCCCCACAAAAATAGATAAGTTTAGTTCAGAAATTCTGACGTAATGCTTATTTATATTGCACACCGCAGTAATGAAAAAATCATAACGAAACTATTGTTGCTGAAAAAAATTTATATGTGCAAAGCTCTTTTAAATTGGCCGAGTAGTGGTGGTGTAAGAATATCGAGTATCCCATATCGTCCCGTGGGTCCCGTTAGAGGTGATAGAGGGAAACAAACCAGGAGATGGGCAGCAGCGTTCCTAATGACGATTAATTAATAAAAAACTGCGCTAACTAACCCACCGAGCGTGGCAACTATGGCAAATATCACCGTATGAGGCAATCTACTGAGGGCGGCCTCTTAAAAGTCTTCAAATGCTACTTAGGCATTCCGATAAGCTTCTTGTTTTTTAACTTCCAAAATCATAAGATAATGCCTATGATGAATACATGCTGAACAGCAGTAAGGCGTTTTAAAGTCTGTTATTTTATAGGCAGTATGCGGTATATTTTTTCTTTTTTTAAATTCTGTTTGGTTACGATTTTCTCACGTATAGTGGAGAATTTTGTAAAAATGAACTATAATAATAATAATAATAATTTCCTCCAGACCGAATATTGGCCACGGCGGCCTGCCTCAACGGAGGCTAGCCATCGGCGCAGGACAGGATTATAGTGCCCAAGTGTATGCACAAGCACAGGTGCACTCTCTATTCACTCACTCTCGTAATCGGATGGGACGGTAAACCGACAAGACCGGGAGAGAGATCAGGCGCAGGACCAACGCCTTTACGTGCTTTCCGAAGCACAGGGGTGAGACACCGCCAACTTCCTAACTCCGGGCAGCTGCTGAGAATTTCTTGACGGAAAAACTCAATAATTGGTTTTTAGCCCGACACGGGATTCGAACCCAGGACCTCATGATCAGCAGTCGCACTACTACAACCACTAGACCAACGAGGCAGTCAAATATGAACAATGAACTCAAACTTTTAGTAAGTCATACAAAAGGGAATAACTTAAAACTGCGCTTAGCGATAAGTTAATTAATTAAATACTTTACTATTACGTTTTATTAATTTTAAAAAAACTATCAGTCGCAGGATTGCATGTCACAAGTGAAAATTGTAAACACACCCATCTGTAGATGTATATGTACATGAGCGTAACGGGCAAGCGAGCTCAGTGTTTTTATTCCGTACCAAATAGGCCCAACGTGCCTAAAGAAGTTTTTACTTTAAAAAAATACTATGAATATTCACAAAAAAATATGCATAAAAAAGTGCTCATATTCCTGATATATTTAAACTACTATTAAAACATAAATCAACTTAAAACACTTAGATAAGCAAGTCCACTTCACAGACGAAACTCTAGAAAGAAATGCTTTCTAGCCAATACTCATGACAAGTGGTCAAAGAAAATTTTTCTTCTTTGAAATGATATTATAAAGGGAATTGGAGAGTTAATCTAGTAAGAAGTAGCTAATTTTAAAAGCAGCTTAATAATGGTTTCTTTTTTATAGTTGACATTGACCTAAAATCTGTTTATTGTGAAGTATAAAAATAGATGGTTTAAGTCCACAAGAAATTGCTATTATTGTTTTACATATGTGGCCCATCTGCAGCTGGGTTATGACTGCAACATAAATGGGTCGGCTCGATCGGGGTAGGGTCATGCTATCACATAATACTGCGATAAAAAAAAATTATAGAAGAGGAGGCAAACTTGCATACGGTTCACCTGATGTTAAGTGACTACCGCCGCCCATGAACAACCGCAACACCAGGGGAATTGCAGGTGCGTTGCCGGCCCTTCAGAAAGGAGTAAGCTCGGGGACCGAATCCAGAAATTCCGTAACGAAAAAAAACCTCACGCTCCCCGCTCCGACGGGCACGGAGGTGTGGCTTGAAGGCCGTGCATTGTCTAACGTCTTTTTTTTTTCGGCAGTCTTCGACACGGTGTTGATTAATATTCCTGAATAACTAACAGCTACTGTAAGATAATAAAACCCACATGTATTGTAAAATAATAAAAATATTTTAAACAATATTAACTTTTTATTTATTTAATAAATGAAAAAAAAAATTGTTTTCTTATCGGTCACCATGCTCAAAAAGTGTAACTTGAATTAATATCAAAGAAAAAGAAAAATAATTATAATTGCATAAGTTGATACAAAATGCTATGCAATAGCTTTACCGCGGCAGTCCCCGAGTGCCACACGTCTTTTTTTTATTTTTTTTTTATTAAGAAAACCAACAGCTTTACAAATTATATATCTTATAACTGTGTGTAATGTAGTAATGCCAATAACAGGTTTCCCTTAAATTAACAAAGGGCACTGTATCAAGCAAATTTTGTTTCACAAAGGAATTCAAGGATGCCATCCGCTTATTAAACCTATCAATATTATAGATAATTAAGTAAATACTCTAAACTATATGTATACATGTTTCCGAAAATAATATATAAGTACCACCCATTATAGACATAACATTACCGCTGTCTAGAAATAACAGCATAATGTTGCTGCATTTTGATTAGTACGAGTAAGTAAAGGGAAACGGGAGACTATGCACTCGTTTGTCTTTCATATGAAAAAATACTGTTATTGAATAATTATTGTTGACAAATAAATTACTGCCAGCAGTACAAACGCAGCGTGCACTAGAGGGTTGGTAGTGCAACAAAGGGTTTTTTACTGGTTGGTGAGCGGCAGCTCATGAGTAGCTACAAAAAATTTGGTTCCTTACGTCATAGCGGATCACTGTAATTAGAAAACCGATTTCCTCCACGAGCAAGCATCCATCAAAGTATACAATTTATCTATTTGAAGCTTGTTAGTGAATTGGCTACTAACCATTGCATATCATAGATAATTTTCTAATTACCCTTTTACGTCAAGTTGAAAACAGTTAAAAGATATTGACAATTATACCGATAAATCAAAGTGCCGCATTAAGTTTCAATCAATATTTTCAACAAATATGTTTAATTACCTACTTTATGTCCATTAATCTCCCTTGAGTGTGAATAATGAATGTGTTAAATATGCCCATTCCAATGTCATTCAGCTTCTCGTTATAAAATATTTATTGTTTCATTTGATGATATTGTAAGCTAACAGCAACCTACAGTTAATATAAAAGTTTGTTTATTGCTATGGAATGTACATTACCTAATTTTTTTAGTAAATTAACTTTGACTTGTTATCTTTGCTGAAGCTCATATTTAAGTTAACTATAATAGGGTTTAGATTTCAGGACTTTGTGTATAATAAAATAAAACAATTTTTTTCAATATAATAAGGGTGACAAATAAGCACACAGTCCACCTTATGCTAAGTGGATGGTATGGCTCATAAACATCCACATTTATTCTTGATTAAGAATCAAAACCCAGATGCGTTGTCATTGAGATGGAATGCCCCGTCTCCAGTAAAAAAGGGTCCCCCGATCCCTACATTCACCATACGAAATACAGCAGTATTAAGCCGCTATTTCACGCTGGTATTCTGTGAGAACATGGTCCTTCCCCGGTCGAGCCGACCCATTCGTGCTACAAATATTTAGCTGCAGCGTGGCGCTACCACGCATAAGCGATTAAGAGCCTGCACCAAAACCTTTTTACTGGTAATAAGGCACTTTATCTTGAGGGGTGAAAATATAAACTACAATCTTATTAAACTGCGTATTTATGCATTATGATATAAAGTCAAATTTACAGCCTATATACTTTCCACTGCTGGGCTTTCAGGGTTTTAGGGCAAGGAAATATCCAACGCGCTTCCCCAATGGGTGTCGGCAAACTTCACATCGGTTCGAAATTTTTAAGGTTTCCTTACGAAATTTTCCTTCACTCTCTGTCTGTCTGTGCAAATTCTATTTCAGATCATAGGCATCATATCATTTTCAAAAGGGTTATTGATTAAAAAAGAGCCTCTAAAAATATTAACTGATATATAGCAGGTTTTCCAACAATAACAAACTACCAATTTCAGTGATTCCGGCGAGGATTAAACATAGTAAATCGTTCGCATAATATAACATTTTCATAATATAATAGCAGCGCTATATTAAATTTAATAGCGCTGTAAATAATTTAGGAATCGAACAATTCTTATATCAGAGAAGCAAATGCATTTTATTCATAATATAACCGCAGTCTGGCAAAAATTTAAATCACGGAGCAAATATCATTAACAAGCTTAGTTAAAATTCAATTTTTTTCTATTTTAAATTAAATATTATAGATATTATACATTGCCCGTAAAGATACAATTAGTTAAAAAAGATAGTACCTTGTCAAATTTCCATTAAAAGGATGGTAAAGGGTACTTTACTACAAAATTGATGACTTGTAAGAAGTCGATACAGCCATCAGGGCTTTATTATAATATCCCCACTAGACTAAAGATCCCTTCGGAGGCCTCTTGATTTTTTAAACATGGTGACGTGTAAATTTGATATCCGTCCTTAAACAAAAATATTTAAGAGTACTGAAGTAAAATCGTGGATATTATGTTTAATACCAACTATGAAATTCTGTAAAAACGTGTAAGTTATTGGTTTAAGTAAAAATTGCTGTCAAAAAAAAACTAATTAAGGATGGAATTATAACACTTAATTAGATGGTTTGACTACCGTTACGGGGCATGGCTAAGCAAATAGTTGTGGCGAAGTGAGCGGCGGGTTCCTTTTCCGCAGAGAACAATATTTGTTATTGTTATCATCGGATCCTTAATGAGCAAACGTAACGCTAATCTAAGAAATTACGTTCTTAGCCCCGAAGAAGTAAAGAACAGCTAAGCAATTTCAATTAATTTGGTTAAGCAGTTAACATTAGCCATAGCAGTAATCACAATAGATAACAGGTACGTATTAGATAATGGTCACAGTGCTACCTAGTATTGTTATTCCTGCATAGCTGTTAGCACAAATAAATAAATGAATTAAAAACCAAGTGATTACTGAGTACATTAGGTTCAATACACGAGCAGTATGAATTCAAATCGGTACACCTAATTTATAATTAGGTACTTATTATATATAGTGAAATATTTATTTACCACAGTGTCTCATCTAAAATAAATGTTGCTACGCTGTTGTCCAATTTGATAATTTAGCTACCTTTGGTAGGATGCGAGAAGCAAAGAAATAATAAATCTAGGTATATTTGATCTTACTTAGCTGCAACTAGTAAAAGATCGTCAAAGTTAAAAAAAAGTACATAAGTTACAGATTTTTCTTTTACCCAAACCAAAACTTTTAAAAAAAAATATATTTTTCGATGGAGAATACTTTTTTCCATAATACATTATATTGAATAAAATTTATTCAATTCTGTACTACTAAACATGGGCTTACGTATGGATATTTATTTCTTATTAAAAATATATTATTGCCCAGCTCCAAGTTGATTTGCCTCTGTTTCCTCTTACAAAAGCTACGGGACGATATCAGTAGTGGATATTCAACGTTAATATATCGTTATCGTATCGCTCAACGAATAGTATATTTCATTACGAGTGCGGAAAGCCTGTCATTGCAAAGAGTTCCGACAAATGTCTACCCGAGCCGAGGCGCGGCCGAAGGTGAGGGTTGACAGTCGGAAAAATGACTTGCCTATGCCGCAAAGTAAAAAGCCGATCTGTTAGGCTCTCTCTTTGCATCCAACTCGACTCTCAATGACGGGGGAATACACCGCCAAACATCCCGCGATGTCACTGATCAATGTGGGATGTGCGGCTTACACAGCGCTCTTTTGACGTCAAAATTCGAGTGGGCCTGATGGATTCCCTCCTATTGTGCTAAAGACGTGTGCTCCAAATTTGACACCGGTTTTAAAGCGTCGTTTTCAGTATTCCAACTCTAAGTTTGTCCCGAATTCATAAAAGATAGTTTTTCATCCGATCCCAAAAAAAAAGCAACTGCTCAGACTCGTCCAACTACAGGCCTGTCACCATCACCTCTTCATTTTTCAAAATAATGGAATCCATTATAAACTGCAAGCTCATGATGTACCTTCGCGATCACCAGCTGATTAGTGACCGCCACTATGGTTTCCGTCAGAGTCACTCAGCTGGTGATCCTCTGGGTAAAATATACTTTTTGTCATCGTCTTTTCAGATTTAATAGAAAGATTAACTTTAGATTAGTTTGTTAAAAAATAATGAAAATAGGTCATTTGAACCACTAAATATTTTCTTCGTAATATTAATCACTTTCACTTGATAAGATAGTTTTAATAAAATGTCCGATATCACCTTTATAATATATTAAGTTTCATAAAGGTCGCCTTAATTAAAAGTTTAAGTGGAGTAAATAGATGACAGCAATTGTAACTTTTGCTTACGTTCAAGTTTGTGAATTTCTAGCTCCTTGTTATAAGTTTGTTGTGTACAGATCGATGATTGAAAGCACGTAAATTGGCAGAAATTTCATAACGTTGGAATTACATCATTAATTATGTAATAAAAATAAAAAATATAATAAATCAGTTAAAATAAGAAAATATAGAAGTAGCAATTTATGTTTAAAAAATACGTTATATCTTCGATTTATTGTAAAAAAATACTTTTAATTTAAACTAAGAGATATTATGTTGCAGATATTGACCAATTTCACAACTTTCTCGTATCCTTTTTTCTGATCACATTATTTAATACACCATGAGGCAAAAAAATAGTTTTATGACTTAACGTTATTTTGTGAGACGAGGACGTACCCACATATCTACTAAAACTACGGGGGTATATCTTTCCGTTTTTGTTATAACGTAGTCCTAACGGATGTTTATAATGGATGGGTGTGAGTAAGTGAGTGGTGGGTATAATGGATATAAATAATTTTATTTTTAAGAAGTCACTTTTCTATGTCACGGTTCGAAACACTGATAAATTATTTTATGCCCTACATATATAAATGTTAAATATGGCATGTTTGACGATTTAAATATTTTTTTTAAATAAAAAGGAGGTAATAGTGGAGACAACTTCCAAATACGTTTTTATATTTCTTCAAAAATTGCGTTACTCATAACCAGAACTCTAATCTATTCATGTACTTGGAAAATACTTATGACATAGTGGACTGATACAGGGATTAAAATCTCTTTATGGGGACACTATTGCTTATGTCAGAATCGAAGATACCTACCTATTCGGATTGGTTTAGAATCCATAAAGGTGTCAGGCAGGGATGTCTCTGTGGCTGTTTAACCTATTTGTGGATAGTTATTTGGAAACTCTAAAAGTTGAAGTATGTGGGTTAAGAATGGTTAAGTTTACTGTCTAATGCCTTTTGTACGTCGGTGTTCTATTTGCTCCGTAAGCGGCCGAGTTGCAAGTAAGTAAAATGACTACGAAAATAAAATAACGTCACTCTAAATCCAATGGTGCACAACCAAAGATAGCGGAATATGTTTTTTATGCACTCCCAAGATATAGATATTAAATGAAAGAAAGAAAGAAAGAAAGAAAGAAAGAAAAACTTTATTTGACATCACAAAGATAAACAAAAAACTCGAAATATTACAATAAAAAATAAAATGGATTTTTGTGAAGTCAAATTAGGTCACTATTTCAGCTAACTGCTGCTGTACCAAATGACAGAAGCGCTGATTTTCAAATAGAGCCCAATATTCACTTCACGGACGGTCATACATTACTTAAAGCTAAAAATAAAAAAATAAAATAAAAAACAACCATTCTGAGAAGTGAGTGGGAAAGGAATGAGTATAAAAGAGGTATTATTTGGAACTAATAACAAACTGTATAAGTGAACTGTACACTTGCATATCACATACATATCTATACATCAATACATACGTATATACATCATACATATTTAAATGTACGTACATATACATTATAATAGTGCTCAACAGCTCAACATCATAATATAGTATATTATCTAATCATAATAAACTAAAAAAAAAACTGAATTTAATTGTAAAGTCTTTACGATTTAACAACCATAAACAAAAAGAAACAAAACAGTGAGTAAACTGAAAATTAGTGACGGAATTAAAAAAAAAATCAGTTAATCTTATCCAACAATTATTCCAGCGTTGATTAGAGGACCCCTTTATATTGTGCAAGTAAAACAAAAAAAAATTAAAGGTAAAAAAAAAATAATTTTAAAATTACCAGGGATTATGGTCTTGTTTTAAAATTTCTGATAGCTTTTTTTTGAATGTTCCTATAGTTTTTAAAGCACGCATTGGTGGAGGCAGATCGTTCCAGCAGCGAGAAGCTGCGTACCTAAAGGACCCTCTAAATGCCATTGTTCTATGTTTTGGAATAACAAAGACGTTAGAACATTTACGTTTCGGATATTTTGACTGTTCGCTAACCCACACTAATTTGTCATATAAGTAACGAGGTGTTTTTGAAGAAATTATTCCAAATAATAAGGTAGCAAGGTGTAACATTCGACGCGACGACATTTTTAATAGGCCTGAATTATTAAGAAAAGGAGTAACATGCGCGCGTGGTGGTATATGAAAGCAGAACCTCGCACATGCATTTTGTACACGCTGTATAAGTCTCTGAGTCCTACTTAATAGACATGGTCCAAACACTACGTCACAGTAATTTAATTTGGACAAGATCAAAGACTCGCATAATCTTATCCTTGTTTTCTCTGTTAGAAATGGCCTGATTTTACACAAGATTTTTAATCTATAAAAACAGTTTCGTACACTTTCTGTGATATGTGCTTCGAAACGAAGATGGTTATCAAGCTTTAGGCCAAGGTTTCTAGCCTCGAAGATTTGATCAATTGGATAGTTTCCAATTTTTAAAACTATTGGGACATTTACAAGTTTAGCAATCATTTTTTTGACCCTATTAACATAAACTTTGATTTATCAGGATTTAGAACCAAAGAATTTAATTTTGACCAAGCAGAAATAGCCTCTAAATCGTAATTTATTTTATTAATAGCTTGAAGAATGCCCATTGGCGATGGTATAAATGAAAAGTACATTTGCAGGTCATCAGCATATAGGAGATAGTGACAGTGATTAATGTTCTTAACGATATCTGCAGAATATAGCGTGTAGAGAACAGGCCCTAGTACCGAGCCCTGTGGGACGCCTCGTGTAACATTCTGGGGGGCTGATTGAATCCTAGTACCGTCACTTTTAATGATTTCTACACATTGTTGCCTTCCCGTCAGATAACTGTCAAACCATTTGACTGCAATAGCATCAAAGCCATAGAATGCCAACTTAGCCAGGAGTAATGACTGATCGATCGAATCAAATGCTCGCGAGAAATCTAAGAGCAATAAAATTGAGCACATACCTCCATCTTGAGCCGCAAGTAGGTTATCGGTTACCTCAAGCAAAGCTGTAGTAGTGCTGTGGCCCTTGCGAAAACCAGATTGCATAACAGGCAGTACGCCATTAATTTCAAGATAATCTGTCATCTGCTTGCAAACTACTTTTTCTAGTATTTTGGATATGCAGGGCAATATACTAATAGGTCGTAGGTCTTGAATCGAAAGAGGGTTGATCTTCTTTGGTAAAGGCTTGACAATTGCGACTTTCCATAAATTTGGAAAAACCGTACACTGAATTGATTTATTAATGATAGTAGTTATTGTCGTTAATGATTGGGGTAGAGTCATTAAAAGCATCTGTAGTGAGATATTGTCTATACCTACGGCATTGGATTTTAGTTCTTTAATAGTTTTTAATATTAATTCTTCTGCTACTGTAGACAAATTAAAATTATTAAAATTGTGCCTATTTTGTTTATAGTAATCAATATGAGTAATTGGTACAGTGTCATCCTCAGGTATATTTAAAAAATGTCTATTTATCAAATCAGGGTCATTGAACTGATGAGGAAGTTCCTCAGCCTTATTTTTGAGATTTACTACGTTTTTCAAATGTTTCCACATAGTCTTGGAATCCTTACTACTTTTATTTATGTACTGTTCGAAATATGCTTTCTTTTCATTTATCATGGCTTCTGTTACTATCAGCTTCATGTTTTTATAACAATGTTTAAATGTGTTATTTTTTGATTTTTTGTATTTAGCATGGTAGTCGTCGCGAATTTTGATCATTTTGCGTATTGTATCAGTAATCCAAGGGTGAGGCGGTGATTTGAAATGAGTGGTTTTAAGTGGAGCATGCAAATCGAACAGAATGTTTGTAGCAGAACAAAAATAAGAAACCATGTCATTGACGTCATTAAAACTTGTACAAAGTGACCAATTTATGCTTTCTAAATCACGAATAAATAATTCTGTAACAATATTATTTAGTGGCCTATATGTTATATAACGAGGACTAAGTTTTTCCTTTTTTTATATTAAATTCAGCAGAAACAATGGCATGGCTTCCCAAATCGAGCAAGTATTTGACTATGGTGTTTCGTACTCGAGCATCTGAACAGATCAAATCTAGCAGTGTTTCGCTGTGGCTAGTGAAGTGTGTCGGAGTATTAACAACTTGTTTTAAGCTATGACATTCTAAGAATTGGCATAGCAATATAGTCTTGTTGTTTCCACTTTCCAAAATATTAATATTGAAATCACCAACCAAGATAACCTTATCCGCGTTGGCAAAAGTGGAAACTGATTCAGCCAACGCATCCAAGAAAATATTAATATCTAGCCAAGGGGGTCTATATGCGGTGCCAATGATAAGGTTGACTCCTGAAATATTCATTTTTATCCACATCTGTTCTACAGAGGGAGTAGAAGGATGTGGACAAATTTTAAATGCCAAATTTTTATGTATATAAAAGCCTACTCCTCCGCCTCTTCCTCTTTTAATTTGCTGAGGACTAGGATTAAGGGATATTCATCCAGTATGGGAGCTTTCGCCTCTTCTCCAGCCCTAAGCAATGTCTCATTAATGGCCATAATGTCGGGCTTTAGATCTTTCATGGCCACAATGAATTCCTCATGCCTAGAACCCAAGGAGCCTGCGTTTAACAAACCAACTTTTAAGTATTTCAAATTACCCATTTCAAATAGTATATAAATACTTTATTCTTTATTACAGAAGCTAGTAAATGACCAGTCTGTGCGTTATAAGTAGATACGGATGTTAAGGTCGGTAACAAACATATTAATGGTATATAAATTCTCCCGCAAAGTAGTATGGTGTAGTCATAATTATAGATAAATAAACAATATAAATATACGAATTGATGATTGTTTAAGTTAATAGAGAATGAAAGGATATATATTATAATATAATACAATAAATAAAAATAATATTTATAATTTGATGGTTGTATAAATTGTTCCAAATTTAATAATATAATTTAATTAATATTTCCCACATATTTGACGTAAAGAAGTATATAGTAC
The DNA here is from genome assembly GCA_907164705.1 of Parnassius apollo. Lineage (NCBI taxonomy): Eukaryota > Metazoa > Arthropoda > Insecta > Lepidoptera > Papilionidae > Parnassius > Parnassius apollo. The sequence continues at coordinate 7,878,489 of CAJQZP010000644.1, forward strand.
ACAATCTTACTAATACAATAATTTGGTATAAAATGTACATTCAACTTTCTCTTGAAATCATGATAAGACGTTATTTCAAACCTTATCGGAACCAAAAATACGAACAAAGTCATCCTCCGTACGAATATAGCAGGCTGGCTTCCCTTCACCTTGGCGCGCGTAAATGCGACCTCTCTTTGTCCACGAGTAACGCCACGAGAATTTACGGCACGCCTCACGGACTTTGTAGAAAAGCTGCTTATTGTAACGGGTTAGTCGCTCGTTAACGTAAAGTCGGTGTGACGGGGCGGCTGAGCCCAGTTCCGTGGTGGTGAGTGTGCGGCGCACACGCGTGGCGCGCAAGAGCTCGTCGCGCAGCTGACGGCGCGCCAGCCGCACCACGACGCGGCGGCTCCGCGGTACTACGCTACCCGGCGACCCGCCACTAGCCGCAGCTTGGACCGCTCCCATGCGCTCCGCAAACACTATGTCTCGCTCTTCTAGTGGCACACCTAGTCTGGCTGCGAGCACGGACACGGTGTGAATGATATTTTCACCCTTTTCTTCCGGTAGATGCCCGATCTCCAGATCCGAGAGCAGTGCCTCTTGGTCCCGATCGTTGAGTTCTAGTTTTAACGAGTTCAACGTTCGCTCCAGTTCGTCAACCTCAACTGCGGAGGGTTTGTGCCTTTGCTCAATTATCTCAAGCCTACCCTCGATGCCATCCATACGCTCACTAAACCCTAATACGGACGCTCGAAGTTCACTAATCTTCTTTCGCAGTTCACGCATCTCAGCTGTGCAGGTCACTAACTGGCGACTGAGCTCTTGTGCAATCGATTCTTCACCAGATTTTATGTGTAATGTCTTAGACAAATCGCTGCAGGGTGGACTAGTAGTGACCTCCCGAGGTGGCACATTATCTTGTGATATGTTACCAGATATCCCTCTTACAGGAGTAGATGTATTGTCCCCTTTTCGTGATTTCCTTTTGCATTCTGGACATGCCCAATCTTTGCTTATAGTTGCCGTATCAGATACTAATAGACATCCACGATGAAACACAATCGCACAAACAGTACAAGTAACGGCACCTGTCGACGTAAGAAATTTACCACATGCTCTACACTTTGGCATATTGAGTTTAATGGGTGCTAAGACTGTTGTACAAAAGATGGCGCTAATTAAACTCACCAACTAGTTGTTATCAATGCTACTATGAAATTAAAGATCTATGTACCCTCTTCTTGGCTTAGAATGTCTAAGATCTTCTAGATTAGAGTAGGCGAAAAAAATCTCACAATCATTTAAGTTACAACACCATAACGCTCACACAGCAAATTCATGTACTATTTCACTTATATATTATGTTAATAGACCGAAACAAACTTTATTTCTATTTTCACGAATTAAAAATCTGAGCAATCTTTGTTGTTCGTACACCGTCCGTGACGTCAACAAACCATGTCAGTTGGGACAGGCACACACACCACATTCCACAGACTGTCCCACTTGTTCAACATTCTACTTGACTCTTCACATGTGTATTTGTTGACCTGATCATTGCCGAAAATTCTCGCATATCCCGGAACCTATTTCAGAATGACCCTCTTGTTGGACCCTCTCCCTGCTTCATACTTTAAAGCTATTTATGCATTCTACCACTTCATTTTAGGTCAGTAACCTTGATCTTAGTGCTAACAATGCTGTTTTTGCAGATTTGTGTTGTTAATGTTATGTGTCGTTAATCTCTGTTAGAAAAATGAGGCGTATTTTTCTAATTTTTTAATGATTTTAAATTTAAGTCGATTCCCGTATATTCCAAACTCTACGTTGAGCCACATTTTGGATCCATAAGGTAAACCTTAAAAAGCTATTAGCTTTGGAGATCAATTTTCCATTTGGCGAGTCTTCTCTGGGTGGTATTTTTGCTTTATAAATTGTATTAAAAGTATAAAAATAATAAAGTCGGTGTTTCTTCCGTTGAATCAAGCAATCATTGCTTAGTTTATAAGAAATCAAGCTCCACCTGACTTGAGCGTTGACCCTATATACTAATCTTCGCATCCTTGTCTACATCTAGTTGAAGAGATGTTAGGCATAGTAGTGCACTAAGTGCCGCCCCAATCAAGGTTCATCCTTTGTTACAGACAGTTCATTATAGTCATACATGACCATCCATGACAGCTTATAAAAGTCCACTGCTGAATATATTTATCAATATAGTATTGTAATCAGTTTTTTAAGCTATTGCATAGCTTCTATCGCGGGCCTTGAGTGCGGGAAAATCCAGAAATTTCGTAACGAAAAAAACCTCACGCTCTCCGACGGGCACGGAGGTGTGGCTTGAAGGCCGTGCATTGTCTAACGATGGTCTAACGTCGTTTCTTTTCCTCAGTTTCGACACGGTGTTTGTGTATAAAGTGTTTTGAAATTTTGAATATGAATGAACAAAGTGCATTTATTATTAAGGCTGCTCTCTCGCAAAAAGCTTGAAAAAAGCGTGCAGATGAACCAACTTTTCGTAGACACTTACAGAGAAATTACATATGAAAAAAATAGCTAGTAATCTACATGATCTGATACGTAATTTGGTTTAGCCATAATTTTTCTATCGGTGTCACATAATAAATAAAAAAATACCCAAATCACCTCCAAATCGTTGAGATGAAACCACTTTACTCCTTCATTGTTTATCAAATGAATATAAAAAAAATATCTACTGCTTTACAATACAAAATAAAATAATTTGGTTTGGTTACTTTTTAGAAATATGTATTATTTTTATGATAATAAATTAAAAATGCGTCCCGATTAAATACTGCGTCTATATCACCCCCCGCATTCGTCCACGAATTCAGTGCGGGGCGCATCGTGTTGCTAGGTGGACTATATTTTAAATGTGCTATAGTTTAAATTCTCAATTTAGATTCTCAATATGTATATATATACTCGATTAACCGGACTAATTGTTGCCGTTAGGGATTCGGATAATCGAAAATCCGGATGATCGAATGTATGAAGAAAAGCGGGTTTTGTGCATTTGTAGTACATACGTACATACATAATGTTATGTGTTTATTAAAAACAACAATTACAACCAAAATCAATGTTTATTAAGAAATTATTATTTTTTAATAAACATTGATTAAATTACATGAAGAGATATAAATCTATATAACCATCCGTTACTTGCGACAAACGAGCCGCCGTCACCTAATTTTTTATTTAACTGTAATCTTTTTCACAAAGCAAAGGGCCAGATATCATTTGCCCAGTTGATCGTTTTTGTGAAAACCAACAATACAAAGCGTCTTCTAATTGCCAATTTACTCGCGGACATAGGTCCTTATGTCCGGGACGGGGGTTTGTTAGCGCCTGATAGTAGATCGTCTTATCTCAAGCGGTGTGAAGCGACGATTAGTGAGGTGCGGGAGGGGGAGGCTAGCTGCATTTGTGCGCGCGGTCGGTCACCCCTGTTGGCATCGACCCGAGCTAGGGAGCAGACGGCGGGGCCGGGCTGCACCCGGCCCGCCACTAGGGCGCGCTCCTAGCTAGGCACGCGGCGTCTGCGCCGATGACGTTTTCCGGTCGCATTATAGGGGTCGCGAGAATTTTTGCGCGAAGCCGGGTTGTTCATATATTGAAAGTCTCCTTGTTTTGTCTTAGACTTATGTTAATAAAGCGTGCCGTTTGAATTTAAAGACAATTAATTGGACAATAAATAATAAGTGACTAATCTTGCCGTGGAGCGTGGAACTGAGTAGTTGCGCGTCTTGTTAATATAATTGCCGTACGGCCGCCCTGACGTATGTACTGCGCGAACCTGAGTTTTTTGCGACGCGGTCCGGTGATACAGTATTTTTCACAAATAGTGAGTTCGTTATAACGCGGGTTCGGTTTAATCTGGTTAAATTTGATTGGATTAACCTAATGAAAATTGACTTAACTATAATTAATGAGTGATAAACGAGCGCAATTTCCTAGACTCTGAAGTTTCTGTGACGGCTTGCCCCTTCGATGGATCCCATACTGGAATAGAGGTGAAGCCTTGGGATCTGCTGTTTGGCAACCAGCGGGAAGTCAGGTTACATAATATAACACGTACTGAGTATAACACTATCACACACATATACTTACACCTGAATCTTCCTAGGTTTGACCCTACGTCGACGAAATAGGTAAGTCTTGTTTGTTTCCTTTTTAACCGCTATTGTTTCATATTCCACAAGCCATTTAGGCCGACCTCCTGTTACTCGTCGAGTTGAACCCCTGGTGGGCCCGGGTTCTACGACCTTTCCCCGGGTAACTAGAGGCCATAACAATAGCAGAGTAAAAAATTAGAGAAATTTTGTTTTTAGTTTGAAATTTGTCATCTATGAGAGTGAATTTTATCTGTGTACTCTGTAACAAATAACTATATAGAAAAAAAATGTGAAAATGACTATTCGCCATTTTTGTTTGTGTACTGGTTAGGAACTCGATCAAAAATTTGATAATTTCTCCGTTTTTATACGTTATTTCTAATGTTATTTTACATCAAATTAATTGTGGAGATATTTTCTTTAGGAAATATGTATCATTACGACGATTCAAAAACGTTTACATATAATAATTTACCTCGAAATTCACTATACGCGATTATCGTTTTTTGATTATATGTTGTTTAAAAAGTATTCTTATCAGTTTTTTTTTGTGTTAAATGGATGCTAAATATAAAAGAATTCTTCAGTATTGATAGCAATTTATTAACGAAATATCTGTTGAGATGTGTCTAGAAATTATTAATACTTATTTTTATTTATTTATTAAAATAATAAATAAATAAAAATAGTATACATTTATCTATATTGAGTAGTAGTTATTAATTTTTTTGCGCGGAACCCAAATTATTTTTCTAAAACAAAAGTAGTTCAAGTTATTCCTTATATCATCAGCTATCTGCCAGTGAAAGTCCCGTCAAAATAGATCCAGCTGTTTCGGAGATTAGCTGGAACAAACAGACAGACAGACAGACCGACAGACAGACAAAAAATTTAAAAATTGTGTTTTTGTTACTAGTACCTTCATATGCATTTAATAAAAAGCTGTTATTTTAACATTACAAACAGACACTTCAATTTTATTTATTTGTAGATATAGATATAAGATATTATTCATATTGGTGTCATTTTAAAGGGATATATTTATCATGTACTATTATAATAATAAAATAATTGATAGGACTATGACTAAGGGAAGTGAAATTTTGATATAGGTAAATTCATGTCTTTATTTTGAATTTGGTTGCTCAAAAACACGATATTATAATTTTGACTCGATCATAATTATTTGCGAAAACACCTCTAAAAAACCACTAGTTACAACGAAATTACTTAATCTATATGCTTCGAAATCACTCAAATATATTCATAACTTTAAGATTCATAATTTACTTGCTCATTATTTTGATTACTCAAATCAATAATTTTTACAAAAATATTTTAAAGTTTCTGAGAATTTCTAAGCGCTTTTAATCGTCGCGGGCGCAATGCTATTTTAGACCTTATGAGGGCGTTTTTTCAAGTTTTTATAGAAATTATGCATTCACTCGGATCAGTTCGGCGATAGCCCTTTCGAGGTGTCGTCTTAACGCAATTCCTTTGTATAGTGCGAAGTTGCCACTCTTATTAGTTATTACGCTTCGTAATATTTTATTTATAGGTGATATTTTGTTTATGTAGGTATTCGATAGATTCCTATAGTCTGTTTTTTTCGCAGGAGACAAAAATAACAGATCTTTATTAGATTCGTTTAGCCCGAATAATACAGTTTCTATGATTCTGGTTCAGATTTCTTTTCTTATCGGTCACCACGCTCAAAAAGTGTAACTTGATTTAATATCAAAGACTTAACTGTATAAATAAAATAAATAATTAATTATAATTGCATAAGTTGATAATGCTATGCAATAGCTTTACCGCGGCAGTCCCCGAGTGCCACACGTCTTTTTTTTTTTACGAAATAAATATATTACATTATTTGGGTTTATGTAACACCGGCGCCGGATTTCAAGTTTATATAAAAACTTAAAATAGTTCGCTATTCCGTTCTTATGTATAATATCGTATTTCACGAAGCTCATTTCTATATAAAGGGTTAAAAGTGAGCAAGATGGTAGGAAAGTAAAAAATTAAAATGCAGATTTCTTGTTACCTCTGAGGACTAAGATAGAGTACATAATTACCAATTATGACTAGAAAATAAATTTTAATAAAAACTGACCGCTTACTTGCAATAAATATTAAAACCCCAAACCGGAAGCAGTTATGTGAAAACTATTTTATTATTTTTAGTTATGAGGAGAATGAGTACCTACTTCTTTAGAAGGCTCACCGATTCTCGTCATCATATCACTTCATTATATTATACTGCTTAAATGCTTTTCGTTGGTGGTTTGCATTCTTACCATTTTTTTAAAAAATTAACTTTAATGTGTATTTAAAAGATATCAATTATGACTATCGATTAAAGCAGGTTGCATATTTTTTATCTAGATATTGTAACATGTTACAAATATTTTGACCATTTTTTAAAATTTATTCACTTTTTCTGAGAAATTAAAAAACCAACTCGTAATTAAATAACTTTCCGGAAAGAATATTACACTCCTTATTAACCACGGTGCTTAAGGACGTTGTAACCCAATATCGTCTGCTATATTTTAATTATAAATTTGACATTATGAATGTTAAAAACAGATGATGTTACGTTTACGGTGACAATAATTTATTTTAAATAATAACAATGTACTTTAGACCGAATCTTCATCCGAGCCATCTGCGCAGGACAGGATTAGAGTGCTCGGTTGTATGCGAAAGTACAAATGTCTACTATTCTACTAATATATGTCACTATATTCCTTCACTCTCATATTCCAGTAGGATTGTAATCTGATACGACCGGTGAGAGATCGGGTCAGTTGGTGTGAAGCCAACGGCTTGAATACTTTCCGAATCACGGGGGTGAAATACCGCCAACTTTATGACTACGAGCAGTTACTAAGAATTTATTGACAGAAAAACGCAATACCACCAGGATACCCGGAATTCGAACCCGGAACCTCATGAGCGGCAACCGCGTTCACGACGACTAAACCATCGAGGTTGTTATTTTAAGAGTTTAATAATAATGTCCTCCAGACCGAATTTCGGTCACAGCAGCCTGCTTCAACGGAGAGTAACCATCAGTGCAGGACAGATTATAGTGTCCAAGTGTATGCGTAAGCACAGGTCCACTCTCTACTCCCTCACTCTTATAACCCGATGGGACGGTAAACCAACACGATCGTAGATAGATCCTGATCGCAAAGAAACGGCTTTACGAGTATTCCGATGTACGGGGTGAACACCGCCAACTTCCTGACTCCGGGCAGCTACTGACAATTTCTTGACGAAAAAACTCAATAATTGACTTTTTGGCCCGACCCGGGCATCAGCAGTCGTACTACTACAACCACTAGACCAACGAGGCTTTAAGACTGTAATCACTGATTAATGTGCGGAATAAAGGTGGTATGAATACCACGAAGGTGGGTCTGAATAAAAAAACGTTATATTTTGTCTTTTATTTTACACATAAAACACAAAACGTCTTAAACGTATCCCAAAATTTACTGTATAAAGGATTTTAATGTTCTCCACACCTTCAAAATTAACGCCTCAAAGAGCATGAATTTTGGCTACGACTGAAAGTATAAACGTACATTTTCCATCTGGAATGGACAGGATTATACACGAGTTAAGTCGTGTATAATAAAGATGTTATATCATTTACAAGTGTGTGCAAAAGCACGGGTGCAATCTCAAGCACACTACAACACTTTCTATTCACTCACTCTTACAGTCCGATGGGATGGGAGTCTAACACGACCGGAAAGAGATCAGGTGCAGAATCATCGGCTTTATGTGCTTTCCGTGGCATGGTGTTGTATTACTACCAAATCTTTAACGTCGGGCTTCAACTAAAAATTCTATTTAATTACAGAAAAACCCAATAACTGATTTGGCGTCACCCGGGACTCAAACCCGGGTCCCCATGACCAGCAGTTTCCCTTACGACGACTATACTAACGAACCAGTCCCTATATCGCGTTTGTTTAACTTTTACCCGAGCGAGGATGCACGTGAAAGCTAGTCTATTATATGATTTATCTACAATAACACTTACTTGCGATTTGTTTTAAAGCAGTCACTGCGGATTTCAACGTGCTTAGAGTTCGACGGCGTAAATTCTTCTTTCGTGAGAAATTTTCCATATCCATATTCACTGACATTGTAAAATTATTTGAAAAAGAACAGGCGTCTTCAAAACGAACGTTATGTTCGCAAAGTCGGGAATATACTGGTAACTGCATATCAGTATCGGACAGCGAACTTATGAAAGCCATAATTCATATTGAACAGCAGATTCCATGGAGAAGACTCAATATAGTTTTACTAATATTTTTGTAATGTACGTAATAATTCACGTGATTATTTTTAATATTAGAATTCAAAAGTAAAATTTTAACAGGAGTAAATCTTTTCGTACTGGTTGAATAATTACAATCCTATACCTTTAAACGAGCAATTCTTGTATATATATATATATATATATATATATATATATATATACATATATATAATCGGAATCTCGGAAACGGCTCCAACGATTTTCATAAAATTTTGTGTGCAGGGAGTTTCGGGGGGCAATAAATCGATCTAGCTAGGATTTATTTTTAGAAAATGTCTTTTTGTCCGTGTTTTTAGGCAATGAAAAACTGCTACAATATCGTTAGAATAAGAAGGTAAATTTTGACAGTTTATTAATGATTACAAATAGCTTAATTGGTATATTTTGCGGTCACAAAATCGTAATACCATGGTTCGAGCCCAGCCCGACCGACTTTTATAATTTTTTTTCAAGTACCTTTCTTTTTTGAGAAAATCTATTTTTTCGAGCCCTTTTTTGGTATTTTTTAAAAACACGAAAATTTAAATTAAACTAATTGCACTCGTGATTTTTTATTCAAATAACCAGTTCAGTTTTTTCTATTATGTCGCTAAGATCAAAAAATATTATTCGTATTTCATCAGTATGTAATTTGTATCTAAATATAATTTCCAAAACACACGAATTAAAAAAAAAACCGAGCGAATAATACCGAGCATAGCTCGGTCAACCGGGTACTAAATGATAATAAGAAAATATTAAGACGATTTTAAGAGTTACACTTTTTGAGAATGCCATCGGGATTTGATATTTCAACTTGTCAAGAAGAACGCATATTATGTCTGTATATACGGGCTCTACGAGCTACTTTTTCCATTTCTTGTAGGTCTGTGGATTACTTTTGTAACTTAACACTATTCTCAAACAATGTTATTTATTAAAATAGTTACGAATAATAATTTTAAAGACTGAAAAAAAAACGCGAGTTGATGTGTTGTTGCTTAGACGAGTATATTCAAAAATTGTGTTGCATACTATCCGTAATTAAAGTGAATATCTAATTGAGTAGTGCAATCTAAGTAAAACTTTATATTAGTTTTAAATGTGGAACACATTCAACTTAATTTTGTTTTAATTTGGGCAATATAAATATTTGCTATAGAAAAATATCAGAATACCGACCTAATTAATATCCCGTTGTGACAGTGTAATTTTTTATTTATTTATTGCGTAAGCGACACGATTTGCACGGCGCTTGCGATCTTTTGGCTAATGCCCTTTCTTACCGACACATTATATTAATTCCTGAATAATTGAAGATTAATATTGCTTACTGTTAAGTATATAAGTGGTGCGTGGCTATTTTTTACATGTTATATTAATTATTTAATGTATTGAATATTAATTATGTTGCGATCTCCAACCACAACTTACTCTTCAAGCCCAAATTTAATGTGTGAATCAGAACAGAATCCAACAAAGCAAAGACAACAAGAAAGCGAAAGCAGCCTGATTGTGAACTAATGCAAGGTATTATTGCTATTAGATCGGATTTAAAAAGTGCTCTTTCAGAGTTTAGCCGCGATCTGGATTCAAAGTTGGAAAAAATTATCGGAAATATTTATAATATAAGAACAGATCTCGATTATTTTACGACGGAAACGAGAAAAGAAATAAAAGAAATTATTATCAACAAAACATATCCTTATCTTATAAGTCGTGATATTTTCTCCGTTAATTGGCGACTGTAAAGTCATAGTTTTTTGGGGTTTAAATCTGAATTATAAACGGGAAGCAAAGCAAAAACGCTGGAATCGAAAACTCGCTTGCCATTCGCGGTATTATGACAAACCTTTCCTTATTTAGTTATATTATATTCTTAATTTTTATTCAAACCAGCAGTTTTATTTCAATTTCACATGAATACGTAGAGCGACCGAAATTGATCATATATGGTCAAAGATGCCATTCCTTTAAATAATGATTATATAATTTTCTTACCTCATCAATATATTCATTCGCAATGAAGACATCTGTAGTGAACCAGGGTAACCAATATAGCCAAACGGATCAGTAAGCTGAAGTGGCAGTTGACCGCCTATGTAGTTCAAAGAACTGACAAACGTTAGAGAAGAAATGATGTCGAGTGTCAACTTCGAGTCTATAATCAAGGAAAAGCATGCAGAAAGTCAATAGCAGCAGGTGGCCCGGGACCGTATTTTGTGGCATTGTTTGGGGAAGTCAAAGTTTACCAGTAGAGTTGTGAAGAGCTTTTATGTTAATGGTAATGGCATAGTTTTAAATATATTTAAATAAATAAAATAAGAAACTCTGTGCTTTCTTGTGTATTAATATGTTAGCACCTGATGAATTTAAGGCCAATTTACTGCGGCACGAGTGTAATGCGTGTTGTGTACGCACTCGGACGGTCAGTAAACAGCGGAACTATTCTTGACTAGCAGCTGTAAGCGTCAGGTTCATTACCAAATTTAAACATTTACTGTATTTGCGTTTGGAATTACAAGTAGATAAATTGGATTATGGACTTTCTGTACATGTTTAGCCTGTTTTGGAACAAATTTAAACTATGCAGCTATAATGATTTCTTAAATTTACGCGAACATTTGAATAAAACTATTATTTACGGATTTTATCGCGTTTAATTACTTTAATTTATTTTTATTATCCCGAGATGTTTTGAGCGCTTTACAGCACCCATGGTCACGGGGGGACTGAGATGTTTGACGTCCCAATGTCATAGTTAGTCCGGCTACCTTCAGTTTTTGAATATTAATTTTTGGTCCGATTTACGCAAAACGACCATATAGTATCATGAAGTCTTGCAGTGGTATGCTTGGGTTTGGGTTTAATTTTGTTAATTATAGGATCCCAAGCAGCTGGCAGCAACTATCCATCTTCTCTATTGAAATTTGGATGTTTTTTAATTTCAATAGCCTCGCGTATCATCCTTGGTAGGAATCGGTGTTCTTTTGCGAGGATTTTTCTTTACAGCAAGTACAAAGAGTAAAATGGCGAGTTTAAATTTGCACGAGGAAAATCTAATCAAGTCGAGAGGATGCTTTTTCAAAATATTCCATTGTTTAACCTTTTCTGAGAGCTATGCTCTAGTTTTAATCTTCATGATTACATCTTTTGCGAAACCTATACAAAATTTTATTTCCTATTCTGAAAGACCTGTATCGCCTCGCTTTGACAACTGGAATAATGTAATTTTATAGAAAACAGATACGCATTATTTTTAAATGACAATTATATACTAAATTTTTATTATTATTATTATTAATTAATGGCACTCCACTAACAGAGATGTGTTAAGAATCTGGGCATCATCATGGATTGCAAGATGACATGGAATGGGCATTGCGCATGTCACAGAAATTAGCAGGAAATCAATTAAACTTTTCATTCCATAAAATACCTTCAAAGTTTTTTTTGCCTTTATCAATGAAAATTTCTCTTGACCAAACAGTTATTTTCTCAATTCTTGATTATGCTGACGTTCGTTATTTGGATGCGTCTGAGGAGCAATTAAACAAACTTGAGCGCTTGCAAAAATTATGTATTCGTTATATTTTAGCCTAAAAAAGTAAGAACATATTCCTATCGCAAACATCTCAAGTGGGTCCCAATCCGACTTCGCAGGAATACCCAAATCCTATGCAGGATGCATAATATTTGGGTATATGGGCATGATATGCATGCCCATATACCCAAATATTATGTAATGCTTTAATATACTATACAATCCAAGATCACTGCCGAATCTACGTTATCGATTCAGCTTTGTTCACCCCTCCGATGCAGTTTGCAGATCACACTTAAAAACTCTCCTAAATTTCCCTTTCTCCAGAACTAAGTCCTATCCTCATTATTTTATAGTACATGCGGTTAAGTTATGGAATTCTCTTCCACTTCAATTTGTGAGGCTCAAACAGTTCCAGTGTTTAAAAGGTTATATATACACGTTATGCATAAAATCATTGGGACGACATAAGAAAAATAGTGCTCTATCTTGTGTATCTTGTGAATCTGTATCTAAGTGTACCTATATGTATTTAAGTATGTGGTTGTTGTATGTAAGTATAGATGTATGGATATGAATTTATTATGTTTATTTTAAATTATTTATATTAATCTTATAATATTCATTATGACAGTGTACACTAAGTCTGCTTCACTTTGAATCTGTCCGGTATATTACTTTTTGTGTACAAACAACAAATAAGTAGTTATGCATCCCGGTATTCACGGAACTGCACCGGAGACCATAACAATTCAAGCGTAAGCGTGGGCGTAGATTGCTGAATTGCGTCTGGAAGATGGGTGGTCTTTCCTGTGAATACTGATAACTGTTCTTTAGCTTAAAGATCTAGAATAAGAATTAGGATAGTCTTAATTTGGCTCGCACATGTATCGGACATGTAGCCTTAGGTTAGAATCCATCGTGGATTAATTAAGTAGTATATAAGTAATGTATCGCTCATTAATAGTTATAAGTTTATTAATAAAGTCTTTTTAAAAACGTCCTGAGTCAATTTCGAATCTTGACTGGCGCAGCCTTTAGGATTTCGCGTGTAAAGCTCGCTCATATAAGAAGACTCCCAAATCAATCGTCGTGAAACAGTTTACGGTGCCGTCTTGCACTTTCGCGAAATCTACGAACCGAAATAAATTTGTCGAATTCGAAACAGGACATCACGAAAAAAGACTTCCTAGCCAAGGTGAAAGGATGAGTTTGAGTGTACTGTGAGTAAACCTTTTCACGTATGGACGTGAAAAGGTTACGTTTACAGAGATGGCTCTGTTCCCATCTATTTTTGCTTGCTAGAATTATGGTGTTATTTGATTTTTCTTAAATCGAACAAAATAAATTGCACAAGCATAGGAAATTTATTATATATCATTAAGTTTAATAATTAAATATTGAAAATTAATATTAAATAAAGAAAATTTATTAAATTGTGTTATAAAGAATAAAAATTACATAATTAAAGAAATAAAATTAATAATTATATAAATTAAAATTAATAATTAAATATTATATAAATTGTTATATTAATATTAAATAAAATGGAACAATTACGTGTAATACCTAAGGATTTACTTTGTCTTATACCTAAGTTTGAAGGAGAGGAAGGATTATTAAATTTATTTATTAAGAAAGCTCAATACATGTACAGGTCTTTCGCAGACCCTAATGCCACACAAACATTATATGTATTCCATGCGATAAGCAGCCGATTAACAGGTAGAGCAGCGCATTTGTTAAGTGAGCATGATGATATTAATTGTTGGAATACGCTTAAAGATATTTTAATTCAACATTTTGGCGATCCGCGTTCGGAATTGCATAGCTATCGAATTAGAACAAATAAAAATTAAGTCTGGTGAATCATTTATCGATTTTTGTCATAGAATACAACATATGCGTAATACCTTATTCGCAAAAGTCAATCTAATACAGGATGAAGGAGTAAAAGCAGTTAAAATGATAGTGTATAATAATATGTCACTAAATGTATATATAATTTACCTTTATAATTTACCCGAGGAATTAATTCGTATCGTGCGTCTTAGACAGTGTACTAGTTTAGAATCCGCTTTGAGTGTCGTAACCGAGGAAGTGAATTTCATGAACCAATATAATGCGAAAAATAAAACGAAACAGAATATAACATCCCAAAATTTCAAACCCCAACAAAGTGTTAATATTTTACCTAATAATAATTCATCGTATTTTAAATTTGCAAATCCACACGTTGGACCCCAGAATAAATTTCAATTGCCTAATAATAATTTTAAATTTGGTATTCCACATCAGCAACAAGGTCAAAGATTTGTTGCTCAAAATAATTTTAATAATGGCCCAAGATTTAATAATAATACGGGACCACAGAAATTTAAGTTTGGTATTCCAAACCAGCAATCTCACTTTAAATTTGGCATACCCCAACAATACCAGGGCTTTAGGCCACACATGAATAATTATGCGCGACCTCCACTAGCTTTTACAAATCAACCCCAAAATAATTTTAAATTTAGTATACCCAATCAGAATTTCCAAAAACAAGATTTAAATGAAAATACCGATGTTTCTATGCGTACCGCACGTCCGATAAGACAAACTATGCTAGATGACTCTAGGGTTCCCCAAAATAACGAGATATTTTATAATAACGAACCCGAAATACCAGCGAAAATATATAACCACGAGATAAATTACTGTGACGCGAATAACACGTATAATTGCCCCAATTTGAAGAACCGTATAGTGAAATAGAAAAAGTAAGTCACAACCCTAATATAATTTCGAATGATACTGTAAATTTTCAGATAGAAGCCCCTCGATCCACCCTCGAAATAATACAAATAAATTGTGATACGACTTTTAAACTCCCGCATATCGAAATCCCGGAAATTCGGGCTCGTTTTATGATAGACAACGGAAGCACGAGATCTTTTATAAGTACATCTAAGGCAGAACAATATTTCTCCGCTTTCAAATTACATGAACCTTTCGAAGTTATAAGTACGCATGCACGTAGCCAACATAACGAAGCTATATGTATCCCGCTCTTTAAAACATTTAAAAGTTTAGAAAAACACAAATGCTATGTATATGACGTCGATAGTAGATATGACGGTTTAATAGTTTCGAATCTTTTAAAACAACTTGACGCCTCAATAGATATGAAAAACCAAATATTGCAGACACGTGACACAAATATATCTATTATATATAACCCCCCATACGAAAATAAATCGGAACCAAGAACGGAAACGCAAATCAGAGTCCTAACGAATATGCAGAATGAAAATGCGATAGTTGATTACGTCGATTTTGGTCAAAGTGCTAGGATGCCAAGCGCTATAGTAAAATGCGTCAATTCATTTGCAGACACGGTGATACAAAATACGTCCGACGATAGGGTTACCATGACATCCTCTAAGCCCCTAAAAGTAACCAAAGAAATTAAAGATTACAAAATAAGGACACAATATTCTCTAAGCCCCTAAAAGTAACCAAAGAAATCGAAAGATTACAAAATAAGGACACAATTTTCTCTAAGCCCCTAAAAGTAACTAAAGAAATTAAAAGATTACAAAATAAGGACACAATATTTATAAAAGGCACGAAAGTTATTAGAAGTAAGGATAAAGTGCGTTACGAAAAGGCAGAGGTCATAGGAGATATAGTTAGATACACAGTACCAGTTAAGTATCACGGTCAAAATACGAGGGCCCCAATTAAGGATATAAAACGTCTTCTACACGTTCATTCTGTTACTTTTGCAAGTTTTCAGGACCCAGGCCCTTCTACTTCAACCGATTGTCCGAAATTCCGGCATACTACCAATAAAGGAGGGACAAGCTCTCATTAGTAACGATAAGTGGTCTTTAGCTAAGATATTAGACTTAAGCTTAATACGTGAGGATTTAGAATTTAATAAGAATCGATATGATAACCTAAATACACATGTGACACGTTATTATGGTAAAAGAATAACTAACTCTGAAATAAATAACTTAAAAATCCAAACAGATTATATTCAAAATATAACAATGGAAAAATTAAAACAACTATTACCATCGAAGAGGGTTAAACGCGGTATTCTGAATCCTCTCGGGCCCCTTATTAAAATCGTGACAGGTAATTTGGACAATGATGATGCCATAAGGTACGATGCTTTAATAAACGATGTAAACATAAATCAAAATCAGCTAAATAGAAAAATGACAGTGGTCGCCGAAGTGATGAAAACCTTTATTAATGTTACAAATAGTACAAAATTCAATTTCATCCAGCTGGATAAAATTCTTTGGGAAATGAGAAAACAAATTAATATAACAAAAACACCTCTCAAACGGAACTTAAAATATCTTACGTATATAAACTATTTCTACATAACTTTCAAACTATATATATCAAACTGGATGAAATTGAAACAGCGGTACCTTCTGATTAAAGGGTTGAAAGCGGTGTCACTTCTTCACCCATGTAAAGAAATTGATAACTCACTGTTCCTGTGTGAAGAGGATTATTCATTCATGTTAATTAAGGATGATTGTGTAACCATCCTAATGAGTTTTGCAGCTAACACCACCCAATGCCGGCCCCTATTAGTAGAGTTTGATGATGTAAAGATAATGAAAATAGAAATCGGTCGATAGATGTCCTATTCAAATATTACAGTATTACTTACCAAACAATGTGGAAATGAAATATCACACTATAATTTAATTGGGACATATATAATCTCAGCCGACAACAACTGCGAAGCTAAAATTAAGGGATTCAGTCTGAAAAGGCATCATGAAAATATAGAGGAGTACCCGTTAACTCCCTTACCAATAATAAATCTTCCGGAAACACCACAGTTGTTAATGAAGACATCTTCAAATCCAGCAGCAGTAAATCTGGATGACGTGGATCTAACCAATCTACAGCAGCTAAACCACATATTAACCAGTGATAGTGTAAAAAGTGAGCAAAGTGAAAGTGTCATAAATGTGAAGGACATTAGTATCGTGACATTAATTTTATATATAATTTTAGTTATAATAATTGTAATCCTATGTAAAAAATATTTGTATCGAAATTATCGGACTCGGAAAACTTCGCCCGGTAATTTCGAATCTGAGGGGGGAAGAGTTATGCATCCCGGTATTCACGGTACTGCACCGGAGACCATAACAATTCAAGCGTAAGCGTGGGCGTAGATTGCTGAATTGCGTTTGGAAGACGGGTGGTCTTTCCTGTGAATACTGATAACTGTTCTTTAACTTAAAGATCTAGAATAAGAATTAGGATAGTCTTAGTTTGGCTCGCACATGTATCGGACATGTAGCCTTAGGTTAGAATCCATCGTGGATTAATTAAGTAGTACATAAGTAATGTATCGCACATTAATAGTTATAAGTTTATTAATAAAATCTTTTAAAGACGTCCTGAGTCAATTTCGAATCTTGACTAAGTACAAATTGTTAAATAAATAAAATAAATATTATCGAATCAATTTTGTTAAATTATTTGAAGTTTATTAATGCCTGCTTTAGAAATCCTGACGAAATAAATTCACATTCGACGAAGTCAATTCATTATTTAAAAGCATTATTTCCATCCCATTGCAGTTGAAATTTTCGCCTTTTATGGAGTTATTCAAATTCAAAAAAAACTTTAAGAAGGTAAGAGTTTGATTTTCCAGTCAAAGCTCATGTAATATTTAGATAGTGCGATGTATGTGTATGGTGTATGTGTACTTCTACGTGACAAGCATTGTCATGTAGAAGTAATGAACTAGAGTAAATAAAAGGACTCACGACTCACTTTGCGCGTAGGGCATTTGTTTGCCTGCCTACCTTTTATCCAACCGTTATTACGAACGTTTCCAATTTTGATAGAATTCACTTTTCATCATATATTTTCTGGGCCGATTAAAAAAAATTAAAGTTAACTTCGATGTGAGTTTACTAAAGGCAATTAGTCAGTAAGTTTATAAGGTTTTGAGGTTGTAAGGTTATTAAGGTTTTCGAGATACTTTTTACCAATGTCCGTAACGTTAAATCCAGTTGATAACTTCACTGTGGTTTGAATTAAAATCATTTTCACAATAGCTTTTATTCCATCATTTATTAAATCGAATTTGCAAAACAGAAGTGATAAGAAGAAAAAAAAACTATCAAAAGTTCATTTGCGGTAGTCGTCATAAAGTTTATCATTGATATTGTACGTCGTCTGTGCAGCGCAGACGCCACAATCACAGTTGCAAGATCAAACTGAGGAACGGTTTGTTAAAAGAAACGTGAAGTCAGTTTTAATACAACATTAATTTATTTAATTCGGGATTTTAAATCTAATGCGAGATATGTGTGTCAAACTAACCATTAATTCCTTAAAATCTTTCCTTCTTTTAATAATTGATTATAACGTGATTTTTAAAAATCACGTTTTATTTAATTTTATCGTTCATGCACGCTAACTATTAGCGTGAATGGAACATTTTAATATAATTAGCATAAAACTGCACTTGAAATTTTTACACCTGTACCACTTGCATACCAACATTTTCTTATACAATGTTTTTACTTTTTACAATTGGTACATTTTTGTATTCACCTTTTGATCAGAACATTTTGGAATCAGGTTACGTATGATAGTCGGACTGTAAAAATAATAAGGATTGCAAAACTTAAATAAAAACGTCGGTTTTATTCATTACTGTTTCCTCTAAATACTAATGTTCTTTTTGTCTACTGTGTGAGTTTAAAAATAATAACCTGAATTTAATAATGAGAGCGGCTAACGTGACCTTGTCATGTCGACAGTAAAACCCATGAATAGGTGCATGGCGGGTCTGGTCACTGATGTATTTTTGTCGATAAATTTACAATTTCTACAACGAGTACTTTATTTAATTAATTAAAAAGTCAAACTTGGAATGCTGCGTTTACGCAACGATGAATACAAATGGTAAAACAAGCCATTATAAGAAAACTGCAGTAGAAAATTACGGTGCTAAAATTAAGAATTGAGGAAATACATTTATTGTAATGAAAATGTCAATGTAAGTCGTTATTTTACTAATTATTCATTCATTTCCGCCTATCGAAAGCCCACTGGTGAGTATAGTCCCACTATAGGGCAATATATGGGGGAAGCATATGTTCGGCAGTGGACTTTTTTAGGCTGTACTGGATGGATGAATTGATGTGCATAGGTCTCACCAATAGATTGTCTCGTAGAGGGGATATTTTTCGTAGTAGCTACGCTTGTAAAAATGATAAAAATCAATCCAATCGTAAAAAGAAATAAAAAAATCAAAATGCTTCCATGTCCTTAGTTATAAGAAATATTGAAATTTAATAAATATGTTCTTAAATATAAAGAAATTATGTAGTGGACTTAATACAGTCAGATTTATTTTATAAAAATGTTAAGGAAAATGTAAAACAGGTTTGAAGTAATTTTTTTTAATAAACAAGGTATACCAGGAATAAGTTTATCTCTACATAGTATAAAGCAAAGTCGCTTCCCGCCGTCTGTACGCTTCGATCTTTTAAACTACGCAACGGTTTTTGATGTGGTTTTCATCTATAGACAGAATAATTCAAGAGGAAGGTTTATATGCATAATAGATGCACATGTTGTCGAGATCCAAAAATCTGCCGTGCGAAGCCGGGGCGTATTGCTATTAAACATATATTCAACTTCAACAATAATAAATCGGTATATAATCTTTGAACGAGCCCTTGTTATAAATATTATTAGATGGTTCATTCAAAAATAGACCGTCATACCTTAAATTTGTTTTTAATTAATTATAATCAAAAAAACGAAAAAAGGATGTAAATTACACCGCAATATTTTAAATTCGCATTAAAGATACAAAGAAAGAAAATGTAACTAAAATACATAAATAAAATAATACAATTAAGAGTAAGACTTACTAGTAATTTGTTTAAGGGCCATCACAGTAGACTTTAGCGTATTCAGCGTTCGACGTCTCAGGTTTTTCTTGCGCGAGAAGCTCCTCATATCAATATTCACTGACATCCTTAATTTATGTATAATAATTATTACTTTTTATAAAATACCATTTCCCCCGTTGGGAACTACCTAATGTTAGGAAAGTTGGGGATATACTAATCGTTAATCCCCCACGTTATTGATGCGTAGATAAATGAAATGGGTAGAGAGATGCATATAGATTATATTAATTTTGAAACATTTGTAACGAATACAACGTTAAACGGAGAACTATGCGTAATTAAGATTATTGTTGCTTTAAGTAGCCTTATAACGGTTACAAATAACACATATTTTATCTTGTTAAAAATTTTGAAATTATTTAAAAACGTTTATGTCAACGATCTAATAAAGCACAGAAGATATTATGTATTTATTTAGACATATTATTAATATATTTGCAAATACATATAAAACGATTGTCAATAATTTTGTTCGACTCTATGTACATTGAAGTAAATTTACAGATTGGCACCTGACGAATTTAAGGCCTATGCACACGAGTTTAATGTGATGTGCACTGTATACACGAGCGGACATTGAGTAAACAATTGTTCTATTTTCGAACGAGTGATGGCGATCGTCAGGCTCATTAACGATAGAAATCAAAATCTTTGTTTTATATTTAAAATTATGAACTCCGTTTTAAAGATATTTTTCCACAATAAAATCTCAGAAAAGTTTTTGTTATTAAAACATTTTTGAATAAAAATTATTATATTTATGTTTATACGAGTACGTAATCGTTATTTAAGGAATAATTTGAGTTTTTTGAAGCAATTGTTTACTTTGACATCGCTTTATTTACTCAGGGATTTTTCAAAGAAGTCCTTTCGACTATTGTGAAGCACTCATTTTTTATAGAATAAGTTTGACAAGCGAGCACACAGTACACCTAATCGTAATTGGATGCTATAGCCCATACATAGACGTCTCCATTTACCCTCGATAAAGAATTAAAATGCAGATGCGTTGTCACCCCTGAGGACTAACATGGAATGCCTGCCTGAGTGTAGAGAACCAGAGACTATTTAACCGGTATCGAGGCATTCCATCTTATTCCTTAGGCATGACAACGCCTGTATTTTGGTTTTTCTTTAGCGTTTTAGTCTACAAAAATTATTTCTAGTTTACTTAATTATAATACAAACTTTTGTAACTTTATTTTATTTATTTTACACACCTAAATAAAAGGATTACAAAGGCAGTTTGTAATTATTTTCTTGCTACCGCGTTTTGGTTAGAATTATTAGCGTTACCGCTTCATGAATTGTTCACTGCTGGTCATGAAATTTTTTTATAAAATAAGGCTGACAAACGAGCATACAGTCCACCTGATGGTAAGTGGATGCTGTGGCCAAAAGACATATATATTTATCCTCGATTGAGAATCAAAACCTAGAAGCATTGTCCTGTATACTAAGATGGAATGCCTCGTTTCCAGTGAAAAAGGGTATCCGGATCTCTTCACTCACCATACGAAACACAGCAGTATTACGCTGCTATTTTACGCTGGCATTCTGTGAGCGCGTGGTCCTTCCCCATTCGGACCGACCCATTCATGCTACAACCATAATATAGCTGCCACGTGGCTCTACCACGTAGAAAATATTTTTCTGTAATAGATTATCAAACTCAGTATCGAGCTACACTGTTATTTGTTTATTTCATAGGTTATGGCAAAAGAAGCACGAGAGTAGAATAAATGCAGTAGAAATGCGGGCATTAAGGAGTATGTCAGGGCTGAATCTGAGTGCAGGGTGAGAAATTGTATAATAAGAGAAGAGTGTGGTATGCAAGATGATGTTGTGACGAGGATTAAGAAAGGAATGCTTCGGTGGTTTGGTCATGTAGAAAGAATGAATGAAGAAATAGTGACAAAGCGAATTTATGTTGCTGAATTGAACGGCAGAGCCGGTAAGGGACCCCCTAGACGAAAATTTGTCGACCAAATTAACGACCTACTAAAAAGTGGCCAAATTAAGAGTACCCTTAACCGATCAGCATGTATGCGTAGGTATATGAATGTGGAAGAGGCGAGAGAGGTGTGTCAAGATCGTGCCAAATGGAACGCTGTAGTCTCTGCCTACCCCTCTGGGTAACAGGCGTGAATGCTTATGTTATGTTATTCATTTTATTATTTATTGTTAGGTTCTCTCTTTTCCCACCTAGGGGTCAGTTTTGGTACCACATATTTACCAATCTCTGCCGCCAGATGAGTACTTGCATTGCTGTGTTCTCATCGGGAGGTTATATGGAGTCATTATAGTTACAGGCTGCGATAATTTCTATTTAAAAGAAAGAAAAGAAGAAAGAAAGAGATATTTATTTGGCAATTTCTTAACAAAATAGCACTAAATACTCAAAATAAACATTATGTATAGACAATCTTATAACTAGACTTAATTATACACTTATAATGAAAAATAAATCGTTTTGACGAAGCACATACTCGTAGGTACATAATAAATATAAATTTTTCATTCCACATCCACACATTGGCTGTAGGTGTCCTTAAACTACAAAAGCTACTAACCGTCAAGTGGACTATAAGTTTGTAAGTTATTTTAGTTTTGTAAAGAAATATTTCAGCGTCATTTAATGTCTACAGGTGGACAAAATTCCCGAGACATTCTCTACCACGCTACCTGCAAATAGTTCAGAGATAAAAACAAGATAAAACTTTTAGAGGTTGCCTTTATTTTCTTTCCGTGTTTTGCAGGAATTATACACATATAAGTTGGTTATTTTACTATCTCTTGAACGCCTTAAGATGCTTTAGAATTTTTAGTGCACAATTGAAACTTTATGGGACTTACACAACAAATATTTTCCGAAAAAGGTGTCTGATTTTATTTAATAGATCGAGAAAATAGCTTCTTCGTATTTTATATACATTTGTATACAAGATATTGTTTTTTCAAAGCCTAACTATATTTTATTATAATACGTAAGTGCCATTTTGTTCGATAACTTATTGCCATCCATATATATACCATATGTAGGTAGTGATATAATCCCGTTGCTGTAGAAATCTTAGGATTTTGATTAAAGCTCTATTGATGTTAACCTAGCACTACCTAAAGAATTCTGAAGAGACCAAAACAGGTGAAAATCTGAAGGTGCAAGGTCAGGACCATTAGATTATGATGAATGCATTAACACTTCCCAACCAAGCTCTCTCTCTTTTTATGCGTGGTCAAAGATGTATGTGGTCTGGCTTTATCATAATGAAAGGCCGTTCTTTTTCTGATGATCAATTCCGGCCTTTTTTCTCAATTTTTTGCTTGAGTCTCATCAGTTGTAGGCAGTAGAGATCCAAATCGATGGTTTTGCTCGGCGGTAAAAGCTCATAATAAACGATATCCTTCTAATCTCACCATACACAGAGCATCACTTTATTGTGTGTTGAAACGGGTTTCACTACAGTCGGTAGAGCTTGATTACTCTTTAACCATGACCTTTTTCGCGCGTTCCTCGTTACGCTCTTATGACTTCTGATAGGGTTATAAAGGCAAGTAAATGTCCGTCGCGCTGCCTCAATGCGTGTTGGCGAACTTGACATGTCTTCGAAATATTTTTTTTCTTGATTCTCAGACAAGATGGTTTCCTCACGATGTTTTCCTTCACCGCTGAGCACGTTGTAAATCTGCACTTAAAATTGCAATTAACAATTTCGTTGGTGCTGGCGGGGATCGAACCCGGGTTGCTCGCGTGTGTGTAATTTACAGCGGGCGCTTAACCTCTGAACTACCATGACTCAATGTAAACATCCCTGTATATTTTGCTTACGAAACTGTAATTTCGTTCACCTGTTACTATATCGAGCACATGTCGCGTAAATAATCAATATTCTGTGTCCTAAATAAGTTTGAACATTATTTACGGAGACACATAAACGCTAAAATCTGTTGTTTTAAAAATTTTAATCGTATTTCCTTAACAGTAGAGTTCAAAATTCTTTACAACAACGGAGTCACAAAACAATGAAATGTTTCATTTAGTAGTAAAATATATTTACGGAAAAGTCTCTATGTTAATGAATCATAAAATCAAAATAAGATTACGAGAAATTGTAGCTACGTTGTAAAACTGCTTTACATATAGGTGAAGGAATGTTTACATATACAAAAATATCAAGTGCAATGATGATTTAAGTAAAATAATGCAAATTTAAATGTTTGTTGCAATTTTACAACGAGAATTTCAAATTTCGTAAACGAATTAAAACTATGTATACAGTGAGCTTAAATTGTTACTGGTAAACAGAACTATAATTCACTAAAGCTTTGCTGGAACAGGAAGCACTTCTCTGAAATTTTGCGTTACTGTTTTTACCGACTTTCGAGTTTCATTGCTCATAAAATGTGAATAGCACTCCTTGAAAAATATAGAGCTAACGTGCTGTTATTACTGAGTGTTAATAGAACGTCTGTTTTAATAAAAGTGCAAAAATCTTAATTACACTACGTAATTTATTTTTTTTTATTTTTAGTTAGTTTAAAAATGGTTCTAAGCAAATTATTATCTGGCAAAAGTTATAAATCTTTTTATCGATTTAGGCTAACTCTCCCAACTTCTTCATAAAGGGAGAGGCCCGTTTTAACAAGTGGATTTTTACTAAAAGTAGAGTGGGATTAAAATTCAGTTTAGAATTTAGATAAAGTGTTAATAATTTCATCGTAGGTAAAAATACTGCTAAATTACTATTCGTTGCCTGTATAAAATTAATTTAAACATTGTCATCAAATTTTCGAGGCTACTCACAGGATTTTGGCTGCGGAAAATGGTCATTGGGACTATGTATAAGCCGTAAAGGAAATTTATTGTAAGTCAAAAACCCTGGCCGTGGCAGTTAGTAGTTAACATAATTATATTTCTGTATTTTAATAGGTTTTTAACAATATTTTTTTGTAATGCAAAACCTAAACACCTATTTTTTAAACATTATGCTAATACCTATATAGGTGTAGTTTTTCTACTTATTAACTAAAATAATGCGCATGAGAAGAAATTTCCACAAATTTAATAAGTTTAACATTTTATGTCAGTTTTACAATTTTGATCGAACAGCCTTTTAAAATCGACTGTATACTGTGTACAATGGCGTCAAAGGATTTTTCAAGAATGTGTCATCTCGGATATACACTCGGATGATATGGCTATACGTGGGCTATACCGAACTGTTCTGTTTTTTATAAATATGATAAGGTTACATGCAATGCACCTGATGGTAAGTGAAATCTGTGGCCTATAGACATCAACCCTAAATTAATTAGTCGCTATATTTTTGTCAGTGATCGCAATTGAGGATCGAATCCCTCATGAAAGAGAGAAACACAGCTACGATCAAATTTTGCATATCAACGCCCTATGGTGCTCAAATGAGGTGCTTCCCTTTCTAAAGCAATCTTGTGTACTTTCAAAATCATAAAAAATCGTGTTTAAATTTTTTATCTTTAAAAAATATTAAATTCGAAATTCAAACATTTATGTGCGGTCAGGAGCGCAGAACTTTCAGTGTATCCTATGTACCGTAGATTATTATAATATATATACTACTAGCTTGCCAGGCAGACGTTGTTCTGCCCTTTTCGAAGGCCCTTTGTCGTGTCCTATTATCTATAGGACACGACAAAGGGCCTATATACTATCCTTAAATTAGCAAAAAAAATTGTGGGCCACTCATGGGCGAAAAAACTATCCTATCACTCAAGATGGACCAAACTGCACAAGGTGTGCAAATTTGATTAAAATCGCTTAAGTAGTTTAGGAGTCCATCGCAGACAAACAACGTGACACGTAATTTATATATATTAAGATATACTTACCGAGTGCAACGGTTTACTACTATAACTTGGGTTACACAGAATGATTCCATACGTATCTTTAGTTCTTCATACGAGTACGTAATTCACCTATTCTCTTCTATATTTTTTTTACTGCTACCACGTTTTATTTTGTAACAGCCGTCAAAGGGTTCTCTTTCTTTAATCTTTCTTCTTTATTTTTTTTTTCTTCTTTTTTTTTCTTTCTTCGTTCTTCTTTCTTTATCTCTTAAATTTAGTAGACCGTGCTGAAATTTGTTTTACCAACAGGTGCTTTAGAAGGACCTTTATCCATAAATTCCATTTGAAGTCGATAAAATGATTCATCTGATTTTAGGCGACATTTGAAATCGAAAAAATTGTCCATTTTAAATGAATCACGATTTCTTTTGTTACCGGTAAATATTCGTGTTATTTTCAACATAAATTAATGGGCATAAGAATTTTTCACGTTTCTTTAAGCACAGTTGATTTGTCATTTTTAAATAACAATTTGTTGAGGCCTATATTAAGCAGAGTATTTGTGAAAGGCTTTGATGATGATGATGAAAATTGAACGATAATGATGATGATAATTAAAAAATTAGTTCGATTAAATAATGTAGCATCCAAGTACTTATGTTTTAATTATTTAAGGCCTTTTTAGACAAAAGAAAATATTTTTTCAACCGTCAGGTTATTACGTTTTATTTATTTTTGGAACTTTTACAAAAGTAATTAAAATTTTTTCCATCAAGCTGACTTAGGTAGTGTAGGTCTATAAGTCATCACTTTTTCATTGACCAATTTTCAGAGACAATGGTAAGACAATATCAATAAACTATATGTAGTCCACAGAATAGGAAATGTGCCCACAGCGGAAATTAATCGTAAGTGTAGTAATTTGCTGCCTTACGTCCCACGGATGATTCAAGAGACGACAGAGGGAAGCAAACCAGTAGATGTGCAGCAGCGTCTTAATAATAAATAAAAAAATGCATTTGGCCACCCGCCCGGCAAAAGTGGCCACTATGACAGGTAGGGCGGCCTAAATTCAGCGGTGGACTTTTATTATACACAGTGTAGTGACGATGTAAGAATTTCTACCTCCGCTGTATGGGTATTATATATATTATATATTATTATATTGTAGTAGCATCTTTTTGATAACAACTCAAAGTTATCAAAACTGTTCTATGGTAAAATATCTATGAGAAACTCTATGGAGGAGGGCTATGTTTAGCAGTGAATATTAAAAGGCTGTAATTAACGGATAGATGGATTTGGCTATACATGCTTTTAACAAAAAAATACCGGGTAATATTGGGTAATTAATTCTATACAAATAGCAATTTTTACTTATATATATGATTTATATTATAATATATAAATTACAATAAAAATTATGCTGACAGTATTATAGGTATAATTTAATACGTATTTCTTCAAAAACAAAAATGAAATTATAATCACATTTTAAACATTAACATTAGATTAAAACGGTGATAGAGCCATGCTGCAGTTATATTTGTAGTATACTTGTAGCACGAATGGGTCGGCTCGACCGGGGAAGGACCACGCTTTCACAGAATAAAAGTGTAATAGCAGCTTAATACTGCTGTGGTTCGTATGGTGATTGTAGAGATCCGGAGACCCTTTTTTACTGGAAACGAGGCATTATATCTTAGCCCTCAGGGATGACAACGCATCTGCGTTTTGATTCTTAATCAAGGACAAATGTATATGTTTATGGGCCACAGCATCCACTTACCATCGGGTGGACTGTCTGCTCTTTCGTCACCCTTATTCTATAAAAAAGGTCCTTGTATTTCGGTCTCTTGTATTTTAAGAACGCTTTTCCCGCCCCAAAGGAGAAATATTTTTAAAATTTAGTCACTTTAGCTTACTGATATTTGTTACAGTTTTATGGATATTTACAGGTTGCAGCTGTCGATAGATAAACACAATTATTTTTCTTATTCCCTTAAGGGAATAATTTATAAAGGGTTCTCAGGAAATTGTACTTTAAGCTTTTTAATAAAAATGGCTGGAGTTGTATATAAATATCAGTGTGTGTAAATACTGGAACGTTCGGCTAGTGTTATATTTTTCCGTACCGGATAGAACTACTACATAGGTTTGACAATAAATCATGCTTACGTCTGAATTATGATATAGATTATGATGAAATGCGTGACCAGTAGTTGGGTTTAAATTCGGTTGTCTTCACAAATCTATTAAGTTGCAGCTTAATAGTGCTTTCTCGAAAAGTTTCGATAACCTTCAAAGCTGTTACAAACCGATTGAAGCGTTGGCATCTATCTCAAATACACAAAACAGCACACCGATTAAGAACACTGTTTCGGGTATAAATGATACACCTTGCGTGAGGTCACATGGCGCTAGAGCAAGTTCGCTCAACGAAACTCGAACTTCACACACTCAACAAAACATTAAACATCGAGTCATGATATTGTCAGATCAAGCAGGTCGCGATTTGAGAAGCAAATTACAAAGTTTACTAGGGAATGATTATCATGTTACATGTTTTTTAAAGCCGAATGCAAAACTGCATGAACTATTAAATTCATGTAATACTCTCTGCATGGACTTTACTAAGGAGGATTATGTAATTATACTTGGTGGTTCAAATGATAATGATCTAATGGAATTTCAATCATTTTTGTATTACACGTTACACCAAATTAAATGTACAAATGTTGTTGTATGTGAAATTCAAAAAAAAAATATTATTTTAATGTAACAAAGCTAAATAACCTAGTTCAATGGATTTGTAAAAGCTTCAGTCATGCGTCTTTTGTGCCCTTGATGTATATTAATACTCATAATGATGGTCGTGGGTATAAAAATTTAATTACTGTTGCAAAACTAATTCTTCGTGAAATATTGAGAGTGACATATAAAATAAATTATATTAACTTTATAGCCGTGGTAGCTCAGTGGTTAACGCTCGCTGTAAATATAACAGAACGCGAGTAACCCGGGTTCGATCCCCGCCGGCACCAATGAAATTTTTAATTGCAATTTTAAGTGCTGATTTACCACGTGCTCGGCGGTGAAGTAAAACATAGTGAGGAAACCTGCATGTCTGTGGAATAAGAAAAAAATATTTCGAAGACATGTGAAGTTCGTCAACACGCATTTGGGCAGCGCAGCGGACACTTCCTTGCCCTAAACCCTCTCGGAAATGAGGGGGAGGCCTGAGCCCAGCAGTGGGACGTATATAGGCTGTAACTTTACTTTTTTAACTTTAACTTTATAACCAAACCACGCAGCTCGAATAATAATAATAATAATAATAATAATAAGGCGTAGGGAAGTGACGACCCCATCGCCCGCTGATATAACGGTTATGTGACAAAACCGCTACGTCGGCGCAGTCAGTCTGCACCTTGCCAAGAGGTGTTAGTGCCGTGCCTCGGCAAAAATTGTAGGTACCAAGGCCCGCTTGTGCACATGGCCTAACCATGAAACGGCGCCGGGTCTGGGCGTCTCCCGCTAAATGACGCCCTAAAATGGATGATGGAATCAAATGGAACGCGCAAAGGTCCGCTGCCTGGAGGTCGCCAGGGCGCGTCTGGAGCTGGCGCTGGACGCGACAGCATGCGAACCGCCAGCCGAGCGCGAGGTGCTGCACGACCACCCAGCAGCTCCTCGCATCCATCATCCCCACCAGCTGGCTTGGTGTCGGCAGGGTCTTCGCGGGCTCAGCAATCGGCACCCGCTACTGGTGGAGTACGCCGCATGCGTTGGACAACCCAGATGAACAGCAACGCATTGCGGGCGTATTTTAGGGCGAAAGGGGGAGAAACTGGAGGTTTTGCGTATCGGGCAAGGATGCATCGACTTTTTGCTGAGCTGGAGCCATCTGTAACCGTCACCGAGCAAAACCTGGCAGACCGAGTTCGGTATATCTTGCGCTCAAATACATTTGATGTCACCGAACTCGAACGGCTACGACGTGAGGCTGTTCCTTCATCGGGTGAAAATGCTGCGGCTGAGGATGCGGCGGCACAACTTGCCGAGCGAACGGCAAATGTGGATGCCGCCGTGAATACGCCAGTTGTGGTTGATTCAAACGATGATGGAACAGTCGCCCAGGAACTGGAACTAGAGCAAATGAGGAGTACATTGGAAGAGGCGATTGTGGAAACGCGCAGTACGACTCTCGAAAATCGACCGCGACTTCCCCGCTTAGCCCTAAGCAAGCGGAATCGGGCTGTCGTGAGGGCTCTGAACCCAATGCTGGTTACCTATTTGGAAGCCAGCCGGGACCTTTGCGAGACGGACTCAATTCTTTTTGGCGCCGCACTGGCAGTCTGCCGTATTATAGGTGCCAAACTTTCCACGGCTGGACGCGCTACTGGACAAAGTAGTGCTATCCCAGCCTGGAGAATAAGAATTGAAGAACGTATCGCAAAGGCTAGGGCCCTCATCGGCAGACTGATATGCTTCAGGTCAGGCAATACCAGGCCAAGGATTGTGCGCACCGTCAGGATGGCGTTTGCTGGGACAAATGTTAGTTTGTCCCAGCCGGATATAATGCAAAAACTGACGGAGCGCATAGACGACCTGAAGCAAAGAATAGCTGCTTGGGGAAAGCGGAATCGGCGATATACCGAGAGGTCGACACGGTTCAACCAGAATCGTCTCTTCCAGAGTGATCCAGAAGTGGCTCTATAAATCATTGGAGCGACCAATAGTAAGTGGAACGGGCCCTGCACCAAATCAGGCCGACATGGTCGCATTCTGGCGCAGCCTGTGGTCAGAGCCCGTAAACCACAACGAGGGCCCTTGGACGGAAGTTGTGGCGAGTCAGTGTGCGAGTATTACGCCCATGGACCCCGTCATCATAACGCCGGATGACGTAGCTGAGGCGGTCCGTAGGGCCCCGAACTGGAAAAGTCCGGGGCTTGACGGGCTGCATCACTACTGGCTGAAGGGGTTCATGGTGTGTCACTCTGTGCTCGCCCGACAGTTTCAAGAGGCTCTCAACCAGAAGTCGCTCCCAAGCCTCTTCACTACTGGGATCACTCATTTGGTTCCTAAAGATCAGGGTGCCACAGACCCGAGCAAATACCGCCCCATCACGTGTCTACCGACCATATACAAGACACTAACATCCATTTTGAGCGCAAGAATCGCTCGTCACCTGTTCTTAAATCAGGTGATGTCGCACGCTCAAAATGGATGTCGGGGTGGCGGTCGTGGAACCAAGGAACCACTCCTCATCAACGCGGTCATTTGCAAAGTAGTGAAACGCAACCGTCGGAACTTCTCCGCCGCCTGGATAGATTACAGAAAGGCATTTGACTCGGTGTCCCATACATGGCTAAAGAGGGTCCTCGAGCTGTACAAGATTGACTGTACAGTTCGAGACTTCCTCGGGCAGTGTATGGGGCAGTGGAGTACGATCCTCTGTCATCTAGGCGAGCGGATGACGGCTGCGGAAAGCCGCATAAGGATAAGAAGGGGTATATTCCAGGGCGACTGTCTGAGTCCAATCTGGTTCTGCCTCTCTTTGAACCCTCTCAGTACTTTACTGGAGGGCTCCGGGAGGGGATTTCAGCTTCGGAAAGGAGGTACAAAAGTGACCCACCTTTTCTATATGGATGACCTCAAATTATTCGCCTCCAGTCGCTCCCATCTTATGGAATTGCTAAACATCACGTGCGAATTTAGCAATTCTATTAGAATGGAGCTGGGGACGGATAAGTGTGCGGTCCTCCATGTTGAAAGGGGAAGGGTTGCTAACTCTGAGGGCATAGACTTATCTATGCCCGTCAACTTAAGAACCCTTTCCGAGGCTGAAACATACCGATACCTGGGTATGTCACAGAACATCGGTATCGATGAGGCTGGTATGAAACAGTCAGTTTGCGACGTGTTTTATGCACGCTTGACCAAAGTGCTTAACAGCCTTTTGTCCGGTGTGAATAAGGCACACGCATATAACGGTTGGGTCATGCCTGTCCTCATGTATACCTTTGGCATACTCAGGTGGACTCAGACTGAACTTAACACCCTGGATAGAAAAGTCCGCACTACCATGACGTCCCATAGGATGCATCATCCGAGATCGTCGGTAATGAGGCTGTACTTGCCGCGGAAGCATGGTGGTCGTGGCTTCTTGAGCGCGCTCACCATGCATAATCGCGAAGTGTGCAGCCTCCGTGATTACTTCCTGGCGAGATCGGATGATCCATTCTATAAGGACGTCATTTCTTGTGATAAAGGACTTACCTCTCTATCCTTAGCCAACGAGCAATGGCAAGACCCGGCAGTGCAGAGCATTTCCGACCGGGAGACCGTATGGAAGGAGAAGGAGCTCCACGGGAGGTTCTACAAGGCTCTACATGAGCCTTTCGTAGACACAGTAGCCTCCCTCCACTGGCTACGCTTTGGTGATCTCTTCGGGGGAAACCGAGGGTTTTGTCTGTGCAATACAGGATCAGGTTATTAAGACCAACAACTATCGGAGATACATCCTAAAGGATGGCACCGTCGACATCTGTCGAGCTTGTCGCCATCCCGGTGAGTCACTTAGGCATGTTATCTCCGGTTGTTCGGCGCTTTCTAACTCTGAGTACTTGCACAGGTACAACCTAGTAGCCAGAATTCTACACCAGGAGCTCGCTCTGAAATACGGTCTCGTGGATCGGAAATTGCCGTATTACAAGTACTTGCCGGAAGCCGTGCTCGAAAATGATCGCGCCAGGCTCTATTGGGACAGGGCCATCATCACAGACAGGACTATTCTTGCGAATAAGCCTGATATTGTGCTGATGGACGGGGCACAGTCAAGGATATTTTTGGTCGACATTACCATTCCGTGTGACGAGAACCTCGTGAAAGCCGAAACAGACAAGCAAACAAAATATCTGGACCTGGCTCACGAGGTGACCGACATGTGGGGTGGTCTGCCGACCGAAATTATTCCTGTAGTTGTCTCTGCAAACGGGCTAATCCCAGTCAGCCTCTCGGGTCATCTGAGGCGGCTGGGACTACGTGGCGGACCGCTCCAGGTTCAAATGCAGAAGGCGGTGCTCCTCGATACCGCCCGCATCGTCCGCCGGTTTCTTTCCCTTTCCCCCTAATCCTCGGCCGTTAGGTCTCCCCTGCCGAGGGCCTCCATCTGGTTGGGCTTTTACTTATTTATGTACTTTTATATTTATTTTATGTTATTGATATTTATGTATATTTATCTTTTCATTTTCATTTATAATTATATATTTATAGAACCCAACCAGATGAGAAAACTGTATAGATACCCCATAATAATACTATGAGGGCAAACGTTCCTTGCATTGTAACTCAAACAGCTAATAATATGAAGTGCACTGCAGGCACTCAAACTGAGGATATTCCTCCTCAAAGTTGCATTTCGCTTTTTCGTCAATAATAATACATTAAGTCAGCTGTCCAAAAAAAAACTATGATTTTTTTCTATCAAAACGTCTGTGGCGTAACAAATAAAAAAATGTGAGATAGAACTGTATATCAATTCTGTAAAATCTGAGTTACAATATGTTTGTTTTTGTGCACATTTCTTAAATGAGGTTTCAGCTCCTATATTTAAATTAGAAGGTTATAAATTAGTAGCTTACAATTTCCGAGCAAACAAAATACGAGGTGGTTCAATGATATTAGGTTTAAATGATGTTAAATGTGAGGAAGATGCCTTCTGCAAAAAACTATATAAATCTGAACATTTTGAAATTTGTTGTGTTAAAGACAAACTCACATATTTATGTTTGTTATTGCTATCGAAATCTTAAACAGAAAAATTTTGATCTTATGAAAAGGCTTATGGAAAGATTAGAGCGATTTTCTGAACATTTTTTTTAATAAGAAATTTATATTGTGCGGTGACTTCAACATTAATTTATTGAACAATGATAAACAAAAAAATGAATTTTTGAACTTGTTGACTTGTTCTAATTTCAAAAATTTTATTGACTCAGTAACCTTTTTGCGCAATGATGTAACATCTTGTCTTGATAATGTAATCCTATACCTTTAAACGAGCAATTCTTGTATATATATAATCGGAATCTCGGAAACGGCTCCAACAATTTTCATAAAATTTAGTGTCCAGGGAGTTTCGGGGGCAATAAATCGATATATCTAGGATTTATTTTTAGAATATGTCTTTTTGTCAGTGTTTTAAGACAATAAAAAAACTGCTACAATATAAGAAGGTAAATTTTGACAGGTTACTAACGACTTAGGTCGACGTGGTTCGCGTCCCGTCTTGAGTCCGACTTTTTTTTCCTTTTTTTTTGAAGTTCCCTTCTTTTGTGAGAAAATCTATTATTTCGAGCTCTTTTTTTTAGTATTTTTTAAAAATACGAAAATTTTAATTAATTTAATTGCACTCATGATTTTTTATTTATTTATTTATTTATTTATTACAAGATCCACAGCTCTAATTACAACCTATATAAAACTTAAGAAATAAACTAACAGCCATTAACGGATCTACTTTATACATTTTTTGACTTATATTAATCGACCGACAATCAATAAGTTTGAGCTACAAAACGTACTATTTTAGAATTAAAAATTAAAAGCGGTGCGTCTCTCTCTCTCTCTCTCTCTCTGATCTGTGTATCCGTGTACGCGCGTGCGCGCGCGCGCGCGTGCGTGTGTGTGTGTGTGTGTGTGTGTGTGTGTGTGCGTGCGTGTGTGCGTGCGTGCGCGTGCGTGCGTGCGTGCGTGCGTGCGTGCGTGCGTGCGTGCGTGCGTGCGTGCGTGCGTGCGTGCGTGCGTGCGTGCGTGCGTGCGGTGCGTGCGTGCGTGCGTGCGTGCGTGCGTGCGTGCGTGCGTGCGTGCGTGCGTGCGTGCGTGCGTGCGTGCGTGCGTGCGTGCGTGCGTGCGTGCGTGCGTGCGTGCGTGCGTGCGTGCGTGCGTGCGTGCGTGCGTGCGTGCGTGCGTGCGTGCGTGCGTGCGTGCGTGCGTGCGTGCGTGCGTGCGTGCGTGCGTGCGTGCGTGCGTGCGCGTGCGTGCGTGCGTGCGTGCGTGCGTACGTGTGCGTGCGCGTGCGCGCGCGCGTGTGTGTGTGTGTGTGTGTGTTTGTGTGTGTGTGTGTGTGTGTGTCTGTGTGTGTGTGTGTGTGTGTGTGTGTGTGTGTGTGTGTGTGTGTGTGTGTGTGTGTGTGTGTGTGTGTGTGTGCGCGCAATATATATATTAACCATTTCCTTCAAGTACTTCAAAAACTGCAATCTGACTGAAGACTGACCAATGCGTTTTGTGCGTAATTTGTTTTTGATCGTGTTACAGCAAATAATTTTATGTGTCTCCTTCTAACTTTTGGGGTGCAGAAACTCAGTATTTTGGTTGATAGTTCAGGGCTATCTATATATCCGTTGCATATTCCGTGTAAAAAGGACATGTCAGCAAGTACACGCCTATTTTTGAGAGTCGTAAGATTATGATAATGGCAGGATTCATCATAATTTTTGAAATGGCAATGCGACCGATAATTTAAATGTTTTATGAATTTTTCTTGCATTTTTTAAATAACCAGTTCAGTTTTTCCCATTATGTCAATAAGATCAAAAACTATTATTCATGTAATTTGTATATAAATGTAACTTAAAAAAACCGAACAAAGCTCGGTCATCCGGGTACTTACTAATATAGGTACTACAAATATTGACAGTAGAGTAGAGCATAATGGTCTCGCAGACGATCACGCTGGTTTATTTTGTACAGTAGAATTGGAAAATAAAATGAGTCGTAACATGAATGAAAGTATAAAAATTAGTCGTAGAGTTTTAAGTGACCACATCTCAGCAGAATTTAGAAAGCAAATTAGCAAAATAATTTGGCACAATCTAAGAATAAATTCTTTTCTCAATAGATTAAGTTACACTCTCAAAACTTGTTATAAGAAAAGAACGAGAAAAATATATACTAAAAAAATACATTACAGTGGATCACTAAAGGTATTAGGGTTTCAAGTAAAATGAAAAGGTTTCTGACATTAAATGTTAAAATATGTAATGGAGTGTTTGCAGATAAATATAAAAGGTCATAATATATACAGATATATAGAAGAATATTGAGAAAAGCAAAACAAATAGCTATACAAAGAAAAATTGAGTCGGCGTTAAATTCTAATAAAGAAATCTGGAATAATGTAAATGGAAGTAGGAAAAATTCGTTTCGTAAAATACTAAAGGTAAACAATAACATCGTAAGTAATAAAGCAAATGTTTTCTCAAGTCGTTTTAGTGAAACTAATTCATTAATCAAAAACGCTAGTGATTCAATCTCCGCACAATTAATTCTCAAACAAAGTGTGAAGAAAATTGTAACAGACATACCTTTTAAGATTATTACCAGCCATGAAATTTTAAAAGCTGTTAATGAAATGGAAAATAAAAGATCACATGGTTATGATGAAAAACCCATCAAGATTATTAAAAATAATATTGATATATTGGCTGAAACTTTGGCTTATCTTTTCAATAACTGTGTGGAACAATCTCTTTTTCCTGATCAGCTTAAGGTTGCACGAGTACTTCCCGTACATAAAAAGGGAAGTAAAATGGACCCCAAAAATTGTAGACCAATTTCCTTGCTACGAATTTTATCTAAAATTTATGAAAAACTGATAAAGGTAAGACTAGTAGCACATTTGCGACAAAATAATATATTAAGTGAGAGGCAATTTGGTTATCAAAAGCGTGTAGGTACTATAGATGCTATAAATACGCTAGTTGATGATGTAGTATGTAGAATCAATGATAAATTTAAGGTAGGAGGTCTATTTTTAGACTTGAGTTCGGCTTTTGACACGATAAATCATAATATATTACTACTGAAATTGGAACATTACGGAGTTAGAGGCTCAATCTTAAGGTTATTAGAATCTTACTTATCAAATAGAAAACAATTTGTTGAAATTAAAACAATAATAGACGGCGTCGAAACGATATACAAATCTAAATTGAAAACCTTAAAGAAGGGCGTTCCACAAGCTCCACAATTTTGAGACCCATATTATTTATAATATTCATTAATGATTTAACTGCTTACATACATACCATACAGCAAGACGTAAAGTTAACTATTTATGCGGATAATACAAACGCGATTGTATCCGCTAACTCGATAGACGAAATAAATACCAAAATGAAAAGCACAATGTATGACTTTATAAATTGGTTTGCTTCTAACAATCTTCTACTAAATACAAATAAAACATACGTAATGCTTTTCAAATCTACAGCAAGACAAAAGGACTCAATAAACATTACATTGACGGTAAAAATAGACTGTTCAATCAGTAAAATTTAGGAAAATTAGGAATCCACATTGACATATATTTTTACTGGAAAAAGGAAATGACAGCACTAGAATCTACTATCAGCTCAGCATGCTATTCCTTAAGAAGTTCACGATACGAAGTTACGTTAAAGCACCTTAAGTTGGTTTATTTTGCTCTGGTAGAATCACAACTTCGTTATAGCATACAAATCTGGGGCAACGGTTATAAATATAATATTAAGACAGCGATTGTATTACAAAAAAAGAGCGAATTCCACAAATTGAGTCGTGTAAAGAACATTTTCGAAAACTTGGCATACTTACGGTTCCCTCTCTGTATATCTTAGTTTTACTTACATATTTAGCAAATTTTTTTTACAAATATGAAACAAACGAAGAAAGGAAAAAGAGAGAAATGACACGTCGAAAAGATTTAAAAACTTCAATTATACCAACATTAAATGTTGTACGCCACAGCACAAGGCATCAAGCCATTGCACTATTTAATTCTTTACCTATCTCATTTAAAGTTATTTATTGCCACCTAAAATTCCAGAATAAACTCAAATCATTATTAATTAAGAAAAGCTACTGCTCAGTTGACGAATGCCTAAATGACAAAAATAAACTTAACGAATGTTAATTTTTTTGTTTATGTACTACTTAATATATTATAATCTATTATGACATGAAAAGTATTAAATGTATATAAGTATATAGAATGATTGTCAAATGATATTTAAGTTTTATTCGATTTTAGTTTTATTTAAGTCAATTGCATGTAAACGTAATTTTTGATTTTGTGTAATTAATTTTCCAATAAACTGTAATAGTTCTATGGAATAAATGACTATGACTATGACTATGAACCGTATATAAAACAACTTAATCTTTTTACCGTTACAAACGACTTGTTTGTAATGTCATTAGCACCTTAACAGCTCTCACATTTGGAAATTAAAATAGTGTATGAATTTATTTTATGCTGACAATTATTTTAAATTACATTTCTCGAAATGTATTAAATTGTTTCTGGAACACGCCCGTCGGTATTTCATTTTGTTGCAGAGATTTTAATTGTATTTCCGGAACAATAGACACTGATTTGTATATCCGCATGGTGATTATGTACTAACAAACAAAGAAATATTGCATCAATGTGAATGAGTCAGCAACACAGTTTGTTAATAAACAGGTTCGACAGAAGCTTGTTTACATTTAACTAAATTGTACACGTTATATGTTTGGTAATCATTTACATTTAGTATCAATTTCCAACTGGTTTCCTCAAATAAAGTTTACAACAGTTTTAATCTCTTAATAACACGTCAATTACAACATCGTTATAAATATTATATTATTACATTGTAAGTCGTTCATAATTCAATCGTCACAACTATTCAAAAGTCCTGTGCCGAACACAGGCCTCATATGTTGCCATAGTTGCCACGCTGGTCAAGCGGGTTACTAACAGTAGTTTCTTATATTTTTTGTATCAGAGAACTGTTTACGACACCCAAGGGATGATATGGGGTAGCGGATTCTCTTACGCCGCTCCTAAACGGCAATTATTTATAGTACTCGTATGCGTTTGTAATTCAACATTTTTGACATGTCTTAATTATAATGATTATGTTAAAACAACACTTATTCAAGAAGTAATATTTAGCATAAGATACATGACAATACTATTAACATTTCACAGACTTAATTATAATCGTTAGTTATCCTTAATTTAAATTGAGTATTAATTATCCCTATATCTTCTTTTTTAATTTTTTTTATTATCATACAGTAGGTACTCCCTGCAGTATAGTACTAAGAACGCTAGCTGCGTTTCTTCGCTGAATGACTATAGTAAGACTTTGAGCGAGAGAAGAACCAGCCCTCTTATTACCAACAGCGACGACTTGTAGCGGCTTTAATTACTTGAGGAACTTCACCGCACGTTGACCCCACGAACCGATAGTCTCTACAGCAATTATTATTATTTATTTAATTTCAAGTGTCCAGGACTCATTTTTATTTAAATTACAATTTTTTTCAATTTATAATTATTAAAAAAAATCAAATAATCTAACAAAATATGATGAGACAAATATATTACAACTATTCATTATTACTAAATGCTGTAATGCCCATAAACAACAGTCAAATTAGCTTCTGGGCATATGCAGTCTACAACAATTTTGCAGATAGGGACAGTTCACTCTGTCACCTATCATTTTAAGAATGCCATTGGGGCTGGCCCTTACCCTACGCACCAGCGATGCAGCTCTTTTACGCAAAGTTGCGTAAAAACAATCTACATGTTGTGCTTGAGCAAACATCGCTGATACGCTGCAGCGTCGGGCATTAACACAAATAAGTAGTCAGTACCCGGACGACCGAGCTTTGCTCGGTTCTTTTTGAAATTACATTTATAAATTACATACTGATGAAACGTAAATAATATTTTTTGACCTTATTGACAGAATAGAAAAAATTAACTGGTTATTTGGATAAAAAATCATGAGTAAAAAATTATTAACATTTTCGTATTTTTAAAAAATACTAAAAAAAGGGCTTGAAATAATAGATTTTCTCACAAAAGAAGGGAACTTGAAAAAAAAAAAGAAAAAAGGCAGACCAGAGACAGGACGCGAACCACGGAACTCCGATATCACGCCCGACCGACATCCCACCTGAGCTATTACGATCGTTAGTGGTCTGTCAAAATTTACCTTCTTATATTGTAGCAGTTTTTTATTGCCTGAAAACACGGACAAAAGGACATTTTCTAAAAATAAATCCTAGCTAGATCGATTTATTGCCTCCGAAACTCTCTGGACACTAAATTTTATGAAAATCGTTGAAGCCGTTTCCGAGATTCCGATATATAAAAATATATATATATATATATTTCTCAGATTCTCATATTTGCGCCACTTACGTAGTTCATTTGCTTCTGAAGCCACTCGGGCTTTAAACGAGATAGCCCTGAGGTGAGAAGCAGCCAAAGTGCTCACGCAAATAGCATACCACACTATGGCTTTACTTCTTTCCCAAAGCACGGAAGACATACCATCGCGTTTCCAATAACAATATTCCTTGAGACTGAATCCGAGGGAACATTTAAAGAGACAAGAGCGCTTCGGATAATATCGTTCTAAGAACTGTGACGGGACAACCTACCAGCACTTTTATTACATGAAAGTTACAAGGACACTAATAAGGTTGAAAGCTGGTAGCACCTAATCGGATTGCTACAGCTATACGCAAGGTTTCCTCATTAAGTAATATGCAGAGACTACTTTAAGTGTTTTTTTTATATTTGCGTCGATTTTTATGAGCAAAGACCCCAAAGTTTAAGTTACAATTTTTTGCTTCATTTAATTTAATTCTTTGTTTTAGTAAAATAAATGTTTTATCTATTTATCAATATATACCTCTAGAACACAACATTTCTAAAATTAAATGTCTATTTCTCAAATAGTTTAGATGTAATTTTTATTTGTGTTTTGTCATTTAAAAACCATTGCTATCTCATTTCTGTACTACAATTATTATATACTGTTGAAAAAAATTTACAGCGTTCGTAGTGTTATGATTCTGTTTAAAATGTGATTGTAATTTCATTTTTGTTTTTGAAGAAATACGAATTATACCTATAATACACATATAAGCATAATATTATTTTTTACTTTAATTTGTGATATTACGCTTAATAAGGTAGCAAGTTCGAATTTCTGTTTGCGCCTTTGAATAATATGCCTGTATCAACAAATTTTCTACAGTTAGCGACAATGAAATAGGTTTCTACGCTTTTCTTGTTTGAATAAAACTATTATTTACGGATTTTATCGCGTTTAATTACTTTAATTTATATTTATTATCCTGATGTTTATTTATCATTACGATTTGAATTAATACTAGAATACAAAACGTTTATGTTAGCGACGAATTGGTTTATTGTATCATCTTTTCCAAATATCTGCGGGTCAATATTCTTGTAAGCAAATCTTTAACCAATGTGTAAAAAATCTTTAATCTTTAATCAAATAAATCAATATTAAATTGTATATTTTATGTTGGCTTGAAAGTCAGTCATTGTTTATGCCATTATTTTTTATTAATTAAAAGCTTTTATTTAAATTCACTTGCATGTATGTCCTGTAATTTTGCAGTCAATATTTCACGCTCTTCCACTGAAGCTATCGGGCTAATATTTGACAAACACATTTGGTTCTTGTGACAATGTACGATTTACATAATTACCGAAATTTTTAATCCAATATGGCAAACATTACAGGAAGATCTTTTTAAAGGTTTAGTTATAGGCCGTTTGTAATATTCTTATGTCCTAGTTGGGACCCTTATTTACATTGTGTTTGTTTAGTTACTTAGTTATTTTAGATGTCTTTTGAAAGAATGAATATTCACTAGAGCAATCGAAAGGCGTTGGTAATACCTTATGTTATTTTAAGCTATCGAACCCCGTTCAAGAAGACAGGGCTCTAAAAAGGTTAAAAACATTAAATCATCCCTATTTCACTTGTACCAAGTTAACATAAATCAATTTCTTATTACTTAATCCCTTCCTGCTTGGACAAGGCTGTCAATATTTATATAAAATTACCCGATACAAAAGCGTTGCTTTCCCACATATTAAAAAATATGAGGAGGCACACGGCTCCACACACGCCGTATGCGGTGAGCGCCAATCAACTAACACGTTCCCCCAGTAGGATACGTTAAGTTGGGAACTGGACCGTAGTTCACAGCTAAATAACTGGCGTACCAGTAAAGAGTAAAGTATAAACACCATACAGAGTACTATCAAATCCAACGACAGTTAATGAACGTCTCACGGTTTAGGTAACACGATGAATAATAGGCACACTGACCATAAAAACCCTTCGTGAGCGCCACCACCAGCCAGACCGCTGATCCTGCAGACGTTATGTTACTGTATGACATCATCACCGATTGCATGATCAGCACGGCTACTAGCCGCAGAACGTGTCATGACTCTACCGCTCCCCTCAAAGGTCTAGGGTCCCACGTTGTGCGGCTTTCGGCTGCAGGCTTAAGAGTCTCCTTAAATCCTTCCTCCAGCTACCACCCGCATGAGTTCGACACATATGCTCCACCAACCAATACACGTCGGATACTAAAAGGCAATTATAAGATAATAGTAATAATTTGCAATCAGAAAGGGTTTGTGTCACTGACGTTAGGTATATATGCATTTTTGATCATGTTTATCTCACCTACCAACAAGTTACCTTCAATTATTTATAGGTGAGAAATTTACACAGATATTATTATATTGTTATATAAAACATCACGGAGGTCAGACAGTCTGCAATCCCGTAATAAAGAGACTGGACTTGGACAAAGCTACTCGTACTTAGGCGTGAATTAAACCAGGACGTAAAAGGCGCCATTGAGAATAGTGACCCATCAAACAACCATCACAGCGACGCTATACTGCGAAAGGCAACAAGCATCAATACGACTATCATCGCGCTTACACCTTCCCAAAGTCCCCCAAACAATCCCAGCAGATATCACCACCCACATACCTCTATCGGCCATAACCACAAGATGCGTCGAATCAGGCGCAGCACACCCGCAGATGCATCACAAGACACAATACCGTAAGTAGGAGTAAATATCAATGCAACTATCATACGGATGGCGCCCCCTCACAACACACGTTCGCTATCTACCTTGGTAAAAATATTGGTATTTTTGTTAACTAAAATATCACCAACGTATCATAGTAGCACGCTACTAAGACGCTAGTAGCTAAAAATCCACATACCATAGCGCTAATGCACTAAAACATGATTGTTGAGTATATTTGTCACGCTCAAAAGTGGTTCTAAGTTTTTACGTGGTAGAGCCACGCTGCAATTATATTATATTTGTAGCAGAATGGGTCAGTTCGACCGCGGTAGAACCACGCTCTCACAGAATACCAAAGTAAAATAGCAGCTTCACACTGCTGTGTTTCGTATGGTGAGTGTAGAGAACCAGATACCCTTTTTACTGTAAACGAGGTATTTCATCTTAGTCCTCACGGGTGACAACGCATTCGCCTTTGGATTCTTAATCGAGGATAAATGTAGATGTCTATGGGCCACAGAATCACAATTT
Organism: Parnassius apollo; assembly: GCA_907164705.1. Taxonomy (NCBI): domain Eukaryota; kingdom Metazoa; phylum Arthropoda; class Insecta; order Lepidoptera; family Papilionidae; genus Parnassius; species Parnassius apollo. Next base: position 7,921,737 of record CAJQZP010000644.1, read on the forward strand.
TTTTATGTGTGCTCGTTTGTTACCATATTCAGTAAAAAATTATATACAAAAAAATATATACCTAAATATACCAAACACACTTTTCCCAATCCGAAAAATAGCCGACGTATCATAACGCTATGCGCTACGTCGCCGCCCACAAACGGTGTGCGATGTCCACGGGGAAGCCTTGTTGCTAAAATAAACCCGCTTACCACCTGCGCTAAGATGATATGCCTACGAAATATCGGTGAACGAGTCCAGGTTTTCCTCGGTTTCGGACACTGTGATGCAATCTACACACCACTATAATAATCATTTTGAAGTTCCATTTCTATTAGTATAATGTTTTTACATATTTGAGACCATCCACATATTTGCTTCATTTCATACACCTTTTTTCCATCTTTAATATATGGGACTACAATCCATAACTCTATTATTTGAAATGCTTATACATCATTGAGACTTTCTATAATAATGCTTTTGTATCATAGACCTTACTATTATATGTCTTGTAAAAATTAGTGTTCTCGCAAAATTTACAGCAAAATAAATATTTTTTTATAGTATTTAAAAAAGAAAAGGTGAAACATCTTTTACATTTGTTTAAAGTGTTGAATTTGATATTTTCGAAACTGTTTTAATTTTATTTTGGTGTTTAAATTAATAGCTCTATTAGGCGTTAAACACGCCTATGTTTAGGTTACATGCGTAAAAGGTCTTTTTAACGCCTCTTCTATGTACAAACTATAACAATATCAAGAAAGTATTGAGATCACATTTATTAACATATTGTCTACAATAATCTGATCTGGTTACTTTTTTTTATAAATGCTTTAATTTTCTTATTTGAAGGGCTTAAAAAGTTGTAATTTCATGATTTTTTACTGCAAATATCTATTTTTTTTTCTATTAGAAGTATAAATGTAGCAAAATCGTACTTAAAACCACATAAAAAAGAACTATTTTCAAGTGAATTAGAAATAAATAAAATTAAAAAAATATATCTTTTTGTACTTTTTACCTATATTCCATTTATAAACCTGAATCGCCTGAAAATTCTCTCAGTTCCGCTGGGATTTCTCGGGGTTCAGACGTGTGCAGTGTAGCTCAACCTTACTTTACTTCTCGCTCGCATAGTTGATCTCTTTCCCTCACACAGCTCTTATGGACTGAGCGGAGCATATCGTGAAAGTTGCTCTACTTAAATATATATTATTTTTATTTAATTGTCATATTAGTTCTAGTTTTAGTGTATTAGTGTTTAGTATTAGATTAATTGACTTGGACTTTTATATTTGGAGAAATTAAAAATTTAGTCGCCTCAATCCGCCTAAAATTTGTAATCCCAGGGTCATTGGGTTACGATTTTGGGATCAAATTTTGCATCTTAATTTTAAAAGTACGCCTAGTTAAGTGATGTCATTCTAAATCCAATATGGTGGACCGAACAAGATGGCGGACTAGTTATTTTTTATAGACTACCATAATATAGATATTATATGAAAGGGTTTTCCGGGATAAATACAAAAAATAAAATGAAGTCACTCTTAATCCAATATAGTGGACCTCAATAGTTGGTGGACTGTGTTTTTTATTTATTCATATGGATTCATATGGATGGACCAGCTCTTCGAGGAGATGGTGTACTATTGCCCGGCTAAACGATAATACTAAGTGAGGTCGAGTCTTAACTAATATCGACCTACACCGCCAAGGTTTCACGGAAAAAAGACGGCCGCTATACCAATTTCAAAGAGTTTTAACTCCACAAAGGGATAGTTTAGTGGTGCTCGAACAAAAGTTATAGAGAACAACAAGGGTATACTGTTGGCAATGAAAACCTTCAAGATGGCGGATCTCACATGGCCATCAAAAACAAACAATAACGCATCAAATTAAATGAACAGACTTAGAAACATGACCAGCGATACCTAAAAGATAAAAAATAGATGAATAGTAAAAAAACATTCTTAAAAACAAGCTTTTATTAAATGCTCTAAAAAGAAGAAAATAAACTACAAATTAAATGTAACCCATCAATTTATTACTTTACGCAATTTATATGATAAAAAAGCTTATCGCGAGATTTACCTCTGTACTTACATAAACAAGAACCAATATTTAACTTGATATTGACTTAGGTACGTAATTCGAAGAAAACAATTATGTTTTTTATTCAAAAGGTTAATTTTGCGACAAGCTTTTATATCATACTAGCGATCCGCCCCGGATTCGCACGGGTGATTTCTAGTTCTCGACAACAGCGCCACCTGCCGGGTGCAACTGAGTTTTTAAAAACCATCCAGGAGCACACGAAAAAATTCTACAGATTAATTTTATTATTTATTATGAAGGCGATGAAGCTTCTAATTTTGCATTTAAAGAAATTGGAAATTTTCGATCGTATATTTTTTCAAGCTTTAACCCCTCGTCTGTCCATATATATATATATATATATATATATATATATATATATATATATATATATATATATATATATATATATATATATATAACATATATATCTGTTGTGCATAATCTGATAGCTTATTTAATAACGTTTCCATCGATATATGATTTTAATATACTTACTGAGAATATATATATATATATATATATATGTATATATATATATATATATATATATACACTTAGTATAATTGTTATATACTTACTTAGTACTTCAGAAAGTGCTCGACAGATGCGCTATATTGGCCAAAATGACCCCGACATTTGAGTGGTTAAAATTATAAAGACTTTCTCTTGGTCAGTTTTATCCTAGTTGAATTTTTCAGTGTATAAAATTCACCTAGAAGTTGGCAAGGATTTTATCAAAGTGTGTTAAGTTGTAGAGTGATAATTTTCCTCACATTCTTTTGTTAACTTTGGTAACGTTTTTATGATAAGATCGGAGGAAGTTTTCGTTATTATATAAATGCATGGAACAAAGACATTACGATAAAAAGGAATGATTCGATACGTTAGAAGACTAGAAAATCTTTTCCAAGTATGTTTATAATATCATCTCTGTAAACATAGTGCGTTAATGTGATTTTATTTACTAATTACTAAAGGGCCCATTTTAAAATAGATGATTATATTGAGGACAGGGGTGTATGACAATAACTTTTTTCTTCATTTGTATTAACAAGTCGCCTTGTTACTGATATATTGATAAAATTGACATTTAATATTACCATACAATTGACATTGTAAACGAAATTAATATGGCATTAAATAAAAAATCATAAACCTGCTCGGGAACTCTTGTTTTTCGAACCGACATAGATTTTATCGTTCATAAGAAGTTCAGAGGAAAAGTTTTAAATTTGACTTTAAATATTCATTACAATTCTTTTTTGTTTACACATTTTGCAAATATTTTCTGTTATAAACTTTTACTAAACAAAGTTTTTTAATTAGGGAAGCTAAGATCGTGACATAATGCTTAATTATAAAAAAAAAAACACATTTTAGGGAAGCTGTCTGTTTGAATACAAATTCGCGATTTCCGTATAGAAAACATACTGTAAAAAAATTTAGTGTATTTAACATCAGTTTTATAGCTGTCTTTTAAATTAAAAGTTTAAAAATCTTAAAATTTTATACTCAATAAAATTTATTAAGTTATTTTATTTCAAAAAAAATCTTTAATACGAGTAGTAGTAATACCCAAATTGAGAGCTATAAAATAAGTACAAGAAAATCTCACATCATACCTAATAAATAATAATAATTAAAACGTTAATCTATTAACGAAACTTGTGCGTAAAGAACTTTCAGGCTTCGTTTGATGTTTACTATATTATAATTCTCTCATCCTTCCTTCCTTATTTGTCACTCCTAATAAGGAAGGAAGCGTCTTTCGCATGTCTTAACGCGTGTTCGCAGATTTGATATGAAAGTAATGCCTTCCTTTCCAGATGCTGCTTTATATTGCCATTTTTGATAAAATATTAGGGTGGCTGTTCTGCACCGGACAGGTATTTGGTTGTTCAAATAAAATTTGGTTCCAGGTAAAAGTGTTTATTCATGTGTGTAACAGAATAAATGTGTGTTTACCAATATACTAGGGCGTTGAGTGTATTTTTGTCATCGGATTAATTTACTATTAATGAGTAAAATGAAAAATGTTATTTACTTAACAAGACAATCTAATGGTATAACTACTACCGTTACCGTAACAGTTTACTAAAGTCCACATACACATAGGCCTCCCCCTCATAGATTGCTTCACAGGTGGGGGGGGGATATTTGTCATAATTGCCATGCTTGGTAAGTGGTTTGGCAATCGCAGTTTATTTAACTGTCACACTCTGAGAATTATTAACCTATTTTTTATGAAAGATTTTAGAAAGAAGTTGTGGTTCATTAATTGACTTTTAAGTAACCTTGCGGTGGTGTTGTAAGAAAATCCACTACCCCATATCATCCCGTTGGTGACATAAGAGGCGACAGAGGCGTACAAAAAAAGAGAGAGGCGACAACGTCTTCCTGATAACAACAAGAAAAAAAATGTAGCTGTCTGATGTAAAAAGTTATGCCTACCACGACTACTGAGCGTGGCATCTGTGGAAAATATGGGGGATATTTGTCATTTGCATTTGATTATCGGGCAATATATTTGGAGGCCTATGTTCACCAGTGGACTTTGGAAAGCTGTAATAATTAAATGAATGTATGAAAGTGATTCTGAATGCATAGTATATGTCATGAAATAAAGCCGTGGTAGCTAAGGAGCTAAACGCTTGCTGTACATTTTATTGTATATGGGTTGTGTGCGGTTCCCGCCGGCTCCAATGAAATTGTTTATCGAAATGTACTCGATAGTAGAGGATTGTAAGGAAACCTGCTAGTCTCAGATTTTTTTTAAAACCCGTAAAGTTTACCAATATTCAGTGGGGTAACGCGGCAGATAGTAAATTGTAAGGACATCCAGCAGGAAGACGTGTACAGGCTGTAACTTTACTTTTATTAAGTAAAATTAAAATATGAGTTTGTAATCGCTAGGTATATTTTGGTTGTCTTTCACAAATATAAAATGAAAAAAAAATATTTTGCATTTAAAGATTTTCGGATTTTTCCTTGTTTCTTGTCAAGTTTCAACTATTTCCAAAGCAAGTATGCAATTGGCATAACAGTGTGAATTCACTTTTTCATTGCATTGAATAAAGCTCCTCTCACATTGTTGTCTCACTTCTTACTAAGAATTTACTTTTACGTTTAAGACGGTAAGTATGTAGCCTTGTTTAATTTTGATGCATTTCTTTACTCTATTTAAATATTCTATTCAAAAATCAATTTCAATTGCTTTGATGTAATCAAATCATTTATTTAGATAAAATTTTAGTGTAGTAATATTTATTAATAAAAGAAAAGAAAACTAAAAACTTAAATTATCATACAATCCCACTCCTCGCCAATAACTCTGGCTGCGTTTCCTCGTTGAACAGCTATAATACTTAGTCTTTGAGCGAGAAAAGAACCATCACTCTTTTCAACAGCAGCAAAGACAGGTCGTTCACGGACAAGTACATTTTCTTTAGGAACTTTACCACACTTGGAGTCCAAGAATCCTAAGGATCCACAGTTTCTACAGCAAATGGTATAAATATAAAGTAATTTCTCAGATACTTACACTTGCGCCACTCACAATTGCTTTTGAAGTATGAAAAATTAAAATAAAATAACAGTGGACCTTGAAATTTTAAGGCAAGCGCTATTTTTTTTAGAGAATAGAGCTTTCCTTAAAATTTTATACTGGTAGCAAACAAAAAGCTTTCTAAAATTTTATTTACGAGCTTGTTTTTATCCTCGCCCGCACTATTGACAGTGTTTTTCATTAAATTACTGATCTACCACATTTTCGGTTATAAAGGAATTGAGAGAAATTAAAAAAATATATGAAAGAGACCGATACACTTTCATGTATATTTAGCGTGGGTGCTAAAGCATGATATGAGTATTATTTGAAAGTTAATCTAATAACATATCGATATTGAAAATTTGGTAGATTAATTATTATACCTAGGCGTGGAGAAATAAGAGATTAAGTAAAATAAATACGAGGTTAATAGCTATGAACTAGCACTCTGATCATGTGTACTTTAGAATTTATTTTTATTATATCTAAATGGACATTTTAAATGCCTCCTATAAAAAAATTCATTTGGAGTTAAACATTAATAACAAATAAATGAAAACACCAAAACGCAAATGCATGTTACGAATCGAATTTCCGTATCTAGTAACACCTAAAGCCATTCGGTAGAATCTACTGGTTAGTCTGTGCTAAAGTCTGTCAAAACATTAACAATTTAAAATATTTCAGTTTCAGATCTGGAAAATAGAACTTGGATGAAAATGATGTTGTTGTATTACCACCGGTAAAAAAACACTTGCAATTAATGCAACAACTCTTATTACATTTCTGAAAGAAAATCAATATATCTGTTTTGTTTGAAATCGTTACATTTTTATCTTCGTTACAGTAAACAATTTTTTTAATAAAAAATAAAAATATAAATTTCTTTGCAACTTTCCGCTAAACATATAAAATGATGTGTCTTACCTGGATTGAAGCGCACCTCCCGCCCTCCCTCAATTGCATACACTAACTCCGTCACCACTAGACCAAGCACCACTACTCTCAACACCACTATTCCAGGCAAGACACACCATCGACGATAATACGACACGTGTTTCGCCTCTACACGAGGCATCCTCAGGTAATATAGACTCTACGGCGGCTGACCGCTATGCGCTTCAATCCAGGTAAGACACATCATTTTATATGTTTAGCGGAAAGTTGCAAAGAAATTTATATTTTTATTTTTTATTATAATGGATTTCCGCAAAGTAACGCCTGATTCTATCATTTTTTTTAATGTCTTAAAGATTCAGATTAAGCTACACTAATCACACGAATAGATTATTCTGCGTTTATATTAAAGCTTTGCCTCCATGATTATGTCATCGCATAAATGAATAGCATAGCTTAGTTTGTAATTTATTATTTTTGCCCCAACCTTTACGGCTATAATTTATTAAGACGTCCTTAATGTGCGAGATTATCTGACCTACCGTTCGTTATAGCTCTCGTAAAATAAGAAACCTCTGCAAACACTATTTTCACATACTAAAATAAATATATTAAAGAATAATCCTTTAATGTGCTATGAAGAACTCCTACACGAGGATATAGCTCTCACTCAGATTGGTATATATTGCTGAAACTGGCAAATGGGGAAGTTTGTGGATAAACGCAGTATTAGATGACTATTACTCGCTATTAAGTTAAAGGTATAATTGTTTTGCGGTACTTGAATATGGAAACCAATAGATATTGATTTCTGGTATTTCTCCGATAAAATAAGTTTAGGGAAACTTTAGGGAAGGATATTTGATAAAAACATCTTAAAGCAATTAGACTACGAAGTTAAACGGTCAACATGCTTAACTATTAGGCTGTGACACTGGGTAGTAGTTCTAGATAGAGACAACATAAGTAAAAGCTATAATTATTTAAAGAACTCTATCAAAAATCTACGGAAACTTAAGTTATACAGCGTTCCTGATATTTTAAAAAAATAGTCGCAACATAACTAAACTTAATACGTAGTCGACTTAAAACTTTCTCATACATTTTCTAAGACAGATATTCAGAAAATGTGCAAGAGAAGTTAGCGCTAGACACACAAATTTAGTACTCAAGTTTACAGTGAAAATTCGGAACAAACACGCATAATTAAACTATATTGCAGAATATATTACCCAGAGCAAATTTGACGCCAGTCCAAGCGTTGCGGACATAGTGGAAGAATCGGCGGTAGAGTGGGCGATGGCGATGGCGTCTCACGGGCGCTTCCGCGTCGGGCGCAGACGAGGGCTCGGGCTCGGCCTCCCCGCCCACGCCCGCTCGACCCTCCACCGACGACGCCGTGGCGTTGCACACCCAGCTTTACACAAAATGCTTCCTCTACGTTAATGAAACCGCGCCACTATCACATACACCGCATCACACTTCATAACTGCTGCGCACTTGAATTATCGACCATTTATGTGTTTTATAATCACATACACTTTTACTTTTAGTTACACTATCATTTAAAGCAATAACAATTGAACATCACTTGTTGGTGGTGAATAGTCATTTAATATTTCACGAGATTAATTATGTTACACAAGATAACTGCTACGTTTTATCTTTACTAGATGATTGCTGGTTACGTCAATTTTCAGAATAATTACGTCTTACAGCTGCTTTCGCTCAGTTATTTATTATTCATGAGATGCAAAAATTATTTGATACGAATTTAAAATTTACAGAGAAATGCAAACACTTTAGTTCGATGTTCGATCGGGGAAATGTTTTACCGATTTTTATAACACACAAAGCAAAATGCAAAGCGATAGAATGGTGCAGAGCCGGAAATCTGTGGACAAAGAAACATTTTTGTTAGTTTCGTTAAGAGAAAGAATAAATTGTAGTTCAAGAAAAAGTTTAGCAATGAGTTAGTTATTTAGAGGTAATTTACCCGACTTTTGTGAAAAAGCTTTTTTGCGAAAATGTTTGTATTTTGGCTAAAGATGATTTTGGTCGGATGGACAGTTTTGTCATGGGCCTGCTGTTTGGCTCTTGCTGTTTACTTTATATGTCGGTCTCACGCTACGCTACGTACATTTCTATCTTTGGCTCGTATGTCACAATGTAGTTGCCGGCCAAAGTTAACTGTTGTAAAACGGGTGACGACGACGTACTAAAAACAGCAGAACGTCCATTAAATGTGTTATGACCTAGATTAATCGGATTCCACTAATTTGAATAGTAATATAGAAAAACATAACTATATACATGTATCGGTCTCACCTATTGTCAACAAGCACTATTGTGCCAATTTCTCTCAGTTCTTTTAACATATTTATGGCAAGATTTAAACAAACGAGTGTTACTGTTTTCACGGAGTACATTTGCATAATGTTTTTGTACGTATAGTACGGTACTACATTAAATCCTTCATAAGTAGTACCACTCCCCTGTTAAAAAAAGTTGTTACAGTAGACCGCAACTCAGAATACATCATTATTTATTCCAATAATTTTAGATTTATTTTATCATCATCGTCATCATTACAGCCCTTCACAAGTCCACTGCTGAACATAGGCCTCCCCCAAGGAATGCCACAAAGTACGACCTTGAGCCACCTGCATCCATCGACTTCCTGTATGTCTTACCAAAAAAAAAAAAGTGCCTACCACAAGCAATGAAAAGAAAAAAAGAAATACGGAAAAGGTCTCCCCTAAAAAGAAAAAACTAGAAATGATAATAAAATAACGATTTTACAACTGATTCGCGACAAAAAGTTCTTTAAGTCGAAACCTTCCATTTAATTCAATTACAATCATTTTATTCATTTTATACATTCAATCATTTTAAAGTCGTCTCCATATGACCGTAGTCAATTCTTGTTCTATATTATGTTCTTTGTTCCATTATTCTAATAATTTCATTATCGCTTGAGTTACTTGACTACATTTTAAAAAGGACAATCAAATAAAAAAAAATATTACAGTACTACTTAAAACACTTGTAAGACGGAATGGAGAGTCGCTGGATACTCTTTGGATTTGTTATGATTTTCTACAAATTGTAACTTACAAGGGATTTTTGATAAACAAAATCACGAATACAAGTGTAAAAATATACTTGTGAAATAAATAATGGCCCTTGTAACTTGTAATTTACACGTGCAGTTTTGATAAACACATATTTGTAATAAATGTTATTTTTACAGGAAAATTGCTTGTCATACAAGGCTTGTAAATTTTGATAAACAGGGTACAGGTCGTCATTCTACCTAGTGTGGGTCGCCCTATACTATGCCTACCGGTACGAGGCTACCACTCGAGAACCTTTCTTTCCCATCGGTTGTCGATTTTTTGACCCATATGGCCGGTCCGTAAACACTTCAGTTTACTGATCCATTGGGCTATGTCTGTCTGGTTCTTCTGAGGATATCCTCATTTTGAAGCCTATCACGCAGTTAAACTCCGAGCATAGCCCTCTGCATAGTTCGCTGAGTGGCTTTGAGTTTCCATACACAGCATCATCTGTGAAAGACCACATCCCTTCAGATCCATATGTCATCACTGGCAAAACGTACCGATAAAAATATTATAGCACTTAAACAAAACTTGAAATCTTCCCATATAGTCAACGTAATCAGATTATTCTGGCATATCGAGAAAAATAATATGTTAAAATATCAATTGTATCTCTGGATCATTCCACCAAAACAAGCTTATGAATAAGAACCATGTTGTAACAACTTAGGCATTAGCTTCTTAAGACAATACTAAAGTTCTCTAAGCAAATTTGAGAAGTTAAATTCGGGCATAGTTAGTCATGAATAAAGACGTAGCGTTTGTTAGCTATTTGCTCAGTATTTGCATCAGAATTAAATTCAGCGAGAGGCTCATGCAAATGACTTACGTAGTTCGCCGCCACAAAACGGCGCACGTAATTTTGATTCGTGCTTACAAGTGGTTCACTCCATTGCTACGATAGTAAGTGATATTTATTTGGATATTAAACAAGAAGTTTTATACGTCCTTTTTATTTGATATATGATTACTATTGATTATGAATAAATACATAATATATTTTAAAAGCTGTACTCCCACGCTGGAATTTTCTCCCGTATCGTGGAGGCAGTTTAGGAACTCAAATTAGAAGAAAAATCAGCCACAACCGGTAAAATTTTTCATAGGCCATAAAAATTGACTTGTTCCGTCTGGTATTCGAATCTTAACTTCCAACCCTCTAGCGGTTTCATGAGACCGCGGCCATATTCCGTCAAATCCCTAGCGGTCTCATGAGGTCGCACTCACCCACAGCACTTTAACCCATACGAACATATATATAGATACTACTTTTCTATAAAGAAGTTTGACATTATATAATCAATATGAAATTCTCTATCCTCTAGTGTAATGAAAAAAACTGTTATCCTATGAATATTTATTTATAATGTAAGTTCATTTCGTACGCCATTTTCGCGTGAATGTTATTGTGTTGATTTTTGGATATTTCTAGTGTTTTATTAGTGTTTTCGTATAGTGTTTTATTATAAAATTGTAATGAAAGTTTTTGTGTGAATATAATTTATCTTTTTACGTAAATAATTTAGAGAAATATATATTGAAATAATTGTGATTTTCACGCTACCGACATTTGCTTGATATGTTTTTTTTTATAGGATAGGATGGCAAACGAGCACAAAGTCCACCTGATGGTAGGTGGTTGCTGTGGCCCATAGACATCTACATCTATCCTCGATTACGAATCAAAATGCAGATGCATTGTCATCCGTGAGGACTTAGGTGGAATGCCTCGTTTCCAGTAAAAAGGGTCTCCGGTTCTCTACACTCACCATACGAAACACAGTAGCATCAAGCTACTATTTGACACTGGTATTCTGTGAGAGCGTGGTCCTTCCCCGGTCAAGCCGGGGATATCTACTACTAATATAACTGCAGCATGGCTCTACCACGTAAAACTTATCAAAATACAATAAAATCTTTTTGTAATGAAGTAAAACCTGACTTTTGTTTAGACCACAAGATAGAGAATTTTGTATAGATTTTATAATGCTAAACTTCTTCATGGAAAAGTAGTCTCTAAATATAAATTTTAATGGTTTTAAGAGCTGCGGGTGGGTGCGGTTGCGACCGCTCGGGGTTTGCCGGGCGCATGCGACTGAATGAGATTTTTATGGCGCTTGAAGGGACATATTTAATATGTTTTAATTGTACGTTTTTAATCCCTTGTTAGGCTATAAATTTAATTTTGTTGTAGTTATCGAGTTTTTAGCGCGGTAACTAATAATCCTATTGAGGTTTTTCCGGAGAAAACATTGAAAGGGCGGTGGTAGCTCATGAGCTGTAAGTAGTGCTTGACGTAAACATCGCAGTACACGATCAACCTGGGTAATCAAGTGCAAATTTTAAGTACCTTACTACGTGCTCGGTGTTTTTTTTTATAGCATAAGGGTGACAACGAGCACACAGTCCACCCAATGGTAAGTAGACGCTGTTGCCCATAGACATTCACATTTACCCCCAATTAAGAATCAAAATGCAGATATGCTGTCTCCCCAGAAGATTAAGATGAAATTCTTCGATTCCAGTAAAAAGGGTCTCCGCGCTTTACGCTCGCCATAAGAAACACGTCAACATTAAGCTGCTATTTTGCGCTGGTATTCTCTGAGAGCGTGGTCCTACCCCGGTCGAGTCAACTCATTCCTGCTACAATCATAATATAGCTGCAGCATGGCTCTACCATATATAATGTACCTGCAATGTACCTTATTCCAAACAAAGACTAATTTTCTCTCTTCATTTCAAGAGAATAACTCGAAAGGGAGCTGAGAAATACGTAGAAGCTTGTAATGATATTCTCTGTTACAGGTACACTAGAATGGGCGCACAATTATTTAGCAGCAGAAATTAGTTGTGATAGTACTACTGCTTGTGATACAATTTATTTATATTATAATATTCTCAATCGATATTGCAAAAGCTATATTATATTTTTCTTAATAATTTCTTGTATTGACGCGAACACGCTCCGGGAAGACCGCAGTTTGTGATTATGTCCTAGATGGCCCCCGCCACTATATCAGATTTGATAGACCACAAATCCTCGCGAAAGAGGTGACGTGAGGCTATTGAAATTAAAAAAAACATCCCAATTTCAATAGGGAAGGAGGAAGGAAACTACCACTTCTTTGGGATCCTGTAATTAATAAAATAAAAACTAAACCCAAGCATACCACTTCAAGACTTAAAAACACAGTAAGGTCGTTCGGCGTAGATCGGACCAAAAGTAATAATTAAAAAGCTGAAGGTACTCCGGGTTAATTAGTTCGGACCGATCGGATCGGTACGTCAACCTCAGTCCCCAGTGACCATGGGTGCTGGAAAGCACCCGAAACGTCGGGTAATAAAATCTAGTAAATTAAGCGCGATAACATCCGTTAAAATATTAGTTTCATAATTTGTATTAATATTTTAAAATTGAACATTAATAAATTTATAATATCAAATTAAACAAAAATTATCTTAAGAATAATGAAATTCGGTCAAAATAAAAGACAAAAACTGTCTTTACAGGTTTGTTATGTCTATGTTCTCATAAAGTATTAAAACAGAGAATAAATCTATTTCCAGGTATAGCCTCATATAAATTACGTTGTGGCTTGAAGATCTCACTTCACTATGAGAGCTTGTCGCAGTTTTATATAAGAGGGGACAATGGACCCGTGGAGAGTGCCATACAAACATGAACAATAGTATCCAGTACTGTTATTTTATGGGATTATAGACCTTAAATTGAGGTTACATAGGTGTTTCAAAGCGTAGAAAAACTTCCTTGGTATATTAAATAGACCATACGTCACTGTCACAACGAAGTGCGGTAGGAACGAAAGGATGCCCCGCAATATAGCGAGATGAGCATTTGATGACCGCTTAGTAAATAAGACGTAAATTATTTTAAAAGAACAAGAACAAAATAATTTCAAACATTTTCTGTAAACTATATTATTCTAGACCGTTTTAACAAAATTGTCACTTATTTTTTTATTTTCAACTTTCTTCGTAAATATTATTTGTGGTTGCCACATTTGAAAATAGATAATACAAATTTACGCGGTAGAACCACTCTGCAGCTATTTTATGGTCATAGCACGAATGGGTCGGCTCGACCGGTGTAAGGCCACGCTCTCAAAGATTACCAGTGTAAAATAGCAGCTTAATGCTGATGTATTTCTTATGGTGAGTATAGAGAACCGGAGAACCTTTTTACTGGAATCGAAGCATTTCATCTTAATCCTCAGGGCTGCAGCATCCACTTACCGACAGGTGGGCTGTGTGCTCGCTTGTTACCCTAATTTTATAAAAAAGTACCGTAGTATTATGCCATGTAGGATTTTTTGCTAAGTTATTGCACTTCTCGACTTTTATAATATTATTATCTGGCCAGGCCGACGTTTGTTCTGCTTTCCCAACGACACTTTGTCCATAAAAAAAATCCTTAAATTTATAATGAAAAATATTGAGTGTCACTTATCGGGATAAAAACTATCTGTTTTTTTAAGGTGGACCAAACTAAACACAGTGTGCAAAATTTCATTAAAATTTGTTCAATAGTTTAGGAGTACATCGCGGAAAGCAATATGACACGTAATTTTTATATTCAAAGATATTAGAGTGCGAAGTGAGAAGTATTGGATATTGTGGTCATAGACAACTCGAGCAAACTTAAAAGGAAGAAAGCCACAGATCCTTTTTCATCCTCTAATGCTGAGGTAGAATATCTCCCAATCTGTGATGATAGGCTTTCGTGGATGCACTGCTGTTAAGCGAAAGAAACAATTAAGTGTCACCTACCCGTACAGAATATTTTTGGTTACCGTAGTTAGTTATGTATACTTTAGTTAGATAGTTGCTTAACAATTTGAGGTACTGAATTCAAACTCAAGAAGTCGTCAATCATTCATTTTTTAAAGAATAAGTCTGACAAACGAGCACACAGTCCTCTTGATGGTAAATAGATTCTGTGGCCCGTAGAAATCCACATTTTTCTTCGATTAAGAATTAAAAAGTAGATGCGTTGTCACCCTTGACGACTAAGATGGAACGCCTCATTTCCAGCAAAAGTCTCCGGTTTTCCACACTCACCACATGAAAAATATCAGCATTAAGCTGCTATTTAAGAATGATCTTCTCTGCGAGAACGTGGTCCTAACCCATTCGAGCCGTCCCATTCGTGTTACAACCATAATATAGCTGCACCGTAGCTCTACCACGTAAAAAAACACAAGCATTATGGTGGAATTGTGTGGTGATTATAGAATTACTAATGATACTCTTTTTTATTATCAATAGTTTTAACAAGTGTAATAATAGATTTTCCGAATTTATGCCCTAGTCAATTTCTACGAGGATTATGGTCTATGGATAAAACGAAGTAGCATCATCCAAGTCATATATATAACAATAGTAAACAGCCATGTTCTTATCTTGAAAATATATTACAAAGTTTTATATTTTGTGTCTTAAATTTTGGCTACGCTGAATATAATGCGCATTTTATATTGGGAATTTTAATCTAAATTAAAATTTTATAGTTCACAAAATATTTAAAATCTATGAATTTTAATATCCTAAATTAGTAATTAATTAAGGATGTTAAAACTATACTGTACTATTACTATGTGTGCTGCACAGTTAGATATTAAAAATGATAACGGTAACATTGCACTGCTGAATGCACAAACTATTTTGTTTCAAACAAATGTGTTAGAAATAGTGATGACGGGTATAGTGCACGCAATTGATGGTGAGTGAGAGGTGCTCTGCAAACTAAGTAAGATACATCATTTTTATTTTTACTTGGATCTTGGATAAATAATTTTAATATCTTGTAAATCTTGTCTCTGATTCGCGCAAAGTAACGCCAAATTCTATTAATTATATTGAAAAGTATAAAACAAGTACGCTTTCTACTTCTGTCCTTATGATTTCTGTTTCTCCGTACATATTCTAATTAAGTTTATGTATATTATAAAAAATTCCATGTTTTGTTATCAAGTCGACAATTTTTATTTTTTATTTTTGGACTATTATATTTCTTACGCTGGTAAGAGGTCCATCAGAATATTGTAATAGGAAATCGTAGTTCTTGAAAACATCTAGAGAAATCTGTATTTGCATATGTCTTTCTCTTAAAGTTTAATCATATTTGCCATACTTATCTTAAAAATAATAATAAAAATATCAGGTTATTTGTGAAGCCAATTTATACTATTAATCTAATATGTATGACAAATGACATAATTCTCCTGAAGATAGATTCACCGACGTAATGTAGAAACTGTGCTCGTACTGAAAGATATTGTTTATTTCCTGACAGAATTTCTTAATTACTTGTAGCTCTCTGGATTAGCCTCACATAAATTGGTTTTAAAAGTAAGGTGTTCTTTTAATCTGTAAGCCGTGTAATAAACGTTATATTTATATTACGTTTAATACGTTGCAAAATGTAATTTAATATTTTCTTGCTAAGCCCTTTTTGTAACGATGAACCATCAATACTAAAGCGACAAACTTTAAATCAACCAAATAGTCCTATTTCTAAACATACATGATACCATATTATGTATATTGTTTGCGTGCGAAGTGGGGGCGGGTTGCTTGTTATGAATCATTTTAAATGCTTACCTTATTTTTGTTACTTTAAAAGCTCTTATATTTTTTAACATATAAATTAAAGAACTTCTTTTTTTTTCAAATAAGTTATAATAATAATTTAAAAGGAACGAACACTAAACATAAGCGTGGATTTTTACCATTAACCCTAGAGTACTAATATAAATGTATTACTACTTAATACCAATGATCGCCTGAGAGTCTAATTGATAAATAATTTTTTTTTCATATTGAACTTCTATTAATGTTTAAGTAAACTTTTAACATAATAACAGGCTACGTTATTTAAAAGCAAATTTGTATGAAAATAAACCTCAAATGTAATACTAAATTTTGTAACACAGTTTTAAAGGATTTTTTATAAAAAAATTAATGTTAACTTAGAAGACAGTGGTCTTGGTATAAAAACCACAATATAATATATAAAGTTTGATAAACATAACTAAAAACTATTTTAATCATCTCATTGTTTACTGCATTCTAAATCAAACTTAAACTTCTATTTTTATAAAAGGATTAGCGGTTAGGAACTGTTAAAACTGGTTCAGTACTTCTGAATGTTGACGGTATTGGAGAGCTTCGATCTTGAGGATGAGTATCTTTTAGGATAATATTTTTGAGTAATTTTCAGGTCTGTCTGGAACAAAAGTAGGTTGTCTTAGAATCGTAATCCGCGACGTCTAAATTATTCTCGGTCTACTGTCAGGGACATCCTCATGTAAGAAATTGGCGATCTGCTCCTCGTTGACGACTATTTATCAAATAAAACATGTATATAATACTTTATAGTAGTGAATAAACTATACTTTATAGTAACAAAAAACTCGGAAATGTGAAATAAGTTAAAAGTAGAACTAACCTACCTTTGACATTAATGGTCACCTGCGATCGCAGGCGATCACATAGGCAGTCAATATCGCGGCAAATGTTTACCCCTATCGTATAACACATCCTTTCGCGTCGCAGGCTACTTAGAGTTGACGCACGGCGCGGTACATTACCGCGATTTCAAAATAACCAGAAAAAACCAATCACGGGTAGCCTGTCAGGCAATGATTTGGGATTAAAAAGAGTTTCAAAATAATTAAGCATTTGATGAATTACTTAAAACAAGCGACACATTTATAAAAATAAATAAGTATTATTTGCAGTGTATTTGCACTAATACTATTTAGTAAATTTTATTTACTATATAGCATAATGCACTCTATAAAATCATATGTATTATATTTACAGAATGGACGGGGTGTTGCAACATTGCAATGTATTATCTCATAAGAGTCGTTAATAGTAAGTATGTCGAAGGTCCAAAAGAAGACTTCGTGGATTTCTTTTATTTAAGTATTTCAAAATTAAAACAGACCGGTAACGGGCAAATAGCATACCTAAGAATCCTTTCCTTAATGAGAAAGGCCAATTTGCGATAGTAAACTGTTGCCGACTGCAAAGGTACAATATAAAATAGAATATAATTATCGTATCTGCTAAGTAAGTTTTTACCGTACCGTAAACCGTCATCGCAAGGTGAAAACCTACTTAAGCTTTTCTTATTCTTACCATTTATTTCAGTATTGTTACTTAGTAGTATAAAATAACAGATAATTTTACAGCTCGTCGACACAATAATAGAGAGAAATTGTTAAGTGTTTTCAATGATTGTGCGATCGCTTTACCGAAAACCGTCACGTCTAATTACATAGCTTTCGTAGTTGAAAAAAGTAATTCCTTACAAACTTGAATCTATTGGTGGAAAGGTTAATATTAATAATTTCCTAAAATCATACATATTTAGCAAGCTTTAGAAGGAAAATATTATATTGTTTTATAATTGCGGTAAATGCTTATATGAATTTAATTAATGAATCGTGGAAGGCAAATTAAGCCTTTGAATTTTTGTTCTTAAGTCTTAAAACAATAATTGAACCCGCAATGATCTTATTATATATATTCATTTGAGTAAATTAAGATTGTTATTAATATTTATTAAGGTATTTGAAAAGTTCGCTCCAGTAAATGTACTCTGCTAAAACAATTCGCATTGCCCACTTTAAAACTACCATAGTGCTTATCAAAATGGTGAAAGATAAAAAGAGAGAAGCAACATTATACAAATTGGACGGACTCAGCCTAATAGCGATTTCTATTGAAACCGGAGCTTTAGACAAGAGAAAAGGTAATATGAATTTGTGATGCACAATGAAAATTCATCAAGTTCATCATGAATGAATAAATATAAAATAAGATAATATGATATAATTATATATTATTAGCTACCATCAGATGGGACAGCAAACAAGCACGATCTAAGAGTAGTCAAACAAAAAAAAAAACAACGTACCCAGCTTTGGGCAAATCTTCTAAGTTCCCAAGTGCTTAAAAGTAAATGTCTGTTGACATGATGTTGATTAGAAATGTGAATGAATAAATGATCAAAAGCCCTGAAATAATTTAATTTACTAAGATATATAACATCTAAATCCAATTCACTTACACTCGTAGTAGCAGTAACTCATTTGTGTAGCCTTTTAAACCTGAAAATAAAGATGAAAATATTACGTATGAGTTGTTCTAAATAAATTCTTTTTCCACCGTATCAATCATCGCAATCGTCTTTCCCCGCTTGTAATGAAAGATTCTGTATTCAGATAAGTAAAAAATATTTTATTTTTACTTATTTCAGTTTATTTGAATACTTTCTACATATTTTTGTAGTAGATAAAACGAAAGATGGGAAAAAATTACAGAAAAGATTTTCAATACTTTAAGTTTACTTAACATTATCTGAAAACTATTTTATGCGGATTTGAACCAAAATATGTGGAAATAAATTGAAACCAAAACCATTTAATATAAATTTTATATTCACAAAAACTATCTCACTATGAAACTATAACTCAAATACTAGATGTATATTAATATATTTATATGATGCAAAAGATTTCAGTAATATTAAAAAAATATTTTGCATGAATTCAAAACTACTTAGAAAAGAAATCATTATGAATTAACAACAATTTTCTTTTAACACTACTAAAATATTTACTTTTAAATTACAGTTAAGTTATGTTAACCTGAAATTTCCCGTGTGGTAGCGGCATAAGAAAAACCACAACTCCATCGCATCCCCTGGGTGGCTTGGAAGGTTTGGCTTTCAACTGATGGCGGAAAAACTATCTCTTATTTCATCATGAGGTGGGAAGAATCATCAAAGGTACGAGACATAATATATACGAGATGGCTCCATGACACAGTAGCCTGAGTTGCAGCGCTAAGGGCTGCAGGATCGAATCCCGCACAGAACAGGTATTTATTTGTAAGGACTACAAATATTTTTTCCGGATCTGGATGTTTGATCGTGTAACATTAATGTATGTATACTGCCCTCACCATACAGGAAAAATCCTAGTGTGGAGCTAACGTTTTTAAACAAAAGAATAAAATAAAAAATGGTAAAACGGTTAAACCCTATTGGTCAAGGAACGTTCAAGATTTTTTTACACCTAAGCTTTATTAGGCTTATTTCGAAATTGAATATAATATAAATATAAAAAAAACATGGAAATAAAATTGTTTCTGCAAAGAAATTTTCTGGTGCAATAAAATAACCATGGACAAATTCTGTTCATATATTATAAACTAAACGTACTATATAATCACTATAAAAATTAGAAACTTAGATACTCTTAATTTTTTTTTTTTTTTGTTTTTGTCGGGTTTCTTCCATAAGTGATACAGGTTTGCAAATCGAACGTAGATTTTGACAATCATATTAGCTGGAAATAAACCTAAGCTCAACAAATAATGTTTAATTTGTCTTTGATTTTGATGACTTATTTTATAGAATAAGGGTAACAAACGAGCACATAGTCCACCTGATGCTGGATGGCCCATAAACATCTACATTTATATTCAATTAAGAATCAAAATGCAGATGCGTTGTCACCCATGAGAACTAAAATGGAATGCCTCGATTCTAGTAAAGCCGGTCTCCGGTTCTCTACGCTCACCATACGAAATTCTGTGAGATTCATTATTCTGTGAGAGCATAGTCCTACCCCACGCGAGTCGATCCATTCGTGCTACAACCACAATATATTTGCAGCGTGGCTCTACCACGTATACTGGTACTGCGACGGTCAATCCACCTGATAAGTGTAATTAATAGAACCTCGTACTATTGGAAAAGGACTTCCCGCATACGAGCGGTAAGGGCGATTGATGGTATCATATGAAAGAGTCCATATTTTTTTAAGAGTGGGCTTTCGTTAAGACTATAACACATGTGAATAGGAAACAATAAGGGATAATTAGAAGCGTAGGGTAGACGTAAACTTTAAAACTATAGCGGTATAGTATTATAATAATATGTGTATTATATTTGCTGCATGATGGCGGCGTGAGAGAATCCATAGCATCTTTTTATACCATAGGTGTCATTAAAGATGAGTATGGCGAAGGTTGGAAAGAAAGCCTTGTGGCCTTCAAAGTATTTTAAATTTACCAAGACCGGAAACCGGCAGCAGCATCAAAGGTGCGCGACAATTGGTTCTGCTTTCGCATATCTAAGAATCCTTTCTTTTATGAGAAAGGCCATTTTGCGGTAATAGACTGTTACAGGCTGCTAAAGTACAATATAATATAGAATAAAATTGTCATAGCTCCTTGCAACCATAAGGTGAAAAACTTACTTAAACTTTTCTTTCTCTTACAGTTTATTTTAATATTTGAAATAACCACATATCAATAAATAGTATAAGGTAACAGACGATTTTGCTGTCGTCAACATGTAAATAGCGAAGAAATATTCTGTGTATTCAATGTTCATGAAGGTTTGATTTACTGAAAACCGTCACGTCAAATTCCCTAGATTTACTAATTGAAATCTGTTAAATTAAAAATATATCTGCCTGAAATACCAACTTCAGAAACTCAAGACCGAGTTTAGCAGCATTGCTTCCAGGATACCTGAGATTTTGAGTGATGTATTCAAAAACTTTAATATTGTTCTATTGGGAGCTACACATTGTTGGAGCTACACGCAAGTATGAGTAACGATCCCAGAGCCAAACTTATTCGACACTATTCCGATGATATTTCAGACGCTAGTCTCAGCGAGATTAGAATGGCTCTCCAGTGTCTTCAAAGCGGCAAGCCCCAGGTGAGGATGGAATTACAGCGAAATTTCTGAAAACGGGTGGAAAACCGCTTGAAACTTGAAATCCTCTAAAGCTCTTTAATTCCGTCCTCCACGGTAGCACTACTCGGGAGGCGTGGCGGAGAAGTGCGGTGGTCTTATTCTTTAAGAAAGGCGAGAACACTATCTTGAATAACTACAAACGAAATTCTCTTCTGAGCCACGTCTAGTGCTGCAAGAGTCACTACAAATCGTCTCAATCGTTGAAGTGAATTTAAAATTAGAAATTCAAGTGTTTGTATACTAAGGCTAAGTTTCTATTCGAGAACAGAACAAAAGTACGAAACCTATTCAACTTCTGAGAGGTGTAAGACAGAGTGACATTATATCTCCGAAACTCTTTACCACTGCACGTTGTTTGTATACGTTTTCAAGCTACTGGACTGGAAAAGATATGGTATTAACGTCAATGACGAGTACATCACTCATCTTCGATTTGCGATGACAAAGTCCTTATGGTGGAATCGCTTGAAGACCTAAACACTAATTTTTTTAACAGAAGAGGGGGCAAACAAGCATGTGGTCCACCTGATGGTAAATGACTACCGCCGCCCATGAACAACTGCAATCAGGGAAATGCAAGTGCGTTGCCGGCCTTTTAGATAGGAAAGGAACGATAACCGATGGTAAACGATTCCACAGAGTAGTCGTACTTGGAAGAAAACTCCTAAAACATAGTGTGGTATACCGCCAAGCATCCAGATACTGAGGATGGTATCGTGAGTTTTGACGCGACGTGCGTTCGTGAAATTTGCCGGCTGGAACTAATCCTAACAATTCCTCAGGGCACTTCCCGTAGTACCTACATGCTACTAAATATGCAAAGGGATGCAACATCTCTTCGCAGCGCCAGTGGATCGAGCCTATGGGAGTGGACTCGGTCGTTGACGATTCGAGTAGCTCTGTGCTGGATGCGGTCAAGTGGAAGGAGCTGGCACAGGAACCCCGGACTGCAGATCGTAACAGTATTCCATGTAAAGCCGAAACTGCGTCCTGTAAAATTGCAGGCAGTGTCCCGGTATGAAATACTGTTCCGCTCTGTTGAGCATGCCAAGCTTTTTAAAGGCCAAGTGACTACGAAACTGCACAGCATTCGATATATCGACGCCAACGATTCCGATAATGGCTGAGGCAACAAGAGGAGTGCCTTGAAACTGAGGAGATACAACAGAAGGGTTCTTTTGAGCAGTAAACGCGCAATCTTGAATTTTCTAGGGATAAAACTGGACTAGATTTATCGCCCGCAATCCGAGACTTTGTTCAGCAAAGAATCGATTTCAGACACAAGTTTGTTTCGGTACTCGGCGACGTTTTCCCGAGAAATATTGGCTCAGACGGTGTATAGAGCATCATCAGTGCTGTCATCCGCATAGCAATTAATATTACTGGTTTGCAAAATATTGGGTCCTTACATATGAAATTAGTGTTTTGTCGTACTGACCACTTTGATCTGAAATATCTCATCTTTGGTTAAGAATTCCAAATTCAAATTTATAACTTTATTTAGCTGGTACGTTAGAGTTTTGAAAACAGTCATTTGTTTGTTTTTTCCTCATTATTTTTGTCTTTGACATCGGTTATTACCGTACAATGGAAAATATGAAATATCGGTATATTGTTATTAAGGATTAATGATGTGTACGGCGCTGGTGTTGCAAAAGAAAGCACGGTACGTTTTTGGTTTCAACATTTTCGTTCTAGAAGTTTCGACCTTCAGAACCCCGTGGACAGCCGGAGACCAAAGTGAAGAACGAAGAATTAAAGGTTTATTGTGGAAACGGATCCATCATAAAGCAATACAGAGATAGCTGCAGGCTTCGGGGTAAGTGATAAAACTAAAAAAAAAAGTATTAATGGGTACCTCATGAATTGAGTGAATCGAACTTGCGAACACGCGTCGACTGCAGTGTTACTTTTTACTTACTTTGCTCACCGACACAAAAATGAAGGGATTTTAAATCGCATCATTACTTGTGATGAAGAGTGGATACTGTACGATAATCGAAAGCGCTCGTCGCAATGGCTGAACCTTGGAGACCCAGCCATATCCTGCCCGAAATGAAAATTGACTCAGAAAAATTACTTGTGAGTGTTTGGTGGACTAGCGCCTGTATCATTCACTACAGCTTTCTAAAATCTGGCCAAACGATTATGGCGATATCTATTGTCAGCAATGGCAAACCATTTAGGAAGAACTAGCTGCTAAACAACCGAGATTGGTCAATCGCTCTAGGCCACTGCTGCTTCACGACAACGCAAGACCACACACTGCACAACAAACAACCACTAAGTTAGATGAGCTATAATTGGAATGTCTGCGACATCCACCGTGCTCCCCGGATATAGCTCCAATAGATTACCATTTTTTCCGGAATTCGGACAACTACTTATAAAGAAAAAAATTCAACTCCGATGCGGCAGTCCAAACCGCCTTCAAAGAGTTTATTGATTCTCGCCCCCATGGTTTTTTTAGTGAAGGGATCAATGAACCACCTATGAGGTGGCAAAAGTGCATAGATAATAACGGTGCATAATTTGATTAATTAAATATATTTTACAAAAAAAAATCACTTTATATTCCTCCCGTACAAAACGCCAATTTCATATGTACCTATTATACCTATTATAATTGGTATGCAGAAAAAACAGCGTTTAAAGAAAAATCACTATGCTCAATAATCTCAATAGTGTCTTCCAACGAATATGTCTTAAGATGAATATGGGCAAAACAAAAACCCTGTATAACATCCATGTCACACCTACGCCAATAGTTGTTGGGAATATGTTTACCTGTAATAGTAGTCCGACTAGGTAAGTTCAATTTCGATCGGGTGGTTAATCGATGCAATCAACACGGCTAGGCAGCGTTCGGGGATTACGACACATCTTCTCGTCAGGCATACCTCAAAACTAGATTGTACAACCAGTGCATGCCAATGATGGCCTTTATATCTGAGACGTGATCCTTCACTGCTTGCCATATGAGGAAGCCGAAGGTCGCTCAGCGAGCTATTAAGAGGTCGATGCTCGGTGTTTCTCGGCGTGATAGACTTAAAAGGAGAATATACGCAGTAGAACTAGTATAAATGACTTGGTCTATCGGATTTGTAATCTGAAGTGACAATGAGCTGGCCCTATAGCTCAAAGAACCGACAACTGATGGTGAAGAAAGGTTCTCGAGTGGCAGTTTGTACCTGCAGGTGCACCTCCACACCATATGGAGTGACGACCTGGTAAGACATACAGGAGGTGGATGGATGCAGGTGGCTCAGGACTGTGCTTTGCGGCATTCCTTGGTGAAGGCTTATGTTCAGCAGTGGGCTTGTGAAGGGGTGTAATTATGATGAAAATGACTAGTTGAAATAAAGAATTTCTAACTATTTAAATACAAAGCATTATAATTTTAAAGTTTACGTCCTAAATGTGTTAATTTTAAAGATGTTTCACGCAAAACTTAACGTATAATACCAAAATAAAAAGAAATGAATTTCACACGACACCATAGTATAAGTCGTAACACTGAATTGCAGGCAGAGTTGGATCTGTGTCAAGCAACTTTGCGAACTCTCGGGCTTTACAGCGAACCCGCCAATTATCACGCGAAAATAACTTGCTCTCGACAATGACCGGGGAAATGGAATTCTTTTGTGAGTACCTGCCTTAATGGGCGTGGCTTTGCTGTAATCGATTTCTGGTGAATTTGTTTACAAAATTTCTTTAGATTCATATTACAGAGTCTCTGACATGATGTTAAAAATCTGATGCGAATCTAAATCCTAAATCTTAATATATATAAATTACGTGTCACGTTGTTTATCCGCGATGGACTCCTAAACTACTTAAGTGATTTTAATCAAATTTGCACACCGTGTTCAATTTGGTCCAACTTGGGAGATAGGATGGTTTTTTTTGCCCATGGGTTACCCAGACTTTTTTTTGCGATTTTAAGGATTTTTAATAGGACATGACAAAGGGTAGTCAAAAAGTGCAGAACAACGTCTGCCTGACATTTAAGCACTTATAAATAAGCCTTAAAACGTGTAAGTTTCCAATAAATTGTATTAAAAATGGCAAATAAAACCAACAGGCAACCTTAATCGTGTGATTGTCTAATGTTAAATAATCTGGCTAACAGGTGTGGAGTCCGTAGTATTTTATTACTTCAACGATGCGGCACATAATAATATTTAAAAATCAACGATGTCAAATCAAATATACTTTACAAATAGCTTACAATATATAGTTTATAGTTTGTAATAATAATTATTATTCCTTATTTTTAATTCCCGACGTTTCGGGTGCTTTACAGCAACCATGGTCACGGGGGGGACTGAGATGTTTGACGTCCCAATGTCATAGTTAGTCCGGCTACCTTCAGTTTTTGAATATTAATTTTTGGTCCGATTTACGCAAAACGAGCTTATAGTATCTTGAAGTCTTGCAGTGGTATGCTTAGGTTTGGGTTTAATTTTGTTAATTATAGGATCCCGAGCAGATGGCAGCAGCCAACCATCTTCTCTATTGAAATTTGGATGTTTTTTAATTTCAATAGCCTCGCGTATCATCCTTGGTAGGAATCGGTGTTCTTTTGCGAGAATTTGTGGTTAATCAAAACAAATGTAATGGTGGGGACGATCTTAAACATTATCGCAGACTGCAGACTTCCCGGAGCGTCGGTGCTTCACGTCAGCTATATGTTCCTTCACGCGGGTTTTTATGGATCTTTTTGTTTGACCTATGTAAGAGAGACCACATTCACAATCTAACTTGTACACTCCTGCATCTTGTAGAGGGATATTACACTTGACGGATGGTAAAAATTGACTAATCTTCTTCGGCGGCTTGTAGTATGTTTTAATAGAAGCTCGCTTCAAGATGTAGCCAACCTTGTCTGTGACTCCTCTGACATATGGTAGTACAGCAGGTACACGCTCGACTGTGGCCGGCTTCACTCGGTCACTGTGACGTAGGCGCGGGACCCGAAGCTTGTTGTCTTGCAATACTTGCTTGACGTGCTGAAGTTCGGCGGCCAGATGTTTGTCACAGATCCCAAGGATAATGGTGAGATTCACCATTTAAATATCGGGTGAATCTCACCATCATCCTTCACAGTTAGCTACCGTGGGTAAATCTTTGTTTCAGAGAGCACGAGGATCTGCCAACCGGCCTAACAAACGTGACAACTATGGCCAATATATCATGATCTATGAGGGAATATGTGAGAAGGTGGGTGTTCAGCAGTGGGCTTTTGATAGGATGTAACGGAAATTGTTCTACATTTTTCTCATTATCAATAGAATTAACTATTACGACAATACAACTTAAATAAATCAACCTATAATTGTGGACAACGAAAAATATGCTCTTACTAGGAGGTGCTCAATTCGATCGTAAGTCCTTTTTTATATTATGTTCATTAAGCGACATCTTCGTTAATTTTTTAAACTGATTTAAATGATAATTTTTTCACTAAAAAGTTTGTACTTTAGGGATGTCTCACACAAATTTGGGGAAAAATTCACATGTAAGGGTTGCAAAATAGGGGAAAAGATTCTTAATGTAACTTTAGATGACATGCCAGTTGATACTTTGAGCTTGTGATATTCCTCAGTCAATTCAAAATGGTCCAAAAATTCAATTTTTAATGAAAATTAAAAGGCACCTTTAAAGAATTAAAAGTGATGACAGATGGTTGCCCTCCCGGTAATAGAACAAGTTGCCGGACTCGAGGATTACCGTGTCCTCCCCCTCTCTTCGGACCTCGGATAATCCTATAATATTTCAGCGCAACTTGTCTATCTCTTCTTCCAGCTCCAGTATCTTTTCGTCAGTCCTCATGGCGCGTGCATTAAATGTTGCCAGGTCGAGTCGTCGTAGGTGGCAACCGAACCTCCACCGGAGATTCTTAGCACCCCCTGCCCCGCCGTTACCATGGTCGCCACCGTAGCCAGGAACAGCGGGGCCGCCGGGGACTGGGGGCCGTCTATTTGTGTAATTGTTCATGGGGGGTATATTGCCATAGTTGCCACGCTTGGCGAGCGGGTTGGCAACCGCAGTTTTTTTTGTACAGTTGCTGTTATCAGGAAGATGCTGCTGCCCATCTCCTGCATTGTCCCTCTGTCAGCTTTTACGACACCCACGGGAAGATATGGGGTAGTGGATATTCTTAACCACCACTACACGGCCAGAAGTTGGAAACTTATTTCTTTTATGTACTGTTTCTTAGCAAATTTGTCGAAATTATTTTATACTTTTGAGTACTTTAAAGCTGACTTTAACTCTATGCTTAGGAGTTCTTATACATCTAGCTTGTATTAATATTTTTCGGTGTATAAAATTTTTAAAAAAGTGTGTTTGAAACAATGAATTAACTAAAACGCGGGAGCAAAATAAAATTTCTGCGTTTTACCTATTTTGGAGAGTATCTCCATACCTCTACAATGATACAGCATTAACACGGCCAAGGTTCGCCAAGTCTATTAATTTTCTTATTATATATTATCTATTTATTTTTGTGTTATTTGTAAGTATTTGTGGGTTGCAGTGAACACATTCAGATACTCTGAAGTCACTTTAAAATTGATCTAAAAATTTAGACTAACATTTTAAACCCGTTTGGATGGATATATTAATTAGGTCTTTACCTATGAAATTGCTGTTTATTATGAATTATTTTAAGGTAATTTTTTTCTATAGTTTTTATTTCTATTAATCAAAGTAACCACCTTTCCAGGCATCATTGCCCACGCAGTGGAAGTTTATTGATGCTCTTATTGGAGAATTCAGCTGGACGGAAGGCAACAAATTCTTCAAAGGTATTTTGTACTGCCTCTAGGGTATTAAAATTTTTTCCCGCTTAAAAGTTGTCCAAAATCTGGAAAAAGTAAAAGTCTGTAGACGCAAGGTCTAGTGAGTACGGCAGATGACAAAGAGCTTCCAACACCAGCTCTTGTAACTTGGAGACCGTCTGTTGTGCAGTATGAGTTCGCGCGTTGTCGTGTAGGGGCAGCGGGGACGAGCGATTGAACATAGCTGGTTGGAGATGTGCCAGCTTCTCAATCATTGTGGTCAGTTCTTAACAGTACAATTATGAATCACACCGGAGCTCGATCACAAAACAGTGAACATCATTTTAGGAGTAAGTGTTACTTTAGGCCAATGTTTATTTGCTGAACCAGGATGCAAAGAACATGCTCACCCCTTACGATTATTAAACAGAATAAATTTATCTTCGCAAGTAACAATGCGGTTCAAAATTACTTTGTAATTTATTAAGTCATAATTGGCATCTCTTATAAAATTATAATTACTGATAATAAGCATTGTGTGGTGTTTGTTACGTTGAAACAATATTAACTTTAAATACCGACGTACCGACGTACGATTGTCGTACCGACAGAGCATATTTTTAAGAGTTAACAAAAACGTTCTATATTCGACGCATATGTTTCGTTCACCGATTTTCGGAAACGGTTGAACCCATTTAAATATTTATTTTTATTAACACTTCAGTGGCGGTCTCATATTAATTTACAGAAAAAAATCCTCTATCATATAAGGATAGAGGTTTTTACAGAACCAGTGGTAAACAAAACAATAGAGTGACTTTTAAATAAGTATTGTTTATAATCTATATTGAATTTTTTTTAAAACTGTCGCTTGTCAGACTTACTACTAGTTAATTTTTAGCAATGGGAAGCTGTATCTCATAGACATATATCTATCCTCGATTAAGAATTAATATAAATATGCGTTGTGTTGGGGTACAATGCCAAACAAAAACTAATAAATATGTTGGCTTTCAAGTTGAGATCCATGATTTACGTTCTCTAAAAGCACTAAAGACAGATAATGGTAGGGCTAGTAGAAAATAACATGTGATTAATCGTTACGAACGGTACGTCGAAGTTAAACAACTTCAATTTAACTTTAGAATCCATCTTGTCGTTATACGTCGTAAGAGTAAGGAATGTGTCAGAGATTTATTTTCGACACCTCATTTAAATTGACTTCAACATCCGCTGAAGAGATTTATCAATTTTAATTCCCTTTCATTTAATATTCTAAAATTATATGAAAGTAAATAATCTTTATTTTTTAGAAAATTTATAATTAAGAACTGGAACGTTAAGAAAAGAAAAATGTTAAAATATGTTGCTGTAATTATGAGGTAATAATTCAAGGCGAGGAAGTGGAGTAAATATCCTAATTGCCTGTAGGAAACCGTTCTTAACAGAGGAGTCTCTCAAGAACGGTTTCACGCTTAAGAGTAATGACCGTCTCCTTGTATTCATGTAATATCAAAAAAGGTTAGTCAGCATATAATTGGATGTCAGTTGGGATCTAAATATCCTACAACAAAGACCAAGCAAAGTTTCGTATGGATATTAATCTAGCAGGTAGTGCATGCCCTACTCCATCCTTTAAACTCTGCATCAGAGCATACGATCATATTTTTGGTCATTATTCTGCACACATAATAACTTTAACTGATATACAGGGTTATTTTGCAATAACCATTTTTATATTTGAACGTAAGTTTAAAATTTGGCTTCTCTTTGAATTTTCATTTGAATATAATATATATATATATATATATTATATATATATATATATATATATATATATATATATATTATACATTGACCTATCCTCTCTTCGCCATCTACTGGAGGCCAAGTAAGATCTTTCTGAATTTTCCTACGACATAGGGTGATGGATTTCTTTACACCGTCAACACAAAACAATCGCTACACACCAAAACAGAGCACTAAGTGAATTTATTCGCTACTTGTTAAATGAAAAAATAACCAACAATCTCTATTTTTGGCACACGACCTTTTTATGTATGAACGGATTATGAAACGAGAGATTTCGTGGCATTGCTCCAAAATTCACGGTAAGTTAACAATATTTGTAACAGAATTTTGAAAACATTCAGCTTTGTATGTCATAATTTCTTTCACCGCCTATCAGAAATTTATTACTAATATAACAATGTAATTGGTGTTGGTAAGAACTGAATTCAGATTTCTAGCATACAGTGAAATTCAACTATCTATCTGATTAGTTCAGATTAATGAAAAAATCTTTTTAAATAATATTTGTGATTAATATACTTACTTACCTGATGGTGTGTAGCTACTGTAACTTATATAAATAGGGAACTACTGGAGCACAAAGGAGGTAAAGGCGCTTTGTCAGCCTTGATGACTAAGATCACGTAGTCTACTCGATGGTAGTACTAGATAGTACAGATGTATGATCTTCGATTAAGAAACAAAATGCAGATGCATTGTCACCCTTGCCCCCACTAACCAACTAAGATGGAATACCTCGGTAAAAAGGGTTATAGCTCTTTCAGCTGACACAGCCAATAATAATACTTTGATCAGAAAAAATATATTTTCTCACTTCTGCATAGGCAGAAAAGGCAAGTTGGTGGTATCCACCTGGAACAAAGTTCTATCACCATAAACTACGTTTCTCTAAACGTATTACATTTTGTGAGAAATATCTGAAATTTACATTTTATATGATTATAATTATAAAACTTACTTTAGTTAATCGAAAAACCCATAAAGGGAACAAGCTACCATTAAAAAGATTTTGTTATAGATACATCAATTAAAAAAAATTATACTGCGTAATAAATTATAAATTACCTTACAAGAGTAGTCGAAGACACTTGTATCTTCTATGATTATTTTTATACCAGAATAAGTGTGTTTGACCCAAATCGGCAAATGTTCAACTTTTGATTGGATCAATACACGGCGAACAGATGAACACTGGAGCTCACTAGACTATGATTTGATGTAAAAACCGAAATATATAGCTTCCGATCCGTTTGTTTATTACATTTGGCAAAAGTATAACGAGTTGTAAAACCAGCACCAATTGAGCTCACAGTTAACGTATCGTGTACTTCGACGAAAAATTTCTCAAACTGAATTGACAAGGTTCCTGATTTAATTTGTATTTAATAACGTCAAAGCGGTAAAATCATACAATTTCATATTATTACTGAGAATGCGAAATAAGAATGTCATTATGGAAGTAATATATAACTAAATAACTAATGAAGAATTTTCTTTTCTGTATTAATATTTTTATTAATATACCTATTTATGGAAATCTTCAATATTTATACACTTTTACAAATTGAATATAATAAACATACAATTAAAAAGTAACCAAGTTTCTATCATCAGACGTAGATTTAAAATGTTGTTCAACATTATTATTTAATTTATAAATTTGAACACACACGCGCGTGCGCTACGCTATACGCGCTAAATCCCATATATACACTCAAAAATATTAAACAAACTTCCTGAGTTGCATAATGGTGTTTCTAAAGATCCTGGTGTTTTGGAAAAAAAATCGCTACACTGATCTGGTGGATTGGTGGGCGTTAATACACTAATGTAGATCTAGGTGTCTATCTGTGACTTAGTCGTACTAATCTGATTGGGCTCTATTGGTCAGTGGAAATGCTCCTTTTTATTTAGATTCATCGGTTTCGTCAACCAAAAGGTTGCATCGCGTGCAGATTTACACTTATAAAACGGAAAATTTGAGATTTACCCATATTCAATCCATAATCATATAAAATGTTCATCACAAAAAATATTTATGTACGTGCATATACATAACTTTGCATCTCTAATAGGAATATTGTCATAGTGGTGAAGTCTGGCAATCGGGTTAGCAATTTCATTTTTCTATTATCATTTAGATGTTATCAGGAAAAAGCTTTTTAACTCATCACACCATCACCTGGTTCAGTTTTCCTCTGTCACCTCTTACGACACCCACGGGATGAAATTATAGTGGATAGTGTGTATATACAAATATAGCCTACTTCACTTCCGGCATTTCTCTCTATCTGTTCGTGAGTCACGGTGGAGCTATTCTTGAGATAAGCCTGGTCAGACAAATAGATAAACAAAATTAAAAAAGCGTTATATCTTAGTAGTATGTAAATTGTTGAGCAAAAAAGAAGGCAGTTTATTTATTACAGATACAGCCTTCAATTTGATATTTTTAGTTTTATTTTATTCACATTTATTTAGATTTTGAGATGTTTTTTTTATAGCATTGGGTGATAAACCAGCATACAGTCCACCTGATGGTAAGTGGATACTGTGGCCAAAAGAGATCCGCACTTATCCTCAACTAAGAATCAAAATGTAAATGCGTTATCACCCTTGAGGGCTAAGATGTAATTCCTCGATTCCAGTAAAATGGATCTCCGACTCTCTACACTCATCATACGAAACACAACAGCATTACGCTGCTATTTTACGCTGGCATTCTGTGAGAGCGTGGTCCTGCTCCGGTCGAGCCGACCCATTCGTGCTACAACTATAATATTGCCGCAGTGTGGTTCTCCCAAGTAAAACATAAGAATATACAGCTGCCCATTTCCTATTTAAGTTTCCCTCCATCGCCTCTTTCTGAATTCTTTAATGCCGCCACTACATTGCAAAACGTAATAATGTTATCTCAATTTAAACTAATATTAATAGTGAATAATAATAAAAATATTAATAGTGAGCATTCAAGATTGTAAATTTTCTAAAATATTGTATAAAGTAGCTCTTTGTGAGTATCGCTGGAGTCTACGAAAATAATTTGCAAGAGAAATACTCGATATCAATATTTAAAGACAAAGGCAGCTGCTATGATAGTTTGAGACAACAAGTTGGACAGTCACGTCTAGTAACTTTGTCTCAAGTTTAATGGCAAGATATCAAATTCAACAGTGAAGCAGTTGTGAAATTATATTATCTAAGAAAATTTGAATGTAAATGCAATTATATAATGCTGACGAATTGAACGCTTCGTTTTATTAATTATTCAAAGTTTGGTATCAATGTAAAAAGGAGGAGTAGCAAAGGCGGGTTCTGAGCGGGTTTTCGGAGTAGGATTGATTTCACCACTCTGAACCAAGGCACGTGTGTTTGACTTCACAATTCCTTTCAATATCCTTAAATTTATCAGGTATGCAAATTTTGTCAATATATTCTCGTTTTAATTTAATTTGGCGGTGATTGAATTCGATGAGTACTTTGTATGAAATTTAAAGCAATCGCCCACATCCTGAGCTGTTTCTGTTTTGATAACTCTGTTGTGGAAAGTCAGAATGTGTTAAACAATCATCAATTCACAATGATGTGTTAGTTCTGTGGTTGTAAGCACGGCTGCTGATGATGTGTTCCTGAGTTCTAATTTAATCCAATGTCGGGTCAAAATTAGTTATTGGTTTTTTTGTCAAGAAATTCTCAGCACCAGCCCGGAGCCAGGAAGTTAGCTGATGAAACACAGTCAACTTCTTGACTCTTCCTCTTCATTGTATCTCAGAATGCATGTGAAGCCTTGACCTCCCCTTGGTCATGTGGATCGAGGCATTCCATCTTAGTCCTCAGGGATGATGGGTGATGAAATCTGCATTTTGATTCTTAATCGAATGTAGATGTCTATGGGCCACAGCATCCACTTACCATCAGGTTGACTGTGTGCTCGTTTATCACCCTTATCCTATAAAAAAAGATGTCGGATTTTCGAACCATCGCACAATGAGACTGAGAGAAGAGAGAGTGCACTTCTGCTTGCACAAGAATTCTTGCACTATAATCATAACCTGCGCAGATTCAAAAGGCTACTCTCCATTGAGACTGCCAGCCGTGACCAAAACAAAACTCGAATTCAAGGGCGTATATCGTTCAAATAAAAACTTACAATAGCATTATACATTAATTATGGTGCATAAAGATGAAAATCCTAGGAAAAGATT
This sequence comes from Parnassius apollo, assembly GCA_907164705.1. Taxonomy (NCBI): domain Eukaryota; kingdom Metazoa; phylum Arthropoda; class Insecta; order Lepidoptera; family Papilionidae; genus Parnassius; species Parnassius apollo. Next base: position 7,955,990 of record CAJQZP010000644.1, read on the forward strand.
TCTTTTTATGAATTTTATTTCAAGCTTTAAGTAAGTTATACTTTATATTATTCGAGGTCGCATTTTTACCGTAGAATTAATATTCGAATCAAGAATAGGAACTTGAAATGTATTAGGGGTTTGACATAATTCAATTTGCAATATCCCTTAGATAATTTTCTATATTTCTGGAAAAGACACAATATTTTTATCATAAGATTTATTTTAAAATTAGGTGTAGAATGCGGTATTTTGTTTATCGAAAACTATTTTTCTTTATTCCTTAATATCGTGATTTATTACTTTTAATAATAAATACAATCATAAAATTACATGTAAAATATAATGTTTTAGGCACTAACAAAATTAAAGTCGCATTTCCGAATTATAGACACAATTTTTAATAAGCTGTCCTTTAACATTTTAGGATAGATATAATCATGATTTATTCTACAATAGCCAGTTATGCCTATCGCTCAAAACTTTTTCACTCACTTTCATATCAGGCACCACAGAATCTGTACCACCTGATGATGCTTCGTTTAGAGGCAAAACATATGTTGTGTTAACGGTGGTGGTGTGTATTTCTTTGTGTAGTGGTGTTGGGATTAGTTGTAACGTGAATAGTGTACGCAATTGAGGGAGGGCGCGATGCTCTCCAAACTAGGTAAGACACGTAATTTTAGTTACTTCTTAACATCTATAAATATATTTTCACTAATTTATTTTTTAAATGTTTTAAATTTGCAAATGTATATTTTTACTAATTAAATATGTCTTTATCCTCTCTTCTGATAACTTGTATAGTTTGACTTATATATAGTTTTCTTTGAAATAGCAAAATATTATTCCCACAAACTTGTAAGGATTGTTCTCCTTTCGCATCACACTAATTCAGCGATCAATAACCTATTGTGTTCAATGAAAGTTATAATGACGAGAAAGTTTTAATCAGAAAGACTATTTTATGATTTTGCACTTTGTTGATTGGCAACGATAGATTCTAGATTTTAATACATATTTACGATTTTCTTAAATCGTAATTACTAGTAAAAAGCTGTCCCCATGATAAGTATAGAGTAATATGGTTATAATGACTTATATGGATACTTTGCCAAAGATACACAAGCTTCTCGTTTTTTGGTCATAATTAATCATATTTCATAGTAGATTCATATTTACCCCAAGGACCAGACAGGAACTTCGTTAACAATCTAATTTCATATGCCGTGCCGTCACTAATGGATTTTATAATTGTAATTTTGAGTGATTAACTACGATACACACCTAAACAAATGTTGTAAATCTACAAAGTATGGAGTTCCAATAAAGTTTACAAAACCACACTAGAATCCTTAATTGCAACATGTGCTCGACGATAAACATTGTGAGAAAACTTGCATGTCTAATTTTAAACATTTAATATAGCTCGGCGGGCTCTTCTATATCAGAAATAAGGGGAGGTCCGTGCTCAGGATAGTAAACGACATATTAGACTGTTACTTTGGTTTTTAGAAATAATTTTGTAAGAAATCTGCATCAACTCTTAACGTTACAATTGGATTGGATTTATTTTACAAAAAAAATTAGAAATTTATAATACATTAAACTATTTATTTATTTATAAAATAAAACAATATTAAAATATTATAATATATTATATATAAATTAGTATATGTATAATTGTATCAATTAAATTGTAATGTAAAAATGTAAAAATTAAATAATACTTTAAGTTATAAATAAATAATTACAGCATAAAATTATACAATACTTACTACCATAGAATACTATATATACTAACATGTCAATTCACACGTAAAAATGTCAACACAATCAATCGTTTCCAATTTTCGTGTCAAACGTCACTGCATGCAAATTATTTAAAATATATATATAATAAATGGTAAATTGTAAAATAATTACATGTCAAAGAAACAATCGCGGAAAATGGAATCTTTATTTATAAAGGAGACATGTCATACGATCAGTAAGTCGAAACTATTTATATTTTGTGAATATAAGAAACAAAAATAAAGAAATATTGATGAGTCAAAAACATTAATCAAAAGTCTAAAATGTGTAAATTCGCTCAGTCTGTCAATACAACGAATCGGGCTTGTAGTAGTAATAATACGACGTAATTGCTTGTATGTGCTCTCGGCGACACCGATCCTCGTGCAAAATAAGGTTGACAACCATTCTTTTGAGTATCATAGTATTCTATGCTTCTTACTATAGGAAATAATCGTATAGTGGCAGTGTAAGAATATATAAGCTGCCCAATATTATCCCGTTGGCGCTGTAGGAGTCGACAGAGGGAAACTGGGACAGTAGGTGGACAGCAGCATTTATCTTAAAACAACCAAAAATAACATTAATACTGCGATTGCCAACTCGCCAGCCAAACGTGGCAACTATTGAAAAATTGTCCCTTTAGGACTATTTATGGGGGAGGCTTATGTTCAAAGGAGGACTTTTGACATGCTGTAATGGTAAATAAATAAGAAGAAGTACTGAAAGCTACATTAGCATAAATTGGACCAGACTATTTGTAGCGAATTATTGCTTATTATGTTCTTAATATATATGTTTGATGAAGTACGTGTAGCGTGTATCCGTTACAGTGTAAACGAGATACGTGCTTCATCTGTTGTAGAAAGCATCCGTCTTTCCATCCGATTATAATGTGGGGGTGTAACGACCAGAGTAAGTAGGCTTTTATTAAACTAAGTCAGTACGCTTCACCATCTTAAGTATGTCATGATGTTCGCATGTTGTCTATGCGTTACTTAACTTTATTGTTAAATGTGAGATTAATATGTGTTATGTATTAGACTAAAATTATGTATGTTTTCCTTGAAGATAAAATAAATATATAAAATATATAAATAAATAAAAATCTTCGGCTGCATCACCACTTATCGTCAATAGTCAAGTACTGGCTTATAATAGGTGAAAAAGGATTTACAGTAATAATTCAGTAGAAGGATTTGCGATCACAGTACTAGTTGTCGATCTGGATTTCTTATTTCTGACGTACCGACATCAATCGGACGTCACGCAATATTTCCTGCTTATTCCAATTTCGTCTCTTAATTTCACTTATGTCGAAACGATTTGTTGAATTTTTAGGTCCCTACCATTCATCCCAATTAGCGACAACATGTACTTGACTTCTTTTATTTTCTTAAGAGACCACTATAGGACATAGGCAAGGAAATTTTTTATAGCTTTCGATAGACAGCGGGATACTAGCTAGTTTAGACAAATAGAAAAACCTAAATTGACGAAAGGCAGCAGAGTCCAAAGTGTGAGACGTCCGATGTTGCGATTGTCAAAGTGTGACGATTAAGACGCTACAGAAAGATACCCACGTTTAACAGTAAACTTTATGGGGTGTTTTATCCTCTCAAACACCAAGCAGCCAAATTTTAACACTTCGATATTCCGTCAAAATTCAAGCGGTAAGGCTTACATTTTGGAAGTTAAACATATCTTGTGAAATTGAGAACTACAGAAACACCATTCAATAATTTATTACCTAAAATGGAAAGTTATATATGTAAACGGCGACTGAATATCTTTTATACCGCTATTGTTTACAAATCGAATGAAATTCAATCAATAATCACATATTGTTACGTAGAAATAGAACTGTATTTGAATGAAAATTTAACACAATGGACTAACTGATTCGGTTGGCTCAGCTGTGACCTATGATTTATCGTGTACTAGATAAAGCGCACGGTCATTCATTCATTTTCGAAGATAACAGTAAATTCATAGATTCAACTGTGACTTAGTAAGCATTTGGCTATGCAGATTACACCAAATATATATGTTCCAGTTTTGAAATTCAATTAAGAGGATAATAAAAATCTCATTTGTTACATTTTTCATTTATAGCGGCGACAGCAAGCAGTTTGTATATGTAGTGTCTCGTACTGTGATTACCAATTCGTCAGGAATCCATGACTATGGCAGTAAATGCTATTGAATATATCGTTCTGACTGACTTTCCAACAGGCGACAAATTCTGTTAAATCGGAAATTGCAAAGGAAATTTTGATCCCAATCAGTCTTTTGTTGTCAGTTGTGTCATACAGGCAACTGCGATACTGTGCAGTCTGCAAAGAGCTTAAACTCAGAAAGCGGTGCTTTTCGTTATCGCCCGCATCATCCGATTTTATTCTGTAATTTTGACCATTTGCCTTATAGCCTAATAAGGTTTCATCGTTTAATACTATTACTTATTTGTTTTGTAATACATATCATAATCTCGTGAACAAACAGCGCACAGTAAAAACAACTTTCGTTTTGTTGCGCATCATATTGGAAGCGTTAAAAATAAGACCCTGTATATACAACATGTAACATAATTAACGCACTTTGAGAAAGTATTTTATTCAGAATCGTTTACTGAATCGATTCCTAACATTATTAATATAAGTAATTTTTTATCCCAAAAATAATAAAACTACGTAAATTACAGTCACACTAAATCTGTACAGTCAAAACAAACTGAAATGGACCGTAACCTAATGCAATAAGACTTTTAAGAGTGCAGTTTTATTTGTATTATTAACTGTCATTCAATAAAAATAAAGAAAAATGAACTTTATTTCAAGCAAGTTAAAGTCTTTGCGTTCGTGGATTTGTACTGAGACCACAACATTCTTCCGGAATTAGTATAACTAATTTGATAAATAATCAGTGCATAAAAATGTTTAACTAAAATTTAGTATATGTATTATGATTATAACATAATATACTAATTGGGGTATCTGAGGGTGTCCGTTAATTACGTTACATATTGTATATATAAGTTGTTTATGATGTATTGCTACATCATCGATTTACGGTCACAATACACTACATCGTGTGGATTTATTTATATTATTAAGGATATTTATATTGTACATTCATCTGGTTGGGATATGGGAATTAAAATACATCTTAAAATCATTCTAATTAATTTTATGTATAAGCAAGTTGCCTCCATTCTACCCCATTGATCTCTTTTATATATAATGCTTATACGTAGGTCACTCAATAATTTTTGAGATGCTCGAAATTTAAAAATGAAACTCACTCGTGTTATAAGTTTTTCTAGAAAGGATTTTTTTTTAAATAGAAATCCATAAGCCAATTGCTCAATATAAAAAAAACAAAGTTATATTAATTTTCCTGTAATGCTTCCCGCGTTTTTCATTTAAAATATCTTAATCGTGAACATTTGCGCGCTATGATCTATTATGGTTTTAAATTTGGTTTAACCGAACAATTAAGTTTACAATGGTTACAATCAGCATTACTGTACTCAGCTCCATCACGTGCAACAATTTTAAGTTGGTTTGCTGAATTTAAAAGGGGTAAAAATAACCTTAAAGATGACCAAGGAACCGGGGGGCCCGGTTCCTTGGTCATCTTTAAGGTACGGACATCGAAAAGATTGTAGCTATTAGTTCGGGGAGCATTCATACCATCCTACATCAACATTTTGGTGTGAAGAAGCTTTGTTGTCGATGGATCCCTCGTTTTCTCCCCGAAAGCGAAACACAGACTCGTGTGGATTATTGCCATGAAATTCGTCTACGTTTTGAAAATGAGGCATCTAGGCATGTTTTAGAAATCGGTACTGGTGACGAGACATGGATCTATCATTATGATCAGGAAAATAAAAGGCAATCATCGGTATTAGACCCATACCCATATTAGGTAGTCTCAGGACAGTTACCGACAAAACTGTAAAGACCTCGCAACGTCGGCCAAAAATGGTGGCGAGTTTTTTTTTCGCGGAATTGACATTTGTCTACGTCAATGCCGGAAAATTGTAGGTCAGTCAAATCTGAATGGTATACTACAGTTGCATAAGCCAAAGTTTTTCAAGCTGTTCGGGAAAGAAGACCAAAGACCGGGCTTCGGGAATCACGCTGCATCACGATACTCTTCACATACATCCCTTAGAACAAAAGCATTTATTGAGGAATCTGGTGTTGAAACTCTAAGTCACCCCTACAACCTACCCTACAACCCTGACTCCTTGTGATTTCTTTTTGTACCCTAGAGTCAAAAAAAAGGCAAGTTTTTTCAATATATGGCTGTCTAAAAAGAAGCGATTTCCGACCTTTCAGATTAAGACTGGAAAAAGTGTTTTCAGAGTTAGTTTAGGCGAATGGAACTTTGTACAGAGCATGATGTAGAATATTTTGAAAAGATGTAATATAAATATTAATAGTATCTAGAGTACCTTTTCTTTGTCTCAAAACTTATTAAGTGTACTCCGTAGATAATACACTATATTCCTATCTTGTTTTTTGTTGCGTTCTAAATTATTAGAATAATTACAAATTATCTTGATATATTTACAACTAATTTTGAAATTTTTAAAGAACAACATCATTGCAAGTTTTGAATATCATTTCACAATACTTTTTGTAGAAACTAAAAAAATAATTAAAACTTGAGTTTTGTGATGAAGAAGACGTTCTCATTTTTAAATTATAATAACACTTAGTGTCATAGGAATAATGAATATGTAACTAAGTAAAATACTATACCATTATTCACATATACAGGTAGAAAAACTTTTTCATTCTACACATTTCTAACTCTTTTGACCCTATTCCTTTCGATAAATTAAAAAAAATTACATTGAGTGCATACAGAAAACAGGGTTACCTGAGTAAGTTCGATTTCATCCCAAATTATCCAAAACCCTGTCGACTTGAAGAAAAACCTAAAGCCCTACCTATATAAGTATATTTACTATAAAATGGTGCAAAATATCTAAAAGTGGAAACACTGTACGGACGGGCACGCATATGAGCTCGCGTTAATGCTCCATAAACATTTTAGCACATTTTAGTCGGTGCCATTTTGTTTTTTCAGTGACCCGGTCCATACGCAGTAGTATAAGTCTATGGGGATATCTATATAGTTTTCTCATCTGGTTGGGTTTGAATGAAATGAAAATGATAAATATACATAAATATCACTAAAATAAAATAAATACATAAAAAATACATACATAAATAAAAATCCAGCCAGATGGGAGCCCTCGGCAGTGGAGACCAAACGGCCGAGGGTTAGAGGGAAATGGAAAGAAACCGGCAGACGATGCGAGCGGTATCGAGGAGCACAACCTTCTGCATTTGAGCTTGGAGCAATCTTTCACGGAGTCCCAGTCGCCTCAGATGACCCGAGAGGCTGACCGAGGTTAGCCCGTTCGCAGAAACGACTACAGGAAGAATTTCTTGTCACCACTTGAGTCAGGTCCCGATATTTTGTTTCCTTATCTGTTTCGGCTTTCACGAGGTTCTGTATATCAAAAATAACCTTTCCCCCAATAGCAGGCATATTTGCAAGAAAAGTTCTGTCTATGATGATGGCTTGGTCGCAGTAGAGCCTGGCGCGGTTGTTTTCGAACACGGCTTCTGGCAAGTACTTGTACTACGACTATTTCCGGTTCACGTGACCGTATTTTAGAGCGAGCTCCTGGTGTAGAATTCTGGCTACTAGGTTGTGCCTGTGCAAGTACTCAGACTTAGAAAGCGCCGAACAACCGGAGATGACATGCCTAAATGACTCGCCGGGATGGCGATAATCACGACAACGACGACGGACAGATGTCATCAGTGCTATCTCTTATAATGTATCTCCGATAGTTGTTGGTCTTAATAACCTGATCCTGTATCGAACAGAAAAAACTCTCGGTTTCCCTAAAGAGGTCACCAAAACGTAGCCAGTGGAGGAAGGTAACTATGTCTACGAAAAGCTCATATAGAGACTTGTAGAACCTTCCGTGGAGCTCCTTCTCCTTCCATACGGTTGGAAATGCTCTGTACTGCCGGGTCTTGCCATTGCTCGTTTAAGAATAGTACCGATGTTCTGTGACATACTCAGGTATCGGTATGTTACATCTTCGGAAAGGGTACTTAAGTTGAAGGGCATAGACAAGTCTATAATTCCATAACATAAACATAAACAGTCACGCCTGTCACCCAGAGGGGTAGGCAGAGACTACAGACTTCCATTTAGCACGATCCTGACATGCCTCTCTCGCCTCTTCCACATCCATATTACGCATACATGCTCGTCGGTTATAGAGTAATATATATTACTATATAATTCCCTCAGAGCTAAAAACCCTTCCTTTTTTAATATGAAGGACCACACACGTCCGGAAGGACCATCCGCCCCCAGCTTCATTCTTATAGAATTGCTAAAATCAAAAGTGATGTTTAACAATTCCACATAATGGAAACGACTGGAGGCGAATAATTTGAGGAGATACATATAGAAAACGTTATATGGTACCATACGAGTAAAGTACAATGTGTGGGTCACTTTTTTATCTCGTTTCCGAAGCTGAAATACCCTTCCGGAGCCCTTCAGTAAACTACTGAGAGGGTTCAAGGAGAGGCAGAACCAGATTGGACTCAGACAATCACCCTCGAAGACACCCCTTCTTATCCTTATGCGGCTTTCTGCAACCGTCATCCACTCGAGCAGATGAAAAAGGATCGTACTCCACTGCCCTCTACACTGCTCGAGGAAGTCTCTTACTGTACGGTTAACCTTGCTTGGCCCAGCTCGAGGACCCCCTTTAGCTAAGTCGGGCACCGAATCGAATGCCTTTCTGTAGTCTATACAGGTAGTATAGAAGTTCCGACGGTTGTCTTTTTCCACTTTGCCAAAGACCGCGTCAATGAGGAGTGGTCCCTTGGTTCCACAACACGAAAAAATGGCGTTTTGAGTCAAAACAACATTTTAACCTGATTTGAGTCCAGGTGACGAGTGATTCTCGCGCTCAAAATGGATGTTAGATGTCGTGCTCTTATATATAGTTGGTAGACAAGTGGTAGGGCGGTATTTGCTCGGGTCTGTGGTATCCTGGTCTTTAGGAACCAAATGAGTGATCCCAGTAGTGAAGAAGCTCGGGAGTGACTTCTGGTCGAAAGCCTCTTAAAACTGTCGGGCAAGCACAGCATAACACACCTCAAACCTCTTCAGCCCGTCCAGCCCCAGACTTTTCCAGTTAGGGGCCCTACGGACCGCCTCAGCTACGTCAGCCGGCATTTTGATGATGAGGTTCATGGACGTTAACCTCACTCACACGCACACTCTCTCGCCACAATTTCCTTCCAAGAGCACTCGCTCTGGTTTACGAGATCTGACCACAGGCCGCGTCAGAATGCGAGAGTTGAGCCTGATTCGGTGTTGAGCCTGATCCACTTAACATTGGTCACTCCAATGATTTATAGAACCTCTTCTGATCACCCTGGAAGAGGATTCTGGTTGAACTGTGTCGACCTTTCGGTATATCACAAAATCCGCTTTCCCCAAGCAGCGATTCTCTGTTTTAGGTCGTCTATGCGCTCCTTCAGTCTTTGCGTTATATCCGGCTAGATTTGTCCCAGTAAACGCCATCCTGACGGTGCGCACAATTCTTGGACTATTAATGTCTGGCCTGAAGCATATTATTCTACTGATAAGGGCCCTAGCCTTTGCGATACGTTCTTCAATTCTTATTCTCCAGGCTGAGATAGGGCTACTTTGTCCAGTAGCGCGTCCAACCGTAGAAAGCTTGGCGCCTATAATACGACAGACTGTTAGTGCGGCCCCAAAAAGAATTAAGTCCGTCTCGCAAAAGCCCCGGCTGGCTTTTAAATACATCACTAGCATTGGATTCTGAGCCCTTACGATAGCCCGATTCCGCTTGCTTAGGGTTATGCGAGGAAGTATCGGTTGATTTACGAGATGCGTACTGCGCGTTTCCACAATCGCCTCTTCCAATGTACTCTTCATTTGCTCTAGTTCTAGTTTCTGGGCGACTGTTCCAGTATAGTATATGTCATTATATCGGCAGCATGCTGGTGTACGCGTTGCTCTGCAAGTTGTGGCGCCGCATCCTCAGTCGTAGCATTTTCATCCGATGAGGGAACAGCCTCACGTCGTTGTCGTTCGAGTTCGGCGAAGTCAAATATACTTGAGCGCAAGATATATAAAAACTAAGCTTGCCAAGTTTTGCTAGGTTATAGTTCTAGATGGCTTCAGCTCAGCAAAAAGTCGATGCATCCTAGCCCGAAACGCAAAACCACCAATTTCTCCCCCTTTCACTCAAAAATACGCCCGCAATGCGTTACTATTCATCTTCATTATCCAACGCATGTGGCGTTATCCACCAGTAGCGGGTGCCGATTAATGAGCCCGCGAAGACCCTCCTGACACCAAGCCAGGTGAGGGATGCAAGGGGCTGCCGAGTGGTAATGCAGCAGGTGCCCTGGCAACCTCCAGGCAGCAGCCTTTTGCATGTTTTCTGTGTTCCGTCTTCCATTTAATGGGTGTCAGCCAACGGAAGACGCCCATACCACATACCGTTTCATGGTCAGCGGTTTGCACCCTCAATGTTGCCGAGGCACGGCACTTCCTTATGCCATATTATTATTATTATTGTTCATAATGTAAATTCAATACAAAATTCAAATTATTATTTATAAGAAGTTTTAAAACCCTTGCATAAAGACAGTATATTAACTAAAACAAATATGTTTTTCTATTAATAATTATATTTTATTAATATATCTGTGATAAATGGATATAACGTAGCAGTAAACTTAACTATGTATCACGTTCTCTTATGATTACTTCAAATTATTTTTTACAGTGGTTTGAACAGAAATAATGATCATATCTACCTTTGAGAAGTTTCTCGATGAAGTTTGAACATCTGCATAAGCACTATTCCTATAGAATAGTACTTAGAAATGGAGTAGTATTTATTTAAAAAAATTTTTTTTGGGGAAAAAAAAAAAAAAAAAAAGAAAAAAAATTTGTGGTGTGTAAATAAAAAATAGGTATTTTTATTTTTTATGGATTAGGTATTTATTATTTATTTTTATCAAATATTTTGTATATTTCTCAAACAATGGATTTTTTGTTTTTATCAGATACTAGCTTGCCAGGCAGACGTTGTTCTGCCCTTTTTAATGGCCCTTTGTCATGTCGTATTAAAAATCCTTAAATTCGCAACAAAAAAAATGTGGGTTACTCATGGGCACAAAAACTATCCTATCTCTCAAGTGGGACCAAACTGCACACGGTGTGCAAATTTAATTAAAATAGGTTAAGTAGTTTAGGAGTACATCGCGGACAAACAACGTGACACGTAATTTTTTTGACAAAATTTGCCATCGGTGTTATAAAATGCTAAAAATAGCAAACGATTTGCAAATTTTATTCTTTTTTCTTTATGTTATAATTTAATGAGGCAAAATTATCCGGATTTGGCAATTTTCAAACCTTAAGATATTCATTACTCCGAAAATATTAACTTTATCTTATAAAGTCATAGTACCTTTTTATTTGTATTACAATTAAGAATATAAAAAATATATTTTATATTTTATTCTTTTTCTTTATGTAATTTAAATGAGTCAAAAGTATCCGAATTTGGGATTTAGCATACCTTTAAAAAATTTAAATTTCGAAGATATTAACTTTACCGTAAAAGATATAGGATATTTTATTCGCATTTCATAAAAGAATATAAAAAATAATTGTCCCGTTTGAAAATAACAATTCCTTGCAATTGAAAAAAAAAATCGGCTTAAACAAAATGGAACCGTGTTGCTCCATTGCAACATGTATTTATATCATGAGTAGGACAATTTGAAGAGAATCGCATAAAAAAATGAGGTGGAATAGTTTTCTGTACTCATACGCCGATTCCTCCTGGGCTAATAAACGCACAAAATATGAAACATCGGTTTGATATGGTTCTTATAATTTCTATAATATCAGAGCAAGCATTAGTGATTTTGCTTCTAAAATAGGCAAGTATTAAATAGCAACGCGCTCAGTAAAGTCACGCTCGCTTTTTCTGAGAGAATAATTACATGAAACTAGAGCATTGCGTACTTGCTAGGGATTTTCAAATGTGAAAATCAGAGTGTAGTTCCTTGAAAGTAAGATGGCACTTGGATGGTGTGAATATAGTATCAAAAATATACTTTTTTCTTGAAGATTTTGTACAAAATGTGTATTTATTATCTTTTATATGTTTAATGTTTATATAACATTACTCTATTATATAAAATGAATTTATAATTTTATTTAACATTATTCGTAATTTTTGCATCAAATCTCGCTTTAAATTATTTTTACATTGCTTATCTCAGTTTTTTTTACGAACTCGTAATAGGTCGCTTCAAACCATATCGTTAAAATAACACTGCATACTTATTGCTAATAGGTATTTGTCTTAAATCACAGTCTTATTTTTGAATAAAAATGTAAATGAAGCCTTTTAAAATAATATACAGTGACGGTTTCCTTCTTCGGTATTTACTTACAATATAGCCATTGATATTACAAATGAGTATAAGACATGTGTTGCTTTATTAATAAATGATTGACTTCATAATTTATGTGCATATTTTATAACAAGTGTCACAACCACGGTACGTTTGGTATACATTATGAGAAGACAAGCTTCACAATTAGGTCACCGGACTTCTCAGTAATTAACAATCGCACTGAATTCGAAGTCATTTGTTTAGGTGTAATTGGTTTTAGAGGCCGTAATCAAATTCACTTTCTTTAACAAAGAACAAAGTAAATTTGATTACTCGTTTAAGCTTCATATTTGCAGCCATTTAAATATTTGGTTCGATAAGATATCAAAATTTTTTTATACTTGACATAAAAAGTACAATTATCAAAAATAATTATAAATGTATTGAGACAGCTTGTCAGTATTAAATAAAACAAAAATTTTGATAGATATAAATAGCTTTGTAAAATATCATGTACAAGAAAAAAGCTTTTTTTCGAAAATATTTTCCGGCTTGAGATATGGTTTGGAAACAAATTAAAGTCGATTTTTTTTGTTATCATACTTGAAGTGTAAAAAAGAAATTTCCAAATTAAATATTATTTTACGCGTAAGTCTAAGTAGTTTTGACTAATTCCATGAATAAGAAATTCTTCCCTGGTAGATAACGAAACAATTTAATTCGATTCTAATAATACTGTTGACCCATAAACATACGTAATCAGTTAGATTTGGGATAGTGGCATAGTACTGGAATAATAAAATGTAAAAAATAAGAAGATAATAAATGCAAAAATTATAAATACATAAGAAATAAACAGTAAGAGACAAAACACGTATAATACACCGTGTAAGGACCGTGTTGCTGTAAGAATTCTGTAATATGAACCTAAAATATTTAACCGTTTATGGTCATTATTCATAGTAATAATATGTAGTTGTTACAATCTATATACGTCCCACTGCTGGGCAAAGGCCTCCCCTCATTTCTGAGAGGGTTTTAAGGCAAGGAAGTGACCGCCGTGCTGCCCCAACGCGTGTTGGCGAACTTCACATGTCTCCGAAGTATTTTTTTCTTATTCCTCAGACATGCAGGTTTCCTCAAGATGTTTTCCTTCACAGCCGAGCACCTGGTAAATCAGCACTTAAAATTGAAATTAGCGTTCTGTTATATTTACAGAGAGCGTTAACCATCTGAGCTACCACGGCTAGTAAGAATATACCATGAAACAAGTCCATTCCAATTCCAGACAAAGCTTTTAACATTATATTTAACTATTATCTAAAATAAATGATTTACTTCAAACTCCACTTCAAACCTACAACATTAACATTTCACTCAACTGAAATTGATTTGCAAAATGTGACTGGAATAGATTTCCACTTATTGTCTGCACACGCGAATTTTATAGTCGTCAAGAGTGATAAAGATGCATATCTTTACCCCCCTTTGTGTGAAATTCGTTGTAAGCGTCTTTGAGAAGTTGTAATCACTTACCAACAAGTGAACTGTTAACTAATTTGTCGCTCTATTACTTTACTATTCTTGAAAAATGTGGAAGCCTTAGGAGAAATGTTAAAAAAGAGAACAAAGGGGCAAAAACCACGATCATTATTAATAATTTAGCTTGTTTACTTTTAGCTCTCATGAACTTCACGTTTAAATATTTTAAATAAGCCAAGCTTTTTTTAAACTTATTAAAAAAGTAAACTTTGTATAACCTCTTTTTTAATTTCTTAAGCATCGTTTATAGAAAATACCAGAATTTATTCAGTAGTAGCAAAGTAAACATATTCTATAATATATTTACTCTCATTATAACGAGTTTTATGTAGTCAAGTTTCTGTGAGCAATAATTACTAATAAAAAGTTGAATTTAATTAATTGAACTATAACAAGACCATCAAGAAATGGTAGAATATCAAATCGTCAAAGTATAGGAATAACTTACCTATGTATATATATATAAAAATATATATGAAGCATATATATATATCATGTGCGGACCGCGAACTCAAAAGATCGTGGGTTCGAATTCACCTAAGCTTACCAAGAGTGGTTAAAGGGAATATTAGCGATTTTAATAGCACTGCTTGTATGTAGAAAAATGGTAAATAGCGCCTCGCCGCGGCTTCGCTTGGGTAATATCTATTCATGTGGCGTTGTTGAGAATCATCAATGACTATAAAATCAATTTCCTGTTTCCACAAAAAAAGAATTTTATTTTATTTTATTTTATATTATATTTATAAGTGTTTATATTTTATAATATAGTCTAAATCACTCCTGGCATTGCTCCCTATCTGATCGTCAAGCTTCATAACAATCGGTTCAGCCAATCCTTAATTAGCCTGGGCAGACTGACAGACAAATATAATGTACAGTAAAAGTTCAATAACTTAAATTGAAAATAGCATTACTAATAATGTTACATTGCTAGTATTTTTATAAAAAAATAAAAACTTATGACGCGATCCCATACTTTGTTGTCTCATAACTAGGTCGATAACGAGTGTAACATATATTTTTTTAGAAAACTAGACAAGCTCTATACAATAAATGAACAAAAAGCACTGAGTAGATATAATGATATCTAAAGAATAATACAATCATAGAGTTGTATTTTCTGTATATTTTCAACGATAGTCCATATCCATGGTTAGATGAAACTTATAATAGAATAAAAGGTTTTAAAGCGAAAAGCAATATATTGTAAAAGTATTTGACATGCTTTTAGAGGTAAAAGCCAATACCTGCATTACCCTCTTACATTTTCTAAAGAAATAAGGAATCAGATTCTTACAAGTTTATTACAGTTTTTTATATTTTTTAAGTATTTGTTGGTAAATGTAAATAAAAATATCTCTCGTGTGACCTTTCAAAAGGTTTGAAAATTTATTGTAATCTATCCAAACAACCGTTAGTTAGCGGTGTAAGAATACCCACCATCCCGTATCGTCCCGCAGGTGTCGTAAGAAGCGATAAAGGGAAACTAAAACAGGAGATGGGCAGCAGCATCTTCCCGATAACAGTTGAATAAAATAAAGAAATGCGGTTGCCAACACACCTGACAAGCGTGGCAACTATGGCAAAATCCTGCCAATGAAGCGATCTATAGGGGAGGCCTATGTTCAGACCTCACTAGATAGATAGATATCCAAAAACAATATTTTATTTTTGCACGAATATCTTAACAAAATATTTTATGCTTCTTATAAATAATTATCATAAACATTACAATAAATCAGTGAATGATCATAAGAGAATACATCATTTACTCTCATGTCGTAAATGTTGTAGAGGCAACAAATGTATTTATATCAAATGACCTCCAATAGCTATGTAGTGGTGGGGTAGGAAAATCCGATACCCCATCGTAAGAGGCGTCAGAGGGAAACTACAACAGTAATTGGGCGGCAGCAATTAAAAATAATAAACAACTGCGGTCATAATCGGCCTGCGAAGCGTGACAACTATGGCAAATATCTCATCTATGGGGTAACTTACGGGGGAGGTCTATATTCACCAATAGATTCCGAATAAACATAAACGAATTAATGAATTAACAAATCCTGAGATCTTGCATATTACCCAGATCAAATGAAAGGCTGTTTATTAGGTGCAAGACATCTGGTACCCACTGAGATCCGTAAATCCGCCTTTCAAGCCTAGCGATTACAGGAAATTCTTTCAGGTAAGAGCGAGGTTCATGTTCCGCAATATAAGTTCTTCTAGTTTCTTATAACGGAATATATAAGGTTACATCTGATTCTATGAAAAAATAATAATTATGTAATTATGTGAGAGCCGGGGTAGCCCAGCTAGTAAGCGTTTTCCTTAAATTAATTGAAGCAATATTAAGTTCGTAATCTTTCATAAGCACTGCTCCAAAACCCGGCAGAAATAAGAGGTCTGTGCCAGTTATAAGAGGTATATAAACTGTTACTTTACTTTTAAGATGGAAATGTAAAATTATAGGACTAGCCACCTTTTTTTGTTTGTTTTTTTTTATAGAAGAGGGGGCAAACTAGCATACGGTTCACCTGATGTTAAGTGACTACCGCAGCCCATGAACCACCCCAACACCAGTAGAATTGCAGATGCGTTGCCGGCCTTTTAGAAAGGAGTAAGCTCTTTTCTTGAAGGTCCCCTGGTCATATCGGTCCGGAAAAATCGCCGGCGGTAAATTATTCCACAGAGAGGTCGTACGCGGAAGAAAATTCCTAGTGAAACGTACGTACCTACAACTTCTTTCGCGATTTTCCATCTATATCCGAATGTTTTTGGCTAAACGTGGTCTCGGTCGCTTACTGCTCTTTGGAGTCTGCCTACCCTATCGGGAATTAGAGGTGTGACGAATATGTATGTACATGCAAAATTATTTCTTTATTTTGCATTTGTTTTCAATAACAACTGCTAAGTTTCTGTAGACCACCGACACTGCTAGAAACCTTTTACCTGGCTTTTACTATAGTATTGTTATTAACATTACCGAGGCAATTACTCTATAAGATTAAACGATAACGGCTTCTGTTTTCTAAAGTGCCCCTTTTGATATCCTGCGGTCAATGCATATTTGTCGTTGCTCGACTACCTTTGATTACCATTTCTGTTTGGATTACCGTAGTGCACGTAAATGGCACAAGGATTTGAATGCATACCTAGTTGCATTAAAATATTCAGGTCCAAACGCTTAATGTTATTTTCGTTTTAATTATTTTAAGGAGAAACCTGAATTAAATAATACAAAATTGTTAGGAAACTTTAAATGCATTTATTTCAAATTCAAAATAAGTTAGATTTTAAAAAAAGGTGTTCTGAGTAAAGTTCAGGTAATTAATGAAGTATATATATCAATGAAAACTGCGATATCAGAAACTACAGTTGTCAATTCACCAGCAAAGTGTGATAATTATTATAATTAATTCAGCTAGAGTTTCATATTTACAAGAAGACCGTTTACGAGCTGATGTAATTAAAGGTCAAATGAAGGACCATCCCACGAGGGAGGGATTTTAATTTTTAACATATAAAAACGATCAAAGCATTTATGTCAAGTGCCTTATTTTTTTTTCATAGCAGACTTATTTGTACAACAAAAATTTATTATTATACTGTGTATGTTACGTATCCTGTGCCTATGATAGACACATGTTTCATTTTATAAGCGTTACTTTATATTGAAAGGGCTGACTCTTTTTAAATTAACAGCAGGTTTAGAACAAGCGAGTTTTCCTATATTATTCCTGAGACATTAAAATATTAATGTCTTAGGTTTACAATAAAATCAGTTTTTTTATCAAAAACTTAGACTTTTTAGACCTATATACGTCCCACTGCTGGGTACAGGCCTCGTTTCATTTCTGAGAGGCAAGGAAATATCCGCAGCGCTATTCCAAATGCGTGTGTGCGAACTTCCTCAAAAATTCAGGTTTCACCGCCGAGCAAGTGGTAAGTCAGAACTTAAAATTGAAATTAACAGTTTCATTAATGCCATCGAGGATCGAAATTGAGCTGCTCGCGTACTGTGAAATTTACTGCAAGCACTTGGCACTGAGCTACCAGGCCCCTCGCTGGTGGAAGGACCAACTGGCACAGAGTTAAAGCACAACATAGCAGCATGATGCTGCTGTATTTTTGATGTTATCATTATCATCATTTATTGATTCTATTTAAAAGAAAAGCAACAAGATTTCCAGAACCAACGAAGTTCGATCTGAGGGAAAAAGTTAAACCAACTTCGTACATTGTCACTTTAGTAGAGAGCCATCTTTCTGTTTGCCAGTACGAGGTTACCACCATTTATTTATTCTTTACATCTTGGCAAAGTCCACTAATTATCATAAGCCTCTCCATAGATTGCCTAATGGGAGAAATATTTGACATAATACGCTCTCTTAGCGATTAGGTTGGCAACCATATTTTTATTTTAAGTTGTTATCGGGAATATATTGTTGCTTAAATGAAGATACTGCTGCCTGCTGAAAATTTGTCATAGTTCACCCTTGGTAGGTGAGTTAATAAAGTCAGTTTTAATTTTCTAGTTATTTTTATTAGACTAAGCGTGATAAACAAGCACACAGTCCACCAGATGGTAAGTGGATGCTGTGGCCCATAGACATCTACATATATCTTCAATTAAAAATCAAAATGCGTTGCAAGGCCAAAGCACCTCGTTTCCAGTAAAAAGGGTCTCCAGTTTCCTACACTCACCATACAACAAACAAAAGTATTATGCTGCTATTTTACGCTGGTATTCTGTGAGAGCGTGGTCCTACCCTGGTCGAGCCGATATATCCATACACCGGATCTCAAAATAATATAGTGTATAACACAATAAAGTGACCGCGAAATGTTTATCATAATTTTCTATTAATGAGCTTTGCTTTAGGGAATAAATCAAAAAAGTACAGTGCGTTCGTTAGTATCCGACCTCTCCCAACGCAAGGCATCATTGGTATAGGCCCCATGTTATACTCATATAATGAATGTAAAAACAATTGAGTATCAAAAAATATTGTCATAAAATTGTTGAATTTAGAGTTTTATAGTTTTAGTGCGAAAAAAGCTTTAGTTACGAATCCTGGACTGCGCTGGTTTTGTATTAATTAAATCCATTAAAACAGAAACTTCGTAAATATAAAATCACTCATTTGTACAATATATCATACTTAAAAAAATACATTCAGATATTAATATTTACGTGAACACTATACATTGTATACATTTAATAAAAATACTTTTATGGATTTTATAGCTGTAAAGCCATTTAAATATTGGGAGTTAAAAGCAAATCAAATTAAACGCGTTAAAAATTGTAAATGTAGTTTTATTCAATCAATTTTAAATTCTGTTAAAATGATTTGTAAACCTCATGGAAAGTACATTTCGGAAATGAAATATTGAATGGATAGGATTAGGGAGGGTGAAAATTTTATGAGAGCTCGTTATGTAGTGAAAACCCGCGTGACTCGTTCCTTAACAGCCATTAGGGCCTTGAATTTTAATGTTCTTCATTGAATTCAATAGATTGCTGAAGTTAAATTACAGAATAAAATTAAATCTTTATATTTTAAGTTGTAATGCAGATCGTTTTCGATTGGCTTATTTTTTCTATACCACATGATTTTTAGGAATAGTCTATGTTGTGTACTTTTTTAACCTATTAAATACCGAGAACCTTATCATAGTAATTTTATCCGTAATTAATCAACTGATATAATTGTTATATTAATGCCCTGCGAAGTTATTGATAAGCAAAGTTTTATCAAGCTTAAGAAGCTAAGATCTAATAACGTTCCTGCTGTTATTGTTGACCTGCTCACTTATTGGTATAAGAGACAGATCAATAATGTAAAATTGGGTGACTCTCTGTCCGATGACTACTCGCTGACTTATCGAGTAAGGCAGGGGGGGGCTTACATCACCCAACTTCTTTAACATCTATGTGAATGACTTGATCGTGGAGCTGAGCAGAACCCCAATCGGACTTAAGCTTGGCAACCGTTATTTTAACAACCTAAGTTACGCTGACGATATGGTTCTGCTCAGCCTTACAATCAAAGGTATGCGGAAATTAATATCCATATGCAAAAAATTTGCTAAAGATCATAGTTTAATTTATAACGCAAAAAAGACGGAGATGATGATTTTTAAGGCGGGTAAGAGCCCAACCGATGTACCTGAGGCGCACGTGGCGGGTCAACCCGTTAAAATAGTTCAAACGTTCAAATACCTCGGTCACATAGTGACAGCGAACAGAAAAGATGATTGCGATATAGAACGACAGAGAAGAGCTTTGTCTTTCTGTGGCAATATGATTGCCCGGAGGTTTGTTAAAGCCTCCAAGGAGGTTAAGATTATGCTCTTCCAAACGGACTGTCAGTCTTTCTACACCTGCCAGCTCTAGACTGAATATACGGGGCGATCTTTGAATACTATTCGTGTGCAATATAATAACATCTTTAGAATGCTTATGGGTCTCAAACGCTATTGCAGTGCTTCGGGCATGTTTGCCAAAACACGAATTAATACGTTTAATGCCATTCAAAGATTCAGAATCGCATCATTCATGTCCAGGGTTGGTGAGTGTAGAAACAAGATAATTAGTGAGTTTGCGGTAAGACTGCCGGCCACAGCCTTTTACCAAAAATGACTTAAGATAGCTGCTTGACGTGATCCCTCCATTTAGACTTAGATATTATTATAATATAATTATTTTTTAATTTTTAGTAATTATGTACTGTATTGTCTTTTTTGTTTGTTGGTAATTTATATGGGTGCAATGTGCCTGATACAAAGAGAATTTATTTATTATTAGTCGTTTCAGTTGTCCGACATAAGAGAACTGAAAAAAAAACTCGTTAAAGAAAACTCTTTCAAAACAATCTTGATAAAATATTTTCTTGGCATTATATACCAAGAAACCCAAACAATTACCTCAACAGCGACATCGAATAATGTTGTGCGCAGTTGTCATGACTTTGGAAGAGCGCGCAGTACAAGCACCAGAAAGATGTGCACCGCGTGCAACAAGTTCGTATCTCATCATCATTCAGGGGATCATTTGAAGATTATAAATTGTGTTTTCTTACTAAAAGTTTATTTTGTGATCTGAATTAGAGCGTTTCATGTAATCTTTGGGCCAGTTTAGACATTTTTTTGTTTTTGTTAATTATAAGTAACACAGAGGTTGTGATCAGGTTTTGTTAATTCAATTTTGTTAAGGAAATTTTAAATTTTAATTTGGTTAATTAAAAAATATGCTCACTTTATTTGTTAATTCAATTGGTAAATGGACTACATATGTATCTCGCGCGACCACTTACGTGACCTTTAGAGGTACGACTACTGCAGGGTTATCGTTAATTTCTCGGAGTATTTTTTAATTAGATATATTGACATATCGCAAGCGTTATTAATTATTATAATTAATTTATATTGATAGCTTTGCTCAGCTTTACCAAAAAATAGAATAATTGTAATACCACTGTCAATAATTACGCACAGCGACATACAAATAAAAGTAACTAAGCAAAGAAAATATTTAATTAGTCTGTAATAATTTATTATTGCTCAAATATTGACCGAGATGGTGTAATAATATGCAATACCCCAAATCGTCTATGGAGTGTCGTTAGAGGCGACAGAGAAAAACTAACTCTGAAGAATATTTTTTTACTTTCAATTGTTTTCGTATTAATTACATGATCATGGACGTATAAAAAAGTATATAAACTCGTAATAAAAACGTATGGATTTAAATTAATTTTATTACAAATATTATACAAAAATTGATTAAATAATTGGAAGGAAAGATGTTATAAATAGGTAACCAAAAACCTACGTAATCGAATCTTTGTTAGGGATCCGAAAAATGATTTACATAACATGATATGACCGTTAATAAAATATAAGACATGATGGTGATAATTAATTACTAATGGTTAGCTAGATTCCTTTTACCATTAGTACTCCCAATAGGGAACACAAAATTGATCATAATAGAATAGAATCATTTTAATTCAATACAGATTACAAGAATACTTATTGAAATTCATTTAGGCTTTACCACTGGTTTGGAAAAAACACTGTCCTGGGAAGGACCATCAAGAAAGCCAGCAGGAGTTTTTTTATAAAATTTATTTCAAATATATTATTTTACAATTAATATGAATATATTTATAAAGCTTAGTGCTCCTATAAGAGAACTACAGACCAATTTCCCTTCTGAGCCTCGTCTACGTGCTGTTTTCGAGAGTCATTACGAATCGTCACGCAGGCAAACTCGACCATTTCAAGCCTCCTAGACAAGCCAGTTTCCGAAAAGGTAGTAGTACCATAGACCACATACATACCCTTCGGCAAATTATACAGAAGTCCGAGGAGTACAACTAGCCACTTTGTCTTGCGTATTTGGACTATGAGAAAGCCTTTGATTCCGTCAAAATGTGGGTGATGCTACAGTCCCTTTATCGGTGCCAAGTTAATTGTCGGTATATCGAAGTGCTGAAATGTTTGTATAGTAGGGCTAAGATGGCTATTCGAGTACAGAACTAGAGTTCGAAACCTACCCAACTGCAGAGAGGTGTAAGACACGGTGACGTAATATCCCCGAAACTCTTCACCGCTGCATTGAAAGATGTTTTCAAACTACTGAACTGGAAAGGATACGGTATTAAAGTCAATGGTAAGTACATAGTTCATCTTCGATTTGGTGACAATATAGTCCTTATGGCAGAATCGCTGGAAGACCTAGGCACTATGCTCAATGACCTCAATAGTGTCCTTCAACGGATAAGTCTTAAGATGAACATGGACAAAACGAATGTCATGCGTAATGTCCATGTCACACCTATGCTGGTGGTTGTTGGGAACACTAAGCTCGAAGTTGTTGACGAGTATGTTTACCTCGGACAGGTAGTCCAACTAAGTAAGTCCAACTTCGACCGAGAAGTCAATCGACGGATTCAAGTCGGCTGGGCAGCGTTTGGGAGATTGCGTCACATCTTTTCGTCAGGCATACCTCAAAATCTCAAAAATATATTGTACAACCAGTGCCTGTTGCCAGTGATGATCTATGGATCTGAGACGTGATCCTTTACTGCTGGCCATATGAAGAAACTCAAAGTCACTCAGCGAGCTATGGAGAGGGCTGTGCTTGGAGTTTCTCTGCGTGATAAACTTAGGAATGAGAATATCTGCAGTAGAACTAGACTAACCGATATAACCCAACAGATTAGTAAACTGAATTGGTAATGGGCCGATCACATAGCTCGAAGAACTGATAACCGATGGGGAAAAAGGTTTTCGAGCGGCAATCTCTTATCGGCAGGCAAAGTGTTTGGCATCTCCGCACTAGACAGAGTGAAGACCAAGTAAGACATGTGGGAAGACCAATGATGTATGTGGCTCGGGGACCGTGCTTAGTGGCCTTTGGGGATTCCTTGAGGGAGGCGTATGTACAGCTGTGACTTGAGAACATTTGGCTCTTTCCCGCAGACAGATCTTAGGCAAAGACTTTCAAGCCCTGGTTCCGTTTAATCACTTCTTCAATATGAGCAGTATTAAAGTTGCATCAGTTCCGCCGCATGCATCTGGAAGTCTGTCTGTTCAGTTACCTGTATGCTGTTAAATCAGCTGAAAGGTTTCAGTTTCATCTCCCGTATAACAGCCATGAAATTAAGAGTGTGATCGGAAAGTTTTAGTGTTCTTCTGCTGACGAATCTTAGAGAACTTAGTTACAATCACATGGATAGTTTCCAAAAGCTTGTCATTTATATCGTCCACTTTATTTCAGTTTTTCAGGCAC
The DNA here is from genome assembly GCA_907164705.1 of Parnassius apollo. Lineage (NCBI taxonomy): Eukaryota > Metazoa > Arthropoda > Insecta > Lepidoptera > Papilionidae > Parnassius > Parnassius apollo. The sequence goes on from CAJQZP010000644.1 coordinate 7,979,621, forward strand.
TAAAAACGATTTTGTAATTCGAGCTGAAAGTTTTCGGGGCTTTGGATTAGAGCACGAGGAGGACGGATCGTTGACTTCATTAGACGTGACCTCTCTAACTTCTCGTTTAGGTTCAATGTGCCTCTCACCATTCGGTCATCGCTGCTAGTTTTCACCCTTGCGATGACTGAGACATCATTCAACAGTTGTCGTCTGGTTGTAATAATGAAGTCAATCTCATTTTTGTCAAACCATCAGGGCTCGACCAGTTCCTCTTTCAGTGGGGCCGTTTTTGGAAGAAGGAGTTCATCGTAAAGAGTTCCTCTTTCTCCGTGAAATCGGCCAGCTGCTGGCCACAACCAACAAAACTCAAGGGGGGTTTCCCTACTTTCAGCTCACTGTTCTTTCTTGTGCCTAGTTTTGCGTTGAAGTCTCCCATTGACACCGTATAGTGAGTTGGAGGAATGCATGGCTCTGGAGATATATTCATACATTTAATTCACCTCCTTATCGGGATGTGCCGAGGTTGATGCGTAGACCTGTACGACCTTTAGCATATACCGTTTGGTGATTCTGAATATAAGGTACACAACCTTCATCGACACACTCCCAATCTTTAATAATAATAATAATAATAATAAGCTTTATTGATAATTATACAGTGAATATATGAAGTCTCTGATTGCTGAACTAGGAATTATACCTGTATCTCAGCAATCAGCGCCCTCTCCCAATTTTATGACCTAATAAATTAACAATAAAGGTTCAAAATAACAAGAATGTTTCAAAAGGTATAAAAATTATTTACTACTTAATTTACGTACTATCTGTGTGTTGAGTGTGTTAGGGTTCATGTGTACGTGTGTGTGTGTGTGTGTATGTGTGTGTGTGTGTGTGTGTGTGTGTGTATGTGTGGGTGTGTACATGTGCGTGTGCGTGTGTGTGTGTCAGCAAGCGTATTTTTGCGTTTGTGTATGCATGTGTTTTATATGTACTTATAAATAAAATGAAAAATAACGGGATTCATCAAGCGGATTACATTATAACATTAAACAAGTCCTCCGTTTCTTCATAATTTAATGATAAAAGCCATTTTTCTACCTTCTTTTTTAAATTTGTAAAGTGGAAGTGGATAAAAGTCAAGAATTTTGTTTATTTTGTTATACAAATGTACACTAAGATAACCATGTTGGCGCCTGGCAAAGGACGTGCGGAAAGCGGTTGGAGTCAAGACATTAACTATTGTACGTTTTCCTTCTATTTTGTCTTTGTCGTATGCAGTAGCAAGATGTTGTCTGCTTATAAGTTGTAAAATGTATAACTGCCGAACAGTAAGAACTTGACAATCACTATAGAGTGTTCTAGTTGGGAATCTAAACGTCTTAAAAGTCATCGTTTTAAGCAACGACCTTTGGGCTCTTTCAAGTCGCAAAATGTGGGTTTTGTATGCACCACCCCAAACTCTAATACAATAGTTTATTACTGACTGAGCAAGCGCGTAATATACTACGCGAAGTGTATCAAAATCAGCCACATACCTTAGATGTTTAAACGCCCAAATTAGCTTCCTTACTCTAGAGGTTTGTAGATCTATATGACTAAGCCAGTTTATTTTACAATCTAAAATAACGCCTAGGTATTTGACATTATCAGATTTATGGAGCATATGGCATGAACATTGTCGATCTTTCAGTAATTTACAGCAATGTAGCTTGATTGATATATTTTCAGTGTGGTTTTCCTTGATATTAAACTGGATAAAAGTTGTTTTTGACAGGTTTAGAGTAAGTAAATTCAATCTTAGCCAGCAGTTTACCTTGTGTATTCCAACTTCTGCATTTTTACAAGCCTCATCCCAAGTCTCTCCATAAAATACCAGCGCCGTATCATCAGCGTACGTAAATATTTGTCCATTATATAATGGCTGTTGGCAAAGATCATTAATGTAAACCAAGAAGAGACTTGGGCCAAGTATGCTTCCTTGTGGAACACCATATGTAACTGCGTCATAAGAACTTACTATTCGATCGATCTTAACACACTGCATACGATCACAAAGAAAGTCCTTAAAAATGGAATGCGCTACACCACGAATTCCTACTCTCTCTAGTTTGTCAAGGAGAGAGGGAATCGAAACAGTGTCAAATGCCTTGGCTAGATCTAGAAAAACACCAATACATTTTTGCTTATTATCTAGCTTAGTGGTAACGTAATCAACCAAGTCACTAACAGCATTTTCTGTACTTTTTCCCGACCTGAAACCATATTGATGACGTGACAGAATATTATTCTTTTCTAAAAAAATTCATCAACCGAGTATTTAAAACTTTTTCCAAAATTTTTGAGAGAGCAGGCAATACAGATATAGGCCGGTAATTATTTATATTATCTTTTGAGCCACTCTTGTGTACTGGAGTTATAATGGATTTTTTAAAAACTTTTGGAAATATACCCTGATCTAGACAGATATTAAATAATTTAGTTAAAGGCGGAACAAGAATATCTCTAGCAAGCTTTAAAAGTTTGCTAGAGATAGAGTCCCAGCCTACAGCGCAGTCATTTTTAAGGTTGATAATAATAGACTCTATTTCCGCTTCGTCGGGTGGAATGAGAACGCAAGAATTGACAACACAAGGTAAATTGAAGTTGTACCGATAGTTTTCGGTTTTGTCTTGACTTATTTTGTTTGCCAAATTTTTACCAACGTTTGAGAAAAAATCATTTATACTCTCAATTGTACAAGACTTATTATCTATATTATTCAGCAACTCTTTTGCTGGTGCATTAATAGTATTTTGATTTGTAATAATTTTAATAGCTTTCCATTTTTGTTTATTATCTTTTGCCTTTTTAAGAAGAGATCTTTCATATTCAAATTTAAGCCTTCTTAGGAGAGAATTACAAAAACTTCTATATCGCTTATACGAAACTACCAAAATGTTATTATCGGGATCCTTTTTAAGGTTTTTATGCAATTTATCTCTATGGCGAATGCACCGTAGAACTCCGGGTGTAACCCATGGCTTAAGAATTCTTTGCCGCCTAGTAATCACTTTTTCTTGAGTACAAAATTTTACTATCGAAGATATTTTTTCAACTAATTGTGAGGCAGCGTTATCTGCATTGCAGTTGGTGTTTATAAAAGAAAAGTCAATTGTAGACAGATTTTTAATAACTTCATTGTAATCAATTTTTGTATTATAGCATACTTTATGAGTATAGTCGTTATTAAAAGAAAGGTTTAGAAGCACAGAACTATGGTCAGTAACAGTTGAATTCAGAACAACTACTGTGGCAGGCAAATAGGTTTTAATCATGACATGATCCAAACAATTATTGACTCTCGTTGGATAAGTATGTCCTGGTAGAAGACCTAGTTCTGCCATAAGATTTAAATAAGATGAGCTATTTTTATCGGCATTGTTAGGTTTAATGTCAATGTTGACATCACCTAAAAGATATATATTTTTTGCCTTAATGGGTTGAAGAACATGTTCAACTGTGTTTAAAAAGCTGTCAATACTATAAAACGATGGCGATCTGTATGTGGCTAATATTGCAATATTTGGTTCCGTCTTTAGCAAAAGGAAGTTACCACCAATCGAATCTGGCTCCTCCACAATACAATCTATTCCAGATTTTACATAAATAATTATACCGTCATTTTGGTTTAAGGTTTTTTTAGAAAAATAACACGTGTAATTATCAATAAGTGGAGGAGGTTTGTGACTACTTAACCAGCATTCCGTTAGAATTAGAATATCACATTCAAAAGTAAATCTTTCCAATTGTGCTATTAACCCATCTATGTTTTTATAAACGCTTCGTATATTCTGAGTTAAAACATTTATAGATTTAGAAAAACTGACATTCTGAATAATATTATTACAGTGTTCTGTGCTACAGTTGTATGATTTTGCCACAGAGATGTTATCAATATCGATTGTTAAATTTTCTACGTTGATAGCCATCTTTTTATATAAGTTATTTGGTTTTGCTTAATAAAAAAAATATTTCTGCAACAGTTGTTGCATCCTAATCTGGCTCTGAACATAGAGAATAATGTGATTAATATGGACTCCGATAAGTTCTATTACTTTTTTGTAATTTAGAAGGCATAGAAGGCATGATAAATTGTACCTATTAAATAAATTAAAACTATTAACAAAATATATGTTTAAAATTAAATTAATGAATTTATTCTTAATTATTTCCGTATACGGCACGAAATAGAAGAAAAAAGAAAGCAATAATGTTAACAAAATATCAAATTTTGTTTTATACAACATAGCATTCTTACGGTAATTCCGTGAGGATTTTTTGTTAAAAAAATAATTTTTGTAGTGTAAAAATATGTATGAAGTGTTATAGTGTATTTGTGTAATGTAAACCGTACTATGATAAAGTAACATAAAGGAAATATTAAATAACAGTAAAATTTTAAATAAATAATAAAAATAAATGATAATTCTAGTCATTGAGTCTTCCTTAAATTTTCGAGATCGGCTTCACTGTTAATTCGTATCTGGCTGGATTTTTCATCTTTGCGTAGGTAAACAGTTCCGTTCAGAGTCCAGCAGTACATAAAACTGTGTGCCTTTTTGAATGCTCTTGCGAGTTGAAATATTTTTTGAGTCTTTTGAGTTAAAGTTTCTGATATAAACACTGGTTTCTTTGGTTGTTGCAGTTGTAGGTGAGAAGTATTTAATTTCTCGTCTCTCGGTTTGTTTTTATTAAAACTTTTTACCGCTCTAAGTATTTTTTCCTTGCTGATAACGGAGCTTAGTTCCACTATAATCGGACCAGAACTGTCCTTGGAGTTCAATCTATATATATCTTTCAATTCGGAGTCTTCTATACTAATATTAACGGCCTTTCCGGTCTTTTTTAATAATGTTAAACAAAAAATCTTTTGTTTCACCCGTTGATTTAGGAATATTTCGTACTTCAATCCCCGATGCACGCATTTTACGCTCCATAGTTTCCAATCTATCCTCCATTAAAGCCATGCGCCGTTTGTCCTCTTTCCTTTCTTTTTCCAAATTAGCAATTATTGTAAGTAAATCGTCATATTTGTTAGACATATGCTCCACACATCGTTTTAACTCATAATTTTGCTCTTTGAGGTCTACAATTGTACTTTGTAAATTATAAAAACGCGTTTCCTGTTCCTTAGAGAAATTGGTAAACATATCTTTTATCAAGGACGTGATGCTGTCATCTCCTCCAGGGTGCTTTCGTTTTTTCCTCTCACTGACAGTCGTCCTAAGAGTAGTTAAATCAGGCGCAGAATCGCTGTGATGCATAGAACTGATTTCTTTTGTTGTTAGATCTATATATTAGAATCTTTACACCGTTGTTAACGAGAGAATAGTTGACGATAAATTACCTCCTTGGGACAGATGTTCGCCCTACCAGTGTTAGAACAAGTTGCCGGATTACCGTGTCCTCCCCCTTTCTTCGAACCTCTGATGATCCTATAATATTCCATTGCAACTTGTCTATCTCTTGTTCAAGCTACAGGATCTTCTTGTCAGTCCTCAATCAAACCTCCACCGGAGACTCTTAGCATATCATAGTTAATATCTGGTACATGAAGACATTAGTTACCACTAGCACTCTCTAGTGTCGAGTAGCAGAACTGGGAGAGTCAAGATCCTTAAAGAGATTTCAAGCCTAGACCTATCTACACCTAGTCAGTCAGGACCGGTATGCACGCACATTCTTGATGTTTCAGCAGAAGATGCCCTATATAAGGCCACTGTCGACCGTGACGTATTGAATTGGCCATTCAAGCGAATACTTAGAAGCGATATAAATTCGAACTAAAGTGATCAGTAGTACAATTGTGTTTTATCATTAGTGTGTTATAAGTTGTAATTGGTGTTCAGGAAATAAAGTGGCAATTTTGGTAATTCAATCGACAGTTTTTAAATTGTTACGAATCTCAAGCTCGTAACACTATAATGAATATAATTCTAAATGCAACCTCGTTTATGGGATGCTCAAAATAAATCTGTTGTCTTGACGTACGAAACCTAGGTTTGACCAGCAAATACAATTATGCAATGGAGTCAGCGTTTTCAGTACCGTTATACTTCAGAACATGTTTTGAAAAATCTAATATAATCGTAATCAACATGTTGTGTTAAAATATGGCTACTTGCAAATATTATGTTTACGAGGAATCTAATATCACAATCTTAGTCAAGACAATTTGACTTGAACAGGTTGTTATGATATTACGGTTACTTCCAGGCTGTATAACTTACTACAAACGAATAAACAGATATATAAATATTCCTTGTTTCCAATATTCCAATTGTTTTTTTTTCATAAGTACAAATTATGTTTCAATATGATTTGTAAATATGGTTACAATAACAATTTATAATAGCATAACTTTAATTTAATTTATTAAAAAATATATATAATAATAAAAAATGAAAAAATATCCGGTAGATGGCAATATAATCATTTTGTATTTCACCTGAATTGCCTCTTCGATTTCACTGCCAGACTAAAGACTTTTTAATTATGCTAAAGTTCGAACCATTACTTCGCAGCCATTGAAAAAACTTTAAAATATTACCATTAAATGGCGACGATTACACAAAAAAAACTGAAATCTTCTTTTCAGAAGTGAACAGTTTACGAGCTGGTAACTTAAAATTTTCAGCTTCCATAAATTTATTTTCTAGGTGTGTCATTGGCTCTTTTTGTAGTATTATCATATTTCTTTAATAACCTCACCTTTTTTTTTGCGGATGGAAAATCATCTAATGACGCCTTTCGCTCTGGGTGGAGCGTAAGGGAGTGTCAGACTTTTACTGACTAAAAACCATCCGTGTTCCTTCAGTGCCTTTACGTTCCGGAGCCGCGGTATCTCTTTCGAACAGCCCGCAGGTAATAACCTCACCTTGGGTTTCTACATAAGCTTGTTAACTCATTATTGCCTCTTATTCTATACAAAAAATTATCCTCATCCCATATTATTCTAATACTACTAGCTAGCCTTTTAAAAGAAACAGGAACAGAATTTTGTCTCAAAATGAGCTCCTTATTTTCACCACGGCAGGTAAGCAGGGTAGTGGAGCAATCACACAGATGGTATTTATAACTTATTTAATCGATCATCAGTAAAATGAAAATGAAAATTATTTTCTGGTGTATAAATTTATTTTCTGCATTTGAAAAAATAATTTTCGGGGATACCTTCATATGTATGAAACTCGTATGTGTTTACTAAAATTTAATTAACTCTTGAAAAAGCAAGCAATAAACCTCAACTTATGCCAACGTATTTATAGGCCAAAGCTTTTAGTAATTTTCATATTAAAGTGAACCTTTAAGCTGTAGTCTCCAGACGTGGACACATACTCTATATTCTTCGATTGGAGCCGTTTCCATTTTCATAACTCAATACCGCGACCATTCGCAACTGCGACGGCTGTTTGGCCGTCAGAACGTTGTCATTAATATAGCAAGCAGCCACCGCACTCTGCTTGGCTTTGGGCCATATTTCTTTATCTTATTAGGAAAATGTTATTTCAAATAAGCAATTTATCGTAGTTTAGCAAAAGAAGACCACAAATTCTAGTAGTATGTCATGTAATACCTAAAAATTTAGGACATCCAGTGCTAAAAAAACATACGAGTGCCAAATTTACTTTTAAGCGCTGAAAGCTTTTAACTAATGAACAAGGACCTGATGGCCGATAAATGGTGAAATTTGATGCTTAATGGTATAGTATCTGAGAGTAGGCCCTGGATTCGAATTTTAAAAATTTATAATTTTTGGTCGGGTTTGTGGATCCTAAAATACTCTTAATAAGAAATACCTAAAGCAAAGGTATGTGAATGCTGTTTACAGTATTTAAAATGTAAAGGGTGTCGTAATATTTTTGCTAATATTATGTCATGTATCAAATTTAGCGGAACATACTTACTCAAGCAAAAGCATCTCCGAAGGTAAGTCAAGGTCAAGGTTATTTTACTAGATACGAGTATATGACAGCGACTGACTTTTCTGTGATTAGGCGAATTTAACTATATTTTGTTCGAAGTTTTTGATGAACAACATGTTATAACATGTCAATTAATACTGCAGTTAAGCTGGAATCGAGAAACTTTTATATTGTTGCGCGCCTAAGTTAACGTCATGTTGTGTCAGGGACGAGAGCGGGGGAAACTTTCCAGAAAATGACATCACTAATCTTTCAACCCACAGTGCCATCTAGTGTCGAAACGAAGAACTAAGCTTCTAGAAGCCGACACTCGAACTTTCGACGCCTTGCGCTTATTTACTTGAATGTTCTGGATGTTTCGGTGCTAATGTGTATTTATAGGCGCTGCAAGGTGCGATCGGGGAAGTATTGAATTTGGCAAGACAAACGAAGCTTCGGAGCGGAATAAAGTGAATCACTATGATTAATTATTAGTGTTTTAAGTTTAATTAGTGTAAAGTGAATTAAAGAGTTAATTTTGGTAATCCTATCGGCAATTTTTATTGTCAAGAACCCTAAGCTCGTAACAATATCATACACAACTACATATTTATCTGCTAAATAAAGAACCATGCCTAAATTACATCTAAATTAGTAAAATCATATAAGCAATCTATGATTTAAAACCCAAAGAGTCGATCTGACAAAAATTTAAGGAAATTAATAACTTTAACTTTGTCTTAATAACTTTGGCTTCTAAATACTTTTATAGAAATATAATCTACGTACACAAAAATAAAAGTAGTTATACAAAAATAAGTGATATTCATTCTATAAATACTAAGAAAAGACACAAGCTAGTCGACGCATATACAACAAAATTTGACTTCCTCAAAGTTTAAAACTTTATTGAGGTGATCGCTACCAAGCTATTTCTAATTTGTTTCAACAACAAAAGTTGATTATGTAACGTAAAAGCTGTTTATTTTTAAAGTCCCGCTCGGTCTGGTTTTGATTTGGTTGTTCTTCCCACGAACAGGTTTTTTTCCGAACCAGTGATAATTAAACAAAAAAGTGACTATCAGTATGTATTATTTACAATTTAATAAAAAAGTTTCTGCTTCATACTTTGGAAGTAACTGGCGTCTTTTTAGGAATTTTTTCGAAATAAATGATCATATAAATTCTCCTCTACCGCCTCCCCCTCCCCTCAGTGAAATACGAGAAGGAATTACAAATGAAATGCCTCGTTGGTCCAGTGAGCGTAAACGCAGTTTTTGATCATGAGGTCCCGAGTGGAGCCAAAATCAGTTTTCGGGTTTTTCTGTCAAGAAATTCTCCATAGAGTAAGGTAGTTGGCGGTGTTTCACCCCCGTGCCTCGTAAAGCACGTAAAGCCATTCGTTCTGAGCCTCATCTCTCTCTCTGGTCATGGTTTGCCGTCCCATATTGAACTATGAGATAGGAAAATAGAGAGTGCACCTGTGCTTGCGCATACACTCGGGCATTATAATCATGTCCTTCGCGGATGACTAGTCTCCGTTGAGACTGGAAGTTCAGTCTGAAGGACCTTTTATAATTATTATTATAAATAAAATCGAATAAGGTCTGCTAAATTAAATTATGTTTAATTTTTTACAATTTTCTACTTACCTACTTTTATTTCAAATGATGTGTTTAGCATATAATTCCTTAGAAGTATAATATTAAAATTTATGACTTTAATCGCATTTAGGGACGAGTATTGCTGATTTTCACTTCATAAAGAGACCCTTTTAAATATTCACCCAACCTTAACCTAAACCCTCAATATTTCATATCCTTTCTTGGGTCTAGAGACTACAGATAAGATATTTCAGCAGAAATAAACGATTGTAAATGCTAGTAAGAAAAAATTCAACCCAACAATTTCAATCTTCATTTTTCTTACGTCAAACAATAAACATTTGTTAAGGATGCGAAATATTTGAAAGAACTTGGATGTATTGCTATTGAAGAAGCTATTTTAATTAAATAATATACATAAATTGCAATTACATTATTACTACCTCAACCTTACGATAATATTGATTAATCAATGTGTAGTGTTCGCGTAAATATAAGAAATCACAATATATTCGTGTTTTAAATTTTGCCCATAAAGTTTATAGAACACAAGTTTTTATCTTGTTCATAAATTTACATAAAAGTTGCTAAAGCGTAACAGGCAATACAAAACGTGATGTAAAATAAGTTTCAAATAATGAATATCAAGCTCGAGCGTTTCCATAGAAGTTAATATTACTTAAATATACTGCTTCGGAGGAGCACTCTTGCTTCTAAGAGGATTATGGAGCAATTAGTCTACGAGTACCGTACTGCTCCAGTAGGTACGTGTTGGTGGACTTCATACGACTTTGAAATATTTTACTTCTCATGCAGATTTCGATGTTTGTTTCACTAATAACGCGGTAAACCTTTATCCTTAATTTTTAATCCTTATTTTATGATTTTTATTCACACAAGAATTTCATAATATAAAAACTGAAATATCTTTTACCCATTCCGTTACAGCCTATCAAAAATTTCCATGCTAAACTAATAGAGAAGGCATATATTTGTTTAGGGGGGATATTCACCATGTAGTGAAGATGCAAGAATATCCACTATCCAATTTACCAACCAAACGTGGCAACTATGGCAAAAACTATTTCTTTAATTTTATTACGTTTTTCTAATTAAGTTTATTTTGAAACTATTTCAAAAAAATATTTAAGTTGATAAAAAAAGACGTGTGGCACTCGGGGACTGCCGCGGTAAAGCTATTGAATAGCATTTTGTATCAACTTATGCAATTATTCAATCTATATTTATTTATTTTATTTATGCAGTATTTCTTTTTCTTTGATATTTATTCAAGTTACACTTTTTGAGCGTGGTGACCGATAAGAAAACAAATTTTTTTCTTTTATTAAATAAATAAATAATAAATGCACTTTGTTCATTCATATTCAAAACACTTTATACAAAAATTTTACAAGTACAGCTATTCACTGTTGTACATAAATACCTATACACCTATATACTTTCTCATAAACAGCTGCTTATGTATTCGTCCGATTTCGGAGCAGCTCGTCTCGATTCGTGCGAGCTTCGTAGAGTCGTACAATACGTCTAGTTGCACGCACACAAACACCGTGTCGAAGACTGCCGAAAAGAAACGACGTTAGACAATGCACGGCCTTCAAGCCACACCTCCGTACCCATCGAAGTGGGGAGCGTGAGGTTTTTTCGGTCCCCGCGCTCAAGGCCCGCGATAGAAGCTATGCAATAGCTTAAAACTATTATTTAAAAAAAATTATTATGAGGTATTTATAGAGCATTATCATCTGGTTGGGCTGAATAAATATATAAAACGAAATGATAAATTTCCATAAGTATATATTTAATATACTAACACAAATAAATAGACAATACATAAATAAATAAAAGTCCAACCAGATGGAAGCCATCGGCAGGGGAGACCAAACGATGTTTAGTGGGAAAGCGAAAGAAACCGGTGGACGATGTGGGCGGTATCGAGGAACATCGTCTTCTGCATTTCAGCCCGGAGCGGTCCGTCATGGAATCCCAGTCGCGACAGCGTCCGTTCACACAAACCGGCTCGTAGAGGAGAGCAAATTTCGATCAAGATTAAAATAGAGATTTAGATAATTAAAATAAGGTTTATTGTTACATTTAAATTCTTTTTTTATATAAGAATGCTTGAGTGCCGAACTAACGCGCATAGTGTAAAACAATAAGAATAGCCGACCGGCTGCCTATGTTGTCGTGTCTTTCGCGCTAAAGCAGTCGACAGGCTTCGTTAGCATGCACTTTCCTGCTCGCGTAGTTGACCGACTCCGATTGCGTCGTCTCTAGCCCGATGAGACGATTTCGCCATAGTTGCCCCCCTTGGCAAGCGGGTTGGCACCCACAGTTTTTTATTATTTTTAGTTGTCGTCAAGAAGAAGCTGCTGCTCATCACTCGTTGCATTTTCCCTCTGACGACTCTTACGACACTCTCAGGACGATATGGGGTAGTAGATATTCTTACACAGCCACTACACGGTTAACCTATCTACCACCTAGTATATAATATTCTACGCATCAGAGCGTAAGTTTTTTTTTATTTTACCTATACAATGTTTTTACGCGGGATTTATTGCCTTTTACACTATGACATCGAGAATCTGTCTCCCAGTATTTACGGGGCTTGTTAAATAAATATATTCAACTCTATAAAGTCCTTAAAAGAATTTTTTCATATAAGTATTTTAACTATATAGGACAATTTTGATTATAACGTTTCAACGTCACGGGTGTGAACAGCACACGTTCGACTCCGTGCGCATCCGTCCGGTTTCGAGCGCATCTCTTTTAACAGTGCCCTTCCAGCTGTTCTATGTGAAACGGCTTGGTTCGCTTCAGTTGGTATTAATAATTAAAATTAATAATTAAAGGTATTAATTCGCGCCGGTCTGCGTGAAAAGAAGAGCATCGTCCCATGCTATCTGAGCCGGTTTGTGTAAACGGACCCTTAATCGAGAGGCTGACGGGGATTAGTCCGTTCACAGAGACGACTAAAGACATAATTTCGGTCAGCAGACCACCCACATGTCGTTTACCTAGTGAGCCAGGTCTAGATAGTTTGTTTTGTATCTGTTTCCACTTTCACAAGGTTCTCTTCATACGGAATGGTAATATTGACCAAAAATATACTTTACTGTGTTCGGTACATCAGTACAATATCAGGCTTATTCGCAAGAATAGTCTTGTCTATGATGATGGCCCGGTCCTAGAAGAGTCTGGGGCGGCATCCGGTAAGTACTTATAATAAGGTAGTTTTCGATCCACGCAACCATATTTCAGAGCGAGCTGCCAAATAAAATCCTAGCTACTAGGTTGTGACTGTGCAAGTATTCAGAGTTATAAAGCGCCGAATGACCAGAGATGACATGCCTTAATGATTCACCGGGATGCTGACAAGCTCGACAGATAGCAACGGTGGTCCTGGACGGTGGGTGGTCTTAATTACCTGATCCTGTGTTGTACAGACAAACCCTCGGCTTCCCCAAAGAGATCACCAAAACGTAGCCAGTTAAAGGAGGCAACTGTATCTACGAAAGGCTCATGTAGATCCTTAAACCTCCTGTGGAGCTCCTTCTCCTTCCATAAGGTGTCATGGTCGGAAATGCTATGTACTGCCGGGTCCTACCATTGCTCGTTGGCTAAGGATAGAGGGGTAAGCTCTTTATCACAAGAAATGACGTCCTTATAAAATGGATTATCTGATTCCGTCAGGAATTAATTACGGAAGCTGCACACTTCGCGATTATGCATGGCGAGCGCGCTTAAAAAGCCACACCCACCATGCTTTCGCGGCAACAGCTTCATTGCTGATGATCTCGGATGTATTATTCTGTAATACGTCATGATCATGCGGATTTTTCTATCCGTGGCGTTAATTTCAGTATGAGTCCACCATGGGTATGCCAAAGGTATACATGAAAACGGGTATGACCCAACCGTTATATGTGTGTGTCTTATTTACGCTCGACAAAAGCTATTAAGCACCGTAGTCAAGCGTGTATAAAACACATCGCAAACTGACTGTTTCTTACCCGCCTCATCGATACCTATATTCTGTGCCATACCCAGGCATCGGTGTGTTTCAGCCGCGGAAAGGGTCCGTACGATGATGGGTATAAACAAGTCTATGCCCTCAGAATTAGCAACCCTTTCGACATAGAGGATTGCACGCTTATTCACCCAGGTCTATTCTGATAGAACTGCTGAACTCAAAAGTGATGATCTGTTGGTCATCAGAGTATCTTGAGAACTTGAGATCATCCATATAGAAGGGTGGGTGACTTTTGTCCCTACCTTCCGAAGCTGAAATCCCCTCCCAGATCAAAGAGACATCCAGTAAGGTAATAAGATGGTTCAGAGGGAGTTGTTACAATTATTATTTAAATATTGTATAGTAATCTATTATGTAAACAATAAAAAACAAAAAAGTCACATATTGTAAAAAAAATCTAAAAAAGAAGTGTAGTTTGTAGCGTAAATGTTGAGATTTTTAAATTTAGGTCAATCGGAAGCAAACCTAATTAGTTAAGTGCTACTGGTTTTCAGTGACAAAAATAAAACAGGGTATTGATTAACTCGCGTCTAAATTAAAGCACCAGGTATTCATAAAAATATTGTATGGTGTGGTGTTTTTTGTTATATCAAAGGTACAAATAAACAAAGAGTATACCCGATTGTAAATGGTTGCTGCATTCCACGGGCACCAGCAATCAACATTATAAGTTGGTAGATAATAGGGGGTGTATAATGATATATTAGTATTCAGATTATATTAGGCGATAATATTTTATAGAAAAGAAACAATAAATATTTCCTAGTTAACGTTATTATTGTTATCATTACCGCTAAAGCTTATCAAGAGTTCGCTGCTGAATATAGGCCTCCTAAAGATTGCCTCATAGGGGGTACATTGGCCGGATGGTACCATAGTAATTTATTTTTGACGATAACTGATTTTGACGCTAATGAAGAATAATGCTGCTACCTCTTCTCCTAATTTGATTCCCTCTGTCGCCTCGTAAAACACCTACAGGATGATGTGGGATAGTAGATATTCTCACACCGCCGCTCAACGGTACACATTGTAAATGTTATTTATGTTAAGAAATATTAAGGCCGATTTTAGAGCTCGACCGACCGTCGGTGCGTACCATCGGTTTTGAAGATACGCATAACCGATCGTTAATTTGTAACGTTTAGTGCTCTCCTAAGCAACGAAACTGGCCAGACTGGTACAGTCACAAACACGTACACGAAATGGACGCGTTTGCAAATTGTATAATTGCTGCGTACTATGTTCGTAAATGCATAGGGAACAGAAGACGTAGATATCGCCCAAAGAGCACTTCAAGGGGAATTTACTACTTTATATTCATTATTGCACGAAGATGAAGAATTTTTTTAATTACTTTAGAATGTCAATCAAAAGTTTTGATGAATTATCTGTGAAATTATAAGACAACTTAAAACATCCGCAAGGTGTTAGGTGTCGACATATGCCATGTTTGATAAAAATTACTTAAATCCCTAACACTACTTAATATCTATAAAATCATACAATATTATTAAAGTTTAGGTTAGGTATAATAGGTCGGTGTAGCACTGAACGCGTCAATATGTTTCCATATCGCGTCGGTTGACCGACAGTACGCATGTGGACGCGCTCGACCGACGGTCCTCGTACGCATTGCGTAGCAATATACGCGTGAGTACGGTCGGTCGAGCACTTACAACACTAAAATTCACAAGTCGTTAACGACTTGTGAATTTTCATACAAAAAGCAAGCACGACCGACGTACGCACCGACGGTCGGTCGAGCTCTAAAACCGGCCTAAAGAAAAATATTTATAAAAATTAAATAAAACTTATCATTTTATAAGTATCCGATTTCTAAGTATCTGAAATTTAGAAGATACTAAGCAGATTTGAATAAAAGTTATTAGAGCCAATGTTTATGACAGACTTCTGACTGAGCACGTACAGTTCGTGAAGAAATATTTCTAATTTACTTATTATATAATTATATAAGCTACAGATTCGGATCAAATGCACGCAAAACATAAAATAAATAAAAACTTATTATTATTTATAAATACACTTATATAATATTTTAGATTAACTTAAAAGTAAAGTTAGATAGTTTTACCGTTTGCTACTATCAACTATTGTTCATGATATCATTTATGATCAGTTTCTACGTACTTCAGTAGTAGCTGAAGCACAGTTTAATAATATAATATCCTCTCTAAAGTTTTAATTGGTATAAAATTACCTGCACTAATTAGTTTGCGTATTTTACTATGGAATAAATTATAAAATTGTGTCTTATAATTAAAACTAGACTTAAAATTTAGCTGTGTAGTATTTTTTGTGATATATTCAAATTTTAAGTCGCGAAGCCCGCGTGAATTCCAAATTTGTTTCTGAATAGTGATAAGGGTACTGTATTATCCTAGCCAATGTTGATCACTAAGATAACGTAGCTACACTATAATAGATTTTTGGGTACCTAACTACAACGCCAGGGGTCCGGGTTTCAGGCACCAGTCGGTGAAAAAATATTAGAGTTTGAGTATATTTTGTAGTACTAAGTGTCCTACACAATTGATTTTTCAGATATATCCAAAGGCATTTTCACAAAACAAAATCCGTATAATCTGAATAGTAAAATAAAGTAACACTCTATATAAGTACTGCTAGGCCCAGGCTTCAAATTTCTGAGAAGGTTGTGGATCAGTTGTCGATATGCCCTAATAATATTTTATTTTTCAGATTAAAATAATAAGATAATCCTTGTTGACGAGCAAATCGCAATGCGGTTTAAATACAGAAAAAAATACTTTACATTTTATAAAAAAGAACCTAGATACAGAAAACTTACATGAAAAAAAAATACAAATAAAAGTTTATATTTAATAATACTAGGTAATAAGATCTTCTTTTCTTCTTCAAAAACGTTCTTAGTGTTCCCCCACAATAATGTACTTTTCTCGCCAAAGCTATTTCGAGAATATATTTATTCTAATTTGTAATTTTGACTAACATTGCACTTTTTTGTCTATTACACTTTGAAGGTTGACAAACGAGCACACAGTCCACCTGTTGCTATGTGGGTGCAATAGGCCAATGATACATCTATCCTCGATAAAGAATTTAAGTGCAGATACTTTGTTACCCCCGAGGACTAGGAATAAATGCCTCGGTTTCGTTAAAAAATACATGTGAGTACTTCACACGCTCTAAAAGTTAAACCTTCAGAAATGGAGAG
Organism: Parnassius apollo; assembly: GCA_907164705.1. NCBI lineage: Eukaryota > Metazoa > Arthropoda > Insecta > Lepidoptera > Papilionidae > Parnassius > Parnassius apollo. The sequence continues at coordinate 7,996,424 of CAJQZP010000644.1, forward strand.
AGATAATAGGAAATAATGGGTGCGTTTGGCAGAAAAAAGCGCTAGCAAGCGCTTACAAGCGCTAAAATAGTTTTCGGCCAGGACACGATTGCTACTTCAGTAGCGCTGACACAATCCGCCATTTTGCTTATTTAATTTGTATGTTTTTAAGTAGAGTTTATAAGTTGTTTTGTGCAATATTAGTTTTAAGTAATATAATGACATGAATAAACATATACATGTTATTAAAAATTCATGATTGGTAAGTTTTTAATATGAATACTTTACAAACATATATTTAAATTAGGTGAGGTTCCCAGGTTAAAACTAACATCGTGTCCTAGAGGAAAATAGCTACTTACGATTTGACAGCGCTTACCGTTTACGATCGCCATTTTGCTTACAAGCGCTTGCTAGCGCTTTTTTCTGCCAAACGCACCCATTGTATACTGTATTCGAATTATTCTAATCTCATTCTTTTGCGTGCCATAGCCTATAGATGTATATGTTTGTCTCTTTTTAGTGTCCATTTTTCATTTCATCGAGTTTCAAATCAGGTTATCACCAAATTTCACAACTGCACATTGCGACAAAACTCACATTACCATACACATCATTTGTATACTTGCTGGTCCACTACTATGCGATTTACCAGGAGTTTTCTTCCTCGCACGACTACTTTATGGAGTTGTATGGTACGTAGATTTTCCCCGACCATTATATTTTCAACTCAAAACAAAACTCAACTATGACTATTAATTTCACGATTATTTCTTCTGCAACAGCAACACGCTGGATACCAGCTAGATTTATATAAAAATTTTATAATGTAGCATCATGATAGCGTAAAGTAATGTAGCATCATGAAGCTGAACATTATAGAAATTTTGTGTCCTAGGTTATTTTAATAGTGGATTAATCAGGGTAATAGCAGTCATAGTTGAGTTTTTATATATTTATTTTTGTAATATTTGTATGTATTTTCAAAAGGCCGGCCGGCAACACAACTGAATTCCCCTGGTGTTGCAGTTGTTCATGAGTGGCGTTCGACATTTACCATCAGGTGAGCCGCATGCTGGTTTGTCCCCTTTTCTATAAAAAAAACACCAAGAACATGTATTAACGCGTATTTTATTAAGAACGCATGCAGTAATACGAAGCAAAGCATCAATAGCAGGAGCGTTAGCGCGATTAAGGGAGACTCGACAGGTTAAGTTTGAATCCAATATTAGCCATAGGTATTTTACTCTGGTTGGATTTATGTACTAAATATTTTTACTATTAGCTTGATATGGTTTAAATTTTTCTTATTTATTGACACAAATATTATATTACGAGGTTTTATTTATAGTTATTAGGTTATATTGGAATTATTTATAAAATATAAAAGTCAGTTTGAGCCTTTATAATTATGTCGGTTTTGCTAATGCTAACACATAAAGGCGAGTATGGTCTATGAAAAGCTTCATTTTGCCGGAGTCATTAACACTGGGAATAATAATGATCCAAAATCGAGCCTTAGGGAACTCCTTTAGTTAAGTGTAATTCTAATACTAATATTATAACATATACGAGGATTTGCAATAGTAAATGAGGTCACATTGTATCAAAGGTCTATTTAAGTTTATGGAGATAACGAAAACAGGTATTGTCTTTTATCAATGATTGGATATCGAAGTGAATTGAATGTATTCCATTGTCGGAAGCCATACTGTTATTTAAAAACAAGTCTATGTTTTGTAAGGTCTATATTTTGTAAATCTGGAGCTGAATGATCTATTCGACAATTCGGACAATACACAAATAGCGGATGTGAGGGAGATGTTAACCAGGATCATCCTTGTTTTCAGAAAACTTCTCAGCAATCTCATAAGTGCCGCCAGGTCGACGATCAAAACAGCGTTTCTTCATACAGTGAAATTTAGGGAGAGCCTAGCCCTTGAGCTACCATGGCTCTAAAATATTAATAAAAATTAAAAAATCAATAATTATTGTGTACAATTTTAAATACTAAAAGAAAAAAAAAGGTTTTAAATTGATTTTTTTGCAACTTGTTAATAAAAAAAAACTCATCGTTATATACAACCATGTGATTACAATCAGAATATTTAGTGCCATTTCAATCACTGTTCCATTTGCATATTCTATCAATGAATAATGCATAATTTCAATCAAGCGCATATCACCCTCGTTTAATAATGACTAAATAATTTTTAAATAAAATATTTACGTTTAATCGTACTGTATTTTAAGAGTCATGAGATTAGTTCATAAACTTAAAAAATAAGTATAAAAATAAGTAAAATAATTTCTGGTAAATATAGGTTCGCTATTTTAGGGTTGCCATTAGCGACAGTAAAGTACCTCCTCAATTTTTAAATTTAGATAAAACACTTGTATTTATACTAGATTTATAAAAAGTATTTATTTGAAACTTACATTAAGTCGAGCCATGGTGCTGCTATATTATAATTGTTGCGGCAATGGGTCGGCTTAGTCGGGGAAAGACCACGCAATCACAGAATATCATCATTATTTTCATTCATCATTATAGCATTCCATCTTATTCCTCAGGATTGACAACGCATCTGAATTTTGATTCCTACATAAGAAAAGATGTAGATGTCTATGGGTTAAACTTACTATCAGTTGAACTGTGTGCTCGCTTGTCACCCTTATTCTTTAAAAAAAAGAAATCTGGCAGTAAGGTAATCTTTTATATAATAATGCGAATGGCACCTTTACCTGTCCGAATTCCGCTTATGGAGCTATTCGATATCTACAGCTGCCTTATCTGGCAGAATTCCATACGAGCTAATGCGCGAATAAATAAATGCGTACGTAAAACCTTATTGAAATTAACAAATTAGACATTTAAAAAGAAGATTAATATTTTCGATTTTCTTCTTCTCTGATTTTAATTTAATTACACATGAGCGTTTTCAAAATAAATCTAAAATTCAAAGCGAAATCTGGTATTGATGTTTCAACGCAATAAATTAAGAACAGATAGAAACTTCATTCAGCACGAGGACAAAGAATTCTCTAATCCGGATTTATAGTTTCGATGCGATCGCCCTCTGTAAGCCAATCGGAAGACTTATAGGATTTTGCCAAGTTTCGACGAATGATGTTGAACTTAGTTTCATTTAATACGCAAGACACTTACATATATGGAGACTTATTTTAAAAGGTTTTCTTTTAAGAATTTGTTTAAGCTTAGTCAATTTTTTTTTGTGAAATCATTATTAGAGGAATTATAAAATAATTTGTTTTTCGATTCCCATTGCCCATTCCCACACATGGGTATCGCTAGAGGATTCTATAGAATTCGTAAGATAGACCTCCCAATCTCCAATAGACAATAAAAAACCATTTCATATAATACCGGATATGAAAATATTCTATTAGACTCGCACTTTATTTCGCGATGTTTTTCCTAATCGTCGAGCATTTTATACTAAAGCAGCACTGTAAGATGTAGCTACTATTTTATTTAAAGCAAAGGATTATTCCCTTTCTTTAAATATAGTATAACTACAGCGGATATACAAAATGTATCTCACCATAATCATACATACATAAAACACTCACGCCTGTCACCCGTCGTGGTTTGGTCATGTGGAAGGAATGGATGAGGAAAGACTGACAAAAAAAACAAAAAGAAAATTTATCGACCAAATTGGCGATTTATTAAAAATGGGCCAAATTAGGAGTACCCTTAACCGACGAGCATGTATGCGTAGGTAAATGGATGTGAAGGAGGCGAGAGAGGTGTGTCAGGATCGTGCCAAATGGAAGTCTGTAGTCTCTGCCTACCATAATCATCATCATCATCATTATCATTGTCATCGTTATAATTAATTTTAACGTATAAAATAATGTATAAAATAAATAATTCATTCATTCTATACGGCTCAACAAAAATCTCCTGCTGAACCTGACTAAAGTAAATATCGACAAAGTAACGACTGATACGTCAACGAGAGCCGGAGAGACGGTTAGGTCGCTGTAAATTTCACAGTACGCGACTAAACCGGAATCGATCCCGAAGTGCTGATTTACCATGTGCTCGGCGGTGACGGGAAACATCGCGAAGAAACCTGCATGTCTGAGAAATAAAAAAAATAATTTGAAGACATGTGATGCTGCATCGATTTTGATACACACACATTTGGCGGACGGGTTGGTAACCGGAGTCTTTATTATTATTGTTGTTGTTATCAGGAAGATGCTACTGTCTATCTAAAGCTGCCTCTATACAAACATTGCATATCTCTATTTAATTCTTGTTAAATTTAATCATGGGTCCTATGTCACAGCCTTACTTTTCGCACGACAAAAATTAAAACAAAAGATATTTATAATTTTGCCCTTAAGAGTAATTATCCTTATTTATTGCGCGAAATGTTCATTATCGTTTTAAAAAGAGAGTGAAGTGAATAAATTAAAATAGCCGTAATTTAATCTGTCATAAGACTTACAGAACTATAAGATAAGAAAATATATATTAAGGTTGTTCTTTTAATTTTTACCAACGACGAAACGGAGAAGGTGCATGCGTTTAGAGTGAGAGGTTGTTTGTGTGTGCAAACGAATGTTCTCATTTATTTCCAAACCGGTTTGTCTGGTTTACTGTAAAGGGTTTTTGATCCATCAGTGATGATTCTTAAAAAAGTTTTATGGTGTTAACTCGCCAGGAAGCCCTGTAATAAACATTTTTCGCTCGTTAAAATGAGTTTTCTGAATAGTGAGATACTATGCAAGGCAAGGCCCCGGGTGAGGATGAAATTACAGCAAAGCTTCTGAAAGCGGATGGAAAAGCAGTCCGTCAGAAACTGCTTAATTCCGTCCTCATGATGGGACAAAGATGGGACAAGAATGACTTCTTATCACCCGCAATCTGATGGAATGGTAGAACGATTTAATCAGACATTGGAGAGGTACCTATCAAAAGTTATAGACAACCGGAAACGAGATTGGGACAAGCACATACAACCGTTTTTGTTGTCATATCGAAGCGCTGTTCACGAAAGTACATCAGTGACACCAGCTTTCGCAACCTTTGGAAGAGAATTACGGCTGCCTGCGGACCTGATCACCGGGATACCACCTGATGCCCCACGCAGTATAACCGATTATGCAAATGACTTGCGGAACAAAATGAATGACATTTATGACCACGTGAGACAATCGGGCCAGCAAATGTCTGAAAAGATGAAAACCCGGTATGACCGCAAAATAAACAACAAAGGGTTCGACGAAGTTTCACTGGTGTGGTTGCACAATCCAGTCCGCAGTAAAGGGAAATCTCCTAAGCTTCAAGCTAAATGGGACGGCCCGTACCGGATTGTGATCAGGATCAACGATGTAACCTACCGGATACAGAAAGGTGCAAGAGGGACTCCTAAGATCGTCCATGTGGATCGCCTGGCGCGTTATTATGGGGCTGGTAATGTTCGGGACGAGCAGGTCTTAGGAGGGGGCAGTGTCGCGCGCCTAAGTTGATGGCTGGTACCTGGCACTAGTGCCATCTAGTGTCGGGTAACAGAGCGCGGAGAGCTCTCCAGAAAATGCCATGACTAATCTTTCAACCAACAGCGCCATCAAGTATCGAATTGAAGAACTAAGCTTTCTAGAAGCCACACATTCGATCTTTCTGCGCCTGGTCGGTCGGGGCTCCTTATTTACTGGAATATTCTGGATGTTTTCGTGGAAGAGCCCTATATAAAGCCGTTTATAGCCGCGATCGGGGCAGTATTGAATTTGGCGAGACAAGCGAAGCTTCGGAGCGAAATAAAGTGAATCAGTGTGATTAATTATTAGTGTCTTTTAAGTAAAGTGAATTAAAGTGTTAATTTTGGTAATTCAATCGGCAGTTTTTAATTGTCACTAACCCTAAGCTCGTATCAATACAAACTGTATTTGTTTTTATGTTTCAAAAAGTTCGTATTTTCGTATTTTAAATTATAGAAAATTGTTGTGGTTAATTCGCTTAAAGTTCTGTTAATAAGTAGATATGTATGTTAAGGGAAAACAAATAAAAATCATGGGACGGTATTTAATGACTAATTGATTCAACAAGTGTTTAACATATATTTTAGGTATATCATGCAGGTTACGAACCGGGTTCGATCCCCGCCGGCACCAATGAAATTGCAATTTTAAGTGCTGATTTACCACGTGATTGGCGGTGAAGGAAAAGATCGTGAGGAAACCTGCATGTCTGAGAAATAAGAAAAAAATATTTCGAAGACATGTGAAGTTCGCCAACACGCATTGGGGCAGCGCGGTGGACTATTCCTTGCCCTAAAACCCTCTCAGAAATGAGAGGAGGCCTGTGCCTAGCTGTGGGACTTATATGGGCTATAACTTTACTTTGCTTTGCTTTATGCAGTTTAGCCAAATATATACAACATTTTAATTACTTATTTATTTTTTAATTTCGTGGTGGCTTTGTATTCGTCATTAACATTCGAAATAAAATTGAAAACTGATGAGTTTAAATGAATAAAAGTCTATGTACCTAATCCAAGAGTTTACCTTTCCTCCTAGAAATCCCTTTTGGAAATCTATAATTTATATGTAGTTACCTAAAACAAACGACAAACGCAAGCCTTACCTTAGTATGTTACAAGTGTCAAAGTATTAAAACCTTGCGTTATAAATAAAATCACAAAATATTCACAAAAGTACTGTTTGCTTAATATATAATGAAGAAAAAAGTAAATAAAGTGCAATAAGTAGTTTTAGGCGAATCTAATATAATAAAGTTCATTTATCTATAATATTATATTAATTATAGTATATACCTAATCGATATTCTTCCATTTACAATATATTTTTGTATTAAAATTTTGGATTACCCCTTCACAGGGAGGCTCACGCCAAGCTTATATCACTCTTCCACCCCTCTCCATTCAAACTCCATTGTGGTTTATTTATGTTCTTTCTGAATTTAATAACTTTTTACTTTTTTATTTACTTTTGTGATTTTTTCAGATTCAACAAAGAAGTAGTTTGGCAGTTACGAGCCTGCATTCTTGGCTGGCTGAGGGCTTTCAAAACTGTGTGCAGAAAGAGACTATAAAATGATAAGGTGAATACAGCAATAGCATACCACAACCACTCCATGTACCTGCACCTGTAATTTCAGCCATTTCGAGAGCGCTATGAACAAAAACTATGGTTACTATGGTTGTGGCTATGGTCTACTTTCTGTAATTTTATTTTTAAGTTTTCTAATAATTCGTCTATATCCTTAATACTCACAAAACTAAGAGAGATTACTTTTTGATCACTGATTTCATGTGCCAAGAAGTCTAGTTATGATCTCAAAATAATTTCGTATCGTTACCGCTACAGCCTATTAAAGTCTAGCACACATGCATCCTCATAGACTGCCTTATAGAGAGAATATTTGCCGTAGATGCCTGCTTGGAAAGCGGGTTTTCAACTGCTTTTATTTTTTCTTTTAGTCGTTATTGGAGAGACGCTGTTGCCCATCTCCTGATTTGTTTTTTCTGTCGCCTCTTATGACACCCACGGAATGATACAAGTGACTGACTCTGTACAAGTTATCTGACTTTTTATATATAATCAAAATAAAAAGTCAGATAACTTAAACGTCAAATATTTACAACTTTTTTTTTCGTACAACTCGAGCTGATTAATAGTCTATTTTTAATTTAGTAACACAAAGATGGACATACGATATAAGTATAAAATATGGAAATATAGTTTTTGGATATTAAGGAAATAGTCTTATCCCATCTCATGTGTTTTGGGTTTAATGGTGTTTGAAATGTAAATTTCTTATTAATCCATTATTATATTATAGTTCTTATAAATACATTAAGATGGTCCCCACACGCTATTAATGTTGTAATAAATATAGAAAACATAATATTTTGATGTGAATTATTATTCTTTACAATATTTATTAACTTTTTTCAGGTAGACCGCTTAGAATATAAATCAGTACGAGGGCGACACAAAAAGTTTTTAGAATTGGCCACTTGTAAACGATATAATAATAAAATAAGTTCAAATTTTGAAAATGTAACTCTTTTCCAATATTATTGTGTTTGTATTTTATTTGTAATTTGTTATTTAATCACGATTTGGTGGAAATTGAAAATTTTCTGTGTCACGTCAGCATGAATTTAACGCGAGACTTAAATGACGTCGAAAGTCATAAAAGTAATTTTCGTAAAATGACTTTTATGACTTACGACGTCATTTAAGTCAACAAGAAAGTTAAGATACCAAGACTTCGATTGGCATTTCACGATAAAGCTATTTAAAATTGTTTTAATGAGTATAAACGTGGTTGCAATAATCTCACCGATGATCTGCGTGAGGGACGGCCTTTTAAGGTGATGACTAAAGATAACATCGGCGTATGATAAAGACTGACGAAAGAGTGACTTATCAGCAGATGCATTGATACAAGCTTAGGCATTGGTATGAGTTAGGTGCACAAAATCCTTCATGAAAATTTAGCAGACAGGAAGCTTTGTGCCCGGTGGATAACTCATAATTTGACAGAGGCCCAAAAGTTGTCGTCTTGTAATGGTCAAAGATTTAACGAATTTGACTCAAATGCTGTGTTCGACATATTTACGGGTGACGAAAGCTGGATTATATTGTTATGATTCTGACAATAAGAGACAGTCTGTTGTCTGAGTGTTTCCTTTCGAGGAGTCCAAATAACGTGAAGAGAGGTCGAAGCGGGGGAAAAAAGATGGTGGTCTCGTTCTTCGGAAGGACAGGTCATTACGCAACAATTGTTTTAGATGATCGAAAAACAGTTACTGCAGAGTAGTCCACTAATAATTGTGTGCCATTTTCTTGGAAAAAGTTTGGGAGAAACGACCTCGCAGTAGGATCCTCTTTCACCACGACAACGCCTCGTCGTACACTGCTAAGCACACAATCGACTACTTGGGGACGTCAGACGTGGAATTACTGAGTCACCCGCCCTATAGCCCTTGTCAAATATATATAATAATATCATGGATAAATACGTTATTACCTTGTCATTTTGTCTTTAATGTTGTTTGCTTAATATTTATCACTTTTAACATTACGAGACTTGAATAAGTATTAGTATGTATGCTAATCAGTCAATACGAATATAAACAAAGTTTCCACACCACAACTGACTATTTGTGCTACTTTTTATAGTACACGGGTGATAAACGAGCATACAGTCCACCTGATGGTAAGTGGATGCTGAGGCTTATAAACATCTACATTTATCCTCGAGTAATACTAAAATGCAGATACGTTGATATTTTTTGTCTATTCAAGCGTTGGCGCCATCGATCATTTGTGTCTACCACTGCGTTACAGCGTATTAGAAAGAAAGGAAAGGTTACAAGATGAAGGTGAGAAAAACAAGTTCATATGTAGACTGAAAGAAAATATAAGAGGTTTGGATGAATTATGTATGAAGGAGTTAGACTTGGAGAATGTATGGCAAAATGAAAAGAAAGGTTTAGTGAATGCAGCTACCGAAGTATGTGGTGTTAGTAAGAGAAAGAATGAAAAGAAAAATAATACGTTATGGTGGGATGATGAGATACGTATGGAAGTTGACGCAAAGAAGAGAGCATGGCTAGATTTACTAGCGACAAAGGCTAATAATTCTAGCGGTAAGAATGATGATATTGAAAGAAAAAAGGCAGTCTTTAAACATCTAAATAAGAGAGTAAATGAAGTACAGTAGAAATAGAGCCATGCTGCAATTATATTAGTAGTATAGTTGTAGCACGAATGGGTCGGCTCGACCGGGGAAGGACCACGCTCTCACAGAATACCAGCGTGAAATAGTAGCTTAATGCTGCTGTATTTCGTATGGTGAGTGTAGAGAACCGGAGACCCTTTTTACTGGAAATGAGGCATTCCATCTCAGTCCTCACGGGTGACAACGCATCTGCATTTTGATTTGTAATGGAAGATAGATGTAGATGTCTATGGGCCGCAGCAACCACTTACCATTAGGTGGACTGTGTGCTCGTTTGTCACCCTATCCTATAAAAAAAAAGTACTTGAAAGGAAAAAGCAAGAAATAACGGATAAGAATAATAGAAGAATATCGGAAAACTTCCAGACAAATATTAAAATGCTCTGGAAATTTGTAAGAACTGCCAGGGTACATTCAAAACAGCCTAAGAGACGAGAATAACTATATTCTGAATGATGAAGTTTATAGTTTAAAGGGATGGAAGGAATATTTTGAAAACGTGTTTATGAGTGAGGAGACAACGTGTGTACTAAGTGAAGTAGAAACTCCGAAAGAAGAGGAAAGAGGTAGCGAGATAAGTATAGATGAAATAATGAAAGCAATGAAAAGCATGAAAGTAGGTAAGGCTGCCGGATATGATAGAGTTTCACTCGAAATGCTAAGAGCTGGAGAGGAAGTGGTGGCAGGCCTGCTGCACACCTTGTTTAATTTATGCTGTGAACTGAAGCGCATATCGGTAGACTGGTGCAAAGTCGTGATAGTCCCAGTATATAAAGGAAAAGGGTCGCAGCAGGACTGTAAAAACTACCGTGGCATCAGCCTTCTTAGCATTGTGGGAAAACTGTATGCTAAGGTGCTGATTGAAAGGGTCATGAAAGAAACTGATGGAAAAATTTGGGATGTGCAAGCGGGATTTAGAAAGGCAATGGGATGTACAGATCAAGTCTTTTCCATGGGCATGATCGCGGATAAGTTTTTGGCCAAAAACCAAAAGGTTTTTTGTGCGTTCATGGACTTAGAAAAGGCCTATGTCAGAGTGAATAGGGATGTGCTATGGCAAACACTGAACTCATTTGTGTTGAGCGCTGGCTTGATACAGGCATTGGAGTCTCTTTATAGGGACTTTAGTGCTTGTGTTAGGATCAACGGGGTCTACTCGGACTGGTTTGACATCCATAAAGGTGTCAGACAGGGTTGTGTGACATCCCCGTGGCTGTTCAACCTATTTATGGACAGTTGTTTGCAAAATTTGAAAGTTGAAGAATCGGATTAAGAATGGGTGAGTTAACCGTCAAATGCCTTTTGTACGCCGATGATCAAGTTATTCTTGCGTCGTCGGCGGCCGAGTTACAAATGATGGTTACATTAATGAACAGATCATTAGAAGAAAGGGGTATGAAAGTAAACGCAAGTAAGATGAAGGTTATGGTTTTTGAAAGAGAAGAAAGTAAAACGAAATGTAAAATAAGAAAGGAAGGGGAGTTGAGCGAGCAAGTAGATGAGTTTGTATATTAGGGTTGCGTATTTAGCAGGGATGGGAGATATAATAAGGATATAGAACGACGAGTGAATGCGGGAAATAGAGTAAATAGGGCCTTGCACTCTATTGTGAAGAGTCTAATGTGTCGAAAAAGGCACGTATGGCAATTCACAATGCTGTGTTGGTCCCTACTTTAACGTATGGTAGTGAGTTAAGTGGCAGAAGACGCACGAGAGTCGAATGAACGCAGTACAAATGTAGTCGTTAAGGAGTATGTTAGGGCTGAATCTGAATGACAGGGTGAGAAATTGTGTGATAAGAGAAGAGTGTGGTTTGCAAGATGATGTTGTGACCAGGATTAAGAAAGGAATGCTTCGGTGGTTTGGTCATGTGAAAAGAATGGATGTGGAAAGAGTGACAAAGAAAATTTATGTTGCAGAAGTGAATGGCAGAGTCGGAAAGGAACGTCCTAGGCAAAAATTTTTAGACAAAATTGGCGATTTATTGAAAATGGGCCAAATTAGGAGTACCCTTAACCGACGAGCATGTATGCGTAGGTATATGGATGTAAAGGAGGCGAGAGAGGTGTATCAGGATCGTGCCAAATGGAAGTCTGTAGTCTCTGCCTACCCCTCTGGGTTACAGGCGTGAGTGTTTATGTTTATGTCTTTTTTAATGTTATGTCTTTTTTGTCTGAGCACGTTTATACGTCCATGTTTTCCCGGAACTACTAATAGGATTTTCCATCAATTTTAAAGTATATATAAATGCTGAATGTACCTAAAACTTTGTTTTATACCATTAACTATTGAACAGTGTACTATTTATAACTTATGATACCGGTTTTTACCGTGTTTTTACGCTAGTTGTGTTTTTACACGAGATAATTGCTTTTTAATTTCTTTTTAAGTTATTGTGATATTCATATTTTAATTGTTAATTTCTCAGTATTCCCGTTAGATGCAGTAAAATTAATATTACTGTTGAAAGTTGAAAGCTACAGACCGTAAGGAATAAATTGACGTATATTTCATTAAGTTACGCCACAATTTGTGGTAAGCCCATTCTGCATACAAAATAAATTATGTCCCTTAAAAGAACTGAGTAAGACCTATAATATCCGACGTTACAGTTTTCCTGGCTAAAAATAAAACTTAAAGGACGAGACATGAAAGTAATTTGTAATTACTACAATATTTCGCCATATTTCGCCGAATGAAGATACTATAGTCATCAGATAAGCTCCGACCTATAAAAAGGCTCCTGCGATTTTTTAAGTAAACCCACCCTGTTTGTTATTATTAAACACAGCTAACTACTTTCAGATGTCTTATTTAGCGGAGAGTTTTCTAGAACCCGCAACGTTCTCATTGAAACGGTTGTCCTAATCGATCTAAATGTCATTTCACCTTCACGCAACAGCACTACTTAATCGTCACCGACATAATTTTGCGTTAAAATAAAATGCATTGACTTATAATAAATTACTAGCGTAAGGACCGGGCCGACCGAATAACTAAAACGGACCAATGCATGTAAAATAACAGTTTAGGGCCAACGCGAATCGCGATTCGTGGTGCGCGCGCAGGACAAATTTGCCTGTCACAAACATGTCTAGTTGCGTGGTAAAATAAATCAAAAATTACGATATAAAGATAAAAAACATGAGATATCTTATCATCGGTAAATAACCTTATATTAATTTTGTTACAACTGAATTATTATATAAACGCATTTTTAGTTTTATTTTGCAGTTAGTTTAGTTACGTTACCAAGATTAGGCCAGGGTTGGATTCAGACCCTCAAAAATATTGTACATGGAAAATAAAATTATAATATTTAAAAAAAATATATCACGTTTGACTTCATGTTTCTTTTTTCCCATGTGCCGGGATTTTGGCGTCACGTGTCTAGTTTATTAATTTATATGGCAGATGTGAACGGCTGAGTCGGGAAGGGACGCCCTAGAAAAAAGTTTATCGACCAAATTGGCGATATTTTGAAAAGGGGCCACGTTAGAAGTACCCTTAACCGACGAGCATGTATGCGTAGATATATGGATGTAAAGGAGGCGAAAAAGGTATGTCAGGATCGTGCCGAATGGAAGTCCGTAGTCTCTGCCTACCCCTCTGGGTGACAGGCGTGAGTGTTTATGTATGTATGTGTGTATGTGTCAAGTTTATCTATGCGTTTCGTTTTTTGACGGTTTTATTTTTATTTCTGTTTAATTTTGGTCTAAAGAACTTAGTGTAAGTTAATTTTGAATACTGGTAACTAATATATTTTATATTCAATAAGGGTAAAACGAAAAGGGTACAAAAGAAAAGGATCGATCGAGCATCGACCAGAAAGGGAGCTAATTCTAATTTTATTTAAAAAACGCGGTACTCATGTACAATAAAGAAATTCTCGATATCGTAGGGTTAATATTAAATGTAAAAGGACTCAAAATAATACAAATAAGAGCCGTGGTAGCTCAGATGGTTAACGCTCGCTGTAAATATAACAGAATGCGAGTAACCCGGGTTCGATCCCCGCCGGCACCAATGAAATTGTTAAATGCAATTTTAAGTGCTGATTTTCCACGTGCTCGGCGGTGAAGGAAAAAATCGTGAGGAAACCTGCATATCTGAGGAATAAGAAAAAAATATTTAGAAGACATGTGAAGTTCGCCAACACGCATTGGGGCAGCGCGGCGGACACTTCCTTGCCCTAAAACCCTCTCATAAATGAGGGGAGACCTGTGCCCAGCAGTGGGATGTATATAAGCTGTAACTTTACGTTTTTTTAGTTTAATAATACAAGTCGACCTTTAGGTAAAATTATGGTATTTTCGCTTAGTATTATTACGATACTATGTACTACAAACTATGAAATAATGTTACAATTAGAATAATTATACTACGAAATCCGAACCTGGTTACGTTGTGTTTTGATATGACGTTTGTATTATAACAGATGCGCTACTTTTTCTTGTATGAAAAAGTTATGAGTAAAATTTAGAAGGGCCTATCCTTCCTTTTGAAATCTTTGATAAAATGCCAAAATTAATTCTCATGTAGCCATATCGAAATCAATATCTACTGAAAAATAAAAATAATTTATTGATTTACAATGATACGTTTTAAACCAGTCGCAAGGGCTACTCCTGTACCCCTGTACTAGGTTCGGAACCTGTATTACTGGGTATCCTGCTCATCCACCAAGACAATACAATAGTAATCAATAAATAGCAAAAGGCAAGGTAAGATCTAGCAATAGGGAGTAAATGAACATTACATGATAAGCATGCATGCGTTTGTGTGTGTGTGTGTGTGTGTGTGTGTGTGTGTGTGTCTTTTGTGGTTGTGTAAGTAGTGCTTTAACAATTGGTGTGGCTGTTCGAAGTATAAAAGTTATGTAATAAATTTTTCAGCTTCCTCGTAGTTTAGTGTTAATAAAAATTGTGTTACTACACGTTTAACTTTAGTTTAAGTCAAAGGGTAAATATTCAATCTACTGTTGAATTTGTTGTAAATAGATATAGATTGGAAAACGTATTGATTTTGCTTAAACTGTGTTTTATTTTGTGGTATATTGCAAATTTTGGTACTCTTACGTTTTGGTGTCTAATGATGTATGAAAGTTAAAAATGTCGATGCCTACTGTCTACTAATTTTAAATTTTTTACTGTCAATTAATTTTAAATTTTCGTCCAAACATTGACATAATATCTTGAAAAACGTTTGATTGTTCGTGTTAATCGTAATTTTGTACCTCTACATCTCTGACGTCATAGTTAACTTTCATTGGTACAGTTGCTAGATTTGACTGTATATACCAGGGTGGTCTGAAAATTTTCCGACCTAACAAAGGTACAAGAGATTTTTTCTTGAAATTTATTTATATTTTTTCTTCAAAGTCTCCTTGTTACTCCACACACTTCTAACAGCGATGCACCCATCTCTCTAACCCGTCCAAATAGTACTCGTTATTCTCTGCAAAATAATTATTAATGAAGGTGATTGTCTCTTCATTTGACGCAAATTTCTGTCCTCCAATCACAATTTTTAAATGAGGGAACAATAAGAATTCGCTTGAAGCTAGATCTAGTGAGTAAGGCGGATGGTCAACAGTTCAAACCGTAATTCGTGAATTTTTGCTTTGGCAAGCGCTGAGGTGTGAGACGGCGCGTCGTTATGGTGACACAGGATTTTATTTTCCTGCTAATGTGTTAATTTTTCCGGAATTTCCCTTATTCCAGCCTTTAGTTTATCAAGTAATGACGCGTATTATGCGCCTGTAGATAACCGATTAAGATAATTCCACGACTATCCCAAAAAACAGTCGCCATCACTTTCCCAGCCGAAAAATCAGTTTTAGTTTTTTGGAACCGGTTCCCCCCTTTGCAGTCCACTGTATTATTGTGTAGCACTGAGCTAGAAAGCAAATTCATATTAGAAGTTTCACCTTTCAAAATGCCTTCCATTTAGATCTTTCAAAATATTTTTTTATAAATATCAGCTAGTGAATGCAAACAGGAGCAATATCCTAAGGCGGCCGTGCGAGAGGTGGCTGGGGCGTAAGACCTTCCTTGCTTCCTGAATCATAGCTGCCGCTGCCTCGTGTGTAGCGCTATTGTTACTATACTAAGTTATTAGGTAACATTCAAGTAAAGTTATTGCTAAGATTATTAATAACTAATAATAGTGCCTGTCGTGCCCTTTAAAGGTCGCGCCGTGTCCCAATATCAATGTATGTGTTATCATACCAATGTTTGGGTCAATAACTGAGTGATTGAGTAGTGCCATTGCGTGAAGGTGAAATAACATTTGGATCGATTAGGACAAACGTTTCAATGAGAACGTTGCGGGTTCTAGAAGACTCTTCGCTAAATAAGACATCTGAAAGTAGTTAGCTGTGTTTACTTATAACCGTCAGGGTGGGTTTCCTTAAAAAAATCGCTGGAGAGGCTGACGGTAGAAGAAAACCTTTTTATAGGTCGGAGCTTAGCTGATGACTATAGTGTCGGCATTCAGCGAATGAAATATTGTAGTAATTGCAAATTAATTTTATGTTTCGTCGTCTTTTAGTTTTATTTTCAGCCAGGAAAACTGTAACGTCGGATATTATAGGTCTAACTCAGTTCTTTTAAAGGAGATAATTTATTTTAAATTTATTTTGTACACAAATTGTGACGTAACTTAATGAAATGTACGTCAATTTATTCCTTATGGTCCGTAACTTTCAACAGTAATATTAGTTTTACTACATCTAACAGGAATACTGAGAAATTAACAATTAGAACATGAAGATCACAATAACTTAAAAACAAATTAAAAAGCAATTGTCTAGTGTTTTTACCGGTATTATAAGTTATCAAATAGTGCACTGTTCAATAGTTAATGGTATAAAACAAAGTTGTAGGTACATTCAGCATTTATAGATACTTTTAAATTGATGAAAAATCCTTTTGGTAGTTCCAGGAAAACATCCACATAAACACGTGTTCAGACAAAAAAAGACGTGGGGTGGAAACTATTTTTACATGTTTTGATTGATTAGTAAGTATTAATTTAAAAACAACGTTACAGTATTTAAAGAAATTTGATTAAAGCCTAGATGACTAAAGAATAATATGGCCGTTTACAATATTACCCATACACGCTATATGATAAAGATGATGAGAAAGATGTTTTATACTGGATGTGTAAGGATAAAAAACAAAAACTTTCTAGACCAGTCTGGTATATATAGTCAAATCTGGCAACTGTACCAATGAAAGTTAACTATGCCATCAGAGATGTAGAGGTATAAAATTACGATTAACACGAACAATCAAACGTTTTTCAAGATATGTCAATTTTTGGATGAAAATTTAATAACTAATTGACAGTATTTTTTTCCACATGGCAATATGAGAATTAATTTTGGCATTTTATTTCAACGCGAAATCATGTTGGTGACGTAATCTTCTTGTTCAGTGTTCAGTCAACACTCCAAGTTGGTATTGTTGATCGAAGAGTGTGGCCATCTGAGACACGGACGGAGCATTCCTTAAGTATGCTTCTGTCTCGCAATTAATATGGAATTGAAAGAAATATCTATCTTATAACTGTTCTTGATAAGACAACATAACCTTATTAATAAAATGTGATCTCACAGTCAGTATAGTAATCACTTATAACCGAACAATGCCCTCTACTTCCATTTGCCATAGCTAAGGACACGGGCAACTGATCTTAGCAGTAAATATTATAACAATCACCAAAGTTCTCATTATAATATATGAAGTATATATATATATATATATATATATATATATATATATATATATATATATAAACTAAATATTACATTACACAAAAAAATCAATAAAAGTGCCATGGTGAGACGATTACTTTGCCATGTTTTGCTACTCGTACAACACACTTTTAACCTATATCTTAATCGATTATGGAGATGCGAAGAAACGGTTTTGTACTTGACACTCTGTGTATGTATTTAGAAGAGGGGGAAAATGAGCATATCTGATATTAAGGTCTCAACCGCCACCCATAAACCACCACAAAACCAAGGGAATCGCACGTGCATTGCCAGCCTTTTAAAAAAGAATGGGCTCTTTTTCTTAAAGTCCCTAAGTCGTATCGGTCCGGAAAAATTTACGGGTAGTAGACGATTCCACATGGATATTGTGCGAGTAAGAAAACTTATTGTAAATTGTAATTGCAAATCGCGAATCTTGTCGCGATATGCGATACTGAATTTGAGCGGCTGGAATTAGTCCGAACAATTCCGCATTGAACCCCAAACCCTCTCTTCTACAAATTATAGCCCTAACAAAAAGGGTTTCTTTTTAGTGTTAAACGCGAAAACTTTAGTCTTCTCGGGATTAAACTGGACTAAATTTAGTGATTCCCAATCAGGCACAGGCTTTTTCCGGTACACGGTGACATTTTTCCGAGACATCCGGTGTTTCGCCATCATCACCATCGCGTCGTCCGTATAGAAATAAATGTTATCGGTTTGCAAAATATCATTGATATAAAGAAGTAACAGCGTTGGTGATAGTACGCAGCTTCGTGGAGCAGCAGCGTTAATAGGCTTGTGATCAGAGCATGCACCGTCTACTACGACCTTGATGCTCCGATCTGTAAGAAGACAGGTTATTAAATTGCACAATTTTGCGGGAAGATCATAGGAAGGAAGCTTCGAAAGAAGCGCTTTTCTTCAAGGCCTTTATTCGAAGGCCTTCGCTATGTCCAAACTTACGACCAAGACCTCCTCCCCTTGGACTCTACTGCCTCCACCCATCTATGAATCAGGTAGACCAGAAGATCACGTGGTTCGTAACATTATACGTGGTAGAGCCACGATGCAGCTATATTATGGTTGTAGCATGAATGCGTCAGCTCGACCGGGGAAGAACCACGCTCTCACAGAACACCAGCGTAAAATAGCAGCTTTATACTGCTGTGTTTTGTATGGTGAGGGTAGAGATACGGACCTTTTTTCACTGGGAACGAGGTATTCCATCTTAGTCCTCAGGGGTGACAACGCATCTGCATTTTGATTCTTTATCGTGGATAAATGTAGATGTCTATGGGCCACAGGATCCACTTACCATCGGGTGGACTATGTGCTCGATTGTCACCCTTACTATATTTCACAATACCAATAAGTAAATAGAAAAAAGCTGTCCTTGTTTGAATTACCTAAATATCATATAAACAGATTAAAATACGGCTTCACTGGCTTCATCAACCTTTAAAGTTATGTATTGTGAATCTAGGCCGTATTTAAAATAACATTATGAACATAAATTTTTACATGAATTGTTTTACATGATAGATTGATTATATAACAAAAATATCAATTCAAATATTAAACTTCTTATTTTAATCATACGTTGGACGGAATCAGACGTTGATATGTGGTAAAGCAACACGACAGCACGAACGGGTCGGCTTGACTAACATAATGTTTCTGTGTTTTCGACAACCGAAAATTCTTTAAACTGGTAACAAAGCTTCCCTACAGTACTATAGTACAGTAGTAGATAACAAGACCTTAGATTTCAGGGTCCGAAAACGCATCTGCTTTTTGTTTCTTAATTGAGAACAATTGGTATCTATGAGCAATATCATCCTCTTACCATCAAGTGGTCTGTGTGCTCGTTTGCTATCGTTTCCTCTTGAAAAAATATAATATTATCATCATCTTTGAAAAGCAAACAACAATCACAAACTGTCGACAATTATCTGTTGATAATTTATGAGAAAAACATAGGATAAATATTTTAATTAATGTGTAGTGTTCGCGTAAATTTAAGAAATCATTAAATATTTTATATACAGTGTTACACAATCCCGTACTACAAAATTGTGATATTACGTATTAGATCTAATGAATAACATTCATCTGTACTGATTTACTCGTGCTCGAAAGATCAAGCGACAAAATTGAAAGACGTTCTATTTGGCTAGGATACAAACTTAGTACTTTCGCCTTAGTAGTAGATAAATTGAATGCCTTAAACGCCTTTTGCTTGTATTTGAATTTTAGCAGCTCCGAAAAAAACGCACAAATGTTACTCCATTTATCCATTGTTTACGTAGCCACTGAAGTTGTTGTTTTGCTTTAGTAATCGTTTGACTGTCGGTGAAAATCAAACAGCAATAGCTGCGAAAAAATGGTTGCTCCCGCTACTTGCAAAGTTATTGCTATAATTCGATTTCTTTTGTGCAAAAGGAACTACAGCTAATCAAATTCTTAAATAAATGTCTTGGTGTCTATAGTAAGAAAGATGCCTGCTTTTATTTTTAACACTTTGGCAACAGTTTTTCTTACGGTTTCAAATTGTTTTTCAGTAAATGATGATGCCTCTTCTCACGTTTTATTTCCCTCCGTCGCTTCTTACAACACCGATGTGATGACATGGAGTACCCTTACGCCGCCACCACACGAAGGTTGTGTCAAGACTGAACATTTAAATCTATTATGAACATGCTGCGGCCCATCTCTTGTTCTCCTTCTGTCGCCTATTACTATTATATAAGGTAGTGAATTTTCTTTCGCTGCCATGAAGCAGCAAGGTTTAACTTAGTATAGATAACTATACGAAAGATAATAAAGGTTTAATTATAAAAATACAATTTGAATATGACAGCTATATAAAATGCGGCTTTTAGAGTTGATTAGAAATATCAGCTCTGGGAAATTAAATTTACTGTATAAAATTGCCACCACACCCAGTCGTGATGCCTAACTAAGGTGTGTTCGCTTAGAAAAGAATGCGGAATACAAATTATATGGGTGTGATAACAAAAGTAACATTAAAAATGTTGGTAATATTGAATACAATTTGTTACGCTAAATGAGTGCGGTTTAAATTCACTAACCATCCATGGAATTTTAGCCAAGCACTGAATTATAAGTAAAATTAAATAAGACCAGTACGATTCAGGTAGTATTTTAGTTCTTACAACTGAGCCCGAGCCCCAATGCCGAGGGCTGCATGCGGGGTCTGCCGAGGGTGACCGTATATTTTCTTAGCTGATCGTGGGACCAAAATGTGAAAATCGATATTTTGAAGAACTCAATTTTCCTTTATTGGATCTGTCCGTATGTCTGGAAGAGGCTCTTTGAACCTCACCAACACCCTGCAACACAATTTCCCAACCTGGGACGAGCCGTGAAGTGAATGGCACGTCTGCAGCCGAATCTCAATCGTAAACACACCAGGAAATGGACAATAAAAAGTTCGCTAGGCCTTACAAGCCTTGTGGGGCAGCACGGAAGAGGTACAGGAGACTGATAGCAGTTGAGATACGAGCCGAAGAGGCGTCCTCTCTCTGCCAGAAGCCCTGGGACGAGATTCCTCTACCCAAACCTCCCCCCAGTTGCGAAGGCGAAAAAACGCAGTCGGTCTGAGGAGGAGTCCACCAAAGACCAGCCCAAGAAATCTATGAAGCTGGTAATGGAGGAGAAGAAGCTCAGCTTCAGTGCCATAGCTGGCTACGCGCGTGTAGGAATTCGCAATTCAAGTCCGATGAGCATGGAGCAGATACAGCTGGTCTACCGGGCACTGACACGGGCTATCACTAAGACAGCCTGTGGGGCGCAACTGGGAATGGGACCAACATTTTGCGGGTTTCACTCACAAGCCAGGTTGGATTCTGGTAACGTGCCTGAATAACGCAAGCCAGGACTGAATTGTGGGTGAAGTTGGAAAACTGAAACTCTGGCCAGAGGCAGAGCTCTCGATAATACCCGATGGCAAACTGCCTAAGCCTTAGCTGATACATTCCAAAACGATGGACAATTGTCAAAATTCTATTTATACATAAGCCTGGTAGAAGGGATTACGATTTACCAAAGTATTTGGACCTAGAAGCCTATCTTCTTTTCTTCTTAAGACACTGGAAAATGTTATAGATAAATATATAAGCGATGCAGCTCTAGCTCCGAGGTCCATACATTACACCCAGCATGCTTACCGCAGAGGAAAATCTACGGAAACAGACCTGATCAGTATTATTGACAGGGTCGAATAATCACTGGCGATAAAGAAATATTTCTTTGTGTCTTTCTATTGAGGACACCTTCGACAGTAGCCCAACATCACTGCTAATTGGGGACCTGACATCTAAAAATGTTGACCCTACAACCATGAGGTGGGTCAACTCGATGCTCTCAAACAAAAGAGTAAAAATAGCGCTGTTTCAAACTTCGATTAAGTTGCAACTACAAGAGGTTGCCCACAAGGAAGTGTTTTGTCATATTTTCTTTGAACTCCTGCGGTTGACCAACTATTGTACAAAATGGCAGATCTCCGCATTGACACACGTGGGTATGCTGATGATCTTGTGATTATTGCGAGGGGCTTTTGCCAAAATACTTTATCGTTGATCATACAAAGAGCTCTAAACACCATATATAACTGGTGTAAGGATAACAGTTAATTAGTTTATGCTGATAAAACTGTTATAATACCCTTTATCAAAAAGAGACGGTTGGAAAAAAAATTCACACCAAGACTCAATGGTAGTTCCACTGAAATTAAATACTTGCCCATAGCAATCGACTAAAAACTAACATGGAACTCTCACTTTAGCAAAGTCTGTCATAAGGCAAAAAATGCTTTAGGTTCCTGCAGTCGTTTGGTCGGGAACAACTCGGGGTTGCGTTTCGGTACGCTATACAAGGTGGCGAGGGCTAGTTTGTATAGTATTAACACCCAGGGCGGTTTGAGCTTGCTTTCCTACAGATTGAGCTCCATATTCTACTCAATTGAGGAAACTCCGGTCTTAAGCATGATCTCAGGTATCATGCGTGAACTATTAATTTTAATAAAAAGTATATAGTGGAACTACCCACCAGAAAAAACTGGCTTAATGGACAGGTTATCTGAGATGTCAATAGCCTTGGTATACCGAGGAGTCAAAAATGGGCCTCGACGTAGGCTTTGGTATTTCTGGCTAACGCCTCAAATTCAAAATTAGTATGAATTTACTTATAGGTATTTACCTCTATCTTTCAGGCAGAAATTCTGACCATATTTAAATGAGCGGAAATCAATCTGCAAAAAAACATTACGTCTAACTTAGTGAACTCGAAGCTAGTTATAGTCTGCGTAAACCGTCTAAACGCCCTGGCATGTTACAACATGGTCGTCTTAATGGGTTCCCGGTCACGTGGGTATTGTAGGCAATGAACTTGCTGACAAACTCGCACGGGAGGGCGCAAAGAATACACAATTTGGACCCGAGCCATTTAGTGGAATCTTAGAAAGCCTAGTCCGATTGACCATTTAAACTATTTATCACAATAAATCACTTAAGATCTGGTCTGATAAACCAGGCTTAGAACATTCTAAAACCTTAATCCGGGCTTTTAAGTTCGCTTCAGAAGCCCTGGGATTAAATAAAAATAAATTGCCCACTCTGGCAAGAGCCCCAACTAGACACTTTTGTCTTAAAAATCACAGGTCCAGACTGCGACTAAACAACTCAAGGATGTGCCGGTTCTGTTCCCTAACTGAAGAAACTCAATCTGCTGGTCTCTTTTCCTAGACCTGCAAGGCTGCTCGCACTTAATATAAAAATACTCTTATAATGAGGTTCTGTTGTATTAACGTATCACAGCATTATTACAGGTTACGATTATCAGATAGCGATTAAATTAGAAGGTTATCAATTTATGTCATCTTAATCTTTTTACCGTGAATACACATGTCCGAAAATAAAGCATATCATTTCATGATTGTCGTAAGAGGCGACAGTGGGAAACTAACTGGGAGATGGTCAGCAGTGTCTTCCTAATAACAACCAGAATATAAAACTGCTGTTGTCAACCCCCCCCCCCCGCCAGCGTGCGTGACAACTAAGCCACAACTAAGTCGAATATACCCCTCATGAGACACTATAGGAAGGCTTAAGTTCTGTAGTGGAATTTAACAAGCTGTAAGAATGAATGATCTTAATTTTAAATTAAACTGTAACAAAATATGTGTCATCTATGCACTTCATATATTTATTTCAATTTTTATCGCTCCCTGGCTAGCGGTCAATAAATAAGTCAACATTAACGACTCTTATAAGTTATTAAAAATGTTGCTAAAACTGGAAACATTATAAATCTTGAATTTTACCAAATGCAGTCGAATTAAATTTTATCGAAGATTTATATTAAAACTCTAAAAAAAGATTAGACATATAAATTAAAATTATTAATTCCACTTTTTTCTCGGCTGCTTCAGAAGGAAACAAGTAAAGAAGTTTTTTTTATGTAATATGTACTATGTCTACTTTTTGGCACGCTCTTTTTTTTCAATCTTAACTAATATTTGCCGTTTAATGATGGCGTTCTATAACTTTATCTTTTCGCGTGTGTCGTCAAAGGTCATCGTCGATAGACCTTATTACTAACAATTGATTAAAATCAACACGAAGCCATAAATAGTACATTAGAGAAAGACATTCCTAAACAATCACTTTTCATCATTTCCAAAAAACACAGATAATTAATCACAATTTATTAAGCTCCTACTTTTGTTATAATTATAGTTAGTAGATTAGATAAATAGAAAACGATTTATTTTAAAATCATTAAAACTACAAAATAAGAATGAAAAATAAAACGACTGAAACCTAGCAAATTTATATAAAGTAAAATTTTATCGAGTATATTATTAGTTTTATTGAATGATTTTTTTTTTGGGATTTCAGCTGACTTTTTACGATATTTACGAATAAGAGTCGAAATTAGCCTAAATGAAACGTACAAATATAATAAATAATGTGATCCATTTCGATACCAAACATTTTTCTGATAAATTTACTTTATAATATACTACAATAAACAAACTCCACGACGATCCTTTTATTGAATAAGGGTATAAATAACTCTAATCCAATGACGTACGTGTATTGTGTTGTTCGAAATAAATATGGAACGGAATTGCTATACTTTTACCTTAACGTACGCTACGTGAAAGACTATTGTTTGCATGATGATGAATGATATTCATAGAAACGAGCACGAACGCTCATGACGACGCAAATAAAAGACAATCTGCTTTTGCCACTCTTATAATAGAGTTTTGTGAATATAAACCTATGTTTATCATACGTAAAAGAAATGGAAACCTTTTACAAACGTGCTGTGGTTATCAAATTCGTCTGTCAAGCTTAATGATTAAGGCAAATCCCTACCACGGAAGAAAATGCCTCCTACCCATATCCAGTTAAAGAAAAAGATTTGTACACAATGTGACAGGTTGTACATTCAGAAAGGAAGAATTCAGTTTTAATCTTGCATGGATAGCTTAGTAGTTTAAATTAATGTATTCAATTAATTTATGTGAACTAGAATTTCTGAAAGCGGGTGGAACACCGGTACTAGAAGTCCTTCAGAAGCTCTTCAATTTCGTCCTCCATGTTGGCACTACTCCGGAGGCGTGGGGCAGAAGTGCGGTGGTCTTGTTCTTTTAAAAAGACGACAACGCTCTCTTGAAGAACTACAGACCGATTTCCCTTCTGAGCCGCGTCTACGTACTGTTTTCGAGAGCCATTACGAATCGCCTCGCACGCAGACTCGACGACTTCCAGCCTCCCGAACAAGCCGGTTTCTGAAAAGGCTTCAGTACCATAGACCACATACATACCCTGCGGCAGATGGTACAGAAGATAGAAGAGTACAATCTGCCACTTGGCCTGTCGTATATGCCTTTGATTCCGTCGAAATTTGGGCGGTGCTACAGTCCCTTCAGCGGTGCCAAGTTAAGTGTCGGTATATCGAAGTGATGAAATTTTTGTACAGTAGGGCTACGATGGCTATCCGAGTACAAAACCAGAGTTCGAAACCTATCCAACTGCAGAGAGGTGTAAGACAGGATGACGTTATATCCCCGAAACTCTTCATCGCTGCATTATAAGACGTTTTCAAGCTACTGGACTGGAAAGGATACGGTATTAACATCAATGGCGAGTACATCACTCACCTTCGATTTGCCGACGATATAGTCCTTATGGCAGAATCGCTGGAGGACCTAAGCACTATGCTCAATGACCTCAATGGTGTCTCCCAACGGATAGGTCTTAAGATAAACATGGACAAAACAAAAATCGTGTTTAATGTCCATGTCACACCTATGCCGGCGGTTGTTTGGAGCACTATGCTCGTAGTTGTTAACGAGTATGTTTTCCTGGGACAAATAGTCCGACTAGGTAAGTCCAACTTCAACCGAGAGGTCAATCGACGGATTCAACTCGGCTGGGCAACGTTCGGGAAATTACGACACGTCTTCTCGTCAGGCATACCTCAATCTCTGAAAACTAGATTGTACAATCAGTGCGTGTTGCCAGTGATGACTTATGGATCTGAGACGTGGTCCTTCACTGCTGCCCGTATGAGGACGCTCACGGTCGCTCAGCGAGCTATGGAGAGGGCTATGCTCGGAGTTTCTCTGCGTGATATACTCAGAAATGAGGATATCCGCAGTAAAACCAGAGTGACCGACATAGCCCAACGGATTAGTAAGCTGAAGTGGCAATGGGCCGCCCATATAGCTCGAAGAACCGATAACCGATGGGGAAGAAAGGTTCTCAAGTGGCAGCCTCGTACCGGTATCCGTAGTGTAGGGCGATCCCCACTAGATGGAGTGACGACCTGGTAAGATATGCGGGAAGTCGATGGATGCAGATGGCTCAGGACCGTGCTTTGTGGCATTACTTGGGAGAGGCCTATGTTCAGCAGTAGACTTGTGAAGGGCTGTAATGATGATGATGATGTAAACTAACGCTTTTTCAATACTTTTACTATAGCGTAATATACACGCAAACATTTAGAGCTTATTTTTAAAAAAAAAGACCCACAGCCACTTATATGATAATAAGATAGGTTTAACATATTCTAATTAATGATTACCGAACCAAACACTCGTTAAACAGCTTTGTAATTATAATATGAATTTGTTATAATTTTAAAAACTACCAGGGAGGCCTATATTCAGCAGTAAACGTATGATGATGTGATAATGAAGGTAATTTGTGACTGCTAAAGAATACAAAGGATTCAAACTCACAAGTCTTAAGCTGTAAGGTGTATAGTATTAAACAGTAATAAATTAATACACACACAGCACAGTCTAAGTAGGCTCGTAACGCGTGTTGCAAATGACCAAGTTTTTTGTAGTACGTAGTACACATACGTTTACAATATAATTTCAATGGTATCGCATGGAAAAATATGCCGTGGAAGACCAACGGTCTGAGTTGCGTGTTAAGTAAAGCCTCAAGCCGACGAGACGACATTTAAGTTACGAACGCTTAATGTCACTTTCAGTGATTTTTAAGATAACATTAAATAATTATATGTAAAACCAAAAATAAGCAGCACTAAATACCAGTATTGTAGGCGAGGAATAATCGATTACATATAGAGTTAGTTTATGTAAAGGAAAATCAATTTAATGTCAGTTAATACTGGTCTTGCAACTGAGCTAAACTAACTCTAATATCACAGATCTAATTTGCAATTTCGCCATTCATTTTAGCATTTTTATTTGTGAAAAACAACTACAATCTTGTGGTGGTTATTTAATAGTACGAAAAAGTAAAAATAAATATTTCATAATTTTGTACTATCTAAATCAAATTTGTTGTAAAATCTTGGCCTTTGGGTCTGGGTTATTGATATAGATTGATAAGGGAACGCTGTACGTGATAGGGAAATCACTACGTGGAAATTATCAATGTTCATTATCTCTCATGTATTTTTAAGTAGGGCTCAAAATTGCTATGAGAGCTATCTTTGATGTCCATGCTTTCCAGCGTTTCTAATAGCAATTTAAGATACGGCGGCGATAGACGGCTTAATATTTTTTTATTAATAAACAAGCCAAATACAATCTTCTTATATATTGTCCGCTATCCGTTAGTCTCATCGAAAATTACTCGACTGATTTTGATGAAATTTTTTGTGTGTTTCCTTGTGTCCTTGGGTGGTTTGGATTTACAATTGGACCCGGTAGGTAGCGCTGTTGTCGAGATCCAGGAATCACCCTTTTGAAGCTGGGGTAGATAGCTAGTTTTAGATAAAAATTGAATTGTTTCTGCTGTGGTGTTATTTTGGGGTATTTATATAGTTTTCTCATCTAGTTGAACATATAAATGAAAATGATAGGGGGAAAGGCAAAGAAACCGGCGGACTATACCGGCGGTATCGAAAAACAACGCGTTCTGAATTGGAACCCGGAGCTCTCCGTCATAGAGTCACCGTCGCCTTAGATGACATGAGAGGTTGACCGCGATTAGCCCGTTCACAGAAACGACCACAGGAATAATTTCGGTCGTCAAACCACCTCACACGCCGGTCACCTCGTGAGTTAGGTCCAGATATTTGGTCTGCTTATCTGTTTCGGCTTTCACAAGGTTTTCGTCGTAAGGAATGGTAATGTCGACCAAAAATATGTTTGACTGTGCCCGGTTATTTTTATTATTATACTCTTTATTACACACAAACAAAACCTATTGGCCGTTTGGTGTCACTACGAATATACGCGGTAGAGCCATGCCACATTATATTATCGTTGCAGCACGAAAAGTTCGGATTTTCTGGGAAAGTACCATGGTCTCACAGAATGCCAGCGGAAAATAGCAGCTAAATACTTGCACGGCGCGTGTGATTTTCCGGTGACCCTTTTTACTGGAAACGAGGCCATCCATTCCATCTTAGTCCTCAGGGCTGACAACGCATCTGAATTTTGATTCTTAATCGAGGGTAGATGCAGGTATCTATGAGCCTATGCATCCGCTTATCATCAGGTGGATTGCATGTGCTTTTATTACCTTTATTCTTTAAAAATATCTTTGCGACCTTAAAGTATCTGGATATTCCTTATTGGTCATTAATATATCAAAGCAAGCCATCTGTATTAAATATATAGTTAAATCCATTAAATGTTATTTGGTTCTATATTTAGAAATTAAACTAAATGAACTAAAATTCGCAAGTAAAATTAAATATTCAATTCTTATTAGTTTCGAAACAGATAGATTGGCTTATTAGTCATTAGCACAGCATAACGTTATTTGTAATTTGGCTACGAGGAACTCCAACATATTGAAATTATATTATTTAAATGATGTTTTTAGAAATAAACATACGATCATTTAATGTAAAAACACAACATCTAAAATAGCTTTAGTTAATAAATTTTGTAAATATGAGTAACAAGCACAAGCTAGTTATTTAAGTAACTCGACTTCAAAGTGTCAGTACTTTTTTCAATGAGCAAAGTACACGTTTTTATAACAAAGTTTCAAAAAATCTATAAGGTCTGCCTAAAAATAAGCTTATAATTTTTGCTTAACAAATGTTAAATGTAAAAGGTTATTATAATGTTAAGGAATTCACTACTGTTAATGACATCTGAAAATAAGAAGAACGTAACCATAATGTTCCGAAATGTCTTTACGATTATGTGTACTACATAGATTGTAGTATTTTATTTACAAAAAGTGCTACTGTGTTTCTTCTTAGTTCTTCCTAGGATATGTATTTTCTGAACCATAAAGGTTAAATACAGTAAAGCAAATGCTCTCTCTCTCTCTCTCTCTCTCTCTCTCTCTCTCTCTCTCTCTCTCATCACGAAGAGAACTTTATGATAGGTAAAAATCTGCCACCCTGCTACCGAACGTGTTGATGAACTTAATATGTCTGCGAAATAATTTTAAACTCTCAGACATACGTGCTTCCTTACGATTTTTCCTTCACCGCCAAACACGTGGTGAACCAGAAAAAAAAACTTACAGCTTACATTAGATTAAGCGAAACGTGAAAATTTTGTCTATGTAGTAGGACTCTCTTTCTGCATAGGAGCCCGTCTGAGTAAGTACCATCCTAATCTATTTCTGCCGCTAAATAACAGCGCTTGCACTGCTGTGTTCCGATCTGAATGGTATATCCAGCATTATTATAAAAAAAGTTAAAGTAACAGCCTATATTTCTGCCACTCCTGGGTACAGGCCTCTGCTCATTTCTGAAAGGGTTTTCAGGCGAGGAATAGTCCGCCGCGCTGCCAATTTGTGTGTTGGCGAACTTCACATGTCTTCGAAATATTTTTTCTTATTTCTCAGACATGCAGATTTCCTCACGATGTTTTCCTTCACCGCCAAGCACGTGGTAAATCAGCATTTGAAATTGCAACTAACAATTTCATTGCCGCCGGCGGGGATCAAACTCGGTTTGCTTGCGTACTGTGAAATTTACATCGAGCGCTAACCTACCACGGCTAGCATTAATATAGGCTATAAGGAATTCCATCTTAGTCGTCAAAAGTGAAAACGCATCTGTAGCCTTCTTTGTTCGAAGTAAGCTGCAAGTGTCTATGGACTACAGTTGCCACTTACCATCGTTCGGACTGTAAGTTCGTTTTCAGTTATAATTAAAAGAGACGCAAATAAAAAAAAAGTTTTAATTGAAAGCTATAAATAAAATCCATAAATTCATTTTATTCAACGTGTTAATTTAAGGAAACATTATTAGAATAACATCAAAATTTTTATAAAATATTTAGATAAATTTTCAATATTTAAATAAATTTTTAATATATAAATAAATTTTCAATCCTATTTGAATTTATTATACCCCGTAGCAAGTTATAAGATATACTAACCTTTGAACCAAGCACACTATATACAAAAGAAAATCGGTCTTTTGCTTAAAACTAACACACCTACTGAGTAAGTACACAGTCTATGATGGCACTTTTATTTTATTTGTGTAATTTTTTGTCAAATTTAAAAGTAGGCAATAGTTTTTTTTTCTATTATCGGCACTTATCCATCTAAAATCACATGTAAATCTTCTAAAACCTACTTTCGTCAATCCTGTGCAAAAAAACTTCAAAGCGATTTGAAAACCGCCCTGCGACAGTTTCGTTTTATAAATGAATACATTTATCGATTCGGGTTAAAACCGAGATCCTCTCCTCCTGTACCTCGTAAAATAAATCCTATTCGCTGTTATTCTAAAGTTATATTCTAAAAGTAGTGAAAAGATATTAAACTTAAACAACCTAATGCTTTAACGGCTTAATATTTAATGTCATCTGCTTCTAACCACAAAATTTTCAAAGAAGAAAGTATGTAAATATCTTTTGAAATTGTAATTCTGCTAAATGAGTTTACGCTTAACTCATAAAAAGGAAATTTTTTGTTTATCAAGCGTTCGGAGTAGTAGAAAAACAAAAGCTATCAATTATCTTTTAAATACATTTTATCAACAGTGAATCCTAGTCATACCAACTCGAAAGAAATTCCTCACAACCTGGAATTTGTTAGAAGTTGTAGAACTTATTTTCTATCTAGGCGCCGTCTGGATGGCTATCATCCTCTTTTCTATTTCTGTATTCCGTCATTCCGTACTAGTCCTCAGAGATGCCAACGCATCTGTAGCCTTTAAAAAATTAAAAAGAATAAGGCTATGGGGAGGGCTATGCTCGGAGTTTCTCTGCGTGATAAACTTAGAAATGAGAGTATCCTCACTAGAACCAGAGTTACCGACATAGCCCAACAAATTAGTTTAGCTGAAGTGGCAATGACCCTGCCATATTGCTTAAAAAACCAATAATCGATGGTGAAGAAAGGTTTTAGAGGGGCAGCCTCGTATCAGTAGCCAAAGTGTAGGGCAGTCAACTACTGGAGTGACGACCTGTAAGACATGCAGGAAGTCGATGGAAGCTGGTGGCTCAGGACCATGATTTGAACTTCCTTAGGGGAGGCCTATGTTCGACAATGGACTTGTGAAAGGCTGTAATAATGATTAATGATGAAATCGGTGCTAAGACAGTGTATTGAGGAATTAAAGCTTCATCTTTAGAGTCTATTATAAAAAATAAAACATTTCTCCATATAATTATGGAGAAAAGTTTTTCTTAAGTTTTTTTAGAAATAGCATGATATTACTTGCTCTATAATCCTCTCAATTTTTAAATAAGAATCGTGCATTGGTCTCTTGTAATATTCCCTATTATTAAACAAAATATTTTTATAACAAGTATAGTGCTTAAAAATATTCCAGTTTATTTTTATTACATTAACAATCAAATAATATATTTGTGTATCTGCGTTTAGAATATCAATTTATCACTGTTAATCGTGAATTCACATCTGAACTTAAGCCCAATATTTCATATACGCGTAAATATTAATCTTACAAGTATCTAAATGGTATACACAAATTTACTAATTTACACAACAATTTCGGTTAATAAAGAGTGAACGGGGATTGTAAAACTCCAACCCATTCTAATCGTGTGGGTTGTAACCGAGTCCGAACTCTGCCTTATATCGGGAGTTATCAAACTTTTAACAGTGCTCATCTGTACAACATTGTTACTACTTACGAACCTCATAATGAGGACTGAACCCAATTTGTGTGATATAAATCCCATTGCATACTAATTTATTCGCTGTTTATAAACGATGATTTTCATAAGAATTTACACAAGCTTAATATGTTTCATATTAGCTATATTTTATTAGTAATGATATTCAATTAGTAACAATAGCTTATACAGTATTTGACTCATCGCGCGGAATGAAAAAAGATTCACGGTCATAAATAAAATATCCATACTAGCGACCGAGAGCGGCGTGAAAGATACAAAATTTGATGCATTCATGTCATTGACAATGCATTTGCATTTTCACTTTTAATTACGTATAGGTGATGTTGTCCATGCGTCCTACGCTTACTATCAATTGCTCGTTTGTTTTTCATTCGCTTCTTAAAAAAATCATGTTACAAACGCTTATATATATTTTATATATTATATATATTATACAACAAGAATTTTCAAAACATTAAAAGAGAATAGCGTCGTGATATTTTCACAGTAACCACTTGGCCTTAACTCTACATTTGTCATGTAACTGTTCAAATTGGACGAATCAGAACAACACGGTTAAGAAAAATATTTGATTCTGGGATAACTCAAGCTCTTATGAATTGTCTTCCATACACTTTGACGGTATTCTCTCTCTCTCTCTCTCTCTCAGACGGTTATTTGACAAACAATTGCCTTCATGGTCAAAACCATCATTTCCAGTTAAGCACCCTGTCCAAACTATGAGAAAATCTTAATTTAATTTAAGCATGCTAACTAGCATAATCATTTCTTAAATTTACGCGAACACTACACATTGAATAAAACTAAATTTACGGATTTTTATCGCGTTTATTTCACTACTTTTACTTATTTTTAATTCCCGACGTTTCGGGTGCTTTACAGCAACCATGGTCACGGGGGGGGACTGAGATGTTTGACGTCCCAATGTCATAGTTAGTCACTAGGACTGACCATGGTTGCTGTAAAGCACCCGAAACGTCGGGAATTAAAAATAAGTAAAAGTAGTGAAATAAACGCGATAAAATCCGTAAATTTAGTTTTATTCAATATGCTAACAAGCACTTTTTAAGTACACGGTATAACTCATATCTGCTGTATGAAAGGCTAATAAAATGATAATTTAAAGTATTTGACTTATTATTGCTAAATTTGGTTACATGCATTTGAAATTATAATTTTTCTTTATACGTTCATTACTGCATAATCAGCCTCTAAAAGCCCAATCAAATCCTTTTTAGACGGATTGTCGAACGCTTTATCAGACCGCCCCGCCCCCCCTTCACTGGTCTGGATATTTAACGACTGACGTATATAAGATGGTTTATATATCTATCTAGCGGAAGCCATATCTTGACGACAATTACTCATAGTCATACTTATGGGACGAAGCGACACGATGGATTTTAAAGCATGATATTTTGAATTAAAAAAATGTAAAATATACATCTACGTCTACATATATTCTCAATTAATAATTAAAATGTAGAGTTGTTATTTATTTATTTATTTAATAATTACTGTGATACATCTTAATCTAAGAGTTACAAAGAGCGGACATGTAATAGCCTTATGGCATTCTCTACCAGTGAACCCTGGGAGAATTAGAAATGCAATAGTTGGTAGGTGCTAAAAATATGAAAATGAATAGACATATGTTGTAAATACATACTGATGTACATATAGAAAATAATAATGCAGTTTTCCTCAAGATAGTGTTGCCGGACTAGGTTTTTAAACGTGTACTTATTCGATGCTTTTCTTATATCAACAGGCAAGGCGTTCCAGAGAGGTATTGCCTGAACTATAAAAGAAGACTTAAAGAAACCAGTACTATGCTGAGGTAAATGAATCTTAAGGACGTTAGAGGAACGAGGTTCACGATAAAGAGTTAAATATCGAGTTTCGTTATCGCCCCTGAGGAATATTATAGTATACATTACATACATTATAGTATATTTCTCGGCAAGCTTTTATCAATAAATAAAATAAATCGTGAAACAAATTCCTGCTGTCACACAAAGGACGATCAAAACGATTGATTATTTCTATTATCAATACAATAGAGTCATTTAGCGGATTGATATTCCCTGACTCAACCGCTTATTTCTTAATGTGTTTCGGTCCATTCGTCGCAGTTAGTTAAAAGAGTTCTAATGCGATACTTTATTAATTGTATCATCTAATAGTCATAATTTTCTTCTTCAGTAAATTCTACATAACTGCTGTTAATTGCTGAACATTCATGTATTACATACACAAAAATAATTCCATGGATGGAAGAGACCACTGAGAAACTGATACAGAATATGGGAAGCAGTATCTCGGTAACAACTCAATAATAATATGAAATTTCATCCCGGATCTCTCCGATGTGGCGCTGATTCTCGATGCCGCTGGCACTGTCGCTGGGTTCTTTTCCTTGTGACCTAAACCTCCTAATAAATAAATACTCATCGGAGGCCGTAGCTCAATAGCGACCACACAATAACTTGCGTGGTCATTATCGGCCCAACTCCAATAGTGCCCTATATTCAATCTGCCTATGCTATTATCATCATCATCATCATAGACAGGACTATGCTTGCGAATAAACTTGATATTTTAGTAATCATTACCATTCCGTTTGAAAAGCACCTCTTGAAAATCGAAACAGATTATAAAAACAAAAAATATGGTCCTGGCCCATAAGCCGATATATATTATCGGGTTATATATAAGGCCCGATATGTATGGTGGTCTGTCGACTGATATTATTACAATTATTTCTTTTTGCGAAAGGATTAATCCTGGTCAGCCTGTCAGGTAGTCTGAGGTGACTGGAATGTGACGGAATGCTTAAAGCTAAAATGAAGAAGGCGGTACAACTCGAGACGAGAAAATAATATAAGAAATATTACCCCCTATGAGGATATTTAAATGGGAGGTTTATGTTCAGTAGTGGACTAAGAGTGGGCTGTTATAAATACACAAAATATTTATTTAAAACAACTAATACTCTGCATTCAGGTATTTTAGGATAAAGTATTTAATAATAAAATTATAAATGCATAGAAGTTGTCCATGAAGCTAATCACGTCTTTCCGAATACCCTTGTATCTTCTTTGCAATGATATATTTGCATTTTCAATTAACTGAAGCGCTAACAAGAAAATTTAAATTTTAAAAGAAACATAACTTTAATTGCTATGTCTTAATAGAAAAATAGGAACTTTCTAACAAGAAATACGTGTCTTCACACCTTATACATAATAAGGCATTCTAATATAATTTGATAATGTTTCCCAATTATTTAAAATTCAAATTAAAGACAGGGCTTTTAATAAATTGCACTCTTTAGTAAAATAAAATAAAAAAATAAAAAATATAACAGGTATGAAAATTCAAAAAGGCAGTTCTTAATAATCGAAATTGATCAGGTCTTGAATATTTAACAAGTTTAAACATTTTATTAAACAAAATTTTAGAAAAAGGGTTATTATAATATTAATGAATAAATGATTGATAAAAACCCTTAGGAATGAGGTGATCGCTTCCAAGCTGTTTCTAAAATAAATGTAATAATTTGTACAACCACTCATATTGCATAATTTAGTATTTTTTAAATCCCGCTGGGTTTCCTTTTTTCGAACCAGTGGTAATGTAAAAATTACTTTCAATTAGAATTAAATGTAACCCATATTGAATAAAATTTATTCTAATATATTGCAACCTATAAAAGAATCGTAGTCGTATAATTAGCCCAAATCTTTCTTTTTTAAATACTTCAAGGTAAGCATTAGTTATAACATTCGTTTAAAAAGTAATATAAACTTTAAGTTTCTTTAATAAATACACATATATGAAGATATCGTACGTAATCCAGCATAATATATGGGAACGGCTATTATTTCCCTTATATTTTTTAGCAGACTTCAGCCGCTCTTACAGAAACATTTTTACATACATTCTTGTAAAAACCTCAGCGTCCGAAAGTGGTTTCTATAAAGTAAGATAAGATAGTATATATTTCTTTGAACGTAGATCTTCCGAATTAGATTGAGTAATAATTAAATAATAAATTTTATAATGTAACTAGCTTGCCAGGCAGACGTTGTTCCGCCCTCTTCGAGGACCCTATGTCACGACCTATTAAAAATCCTTCAATTAGCAAAAAAAATTGTGTATCATTCATAGGCAACAAACTATCCTATCTCTCAAGTTGGACCAAACTGCACACGGTGTGCAAATTTGATTAAAATCGGCTAAGTAGTTTAGGAGTTCATCGCGGACAAACAACGTGACACGTAATTTATATATATTAAGGCTAGCAATTCGTTCCGGTTTCGCGCGGGTAATTTCTGGATCTCAACGACAGCACCACCTGCTGGTTCAATTAAAAACCTAAACAATTCCGGGACCCACTCCAACACATTTGAAAAGTTTCATCAAAATCGGTTAAGCCGTTTAAGAGTAGGTCGATGACAAACACATGCACAGAAGATACAAGAACATATAATATACGAGTACATATAAAACTTATATCAAACCCACCAAAAACATACGTGAATAATTTAACTTTAAATAAAAATTACGAATCGACATCAAGAGGTAAAACATAGTAAAGAGGTAAAATAGGTATAGCATCATCATCCCCTAATTTCCACTAACCCTGAAATAAAATCTATTTCATATAAAAGGAATCATTTGAATCAGGTCAGCCTTTTCTGAGCTATCAGTAAATATAAAAAAATACGCGTGGAATATAAAACATCCCTGGTTTTTTACTCGGGTAAAAAAGAAAAACAAGTTTGGCACGTTCTTTTTTACCTAGGTCCTCTCCTCTCTTTTAACTTGGTCCTCTTTTTTACCGTTTGTAGTTATTAACATTAAAATTATATTATATTTAGGATAAAAATAACAAAGGAGCACACAGTTCACATGGATGATATGGCGGCGACTAAGATGGAATGTCTCATTTTCACTAAAAAAGAGTCTCCGGATCTCTTATACACGTACAATATGAAACACAGCGGCCATAGAGTTAGTATTTCACATTTTTTTTATAGAATAGGGTGACAAACGAGCACACAGTCCACCTGATGGTAAGTGGTTGCTGCGGCCCATAGACATCTACATCTATCCTCCATTAAAAATCAAAATGCAGATGCGTTGTCACCCGTGAGGACTGAGATGGAATGCCTCGTTTCCAGTAAAAAGGGTCTCCGGTTCTCTACACTCACCATACGAAATACAGCAGCATTAAGCTACTATTTCACGCTGGTATTCTGTGAAAGCGTGGTCCTTCCCCGGTCGAGCCGACCCATTCGTGCTACAACTATACTACTAATATAACTGCAGCATGGCTCTACCACGTATAAATCTCATGTAATCACCGGGTAGTGGCAGTGTAAAGAAATTCACTACCTAATAACATATCGTGAGTGTTGGGGTTTCGTAAGAAGCGACGGAGGTAAAGGAACGAGAGACTAAAACAAAGATATCTTATTGGTAACATCTTAAAATAGTAAAAAGATGTGCCAACCCGCTTGCCAAGCATGGCAACTATATCAAATATCCTTCCTATTATATGAGGCAATCTATGACTTTTTACTGGCTGTATTAGAATCTACAAATCCGATAACAGATAATGTTGACTGTTTTTTTCTGTAGGATAAGATTTTAAAACAGTTCCATATAAATTGAATATCAATGCTGTTAATAATAAAAGGAACTTAATAAAATTACATACTTCACTTCTCACAAAAATAAAGGGAGGCGAAAATACTTTTAATTGAAGGGCATTAGCAAAAAATTTCTTTAAACAAAAGCGAAAAATTGCTAAAAAGTAAGTAGTTTCGGATATATCCGCTACAAATGGACGTAGCAAGAAAATAATTAAAGGAAATTGAAGCAAAACAAACAGGCTATCTGATCCATATGATTTTTTTAATAGAAAAAAATCCGAGCCAGAGGCGCAAGAAAAAGAAGCGTAATAATTTTGAAAAATTTTTCACGCCCTGTTTTGTTGGATTGCGTAAAACCTCAGAGAACTAGAATCTTAGAGCTAAAAATGCTTCTTTTTAAGTCTCTACGCCTATTTTCACTGAGATACAGATCGTTAAAAATCACCGAAAATTTGTGAAATTCTTTTGCTTCCCTAATTTTTGTGATGAGTGTATTTTTAAAATTCTATTTTCTTAACGCCCAGAAGGGAATTTCTAACCAGTGTACTCAAGTAATTTATAAGGGTTCCAATAAAACTGTCACGATAACAATTTATGTTTTTGTCTTCAGGTAAAGATATACATGAAGTTTTAAGATTGTATTTCATTAATTATGCGTACATAATATTGATACAATAAATTATACAAAGTTAATATTTTATGATTCAAGTTATTATCTAATAGATTATAATATGTAATTACAGTAAAACGAAGATATTTGTATCTGAAAGTGTCAACTATATTCACTGTGCAAACTAACGAATGAGAAGATTGACAATGATTGATGACGAAAAATCCATCTAGATAGGCTCAATCCTAATCCCATAGACTAGTGATTGGGAGCGATATACTTTTCCTGCGTAAAGTTTAGTGAAGTCTAAATTATTCAACGCCGCTATCGCAAGGACACTGATAGGGTTGACAAATTACTGCTCTTAATCGGTTTCATCTAGCAATGTACATTGTAAAAGCGTTCGTAACTCTTGAGCTATTACGATCCCTTAATTTTAAAAGAAATTAAAAAAAATCTCTTTCATGTGCTTGATTTGAGAGGGTCTCCACGAAATTACGCCAGCCTAGAAGGTAGTGTACTGTTTCCGTGTCAGTTCATTATGGTTCCTATAATGAATATCAAGGCTCGTTCTATCACTAGGTCAATGATGTCATTCAATTCCTCTTTGATATATAGTTCTCATTATGTTCATATGTTCATAGTATTTTCCAGGGATTCTGTCGAATAACAGTATGAAAATTGAGTACAAAATAATTAAACATAAATATACGTTGTATACCGTGTGAAGTTGTGGTAATTCAACATTTGAGAACCCTTTTTATATGTAATGATTTCTTGTATGTTTGCTTTTTATATGTTTTAATAATATTGCTTGGTATCATGTAATATTAATATTGTATCCCCATAAAAGGATAGGAATCCGTTATAATTTTAATTATATTTGTAGGGAAATATTGCATTAAATAAAAGACATTTGGAGCCGCTCATTATTAACAAAGCCTGAGCTAATGCAAATTAATTTAATAGAAGTAAATTCTTGATCAAATTTTCTTTCCTTTAATCAAGGATACAAAATTAATGTTACGTAGAAATTTTTTAAGAAATAAAATGTTTAAAGTAAAAGATAAGTTATTTTTCTTATAAAATATCATTTATGTAAAAAAACATATAAAAACAAATCTATTAAACAAAATAATACTTATAAATAATAACAAAAAATCTGAGGAGTTTTTCTAGTTATTTTTATTCCTATCTGAAGAACCTCATTGAAACGTAACAGATTAATACAAAAGATATTTGTCAAACTAAGCCGTAATTTGTATGTGAAAAGATATTTCGTTTCAATTAATTTACATATCATTTCATTCCTAAAAAAGAAGAAGAGAGAAGCGTAGTCATATACCCTTGATCGAAGATATACCCCATTAATTCCCATTAGCAGCGACTATGGCAAATACTGAAAAGATTTCATGGAGACTATGAAATATAATTCTTGCGATGTAGGGCGATATAATTATCTTTTTTTATAGGATAAGGGTGACAAACGAGCACACAGTCCACCTGATAGTAAGTTGATGGTGTGGCCCATACACATCTACATTTGACCTCGATTAATAATCAAAACACAGATGCATTGTCATTCTTGAGGACTAAGATGGAATGCCCCGAATCCAGTAAAAATTCGATACACAGCAGCGTTAAGCTGCTATTTTACGCTGGTATTCCGTGAGAGCGTGGTCCTTCCCCGGTCGAGTCAATCCATTCAAGCTATAACCATAATGCGAGTATAGATGCAGCGTTGCTCTACCACGTACAAAATATTATCATATAAGTCAATTGTAAAATAACCAGATTAATAACAGGAAAAATCGTCAAAGATGTAAAATGTTTGGTATTGCGCCTTAAAATCCAATTGAAAATACTACTTTTACGTGGTAGAGCCACGATACAGGTATAATATTATAATTTCAGCATGAATAGGTCGAACCGACCGTGAAACTGCATAATAATGCTATAATTCTATTTCGTATGGTACGTTTTGAGAACTGGAGACCCTTTGGTCATGATCAGCCCTATTAATAAACACAGACTTGAGCAAGATTAACTTTGCTCCTAGTTTAAAGCTTAAAATATCTTATTTCGGTATTGTTGCGCGCCTAAGTTGAAGTCGTGTACCCGGCACTAGCACCATCTAGCGTCAGGGACGCGAGCAAGGAGGGCTTCCTAGAAAATGCCAATCTTGACTTACGACCAACAGTGCCATCTAGTATCGAACAGAAGAATTAAGCTTTCTGGAAGCCCCACACTCGAACTTTTTGCGCCTGCGCGCGTATTTACTTGAATATTAAATGTGTATTTAAAGGCTCTGCAATACGCGATCGGGGCAGTATTGAATTTGGCGAGACAAGCGAAACTTCGGAGCGGAATAAAGTGAATCAGTGTGGTTAATTATTAGTGTTTTAAGTTTTAATTGGTGTTCGGGAATAAAAGTGTAAATTTTGGTGATTCAATCGGCAGTTTTTATTGTCACGAACCTCAAGCTCGTAACAGTATTAATAAACATAGATTAAGGAGGAAGTAAACTAATCCGAATCTACTCTCGGAATAAAAGTTAACCCTTGGCGGTACCTAGTTTAACGACTGAGTAAGCATAGACTAGTCGCGTATTTTGACATCTTGCAAAACTTTACGTTTACGTGCGTTGGAACCCGTGTTAAATTCATAAGTTGTAACTTGTAAGCACTAGTAACAAAAACAGCATAATGGATTAGAGTGCCAAGAAGTGATGTGGAGCAGAACAAAGTGGTTGCAAGTTTTTATTCATTATATGGATTTAGACAAATGATTAGGGCTATTAATTGCTACTTATTTTAATCCCGAATGTCACTGGAAACATCGGACAATACTACATAAACAGGAAAGGATACAGTTCAATAAATGTACAAGTAAGTTTTATAGCACCTAGCTAGCCCATCTTTGCCGTATAGGTACTTAGTTATTTTCTTAGATTCAATACAATCACCTAAATTTATTATTTCGTATTAAAGAAGTTATGAGTGCTTTTTTCCAGGTTGTGTCAAATGCAAATTTAGAGTTCATGAATACAGTGGCACAATGGCAAGGCAGCACACACGACTCAAGAATATTTAATAAAAGTCGCATTAAAACAAACGTTTGAGCAGTCAGAATTTAAAGCAGACTTCTCGGAGTTATGCTTGTACTTCTTATTTATACACTCCTATCCTACGTCCTAATAAACAAAAGGAAGAATCTATTACCGGTCGCACATCTGGCCACGTAACACTGTAGAACAATGCTTTGGAGTGAAGCAAAGGTTTCGGTGTTTACTACGAGGACTAAATACTAAATAAGAGTATACAAAACTATATAAATTGCAATGCAAAAGCAAGATCTGCTTGAGGATGTAGTATAAGGAGATGATGAAATTATATCAGTCACTCAATTAGTAAATAACTCCGTTAGAGGAAGTTCTGTTCGGGAAGCATTTATTAACGATTTTTTTTTAAATAAATATACAATAATTACATGTACAAAATATTTTATTTATCCCCAAAAAACAAAACAAAAATGGTTATTTAATTAATTTTGCCCTTCATGCTCTTTTCTTAATTCTAAAATTTCGTTACAAATAGCATTAAAAATGATTATATTTAGAACTTAGTTTTTCCACCGAGTCCGAAAACAACACGAGGAATAAAGAACAACACGTAACACTTATCTCTTGTCAAACTCAAAATATTGCCTGTCACTGTCATTAATATCATCATCAAGCATTGACTTCATTCACTAATCATTCACTGACTCACTCTTTTTACTTTTAAAATATGTGGGTTGCCATAGCGCAAGCCTTAATCCCGGCGTAAGGAATATATTGTTAGTCCGAGGTTACTCCATGCTTATTAATAGCATTGTAATAACGAAGTAAATAGTCATTTACTCTGAGATTAGCTAGTCCAAGTGTAACTTCGAATTAAGTTGTCTATTTGCCACAAAATCTACTTGCCATATGTGCTCGCTTGTTACCTTTATTCTATAAAAAAATACTTAAATAAGCCTGTATTTAGTAGTAAATTTGTTTAAATTGTAAGTTTATATTTTGTTACTGTATAAAGACATTTTCAGTGAATAATGACAATGAAATTGTTATATGTAGAATTGTCTTCGATGTGTCACCAGAATGTGAAGTATTATTGATAAATAAATAAGAAATCTTTAATCTAATTACGTAAATGGTTTTCTATCAATACAATGAATAAACTATATAATATCTATTTTGTAACATTTATATGTTTGCTGCGTTGAGTATGGAGTAATCCTATACCTTTAAACGAGCAATTCTTGTAAAATATATATATATATATATATATATATATATATAATCGGAATCTCGGAAACGGCTCAAACGCTTTTCATAAAATTTAGTGTCCAGGGAGTTTCGGGGGCAATAAATCGATCTAGCTAGGATTTATTTATAGAAAATGTAGTTTTGTCCGTGTTTTCAGGCAATAAAAAACCTGCTACAATATACGAAGGTAAATTTTGACAGACTACTAACGATCGTAATAGCTCAGGTGGGATGTCGGTCGGGCGTGATATCGGAGTTCCGAGGTTCCCGTCCCGTCTTGGGTCCGACTTTTTTCCTTTTTGTTCAAATTCCCTTCTTTTTGTGAGAAAATCTATTACTTAGAGCCCTTTTTTTAGTAATTTTTAAAAATAAGAAAAATTTTAATTAAACTAATTTCACTCATGATGTTCATTCAAATAACCAGTTCAGTTTTTTCTATTATGTCAATAAGATCAAAATATTATTCATGTAATTTGTATCTAAATGTAACTTCAAAAAAAAAACCGAGCAAAGCTCGGTCATCCGGGTACTGTAAATAATGTATTATATAAATATATA
The DNA here is from genome assembly GCA_907164705.1 of Parnassius apollo. Lineage (NCBI taxonomy): Eukaryota > Metazoa > Arthropoda > Insecta > Lepidoptera > Papilionidae > Parnassius > Parnassius apollo. The sequence continues at coordinate 8,039,670 of CAJQZP010000644.1, forward strand.
ATGTATTAAACGATGCTTTGGAGTGTCAGTTAATTTAATTTTATTAGTCTTCACTGTCAATCCGAGTGTAAATCAATCCGTCTCAAATTAATTTTTAAGTTATTATATAGCTAACGTAATTAGCTTCTTAACGTCGATATTAGTGTTAAGTGCCTTATAATATTAAAAATTATCAAGAGGTTTCAAATTGTCTTAAAATTAAAGTTGAATTTTTACAGAATAGAATGGAATTGAATAATTTTTTATTCAATATAGATTACAAGTAATTCTTATTGACAGTCAATGTTTTACGTTACCACTGGTTCGAAAAAAACCTCTGTCCTGAGAAGAACCAGCAAGAAACCCAGCGGAACTTTTTTTTGATTTTATTATAATATATTATTATTGTTATTTATTGGTTTTTGCCAGTAGGAGGATAGCGCAGCCCAGAGGCACACATTATGTATAATCTTTACATTAATTACGGCCTGTAAATAATCATAATGACTGCCTCGTTGGTGTAGCGGTTATAAACGCGACCGGTAATTACGAGGTTCCAGTCGATTTCAAATCCCGGGTTGGGCCTAAATATGATCAGTAATTCAGTAATCCGTCAAAAAATTCTCAGTAGTAGCTCGGAGTGTGAAGTTGGCGGTGTTTCACCTCCGAGCCTCGGAAAGCTTGTAAAGCCGTTGGTCCTGCACCTGATCTTTTTACGGTCGTGTCGGCTTACCGTCTCATCGGATACTATGAGAGTGACTGAATAGAGAGTGCTTCTGCATACACTTAGGAACTATAATCCTGTCCTGCGCCTATGTCTCCGTTGAGGCTGGCCGCCGTGATCGAAATTCTGTCTGGAGGACATTACAGCCTGTAAAAGTCCACTGCAGAACATAGCCCTCCCCATTGACTGCCTCATAGGTGGGATTTTTCCATAGCTGCCATGCTTGGCAAGTGGGTTGGCAACCTTAGACTTATCAAATTTTGAGTTTTCATGGATCATAGAAATTAAATGCTGCAGCCCATCTGCTGTTTTAATTTCCCTCTATCGCCTCTTACGACACGAGAGATGAGATACGAGGGACGCGACTAGAGAGTCTAGTCAAAATTAAATTTAAAATTGCTCAAAAGAACCCTAGGAAAGTTAAAGGAAATAAGGAAAGTAACCAATTAATAGTCATCATCATAATATTCTCTTTTTTATTTCTTTTATTTATTCTGATTTTAAGGAGAACTTACAGCTAGTTATAAATGTATGAACAATAAAAAGTAAATGTACTGAAGGCCAATAAAAAGTTCCCACTTATAAAGAAAGTACAGAGAAAAATTGTACAAGTAACATAGACAAATACTCAATTACACAATAACAGATGATTTCAGTAAAATGAAATAAATAACAATGAATGGTATATGTAATACAAATCTGTAAACGAAAAACTTATTACTCCTAAAGGTGTTAAATAAGTCAACTTTATGTATTTTCGCTACGTCATTGAAACACTTGCTCACTCTTATTAAATAAGAATTTTGCCTGTAGTTTGTATATACTCCCGGCACATATAATTTGCACGGCTTGCGTGAAGATGCGTATGGAAGTTGTAAACATATTAGCTCCAACAGTTCGGGACATTCGATCGTGCTATTTGCTATATTAATTAGAAATGATAGATCCGCTATGCGCCTTCTTTCATATAGCGGCAAAATGTGAAACTCTTTCTTCTTCTTTTTGTCAAAGTGTGAAAGTCCATTGTTAAACAAAGGCCCCATAGGTATCCTCACAGGGCAACCGAGATTTCATATTGAGTTGTTATCAGAAAACTGCTGCTGCCCATATCCTGTTTCAATTTCCAATTGTCAGCTTTTATAGCTCCCACGGGGTTGTATAAGATAGGGGATTCTAAGAGTTTTGTCCTGATTGACGTTGGATGTGATTTCATAGAGTGAAGGTTTTTAAGATTGTTGTATTTTCCAGTTTAAGTTAAACAATAACAAACGTTTGGTTATTAGGTTGAGTTTATATCGTAATAAGTTTAGTACATACCTTATTGTCTGCTATTTATGCTTATTGTCACTCGCCCAACTAGGCAAGTGGTCGTAACCCCGAATACTTATCATAAGATCCCGGGGTCGAATACGGGGTCGGGCAAATTAAGTTATTTGGTATTTCTGTCAACAAATTATAATTAACAACCCAGAGCCAAGACGTTTGCAGTGTTGGGTGTTGTACCGTCCCATCGGACTCTGAGAGTGAGGGAATAAAAAGTGCACCTGTGTTTACACTCTGGCATTCCTGTACACAGATGGCTATCCTCCTTTGAGATGGGCCGTTGTAAGGAGAACATTATAATCATTATTATTACATAAATAATCCCTCGCTTAAAGTACCTAGTCAAGTCATTCAGTAGAGTCAGTACTACGTAGTAAAATCAGTCCTATCTCCAATTAAATATTTTATATTTTTAACATAATATCTACGACTCCGGGCGACACCTTAGCTATTAGGGCACCGATGTTAACTTTTCACCATAATGAGTTTTAAAACCTAAACCTAAATTGTTTTAATATTGCCTTATTACATATTAAGGACACTAAATATTTTCTTGGCATTGCAATAAATCACATAATGTATTATTTATGAAAAAATATCATAATCACTTTTATAAACGAAAAGGGTTCTTCAAAAATATACCAATACCAATTATCTAAATAGCAAAACAATTTATTTAAAACACTAAAATTGCGTACGACCTTGATGGCAACAGATAATCAGTGTACGGAAAGGACGTGTCTAACATAGTGGAAAAGTATGAAGTCACTCCTACTATCTACATGTTAGCCATAAGAAGTTTTTAACTAAAAATTTATTAATATTTTTTGCATAAACTTATTTAAAACAGGCTATATTAAAAATACCTAAGAAAAGCTGTAAAGAACGCCTCTTAAATTAAATAACTGATATCGTGAATTCAGTTAAATAAGTAGCGTCATGAAATGTTAACGTGGGCCAAATGCTTTCTCGCCAAAAGGCTAATGGCGCTGTTTGCCTTTTTAGTTGTATTCCCAAAACAATTATTTTTCAACTCTTCTGAGCCGTGCAGCTGAAGACTATTGTGTAAAGGATACGCATCTTACTTTAATTCTTGATATTGAATTATTTAAAACATAGAGTAATGTTATTACAAAAACAAATGCAAAATTAAAATAACAAATGTGGTAAATGAAAAAAGTGACTTTCAAAAAGTATTTTTTATTATATATATTAAATAAAAAAGTTTCTGTTTCTGTTTCAAACCTAATTTTGTTTTTGTTTCTGGGTAGTTGCTCGTGTTTTCGGATATTTTCGTATAGGTGATGGTATTCAAGGTATACACTTAAAAACTTTACTTATGTTTAAGACTAAGTCTTGATCGAAATGAACAGACCAACTTCATTTCATACCAACTCTGCATTCAGACCAAATGAGGCCGATGTTCGTACAGCGCTTTGTTACTTGTATGGTTGAATTTACAACACATAAGCTTTAAATTTGAGTATTTTGGTTGAGTAATTTCATTATAAAAATGCTATGATTACACATGGATTCATTCCTTTTCCCTTCAAACTAGATAAGACAAGTCATTTTTATTTTTTATGCGAATTTCAACAAATTTCTGATTGTGATTTTACTTAGTACTTACTACTAACTCTACTGATTGACTCTACTAAGTACTTAAAGCAAGGGATTAGTTATGTAATAATAATAATGATAATATTGTTCCCCAGACCGAATCCCGATTTCAACGGCCAGACAGAATATTATATCATTGACTTAAAAAAAAAGAAAAAAGAAGATATCTAGCAATGTTTATTAAACTATTGCATAGCGAATTAAACTATTCTATCGCGGGCCTTGAGCGCGGGGACCGAATCCAGAAATTCCGTAACGAAAAAAACCTCACGCTCCCCACTCCGACGGGCACGGAGGTGTGGCGTTGAAAGCCGTGCATCGTCTAATGTCGCCTCTACACGTTGGCCAACACAGTGGCGAATGGAGTGGCGAATATATTGGCCGAGAATTGGTGACGGCGTCCACACGTTGGAAGGTCGTTCAGTTTACTTCGGTTCGGGCCAATGTGCGGACGGACGACGGCTCCGTGGCGCAGTGGCTTAGCAATGAGTGGCTGTGCCGGGGGCCGCGGGTTTGAATCCCGCGCGGAACAAGTATTTGTATGTCCTACAACTAATTGTTCCGGGTCTGGATGTGTTTCCTTGTGCAATTTATGTTTGTAAACTGCCTCCGCAATACAGGAGAAAGTGTGGGGATAACCTTTTTATAAAAAAAATTATAAAAGAATAGTTGATATTAATGGGGCTGTAAATAGATATACGATATACGATTAGCTTTATTTATTCTCTACATGCATCACAAACTAGAAGTACCCGGTTGACCGAGCTTTGCTCGGTATTTTTCGCTCGGTTTTTTTTTTTAATTCGTGTGTTTTGGAAATTATACTTAGATATAAATTACATACTGATGAAATACGAATAATATTTTTTGATCTTAGCGACATAATAGAAAAAACTGAACCGGTTATTTGAATAAAAAAATCATGAGTACAATTAGTTTAATTTAAATTTTCGTGTTTTTAAAAATACTAAAAAAGGGCTCGAGAAAATAGATTTTCTCAAAAAAGAAAGGAAATTGAAAAAAAAATTAAAAAAAAGTCGGCCAGTCGGTCTGGGCTCGAACCATGGTATTACGATTTTGTGACCGCCCAATATACCAATTAAGCTATTTGTAATTATTAATAAACTGTCAAAATTTAATATATATATATATACAAGAATTGCTCGTTTAAAGGAATAGGATAAATACCAAAATTAGAACTTAACTTATTTTAAAGTTAAAGGAGTTATAATCGATTAGTCTATGTTTTAAAATTGGGTTTTGATTTTAAAGTTTAGCAAAACATGTACTTGCTATTCTATTAGACATTTGATGTATATAAAAAACACCTTATAATTTATTTGGTAATTTAATTATTTTTTGAGAAAGACAAAAACAATAGCAATAAATATAATTAACACTGACTTAGTAACAGGTACTAATTATAATTTAGAACATAAATGAAAAACTCATGACAAGGAAAGTGGCTCAGGACCATGCTTTGCGGCAGTCTGTGGAGGAGGATGTTCAGTAGTGGACTTGTGAAGAGCTGTAATGATGATGATTCGAAAACTTGCTAAATTATAAGAAATCGACGTTTTTTTAATAGGATAGGGTGACAAACGAGCATTAGGTGAACTAATGGTAAGTGGTTACAGTGGCCTACAGACATCTACATCTGTCCTCGATTACGAATCAAAATGCAGATGCGTTGTCACCCGTGAGGACTAAGATGAAATGCCTTGTTTCCTTTAAAAAGGCACTCACTATACGAAACACAGCATCATTAAGCTACTATTTTACGCTGATATTCTGTGAGAGCGTGGTCCTTCCCCGGTCGAGCCGTGCTACAACTATACTTCTAATATAACTGCATGGTTCTACCACGTATAAACGACGTCCTTCTTCTTTTTTTTTTTCATTTTAAAATTGTTCTCGTAATAACCTGATTGTAAATAAATGTTCGTTATTTTTTTTTTTTGATAAATAGCTTATCGATTAAAACAAATGTTTAAAATTAATTAAATCGCGCTAATTAAAGTAGTAGGAATGTTTAAAATTGAAATTGGCACTAAAAGGCTAGTAATTGGGGCATCCACGCTACAAAACCTGAATATAAAATATAAATCAGATGCGTGTAATCACTTTGGGAGCTTGTAGCAAACTAAACGCGAGGCCAACGTGTGGACGCGGCAACCAAACTCTGCCAACAATCCTTTGATCTTTTGTAAAAACCCGACACCACACGGATCTTGCGCCTACCTCCGGGCCATCGTTCCAATAGATACCAATGAAGCCCAAACACCCCGTCTACACGTTGGCCAATGCTACTGGCCACTACATTCGCCACTGTTTTTGCCAACGTGTAGAGGCGCCGTAACGTCGTTTTAGTTCGGCAGACTTCGGTACTCGGCAGAGTTCGGCACGGTGTTTGTGTGCGTGCGACTAGACGTATGCGTGTACACTAGCTGCTAACTCAATGATAAAAATTCCTGAATAACCTACATGTATTGTAAGATATTAAAAATATTTTAAACAATATTAACTTCTCATTTATTCAATAAAAGAAAAAAAAATTGTTTTCTTGTCGGTCATCACTTTCAAAAAGTGTAACTTGATTTAATATCAAAGACTTAACTGCATAAATAAAATAAATAAATAATTATAATTACATAAGTTGATAAAAAATGCTATGCAATAGCTTTACCGCGGCAGTCACCGAGTACCACACGTATTTTTTTGCCGTTTTGTTTCAGGGCAAAGAACCCTTGTTTCGAAATGGTAGTAGATTAAAAAAATGTTGACATTAGACAAACCGAAATTATAATTTCCCACGTCTTCATAAAATCTCTCGTCACACCTTATGTCACAATAAAGAGTTTTTATTTAATTTTTTTAACAATCATTAAATAGTGCGAGTCGCACACCAGTCGTCTAACTGCATACGACAAGTACTAGATTAAGTTTAACTCAAATTTCTTCGGCCGGGAGTCATAGAAGACTCTAAATTGTTACTATAGGATCTTCGATCATCACGTTTGTTCAACAGATTTATCTTTCCTGATTGACCACATCGAACTCGCAGCACGTGTAACTCGCAGTAAGAGTATGCCGTGGAGTTTGTTATTAACATTTGCTATGCTGTCTGGGTATTATGATAAACAGTCTTAACCTATCTCGCACTCTCGCAATCTGTTCTGCCGTCTGATATTTTCAAGGCACTTTCTTCTAAAAGCTGCTAGATATTACCAAATTATCTACGAAATACAACGCCAAAATTTAGTTTATGTTATGCGACAGATACAGTGAAAAATCGTAGAAGTCTATTCATTAGTCATTTCTACTAAAACAGCTTGCTTATAGAGCAGCTCCAATAAACAATAACTTTATTATCTTTCTCTTTTTTGTTGACTGACAACTATTAATCTATTTCTTAATTCATTTTCATTAACAGCTCAACATCTCCGACCAGCACGGTAAATATGAGTAAATCATTCAAGAAGTGCGTAACTGGACAAATTTTAGTGGAGGCCAGTCCATTATTGTGTTAAAAAGGCGTCATTAAGGGGATATAGTAAGTCAGCTCAAATTCTAATTTCGTCCCCACTTCCCCGCGCGTCGTATGCTATGTACCGACATGTTTGTAATCACTAATACTGTAAGTAGATAGTTCGTTAGATACTTATTTCATTAGGTTTATCATATTTATTCCTGTTTCTTAACGCCAACCCAGTCGCTTCTTATTTTTATCACGGTTATTTCCCATTTTAATTTTACATCGTCCTGTTGCGTAATGTGTATTCTGATCGTAAGCGACACAACTTCTCCCTTCAAAAGCCTAAGCAATACGAACGTGGCGACAGGAATCAAGCTTCAAGACGCTGATAGTTTAGGTAATTTGTTTTTACAGTGAAAATAATTGTATTTAAAAAAAATAACATAAGCACTGCTTTATAGTTAGTTCAGTTAGTATACAAAGTTTCATGATCTTATTTAAAGTATTTTATGAATAACAGCGGTTTATTGTTCAGTTGGGAAAAACTTTGGATTTTTTTTCTATCGAGAAAATTTTACGGAATCGTGTTTTCGTCTAACATAGTCCTTAACATTAATCCTTAACTTTATCATATATTTATTTCAAAATTAATGCTGCAATACTTTCGGCATATCGGAGGATCTTGCTAAGCCATTTGAGGTTATATTTCCCCTTAAAAGAGCTACAACGATACACATAAATGATTATTATTAATAACATAATTAACATACATAAATTATTATTATTGATAATCAACCAGATAGGAAAACTTTAGAAATACCCCAAAATAATAATTAGCAGAAAATATGGCATTGAAAAGATTTTAATCTTAATTAAGATATTGTACCTTATTTAATTTAACAAGGGGCATACCAAAAGATAATTTTTGCTCATTTGTTTTATACTGGCAATATAAACATCGTTAAGGTTTTATACTGATAAATTTAAAAATAGAACAATTATTATTTCAAATATTTTTATATTCATAATATTTTTGTGAGAATTTGGTATATTCGAAAAGGATAAACCCTTTTTAAATAGCACAAAGTATTTACGGTCATTTTTTTCTCCGTAAGCGTTGTTTTAAGATAAGTGCTGCATAGTCACTGATGAACAGAAAGATCATCGGTAAGATTGGTATGTTGGTATGTTATGTTATATACATGAAATATATATAAGAGAAAAATTCTACGCTGTCGAGTCTAAAACTAAGTTTCCATATACTGACTGGCGTTCAAATATGGCTATAATAAATGATCCCGAAACAGAGAGGCTGTCAACTGTGTGGTGCTTTCAAGAATTACCAACTCCAACAAAATAGCGCCCTGCGGGAAGTACACAGAAACAAAAGATTGCCTCGTCTTTTTGTAAGAAGGGTCACATTGTTGCCTCTCTACGAGAAAATCAAAGAACAGTTAACTCCGAGTGTTACGAGTCAGTTTGTATCCCAAAATAATTATCAGCTTAGTGTGATAAGAGATCTAAGTTAAGAATCCAGCACTGTTCTCTAAACCGAATTTCAAACAAGACGGCCACCTTCAATGGAGGCGAATAGGCGCAGGACAGTATTATAGTGCCCAAGTTTATGCGAAAGCATAGGTGTACTCTATATTCCCTCACTCTTAAAGTCCGATAAGTCGGTAAACCGACAGACCGGAGAGAGAACAGGCGCAAGACCAACGGCTTTACCTGCTTTCCGAGTCACGGGGGTGAGACACCGCCAACTTCCTGACTTCGGACGACTATTGAGAATTTGTTGACGAACAAATTCAACAACTGATTTTTTTATTCGGTTCCGGGACCTCATGATCAGCAGTCACGTTTCAACCACTAGACCAACGAGGTAGAGTTTTATTATTAAATAAATGGGTCTGTTACAACTCATCCGCCACATTCTCCTAAGCCTGATGAATTAAAGAGGAAGAGCTTTGAAATTAAAAGACGCACATGTTGTGTATAATTTTAAGGTTTCTGAGTTGTCTGACTCTGGTCAGACAAGTGAACTTACCCACAAGTTGCACGTGTAAAAAAGCTGACAATACGCTTTCAAAATCGTTACTGTAACTGCAAACCTGCGGGTAAAAACTAGTCAAATGTTAGTTATTATTAGTAAAGTTAAAGTTAATTTAATTTATTAATATCTTGTTTCAAACCTGAAGTGACAAATGAACTTGATTGTGAGTTACTGTTGTAGCCCGTGGACATCTGCTTCAAACTTCAAACAAAGGAAGCCACAGATGCGTTGTCACCTCTGAGGACTATGATAGATTTTTTTTTATAGGATAGGATGACAAACGAGCACACAGTCCACCTGATGGTAATTGGTTGCTGTGGCCCATAGACATCTACATCTATCCTCGATTACGAACCAAAATGCAGATGCGTTGTCATCCGTGAGGACTTAGGTAGAATGCCTCGTTTCCAGTAAAAAGGGTCTCCGGTTCTCTACACTCAACATACGAAACACAGCAGCATTAAACTACTATTTGACGCTGGTATTCAGTAAGAATATCAACTATACTACTAATATAACTGCAGCATGGCACTACCACGTAAAAAAAATCTCAGTCTGTATTATTCCATACCATCTGGATGACTGGCGGTCCACCACCGTGCGATTTAAAAGAAGTTTTCTTTTTCGCACAACTTCCTTGTGGAATCGACTACCACCAGATATTTTTCCGGACCAATACGTCTTAGGGACCATCAAAAAAGAAGCTTACTCCTTTTTAAAAGGCCGGCAACCGACTGCAATTCCCCTGGTATTGCAGTTGTTCATGGGTGGCGGTAATCACTTACCATCAGGTGAGCCGTATGCTCGTTTGCCCCCTCTACTATAAAAAAATTAAAAGTCTGTGCTCCTCAGAGCGGAAGACAGCAATGCGTGTACTGATGTATTTTAGCAGTGTTGCCAACAGAAAAAATATGAGGGTAGTACCTTTTCAGATGGCTTACTAGGCAGGAAAGGAGTCCGTCGGTCTAGTAGTAGTACACGGTTTCTAAATAATATTATTTACAAATGCTTTTAATTATAACTTAACTGATATATATGTATATATATATATATATATATATATATATATATATATATATATATATATATATATATATATATATATATATATTGCTGAATAAGAATTTAAGTCCTCTCATTGTTACATTTTGATTGACTGCTACAAGAGTAAAAAATAAAATAAATAAAAATAAATTAATAAAATCTTTGGTATTTACTAATATTGTTGCTAGTGTAAAGTAGCGCTTTGAAATTTATTTAACGAGTAGCTTAATTAAAATTATACAAAGGAAGTTACTAAGATTGGCTTGTATTATAATATATAAAATGTATAATGAGTATTATAATATATTAAAATAAAGTTTTACAAACGACTTCCATGAATCTACGAAATAAGTAAGGGGCATGGCCTAATAGTGAAAAATGATATTCGCTCAACCATATGTGGTTCTGGCCGAAATCATGTGTCACTAGGCCCTTCCATCCATCACTTTTAGGACGGTCTATCGCTTGGGATTAGATACATAGTGTAAAAATAAAGTTACCGCATATACGTCCCAGTGCAGGGCACAGCCCTATTCTCCTTTTTGAGATGGTTTTAAGGCAACGAATTATCAGCCCCGATTTTCATTAATTTCACAGGCATACATGTTATCTCACGATGTTTTCTTTTTTAGTTTTTTTTTAATGTTGTCTTATAACAATTCATAAGTGCCAGGGATCGAACTCGGGTTGCTCATGTATTGTAAATTTTACATCGAGCGCTTAGCTTACGAGTAGACACTGTAGCTTAGGAATTGGGCAATAGTTTAAAATTACATAGTAGGCAACCTTCCTAAGTTAGATTTCCATGTTGTGGCAAATTTCACAATATTGTATTATGAATTGTGTTAAAGACAACGCGTTACAGACTTTTTTTTCCGCTCAATGAGTCACTTCGTTCGTTTATGTCAAAATCTATTAAAACACAAACACTTTCGGTCTTTTCCTTAGCTTATTTTCCGACGAAGTCCTTGTTGTCTAAGTTTGAATATCTGATTCAAATTCGTTTTGTGACAGGTATGGTTGCATTTATTGTAAATAGTTATAAAATTAAGAAACAACTTGACGTTTATTATTAATTAATTTCAAGAATTTCCTTTTTATCTTAGATAACTTTGTACAGAACGAATTGTCTCTTCGTATTAATACAACGCGGAGACTAACTAAATTTAATTTAGTGCCGCGCCAAAGTCTATCGCGCAATGGAAATCAATTCACATTAAACATTCAAAGAGGCTGCGGTCTTTATATTGTGTCGTCTAATTTGCATTAGAATTGCGACCTTTAAAACGTTTAGCAATAAAGCCTTCTGTCTACAGAATCTGTGTACTCTATAGTGAGTTCGATAACTGTAATAGGCTTTAATTGTAAATCATGGTTGATTGAATGAAAAGCATTAATATTAGGAATATATCTGAAATCTTCAAATAATTTTTCACTATTGACTCTTACTGTTGCTACGGGACAAAAATAAAAGGTGATGTAACACTACACTGATCTTCTTTTTATTGTTTTCGATATGGATTTCAGATAAGTCGAGGTAAAGTTTAGCTGGATTTCAAAAGTTTCTGGTCTATACTGAAACTCGTCTAAAATTTAAATCAATATGGGAGTTGTAGAAAGGGACTTAGCGATATACTACTAGTAGATAACAAAAATATACTACCAGTAGATATAAAAATCCACATATAACAAAGTAATAAATTTAAAAAGCAATTTGTCTCATTACTGAACAAGACACCTTACACCAATTCTTTTTTTTTTTCTTATTGACCTGTATCAATCAACTGTTGGATAAAGCCTGCTCCCGTAAAGAAGAGATTTGCAGTTATAATCACTCTTGGCAGAAAAATTGACAGTGGCTGCACCAAACAATACATACATTAGACGCTGCCCTTTACCGCTTTGAATATTGGATCCCTTTGATCTGAAATATCTCCTCTTTTTTTAACAATTCCTAATTCAAATTTCTAAATTCATTCAGCTGGTACATTTGAGTTTTCAAAAAAGTAATTTATTTGGTTTTTTCCTCATTATTTTTTTCTTAATGGAATCTTTCACAATGGAAAACATGAAATATCGGTATATTTACGAGTACGAGTTCTACCGTGGAACCAGTGCTGCAGAGACAGCTCAAAGGATTAATGATGTGTACGGCGCTGGTGTCGCAAAAGAAATCACGGTACGTTTTTGGTTTCAACGTTTTGGTTCTGGAAATTTCGACCTTCAGAATCAACCCCGTGGACGGCCGGAGACCAAAGTGTAAAATGAAAAATTAAAGGCTTTTGTGGAAGCGGATCCATCACAAAGCACTTCAGAGATAGCTGCAAGCTTCGGGGTAAGTGATAAAACTGTTGAAATGGGGGACGATTGAAACAAAGCGTATAACTCGACACCGTGCGTGATGAGGTTCAGGGGTATAAGGAAAGAAAGGAGCGGGTGACAAGCTGAAACACGAATTTAAGTGTTGCGTCGCTCTTTGCGCGCTGTGTTTATGTATAGAAGACCTCATTGTGTTTTTGATGGAAAAATAAGTATTTTTTGTTCGTACATTTTTGTAATTATTATGGTTTTATTAAAGTTAGAATTTTGAGTGTTTTGTATCCTTTAAATTGAAGTTTGTAGAATAAGGCTGTATGATTGGTTTTTATTCAAATTTGTTGTCATTCTTACTGTCAACCGTTTTCTACCAAGAAGGGGTTGTGGACAGTTGAAACATTTTTGTGGGTACAGTTGAAACAGTATATTTATTTAATTTTCTTGTTTCTTAGATGCGAAGGCTACGCCAAAGGAACTACGAAAGGTCAGGCCGACTTATCAAAGTATAAACGAGACTATGGAGATGTAAAAGCCGAATCTTCGTTAAGTAACGCGGCAGAAAAGAATGGACTGAACAACTGTTCCCTATTGAGGTATGTACGTAAACGAGATGCGACTGGTGACTATGAAAATCAAGAAATGAATTTTAAGGGTCACAATGGAATGTTTAAGCAGGAACAAGAGCGTGAGCTATCTAAATATTTAAATAGCTCGCATACGAACTAACCGTCAAGTACAACTTATCACGACCTGGATTCGAATGTTTATGAGAAAAATCCGGAGCTTTCAGTGCGTGGATCACAGACTACATGTCTTTCTAGGACGACTAGCTTAAAAAGAAATAACGTAGATGCTTTCTATGACAATTTGGCTACTATCATGGGCCGTTATAAATTTGAATCTCAAAATATATATAATGCTTGACATGAAATATTAATAAAAATTATTTGTGATGTTCAACTGTGCCATTACGAGTCGTAAAATGTTATAAGACGATTAATAAAACATGTTCATTTATTATATTTTGTATTATTTGCATGTGTTTCAATTGACACCAAGCACTGTTTCAACCGACCCTGGCATTGGGACGGTTGAAACAAATAACACTTTTTTAATGTGATTTTACATATAAAATAGAATTCAGTAATCTCAAATAACATTGCCTAATAGTAAACAGATACATGGTCTTTTATTTAATATATTTCGTTCATCGCTCGCTTAACTAATCATGATGCAATTGACGAAAAACGCTAAAATGTTTCAACCGTACCCAGTCTACCCTATTAATCCACTTGAAGTAAATCGGGAAAGTAAAAAAACTTGAACGATAGGTACCTCATGAATTGAGTGAATCCAACTTGCAAACACGCGTTGACTGCTATGTTACTTTGCTCAACCGACAAAAAACTGAAGAGATTTTAAATCGAATCATTACTTGTGATCAAAAGTGAATACTGTACGATAATCGGAAGCGTTCGTCGCAGTGGCTGAACCCTGGAGACCCAGCCAAATCCTGCCCTAAACGAAAATTGACTCAGAAAACTTACTTGTGAGTGTTTGGTGGACTAGCGCCGGTGTCATTCACTACAGCTTTCTAAAATCTGGCCAAACGATTACGGCAGATATCTATTGTCAGCAACGGCAAAGCATTTAGGAAGAACTAGCTGCTAAACAACCGAGATTGGTCAATTGCTCTAGGCCACTGCTGCTTCATCACAACGCAAGACCACACACTGCACAACAAACAACCACTAAGTTAGATGAGTTACAATTGGAATATCTGCGACATCCACCGTACTACCAGGACCTCGCTCCAACAGATTACCATTTTTTCCGGAATTTGTTGTTTCCGCATTGGAGTTTCAGCAGTCGAAACCGCCTTCAAAGAGTTTATTGATTCTCGCCCCCATGGTTTTTTATGTAAAGGGATCAATGAACTACCTGTGATATTGCAAAAGTGTGTAGATAAGAACGGTGCATACTTTGATTAATGAAATACATTTTATTAAAAAAATTGACTTTATATTCCCCCCGAACAAAACGACAATTTCATATGTAAGGACTTATTAATTTTTTTTAAGTCGTCATTCTAATATGTCTGAGTGATGTGTACGTATATCACCCTTTCATCGATTTCTGCATCTTTCAGCAGTAGTGGTCTTCTTTCTACTTTTTTTAAGTTGGTGTACATAGATATCTGTGGCACACAGTAGCTTTGTTTGTTCACTTGTTTTTCTCTTGTTATTAAAAATGTTAAACTTACTATGTAAGGTTTAAAATTTTAGTTTTTAGTTTATTTTGAACTTTGAAATAAATTAAAGTTGACGTTACAAAGTTTATATACTCGTATAAATGGTTTGTTTAATCCTTAACATGATATATTGAAAACGTTTAAGAAAACCTTTACACATTAATTAAGGCTAACGAAAATTCGTTTTGTATGTAAATTAGATTTTAAAGTGATTCTGCTAACTCGGCTTTTATGCCACATGTAAACAAACATGTAAATAAAATAAGGCTCATGGAACCTTACAATAAGCTGTAATTAAAATTAGATTAGACGAGAAATGGTAAGTACGTGGTAACGATAAAGAATCAGAAACATGTAAGTCGTAATAATGTTTTTAATAATAAAATCAGAAACAAAAATTTCACATGAGACATTTTAAAAGAAAATTTGACAGTAAAACTTTATTTAATTCACTTATAGTAGAAAAGGTACTAATATCTTCTTTTTCTGAACTAAAGATACTTTGAATATACATGAAAGAAATTACATATCTACCATCGAAGTAATATGTACTTTACATATTAGCTCAGTGATTTTCACGCTTCTATTTTGTTTCGCTTATTACTTGCCAGTTTTTGACTACAATCCCACATGGTAGTAAGTGGTTATGAAACCCTAGATGGTGAATCGCACTATCTTAGCGTTACAAAAGTCTATATTCTCTCTTCCTGTGAAGAATCCCAGATCGTAATCCGACTTTTTTTGCTATACATTTTGTTTTAAATTCGGTGTGTGGTTTTAAGTTTGGAACATATAAATATCCATAAACACATAAAAAATATGGTAAGAACAGGATAAGCTAGAATATTTTTTGTTCAATATAGATTATTACATAATACTTATTGAAAGTATTTTTTTATTTACCACTGGTTCGGAAAATACCTCTGTCCTGGGAAGAACCAGCAAGAAACCCAACGGGACTGTTTTTTAAACATATTTCACATTACCATAATTTTTTTTACAAGTTTTAAATGAGTTTTAATAGAAGGGGCATAGTGGCGATCACCTCATTTCCAGGGTTTTTTTCATTTATGTATTCTTTGATATTATAATAACTTTTTGTACAATGTACAAATTTTCTTAAATAAATCATTTAAACTTATTTATTGACAAATTTTGTACATTTTCTGGAATTTTGTTGTAAAATCGTATACATTGCCCCGTAAATGAATAACTAATTCTGTGTAGTCTAGTAACCGTTTGTACGAGGTATGCTGTCGAGCCGATCCATTCGTGCTACAATTATACTATCAGTATATGGTGAGTATAGAGAACCGGAGACCCTTTTTACGGGAAAAGAGGCATTCCATCTTACTCCTTACGGGCGACAACGCATCTGCATTTTGATTCGTGATTTAGGATATATGTATATGTACACTTACCATCAGGTGGACTGTGTGCTCGTTTGTCATCCTTATCCTAAAAAAACTGGTATTACAAGCTTAAGTTTGTTTCTAGTGTTTAACGTATGAACATCTTTATTCCCAATAAAGCTATTTATGTTTTATATACATAAATTACATTTTCATAAATATATTGCGATGCCAAAGTTAATATGCTTATTTTTAAAGTATTTCTAAGAGACTCATTACAATTTAAGTCATAAATTACCCGTATGGCTCTCTTTTGCAAAACATTAATGGCTTTGATGTCAGTCGCATTACCCAATAGCAAAACTCCATAAGAATCATGCTATGAAATTAACTAAAAGAAACTAGTCTAGCTGTCTCAACATTGGTGAGACTTCTAACCTTTTTTACAGCGTGTGCTGGCAGAACTATGTCTGCCTGCAAATTTAGATATATGAGGGCCCTAATGATGCTTAGCATCAATAGTAATACCAAGAAAAACAATGATATCCACAATACTCAAGTCCTCCCCATTTAAGAAAACATTGGTATTTGAATGTTTGACATTAGGTATTGTAAATTTAATACATTTTATCTTCTTGCCGTTTAAGAGCAAATTGTTGGCGTTAAACCAATGGACTTATTTCAGTAGAGCGTTATTTACATTGTCTAAATTAATTAACTGTCATTTGAGTTTGAAAATTAGAGATATCATCAGCAAATAATACTATATCGCGATTGTTCCTTACAAGATAAGGTAAGTTAGTAATATAGACTAAGAACAGGAATGGGTTAAGAATCGTGTCCTGAGAAACGCCAATATTTTATTAAATTCATTGTTTATGAGGGTCTATATTTAGTCTGAATTGTTCGTGTAGTAAAGCAATGGAAGGTATTTTACCATATTACTTCTAAATCTTTTCAGCGTTTTGTATTAATCGGAGCAAACACAATTTTCTCAATATCCTGCTTTTGTGGTATGGTAATGAAACTACTTGTCCATAGTGATCTGAACTTAGTTTTTAAATCAAGAAATGATTGGTACAATATCTGTAAACATATTATTAATACAAGTTGTACTACACCCTGCATTTCCTGTAGCTTCAAAGAATAAATTATGAAGATTGAATGATTTGAAAAATTAGCAATATTTAATACTGATGGAAAAAGCTTCCAGGAGATTGATATTAAAGTCTCCGCATACTAAAAGAAACTTATTATGTTTATTAAGCTTAGCTAAAACTTCTTCCACATTTTTTTCAAATGTATCAATCATACCTCAAACATTGGGGTATGTAAACACTAACAACAATGAGGTGCTCAAGCTCAACAAATGCCATTTCTACAGTTTGCTCAACAGTGAGGCTCATAATATATTTATGTTCTCTACGTGATATGGATTTATTGGCTAATATTAAGGAGCCAACTGAGGTGAGTACTGAAATTAAATATGGAGTTCTTCTTCTTTCAACCTATGTTAAGTAATAATAATAATAATGTCCTCCAGACCGAATTTCGGTCACGGCGGGCAGCCTCAACCGAGACAAGCCATCGGCGCAGGATAAGATTATAGTGCCCAAGTGTATGCGCAAGCACAGTTTTTTTTTATAGCACTCTTTTTTTTTATATGGGCAACCCTCCGGAAAGCGGGGGAGGGAGGCGGTGAATGCTCATAGCATACCACGCAGCCGGCTGCGTGGTTATGTGGAGACTTTTACCCACTAAACACCGCCTTTTAGGAAATGGCTTAACGATCTGACTAGAGATCTCTAAGCCGTATACGAACGCGACCCTCCTTGGCAGAAAGGAGGGCGCAAGCGGCGAAAAGCCGCTTAGAAGAGTGCCTTACTAAGACAGATTAAAGGATGTGTTATGTAGGCTCGGCCTGAGCCGCCAGGAGGCAGTTCAGGTCAGCCGAAAGCTTGTTGGGGGGGTCCGAGAGAGAGTTTCTCGGTCTGCGCACACTATAGCGAGTGTGGATAGGGGCTGCATAGGCAGCTGTCTCACGAATGAGATGATTTGGGTGGGACTCTGAGGTTTTGAAAAATCTCTCAGAGAGTGATTTAAGGAATTGTTGGATTGTTGGGAGCTCTAAGTCTCGATGTAGGTCGGCATTACGGACATAGTAGGGCGAGTTAGTGGCCCTACGACAGAATAGATTTTGAACTATTTGAAGTTCATTTATAGCTTTGGGCTTAGCATGTGCAAAAATGGGGGCCGCGTAGGTCATGACAGGTCATATGCAGACCTTATATAGGGTTCGCTTGTTGCGGAGGGACATTTTACTGTGTCTGCCCAACATGCTGTTGAGCCTACCCATGTAAAAACGTGCGGTGCGCGTAACCTTCTTGATATGGGGCTCGAAAGTGAGCCTTGCATCAAGGGTGACGCCTAGGTATTTGGCTTTAGTTTGCCATGGGACAGGGGTTCCTAACATCCTGATTGGCGGAGTGGTGGTGAGACGACGTCGTTTATATTCGAAGCAAACGGCGGAGCTTTTCTCCGGGTTTACGTCGATACGCCATTTTTGGAACCAAGCTCCTAAGTCGCTTACTGACTTTTGAATCTTGTTCCGAATCTGTGGTAGTGAGTTGCCTTTGGAGTAAAGGGCTGTGTCATCTGCAAAGAGGGCTAGTTTGACACCATTCGACGGGATAGGGATGTCGTTGGTGAATAGTATGTATAGGAGGGGAGCAAGCACAGAGCCTTGAGGGACACCGGCTTTTATTTGACGGGTAGAGGATAGCGTGCCTTCGTGTCTAAAACGAAAGGTACGATCCTTCAGATAGGAGGCTACAAGGCGAACGAGACGGACTGGGAGGCCTAAGTCGTACAGTTTGTAGATAAGGCCCTCGTGCCAGACTCTGTCGAATGCCTTGGCAATGTCAAAGAAGACCGCGATGGTTTTTTGACGGCGAGGGTAAAAAACGCTGAGGATGTATTCCACTATGCGGTGAACTTGTTGGGGGCACGAGTGTTTGGCTCGAAACCCGAATTGTTGTGGGATGACAAGAGGGTCGCCGTCTATGGGAAACAAATGGCGCCTCAAGCGCACGAGAATGACTCGTTCGAAAAGTTTGCCCATGGCCTTGAGGAGGCTGATGGGACGGTGATTGGAGGGGAGGTGGAGAGGTTTGCCTGGCTTGGGAATGCCAATGACAGTTGCCTCTTTCCAAGAGGTGGGAAAGTAACTGAGTTCGAAGCAGGCGTTAAAGATAATTGCCTAAATACCGATATGCGGATAAGATTGTGCGACTCTTTGATTCTGTCTAAATTTAATTATATGGATATAGTGTATGGCCCTCGTCTGCTTGTGCGTAGCAAGAAACTTGTCCAGAGGGTGCAGAATGCTTGTGCGAGATTTTGTTTTAAAATACCTCCCCGCGCTCACGTTACGCCGTACATAAACGAGCACAATATTTTAAAAATGCAGTATCGGCGAGAACACCACCTAGCCACATTTCTATTTGGATTAATTAAATATAATGTGCCACCTTATCTTTATCACAAATTAGTGTGGTCTCGCGACGTACAATCAAAGATCACTCGCTCGTCATGTTACTCTTTGGTTGTTCCCTACCATCGTACCATCGCCTTTCGTGGAAGTTTCAAATATTCTGCCTCTAAATGCTGGAATAACCTGCCGCCACCGCTTCGTAGTCTGGAAACATTAAATACATTTAAAATAAAATATAAAACTCACCTAATTATTGTTCAAAAAGCTATGGCTTGATATTTACCTACCTAAATAATTACAGACACTTAGCGCTATCCGGCGGCTTTCCGTATGAAAGCATATGAGTCCATCGTACTTTTTTTGATATTTAAAGGCTGAAATAAAAGTGTTTTTCATGCTATTAGTTATAACTATGATACAAGTATATGTTTAACGTGCAATCACTATTGATTTATTAAAATATTGTTTCTAATGATAACATTGTTGTTTAAGATTATGGTTATGATTACATACCTGTGAGAAAATATTTTTGTAGGGTACCATCATTTAGTGTTTCTTCTTTTATATTATTTCCAACTGATACCTCATAGATACATGACTCCTATGGTGATAGCAATACTTTTTAAAATGTTTCAGATATTCTTGGTATTAGATCCAGTTAGTTCATTTATGTAATCTATGTTAATTATTAGTCTATCAATGACGGTGTGAACGTCCGCACGTCACTTAATTTACAGGCCCACTGAAAACCAGCGCTGTAGTCTCGTATCGGCTGCGGCATTAAGCTGAGTGCGGTCTGTTTGCCGTGTACGCCACACACACTTGTGTGCGTAAAATGTGTGATGTTGTGTTTAATATTTTTTTTATTCTTCTTTTTTTTCTTTTTACTATGTATTTTTTATGTTTATGGTTTAAATGTACATGTGGCGTATTTGAGCAATAAATGTTTTCTTTCTTTCTTTCTATAATGGCCAGTAAGGCGATTACTTGCTCCGGGAAGTGTTTGAGGGCTTGGTTGGAGATACCATCCGCACCCGGTGCTTTTTTGGGCTTAAGTCCTTTGATGGTAGATGAAATCTCATCTTTGGACACAGTGATAGGGTCAGAGGCGGTAGGGGGGCGAGTTCTTGCGTCGGACCTCGTCCTCCACTAGTTGGATGTGTAAGGGGTCAGTGGGTTGTGAGCTAGGAGAGCATTGAGCGGCAACGCTGTCCGCGAAGCACTCAGCCTTTTCTTCGTCTTCGAAGGCAATGGAGCCGTCGGGACGAGACAGAGGGGGAGTATGGGTTATAGCGTCTATCCGGAGGGTTCTCGCCATCCGGTAGTACGCTGTGTGAGAGGGAGAAATTTTCTCCATGAGATTGCCCTTTTCGTGGTCTCTGTAGTCTTGGAGGCGGTAACCCAGTTTGCGTTGAAGGCGGTGGGCCGCGAGTCTATATTCGGAAGTGGGATAGCGTGCAGCTCTACGGAGGGCAGCTTTTTTGGCTTTTAACAGGTTGCTAATATCTAGCGGAAGACTAGTTTTAGCAACCGGGACAACTTTTTTCATTCTCTTTAAGAGAGGATGTTATAAGTGAGGTGAGATTTTCGACCGCGGTGTCTATTTTCCCCGCAATGTCGAGGGCGTCGGAAGAAAGGGTTATGGGAGGGTCCGGAGAGTCTATAGCCGAGGCTAGAGACTTCTTGAAGCCCTTCCAGTTGGTGTAGGTTTTGGAAGTGGGAGTTGGAGATGGCTGATGGCCAAGAAGGAGGGATACAGGACGGTGGTCGGATCCTAGATCGTCGAGAGGCTCGATTGCTCTAAGGTTAAGGGAAACTCCTTTAACTAGAGCAAAATCTAGCACATCGGGAGCGTAGGTAACAATGTCGGGATAGTGGGTGGCAGTGAGGGGGGCTGTAGACAGTCAGGTCGAGAGACTGAGTGATATTGAGCAGCACCCTGCCACTACTGGTAGTAGTGCGGCAGGCCCATTCAGTATGCTTGGAGTTAAAGTCTCCAAGCATAATGACTGAGTTGCCTAATGCAAGGATGGCTTCAAAATCACTCTTGACGGGGAGGGTTCCGCTAGGGATATAGCAAGAGGCTATAATGATTGACTGGTGTCCAGTCATAGCTAGTCTAGTGATAGTGGCTTCCATACTGGTAAGCGACGGAGTAGATATGTGGGAGCAATGAAGGGACTTTTTGTGATAGATGGCAGTACCGCCGCCTTTGCGGTCGGGTCTATCGTTACGTAGAAGTGAATAATTTTTAATAGCAAGGCCTTTAGAGACCTTGGGGCTGAGATGGGTCTCCTGTAGGAGTAAGAGATCGGCTTCGCGATCTCGTAGAAAAAGCCTAAGCTCTGGGAGGTTATTTCGCAGACCGCGGATATTGAATGAAACAAACTATTTTTTTGAAAGCGCTTACTTTTTTGGAATTGTGTCAAGTACTAATTTATGTGGGTTCCGTAAATTTATTTTTGTTGCATCTTTAGTTTGTAAGAATAAGTGCTTGTTTTGCATTACAAATTTGCCTACCTCAAATATATAGAGGCAGGGAAAAGGAAGTATGTTTAAACTCTTAAAGTAAGGCTTGCATGATGTGTCTGATGGGATGTAACTAATAGCTCTAATACAGCGTTTTTGTGCTAAAAATACTTTTTAGAGAGTCTGTGCCACTACCCCACATTAAAAGTCCATATCTCATAACAGATTCTATATATGCGAAATACGCTGTAACCGCTGTATTTTTGTTTGCTATTTTTGTCAATTTATGTAACGCGTACACAAATCTGTTAATTTTGTTACACACTTTATGTATATGTTCTTTCCAATTCAGGTTCGAGTCTATAATTAAACCTAAAAATGACGTACTAGTAGCATTCTGCAGAAGATGTCCATTATATTCAACATTAATGTCAGAGCTTAAGTTATTAAAATTAATGGTATTTGTTTTACTTAAATTAATGTGTAGATTTATTTTTATTAAGCCATTTATTTACTGAATTAATTGTATTTATAATGTCCATTTTATGTTAATCTAGTGGTTTTTTTTAATAGTCATTATCGTCATCGATATGTCATCTGCAAATAAAGTAGTTTTATAGTTTGAGATGTCAGGTAAATCATTTATGTATAAAATGAACAAAAACGGTCCGAGTACACTACTTTGGGGAACACCAACATTATTATTTTTGAATTCGAATCTATACACCTGAGCTATGTTTTTAGAATTTAACTGTGTTATTTCTACACACTGATACCTATTTTTTAAATAGCTTTCTATCCAACTTAGAGCAGGTCCTCTTATTCCATTAGCCTCTAGTTTGGTCAGTAGTTGATCATGTGAGACGCGATCGAAGGCTTTAGACATGTCAATAAATAGTACTGTTGTATAGTTTCTTTCAATTACATTTTGCAATACTTCCTTTACTAATGCGAATGCAGCATGTGCTGTGGATTTATTTTTTTGGAAACCATGTTGATTTTGTTTTATTACATTAAATTTACTAAAAAAAGGAAGTAAGTTGGTAAGGCATAACCTTTTCGAATATTTTTGAGAGGACTGGGACTAGTGCAATTGGTCGATAGTTGGTTATATCACTTTTATCCCCTTTCTTGTGTAACGGTTTTACTATAGTAAGTTTTAATTTTTCAGGAAAAACCCCTGACTCTAGTGAGAGATTAATCAGGAATGCTAATATTTCACTTATTTCTTTCTTACAATATTTAATTATTTTAGTACATATGGATACATAACCCTCAGATTTTGTGTTATTTAAAGACATTATTATCTTTTTGATAATATTTTCATTTATAAGAGTTAGAAAAATAGATTGAGGTACTTTCATGTCAGTTGTATTTTCTATTTTATAATTTATCTGATTTGTTGCGTTAATGAAATAGTTATTTATAATAGATACTATTTCAGCAGGTTCCGTGACCGTATTTCCATTATATGTATATAATATTATTTATGTAGTTTTTAGTATGTACACAATTTGTCTCATTTTTAATAATTTCCCAAGAAGCTAAAGATAAAATATATGTTGAAAATAATATACCCATAAAATAAATTATAAAAAAATATAAAAACCGATGGCAGCCGTCGACAGGAAAAATCAATAGCCGAGAGTTAGAGGGAAAGGGAAAAAACCGGCGGACGATGCAGGTGGTATCGAGGAGCACTATCTTCAATATTTAAACCCGAAGTGGTCTATCACGGTGTCCAAGTTACATGAGCAAGTACCTATATATTTAGATTATTATGATTTTAGATTATGATTTTAAATTATTATGATTTTAGATCATTATGACTTTAGATTATTATGCCTTTAGATTATTAATCTGTTCGCAGAAACTATACAGCCACATATCGGTCACCTCGTAAGCTAGGTTCAGATACATTATTATTAGGTATTTTGTTGGTTTATTTATTCTGTTACCATTTGTTTTAACTATTTCGGCTTTAAAGATATTCTCGTCATACAAAATTATATTGTTGACTATGCTGATGTTTGCTACCTGAACGTCACCGAAGTGCAGTTAAATAACTTGAGCGAATTCAAACTTATGCTTTCGATTTATATTTGAACTCCGAAAATATGGTTACCAATTCACCGTCGCAGGAATACTCATATTATTTCTGCTTTATACAGCATACAGTTCAATCCCTCCACTTCAAGTTTCCTCAAAGAGCGCTTTGAATTCATCTCCTCCTCTCACGATCGTCATCTACGTTCCACTAATAATTTTTCGCCTTATATTTCAGCATATTCATACTCCTTCCTCAATAAATAATTTTTGGTTATAGTGTTATGTTGTGTTATAGTATATGTTGTGTTTGCTTGTGGAATCCCTTGCCTTTATTCAATAGGTAAAAAACCTATGAAGTTTGCGTTTTGCAGTACTGGCCATTTCAAATCGAAATAACTTTTGTTTAGCTAAAAATACTAACTGCAAATTATATTATTTTAAAAACTGGATGTTTTTAAGATTAGTCATTTTTATTGAAAAATGTTATGTTTTCATATCGTTTAATTTATTTTTCGTCATCACTGATACATTAAAAATTCCAGTAATTGTGGAATATAAGTTTCGTCGTGGCAGCAACGTGGCACAAATGTCAGGCAACATCGACGACATTTACGGAGCGAATACTACAAACGTGTGCACCAACCAACCTATTATTTGGCCGCTTCCATTCTGAAAATTTCAACCCGAAAAATGAAACCCGTAGTTGTCCCAAAACTTTGATCGACAATGACGAATTAAAGGCGATTGTGGAAGCTGATGATACTCAACCTACGGCTGAATTAGCAACAGCTTTCGACGTTATCATCAAAACAATATTGGTTTACTGGCGTCAAATTCGCAAGGTAAACAAGCGGTAAATTTAAAATTGAGAACCTACTTCTTTTTTTGAAGTCCGTTGAAAAGCTTGACAAATGGGTGCCCCACGAACTCAATGACGCCAGCCCCAAGTACGCGTCGAGACGTGCCTTGCACAGGCACGCAAAAGAAGGAATTTCGAAATGTTACCTGCGACGAAAAGTGGATTCTGTTTGATAATCGCAAGCGATCGGCAAGTTAGTTAGATCCTTTCGATTCCTAGGTTTAGCACCTAAGCAATGCCCTAAACAAAAACTTACCCCTAAAAAAGTGATGGTCACTAGCACCGGTGCGATTTGTCACTGCTTCTTATCAAACGGGAGGAGCATTACTGCAGATGTAAAGAGTACTATAAAGGAATTCAATTGTACTGTAAAGAATTGAACAAAATTATAAAGAAACTCGCAATTCTCCAACCAGCTTTGGTCAATCGCTCGTCCCCGCTGCTCCTGCAGGACAACGCGAGCCCTCTTACTGCACAACAGACGGTCTCCAAGTAACAAGACCTGACCAAACCTTGCGTCCACAGATTTCTACTTTTCCAGAATTTGGAAAAAAATTTGGCGAGAAAAGAAATCTATACACGAGAGTGTACAAAATGCCTTTGAATAAATAGCCACTATATTAGCAAAGATTTTTTGATTTCATCGGTGATTACTCTGATTAGTAGAAATAAAAAATACAAAAAATAACGTTAACTTATTTCATAAAAACTGCAATTTCATAGGTAAAGACCTAACATTCAACGTGCTCTGTCCCTTTTTTCCTTCAAAAATCTGCATCATCTTGTCAATTTGCATCATCTTGTATTTTTATATAAATATATTTTTTTACTTAATTCTAAATTTCACCTTCACCTTCCACACCTTCCTTATTCGCAATTCACTGTAAGCAACAGTTCTTTGCGAACAACGTCTCGAAGAAATCGCTTCCAAAGCTATAAACCGCATGTTGTACTTTCTATATAATATATCTTCTACGTGTTTCATTTTGTCTTGTTTTATTGTGTATTTGTGTACAATAAATAACGTATTGATTGATCAATCGATTGAATGATAATGTCGTGTATAAAACAATATTTTATGTTTTATATAATAAGGGTGACAAACGAGCATACAGTCCACCTGACGATAAGTGAATGCTATGGCCCATAGACATCTAACATCTACCCTCGATTAAGAATTACAGATTTGTTACCGCTGAGGACTAATACGGTATGCCTGTTTCCAGTAAAACGTATCTCTGGTTCTTATGGTTTCCACACTCACAAGTGTACCAGTTACACTGGTACACTTGTGAGTGTGTCCGTCGCCGTCTCAGACTATTATTTACTTATATAATAATTTGGTCCGTAATCATATTGACTATGCATGTATTACATAGGACCCTCTTTATAATAACCTGCGATTCGATTCTATTCTACGATGGTTCACAAGATATATTTTGTTTATACGAGTATTGTCCAATACATAGAATCTAGGATTTTAAAAAGAACCCTCTACTTAATCAAAATGTTTCGTAGGTCCATATTTTCAAAAATTATTGTAACTGGTGCTGTAGCATGGAACTACTTAATATTTACTCTAGTTTTCTTATTGTATCGTGTAGATATTAGATACACCCTACAAAATCCCATCATATATTCTACCATCTTGAACCACTATAGGTTGGAATAAATATCAAATTACAATGGAATATATATGCACAAAGGATTGCCTGATTTGGAGGACTTTTACGATTATTGTCATAGTGCAGCGAGAAAAATTGTAAAATTTTATTGTAAAACTACAACATAGTACAACTAGTACAAGTGAACTTAATATAAAAATAAAAAGTAAAGTTACAGCCCATATACATACCACAATTGGGCACAGGCCTTATCTCCTTTCTAAGCAGCCTATGGAGCTAAATTAGACCCTGCTTTACTCCAATGCGTATTTTTTAACTTTACATGTCTTTGAAATATACAAATGTTACACATGATAAATTAACAGTACCAAGAACCATAGTAGCCAACATAGCTCGGGATTAGTTAGCTGAAGTGGCAATGAGCCGACAGGTTCTCAAGTGGCAGCCTCGTACCGGCAGACAAAGTATAGGTCGTCTCCCCACTAGATGGAGTGACGATCTGATAAGACATGCAGGTAGTGGATGCAGCTGGCTCAAGACCGTGCGTTGTGGCATTCCTTGGGGGAGGCCTATGTTCAGCAGTGAACTTATGAAGGGCTGAAATATGATGAATCATGATAGGTTCCGACGGGAGTTGAATCTGGATTGCTCGCGTACTGTGAAATTTACACCAAGCGTTTAGGCCCTTAGCTGCCACGCTTAAATTGTTATGAGTTCTTTTATTTGCGATATTTAATGGATATTATGTTATTTAATTACATAAATTAATGCTATGCACGACTAAATAACCACATGTACGTAGTTGTGATGATAATGTAATCACACACCCACTGTCTGATATGGGCTTCCTCTAAAGAACGCAATACAAATTATTATACATAGAAGATGTAAACCTATATGGCAGCACTTGTATAAATAAATAAAAACACTATAAAATGTTTAATAGATAAGTATGATTAAAACTTAAGTGACAACCTTTGTAGGAGGTAGATTGCTATGTAGCCCTATGAACCTATGATGCAACTAAACGTGGAGAGCTGAATTGATGGTGATTAGATAAGCGTTGATTACATGTACTTAATTAAGCACATAATTGAATACGAAGCATTGCTATGAATTCTGTTCACAAAAGTTATACCTATTGCTCATTAAATTGTCGTGTGTGTGTCGTATGCCTTAAAGTGACGCTGGAGTAGAATATCAGTTTCTGGTGTAATTCAAGGGCACAAATTTAATGTAATTACATTCAGGACTTTTTATTAAGTAAAATTAAATTGACAAACTGTTATAAGAGATTTAATAAATAAAAGACTGAAATAACACATTAATTCGATGAGTCAATTTTACAACCATACTTTACAGTATCGATGTGGCGCCGACTGTAGATTATAGCATCCAATTACAAACAACGGGCGTTGGCAAAACGGCTTACGGAATTAACATCGGACTGTACATGGGTGACCGTAATAAAAGAAAGCTGGACAGAATACAATTATACGAGTATATTGTTCATATAGGCCTAGTTTCATAACACACAACGGTATGAAATACGATTCATCTGTTTGTGTTATGTAAACTTTTAATAATTTTTTTGTTTAATATAGAAATAATTATTTATACTTAACTATTTTATAGTTAAATACAAATAATTATTTCTATATTGTCTTTTAATTAGAACTTGAATTGATTAGAATAAAAATATAATATAGATTAAAAAAATACAAATAATTACTTAATATTTTATACAAGTTACTTGGTAAATAGTACAAGCGATGAACAGTATCTATGGGAGTGCGTCATACTTCCATTAGCTTTTATCCCTACTTTTACCCCTCTTCCGGTTGTACTATTATTCATCATATGAAGACGCACAGCATCTGTGAGAGATGTGTTTATTCGTCCTGGTACCCTCGACACGATGCTATGTGATGAAAATGAATGAAAACCTTTTTCGGCCACAACAATATTTTTTATTACCACACTATAATACGATTAAATAACAAAATAATTAAAAAAAATAGGCTCAAAACCGCAAGATTCACTTAGGAAGGTTTTACCAATAATATGCTTGTGATAAAACTTAATAAATGTATTTTGTTCTCCCCAATTACCACGTGCGAGGATATCATCAAGCAGGCCATTTTCGTACTAGTATAAAGATGCTACGGCTCAACGCACACTGCCGGGAGAAACAAACACTCACAACACCGGCACTCAGCAGTTTGCCTCAGAGAGCTTATCTTCATAACCTGCCATAAAACATAAACATAAACACTCACGCCCGTCACCCAGAGGGGTAGGCAAAGACTACAGACTTCCATTTAGCATGATCCTGACATACTTCTCTCGCCTCTTCCACATCCATATACCTACGCATATATGCTCGTCGGTTAAGGGTACTCTTAATTTGGCCCATTTTTAGTATATCGCCAATTTGGTCGAAATTTGTGTATATATTCAATTTGTGTAGCTTCCCCGTGGCTGTTCAACCTATTTATGGACAGTTGTTTGGAAAATTTGAAAGTTGAAGAATGCGGGTTAAGAATGAATGAGTTAACCATCAAATGCCTTTTGTACGCCGATGATCAAGTCATACTTGCGTCGAAGGCGGCCGAGTTGCAAATGATGGTTACATTAATGAACAGGTCATTAAAAGAAAGGGGGAATGAAAGTGAACGCAAGTAAGACGAAAGTGATGGTTTTTGAAAGAGAAGAAAGCAAAACGGTATGTGAAATAAGAATAGAAGGAGAGTTAATTGAGCAAGTGGATGCGTTCGTATATTTGGGATGTGTATTCAGCAGGGATGGGAGATATGATAAGGATATTGAACGACGAGTGAATGCAGGAAATAAAGTAAATGGGGCTCTACACTCTATTGTGAAAAGTCAGAATGTGTCAAAAAAGGCACGTATGGCAATTCACAATGCTGTATTAGTCCCTACTTTAACATATGGTAGTGAAAGTTGGGTGTGGCAGAAGAACCACGAGAGTAGAATAAATATGAATGCTCTGAGTATGTTAGGGCTGAATCTGAGTGACAGGGTGAGAAACTGTGTGATAAAAGAAGAGTGTGATTTGCAAGATGATGCAGTGACCAGGATTAAGAAAGGAATGCTTCGGTGGTTTGGTCATGTAGAAAGAATGAATGCGGAAAGACTGACAAAGCAAATATAATATGTTGCAGAAGTGAATGTAAGAGTCGGAAAGGGACGTCCTAGGCGGAAGTTTGTCGACCAGATTGGCGATAACCTGCCACAACCAAAATAATGGGCATATATTTCCATCATCATGTTGCAATAACTTCCAACGTGATTGCCTGTATGAGAGTGTCAAATGCAATAATTTCCCGTATAGATATAATGATCTAAGAATATTCTTAAAAGCGTCAGGTCATATACCCTTCTGCCTGACGCTAGGAGAAGTACACCGGCTAATCTGCGAGATGCGTCAAGTAATATTTCTATATTTGAAAGGTTTGCTTCTAACCAAGTACCCAGATTGCTTGGATCCCATATTGGAGGTTCCATTGCTTTCAGTTTTTGATGAGAAATGGCTTTCAATATATGCCTTACCAAAAAGAAGTTAAAATTTTCAATATGGAAAGTCCTTTCAAAAGTGAAAACAACAGAGTTGTGCAATAATGCATCAACAAAAATTTATTTTTAACGAATAAGGGTGACGAACACACAGACATCTTATTCTATCCTCGATTAGGAATTGAAATGCAGATGCGTTGCCACCCCGAGGACTAAGATGAAATGCCTCGTTACCACGAAAAATGTCTCCGGCTCTCTACACTGACTACACGAAGCAGTATTATTCAGTGTGAGAGCTTGGACCTTTCCCGATTGAACCGATCACACTGCACCACTTCATCCACGAACCCATGCAGGCTGGTATGCTTTCGAGTGGAGTTTCTCCAACTAGATCTAAGCAAGGATCTTTTTGCCTCTGACCACTCGTTGATAACATCGTTTCAGTCCCAATTTTCCAGACATAAATTTCCATGTCCCGTACTTGGGGGAGTGGTAAGCCGACTCTTTGATCTGTTAATACCTTGTCTAAGTCTTTGATTTTTACTGGTTTGCAGAGTGCTCGATGACGAAGGTGTGGTATCTAAAACGCTTTCGATGCGTTTACCGCACGCTGATTGGTGGAAACAAACCGGAAGGGGTAAAAGGTGGGTTAAGCGGAAGGGGCAGTATGATGCACTTTCACAGATACTGTGTATTGTCACATGTCGAATAATATATGTTTCATAAAAGAAAAAAAGGTGAAATCATAGTTTAAATAGTAAGAAAAGTAATCAAGAGGAAAGTAAGCAAATCGCCTTTTATCTGTTTCAGGTTACGGAAAGAGGTCAAAACAATGAAGCTTTGTGACTGAAATTGTTCTATCACATAAATTTAAAATTTAAAAAGAAGTCCATATTATGGAAAAAATTAGAAACCCGGCTGATGGTATTTTGTATAAAAACCCGTGTTTTTGTCTGTGTCTATTTACGATTCGTTATATTTTACGACATGAAACTCAAATTTAAATTATGGTATAAACATTTCTAGTTTAAAATGGTGAAAAAGCCGTCATAAATATGATATTAACTAAAAGTATCGTTATCAATCTTAATTTAGATACAATAAGTAGCCTGGCAAAACAAATACATTTTTATTTATAGTGAAATTAAAAAGGACAGTAGCAAGAAGAGATATAAAATGTAGAAGGGCTTTATACGCATAACTTAATATATCGATATTTGAACTTGTTTACATTATCTGCGATAGATTCGTGCAATGAGAAGAACATTTAAAAAAAACGTAGAGCCTTCTCCATCTAAACAACTTTCCAAATGACCAACAAGACAACCATGTCAAAGATTAATGATAACTGCCTGATAAATACAGTCTGAGTTATTTAACCGCTCAGACAAGAGTAATTTTTGTTCTCTAATCTATATCGTACTAGGAAACTAAAATCTTTATTGAATGTTAGTTAAGCTTTAACACTGGTTCGGTAAAAAATCTCTCCAAGATACTGTTGCGCGCCATAATTAATACCACTAGTGCCATTTAATATCAAGTAGCAGAAATAGGAGATGCATTCTAAAAAATGCATGCTAGAACTTTCCCACTAACGCAATCTAGTATCGAGTGGCAGCACTAAAAGAGTTTTCTAGAAAATTCCTTGCTAGAAGTTTCGACATTCTACTCGAACATTCTAGATGTTTTCAGTAGAAAATGTTCTATATAACTGGTATTGAGTATTGAATTGGCGATGCGATGCAAGAGAAGACTTCGGAGCGAAATAAAGTGAACTTAAGTATTAAGTGTGATTAATTATTAGTGTGTTTTAAGTTTTATTTGGTGTTCGGTAATAAAGTGTCAATTTTGGTAATTCAATCGGTAGTTTTTATTGTCTTGAACTCTAAGACCGTAACAATACCTTGTAGGACTTTAATCGCACAATTGCTAGTAACATTTTTTTTATTATGCTTTGATTTTCCTTAAGGAAATTTCTACTATGTTTGCCTTTCGGCGTATTCGAACTGAACTAATAATAAACTATTAAAATAATAACACGGTGTTTTACTCCGGCAGGGACCCGAGGCAGCTCAAGGACTAATACCCGTATTTATAAAGAAGTAATTACTTGTTGCTAAGTAATTTCTTAGTTAAGTCATTACTTAAGGTTGAAATTCTTAATTACAAAATTTCATTCTATAGTTGAGTAACACACGTTACTTACTTGAGCAAATGCCCAAGTAACACTACGCTTGGTAGTTGTTTCTGTGTTCATAAACATCGTTCTTTATTATTATGAACGATATTTTGGCTTACTGTCAAAGGTTTCGAAATAACCAACAATTCGAAGGCATTCCGTATGTTAAAACTTACGAACGACGATTAACACGAATCTTATGGCGCCGAAAATAAATATTCGTAAAAAATGTCGAAGTTAGATAACTTCTAAACTTTTAAAGTAAGGTTTATCTAGCAGAAATAACACAATCCTGAAAAAAGTGTTACATAATATATTTATGTATAATCACCTGTCACTCCTATAAAGGGAGATGAGTTTGAGATGTGAAATGGCATGAAAGGGTTGTCACCCGGGCTCCTTAGCCTAGCTAAGATCTATTTTACTATCGTGGCAAATTCGTTACCCCGTGAGCGCTTACTGGGCGCCTGGTTGTCAAAATCGTTATTTTAAAATTCAACTCTTGAGAAATAAATGTAAAAGTAAAAAAATTTTTTAATTATTTCTTGTTTTCTGTTAAAAATAATAATTATTCGATATTGTGTGAAATTAAATGTGTAAATGTAAATAGTGTAAAACTTACAACATGAATATAATGTTTGATTATTATACTTACTTGTTTAATTTCTGTTCGAATGATTATTTATTCAATATATATTTAAAAAAAATTCAAATTCTATCTCGTCTATATTATCTACTACAGCAAAAACCGTTCAAATGCTATCCAAAGTTTCCATTTTTATCCAAAATAACCTCAATGTAGTGCTCAAGTAAAGGAAATGGTGACTATTACTTGGCTGAGTATTCTAACTTTTGACAGTTCTAACTTGGATTAATTACTTAACTATCGAATACAAATCGTTACTTAAGTAATTACTTAAAAAAATCTTTCTGCTATTATGCATTTGGGCCCTTAAACCCTCTCAGAAGTAAGCAAAAGCTTGTACCCAGGAGTGTGATGTATATAAGCTGTAGCTACTTTAACTTTACTATGTATTTGATTCGTCTGTTGTAAAGGATTTTTTTGATTCACATACTAAAAGAAGATTTGGTGTCTGAATAATGCAACTTGTTTTAGTTTTTACTAAAACAAGTTTTATGTTTTACTTTTATTTTAATTATTAGGTTTGTGCCCTTCACTAGTAACCAAGTTGTCACGCTTCCCTTTTCGACTCTGCCATTCACTTCTGCAACATAAATTTGCTTTGTCACTCCTTCCTTATTCATCCTTTCTACATGACCAAACAACCGAAGCATTTATTTCACAATCCTGGTCACTAAAAATCATCTTGCAAACCACACTCTTCTCTTATCACAATATTTCTCACCCTGTCACTCAGATTCATCCCTAACATACTCCTTAACGATCGTATTTCTACTGCGTTTATTCTACTCTCGTGCTTCTTGTGCCACACCCAACTTTCACTACTTTACGTTAAAATAGGGACTAACACAGCATTGCGAATTGCCATACGTGTATTTTTTGATACATTTTGACTTTCCACAATAGAGTATAGCGCCCCATTTACTCTATTTCCTATTTGATGTAACATATAGTAAACGTTTAAAAGAAAAATAAAAGCAAAAGGATAAAATACTAAACCTTTAGTAACAAACGCATCAATATCTCATTATATAATATACAATATACACTATGCAAACCGGATTAGCAACTACAATTATTTTTTAAGCTGACTAAATGTGAATTTCGACTACGAGAGAAACCCATGTCCAGCATTTAACCGTTAACAGCAAATAAGAAGCTCTAGAAGTTTTAATGTAATACCAAGAATATTAGAATAAAAGATATAAATATACGAAAAATTACATTTTCAACAAAGCAATCAATGTTCAAAGGGAATTTAAATGGACAGATACAATTTACAAGATTGTGCTGGCAAGCAACCTGGCACAAAGCCAAAATCTTTATTCCAAAGAGAGTCAAGGAGTCCCAGTTAGGCTCATTATATTTTCTACTTATGGAATAATTTTCCCAGCAGATGTTTAATGTTGTCGAAAAAACGAAAGTTACAGAAAACAAATGTTCTTATTCATTTATAAATATTTTTAGCTTGTTAACACCATTTTAGCCGTGGTAGCTCAGATGGTTAACGCTAGCTGTAAATATAACAGAACGCGAGTAACCCGGGTTCGATCCCCGCCGGCACCAATTAAATGGTTAATTACAATTTTAAGAGCTGATTTACCACGTGCTTGGCGGTAAAGGAAAATATCGTGAGGAAACCTGCATGTCTGAGAAATAAGAAAAAAATATTTCAAAGACATGTGAAGTTTGCCAACACGCATTAGGGCTGCGCGGCGGATACTTCCTTGCCCTAAAACCCTCTCAGTAATGAGGGGAGGCCTGTGCTCAGCAGTGGAATGTATATAGGTTTTAACTTAACTTTTTTACTTTACTTACACCATTTTATTTAAAATTAATTAATTAAATAAAATCTATCCACATATTGTTTATTATAAGTCGTATGGATATTCATGGCGATGGTAACATAGATTAAGTTACGTAATAATTAAAAATACTACTTAATACTAACAAACAACGTAATAGGGTGGACCGGTCTCTGTTAGCTGCGTTTATTAGTACTTATTATCTAATAAAAGAACACTCATTTTCTGAACATATGTAGAAAACTAAAAAGGGAAACAGTATTTAGTTAAAATTACTTGTGATGTATATCGAATACAATTTTTATTACAAGTATTTTTATTGAAAGTCAAGTGAACTTTTATCAACACACCGCCGGTTCGGAAAAAACCTCTGCCTTGGAATAGTATTTTTATGCTTAACATTCGTTGTTATCAATTTCATACATTTATAAGTTAATAATTGTGACATGAAGCCAACGTACTTATTTAGAAAATTTCCTATTATTATAAAAAACGTAGTTTTATTTTGAAAATCAATGAAGTATCGTTAGGTACGTTTTTTTTAAATAAAAAACGATATTTAAAATCTTATGTGTACGCAACTGATAGCGTTAGACGTTGGTAATTTGGTTTTCTTTTATGATAGGCAAGAAGAGACTGTACGCTCTTGTATACAGTTATACAGCAAAAATTCAAAAATTAATGTGCAGTCGTAAATGGTAACAAGTGTCATCAGCAAATAATATATACCCTTCTTGAAAAGAACACAGAAATATACCCCTAACATTAAAAATATATTTAATAAACTCAAAACCGGCATCAACCGTCGCGTCGAGTGACTCCATTATATAAAATTAAGGTAGTTCAATGTGCTATCAAATTTAAATAAAGGTATGGCTTTATTATGTTATATTTAATTAGGATTCACGCACCAGATTCGATAATAGTCTCTCGAAATAATTAACAAATAGAATTTTAATAGAGACGTCATTAATCAGCTTCAAAAATGTTATTTCATTATAAACAAAAAATCAAAACATCATCGAAGCTAAAAAAATAAATCATACCCTGACGTAGCAGAAATCACAGTAATAAATAATTTATAACAGTAAGAGAAAGCAAACAAAAACAAGCGACCCCGTCTGAAAACCCCAGGAAGCTGTGCCATGATATTTGCAGTAGGAAAAACAAAGTAAACTCGCCTCCCTGCCAATATTTAATCAATCTTATGCGTTCACGTTCACGTTTGAATTCATACATGCGACAATTTATTAACATAACGTAATATGCAATCTAGTTGCTGTGTAAGAATGTCCACTAACCCATATCAACCCATAGGTTTTAATAGAGGCAGCAGTGTCTTTCTACTAACAGCTAAAAATAAAAAAATAAACTGCAGTTGCCAAGCCGCCTGGCACGCGCGGCCATAATGAAGGATATACCCTTGGTGAGGCAACCTATGGTGGAGGAATATGTTCAGCAGTAGACTTATGCGAGGCTGTAACGGTATTATGCATATGAAAAAGATTCAATTTATTTAATTTTATTTATTTTTTTTATTTATTAATTTATTTCAATCAACAAGGATCATAGGGTAAAATAACATACATTAACATTTATTCTAATACTAAAATTATAAATCATTACTAATATTAATTATATCAAATGCGTAAGTATTTATAATAATATCGAAAATAAAATAATAATTTAATAATAATAAAATAACATAAATCTATTTCACCGTTACATGTGTAATCATCATATCATCACATCATATCCGATTTAATTATATATTAACAAAACCACCAACAAAACTTACCATAATGATATAATACAATATTATTTTTAAAAATACAAAGAAAAAGTCTTAAATATATGTAAGTAAAATTAGGTAATAAATTAGTTCATATACCTGAGGTGCCGGTCCGAGGTAATGGGTACATGGACATGAACCCAGTGCCTGAAAAAAGCACACTCGGGTTTCTCACTAATTACGTTAAGAATGCTGTTGGCGCTCCCACGAACCCTGTGCATCAGAGACGCAGTTCTTTTGCGAATAAGTGTTGAAAAATTGTCTACGTGGGCGTCAACAAACATACTTGATGCACTACAGTAACGTGGGAGCCCCTGCAACAATCTAAAAGCGTTATTATATTGTGTACGTAGGGTGTTGTATGCCCGCCGCGTATATCTGACCCATAAGGCACACGTATAGAGGGATTGGCAATAGGCCTTAAATAAAATAACTTTTATCTCGGCTGTACAGCGTGAGAAGCGACGGGCCAGCATATTGCAGCGGACAGCCAGCGCTCTCCTTTCTCTTTCAATTTAAATAAAAAACTGTAATTGTCATATTGCCCTTATTATATATACTTTCATATTTTTGTTTTATATATTTCTACGAAATAATAATAAGAAATAAAATTGAGTCGTAGTATACTAAAAGTCTAACAAACCTAATTACTGTCTTAGAAAATAAATCTCAACAGAATTTGAAACTGTTTATTTATTTTTAAAAATTTTAAATCATTTATTTGAAAAAGTTATAGATTTAAAATTTTATAAAATTAAATAAACAATTTTATAAATGCGTCTGACCACATCAACAACTCTGTATATTTTTAGATGGCTCTAAAATTATGTACGGAGGTAATAATTTTCTATTCTAAACTGCCAATATTGCCGAGTTGGTTTTCCAATCCTAACATACGGATTTTTAGCATGTAATGATTTCCGAAAATGCCGTCTATTAAATTCCGGTCACCTTTTAATTATATAAATATAGCGGAAATAAGAATTTCAAAATTAAATATTTCAGAATAATTTACAAAATTTGTCCTGCTCAAAGTTCAAAAACTTTATTAAACTAAGTTTGAATAAAAAAGGTTATTAAAATGTGAACATTAATATGTGGTTATTAAAATTGAGGTTACTATATTAATAATGTGTGGTTGTTAATGTGAATTTATTTAATATTAAAGTTTGAATGTGCACTCCTCACTGCTGCATTGAAAAAAGTTTTCAAGCTACTGTCTATGGCGAGTACATAGCTCAACTTCGACTTGCCGACGATATAACCCTTATGGTAGAATCGCTGAAAGACCTAAGCACTATGCTCTATGACCTCATCAGTGTCTTCCAAAGGAGAAGCCTTAATATAAACATGGACAAAAAAAAGTCATGTGAAACGGCCACGTCTTATCTACGCCGGTAGTTGTTGGGAGCACTAACTTCGAAGTTGTTGACGAGTATGTTACCTGAATGTTAGTACCTGACTCAAATAGTCGACTAAGTAAGTCTAACTTCGACTGAGTGGTCAATCAATGGATTCAACTTTCCTTTCTTCTCTGCTAGCCGTATTAGGAAGCTCAAGTTTGCTCAGCGAACTATGGAGAGAGCTATGCTTGGGGTTTCTCTGCATGATAGACTTGAAACTAGGATATACGCAGCAAAAGAGTAACTAACATAGCCCAACAGTAGTACGCTAAAGTGGCAAATAGCATATAGCTCGAAGAACCCACAACAGATGCGAAAGAAAGGTTCTCGAGTTCTCGGCAGGTAAAGTGTAGGGCTCTCTGTCTACCAACTATTAAGGACCTGGTAAGGCATGCAGGAAGTCGATGAATGGAAGTAGCTCACTACCGCGTTTTGTGGCATTCCTTGGGGAATGCCTATGTTCAGCAGTGGACATGTGTAATGATGGGGGAAAAGGAAATTTGACACCAGATCGCAATATCAGATGTACCCTAGCTGACTTGCTTTTCTTCTCTAGTTTAAGTCTTTAGGTCTGACGTAAGCGAGATGATGATTTCTTATATTTACGCGAACATACATACAAAGTACATTGATTAAAACTACTTTTACGGATTTTATCGCGTGTTTTTTATTTTATTTTTAATACCACTTCACATTTGTCTTTGGTCCGATCTACACAGAATTCTGCGTAAAAGTAGTTTTAATCAATGTAAGCGAGATGTTTGCACCACCATCTATTGGAAGCTTCTTTTCTAATATTTCACGTGGTCATGTTTTACGATACCCACGGGACGAAATGGGATGATGTATTTTCTATAGTCACCATCAAACGGCGATTTAAACAATATTTAATGAAAATATTTATTATTAAACCTTTGTGCTTTTAACTTTTACCGGTTGACACAGCATTAACAATTATTAATTATGTATATTCGCGTGAATGCACTTTAGCAACAAATGGATTGAAACAATTATTCAATAGTAGTTACTGAAACGAGGATGATATGTAAATCTAGGATAAGCTTTCCCACGCTTGCTATCGTAAATTCGGTATTAATCGTTTCGTATCAAATGTTTTAAGAAATATGAATATAGAATATCGTTCAGTTTGTTTCCATTTGTAGCGAATTTCTCCAATATATATTTTACTCTTTTATGACTCTCTCTTGTAAAAATTGTAAGTGATTACTTAATCATATAACTAAAATATTTACGCTTTAAACCCATGAGAGAAATGGATACAGTGGCAACTAAATTGGTCGCCACAATTGTGGAAATACCACAATTTTTAAATTGCAAGAATATAATCACGTACCTAAGATCGAATTTTGGTCATGGCGGCTAATATCAACTTACAACAACTATAACTCTTATATTTTTGGATTATAGTGAAAGAGTGTGTGCGCAGGCATAGCTAAGCTCTCTATCCCCTCACTCGGTCAGTTATATGGGACATAAATCCCACAAGACCGAAGAGATCAAGCGTAAAACCAACGGCTTTACATGCTTTTCAAGGAACTAGGGCGAAGCAACGCTGAAATTCCTGGCCCCAGGCTGCTACTAAAAATTGCACAGGGTATATTTTTGCCTTCTTTTTAAGAAGGGTATACATTATTTGCTGATAACAGTTATCACGGTTCGACTTGACTGCAAATTAATTTTTGAACTTTTGCTATAACTGTATACAAGAGCGTACAGTCTCTTCTTGCCTATCATAAAAGAAAACCAAAATACGAACAACTAACGCTGTCGGTTGCGTACAAATAACATAATACATATCATTATTTTATTAAAAAAAATCGGTATTTAAGTATAACAATTTGTAAAACAACGCCGTATTTTATTCTTAGCCCATCGAAATGAGTTTTATTAAAGTCCCAATGATACTTCATTGATTTTCAAACTAAAAGGACGTTTTGTAAAATAAGACGAAATTTTCAAATAATTGGCTTAATTTAAGAATTATTAAATTATAAATGTATGAAATTGATAACACCGAATGTTAAACATAATAATACTACTCCAAGGCAGAGGTTTTTTCCGAACCGGCGGTGTCGTTGATAAAAGTTCACTTGATTTTCAATAAAAATACTTGTAATAAAAATCGTATTCGATATACATCACAAGTAATTCTAACTAAATACTGTTCTACTTTATTATTTTCTACATGTGTTCAGAAAATGAGTGTCGTTTTATTCAGATAATAAGTACTAATGAACGCAGCTAACCGAGACCGGTCCACCTTATTACGTTGTTTGTTAGTATTAAGTAGTATTTTTAATTATTTCGTAACTTAATCTATGTTACCATCGCCATCAGTGTCCAGTGTAAAATAAAAAATATAAGAATAGATTTTATTTAATTAATTAGTTTAAATCATCATCATCATCATCACAGCCCTTCACAAGTCCACTGCTGAACATAGGCCTCCCCCAAGTAATGCCACAAAGCACGGTCCTGAGCCACCTGCATCCATCGACTTCCTGCATATCTTACCAGGTCGTCACTCCATCTAGTGGGGGGTCGCCCTACACTACGCCTACCGGTACGAGGCTGCCACTCGAGAACCTTTCTTCCCCATCGGTTATCGGTTCTTCGAGCTATATGGCCGGCCCATTGCCACTTCAGCTTACTAATCCGTTTGGCTATGTCGGTCACTCTGGTTTTACTGCGGATATCCACATTTCTGAGTCTATCACGCGGAGAAACTCCGAGCATAGCCCTCTCCATAGCTCGCTGAGCGACCTTGAGCGTCCTCATACGGCCAGCAGTGAAGGACCATTTTAGTTTAAATAAATTGGTGTAAACATGCCAAAAATATTTGTAAATGAATAAGAACATTTGTTTTCTGTAACTTTCGATTTTTCGACAACATTGAACATCTGCTGGGAAAATTATTCCATAAGTAGAAATTATAATGAGCCTAACTGGAACTCCTCGACTCTCTTTGGAATAAAGATTTTGGCTTCGTGCCAGGTTGCTTGTTCCAGCACAATTTCTTGTAAATTGTATCTGTCCATTTAAATTCCCTTTGAACATAGATTGCTTTGTTAAAAACGTATTTTGTATATTTATATCTTTTATTCTAATATTTTTGGTATTACATTAAAACTTCTAGAGGTTCTTATCTGCTGTTAACGGTTAACTGCTGGACATGGGTTTCTCTCGTAGTCGAAAGTCACATTTAGTCAGCTTGGAAAATAATTATAGTTGCGAACCCGGTTTGCTATAATGTACGCTCTATTTGTTAGTTCTTAATGAGATATTGATGCGTTTGTTACTAAAGTTTTAGTATTTCATCCTTGTGCTTTTATTTTTCTTTTAAACGTTTACTATATGTTATATCAAAAAGAAAATAGAGTAAATGGGGCGCTATACTCTATTGTGGAAAGTCAGAATGTGTCAAAAAATATACGTACAGTAATTCACAATGCTGTGTTAGTCCCTATTTTAACGTATAGTAGTGAAAGTTGGGTGTGGCACAAGAAACACGATAGTTCTACTATCGTGCTTAAACGCAGTAGAAATGCAATCGTTATGTAGTATATTAGAGATGAATCTGAGTGACAGAGTGAGAAATAGTGTGATAAGAGAAGAGTGTGGTTTGCAAGATGATTTTGTGACCAGGATTGTGAAAGAAATGCTTCGGTGGTTTGGTCATGTATAAAGAATGAATGAGGAAGGAGTGACAAAGCAACTTTATGTTGCAGAAGTGAATGGCAGAGTCGAAAAGGGATGCGTGACAACTAGGTTATTCATTGCCGACGTGGTCCTTTACTGCTAACCGTATGAGGAAACTCAAAGTCGCTCAGTTAGCTATGGAAATGGCTATGTTCGGAGTTTCTGTGCATGATAAACCTAGGAATGAGGATATCCGCAGTAGAACCAGAGTGACCGACATAGCCCAACGGATAAGTCAGTTGAAGTAGCAATGGGCCAGCCATATAGCTCGAAGAACCGACAACCATTAGGGGTAAAAAGGTTTTCAAGTGGCAGCCTTATACCGGCAGGCAAAGTGTAAGGCGTCCCCATGCTAGGGGGGATGCATGCATATATAAGTCGATAGATGCAAGTGGCTCAGGACCGTGCTGTGTGGCATTCATTGGAGGAGGCCTTTGTTCAGCAGTGGGCTTGTAAAGAGCTGTAATGATGATGATGATGACTTCATCCTATAGTTGAGGTTTAATCGTCTACATTGGTAGGCGGAGTGACGATCGCAGTCTTCTTATCAGTCTCTCATCCTTGACACCGTTTCCGGTTGCTGGTCTGGATATTTACGCCTGGCATAAACCGATTGTTATACCGCCATCAAACTTTATATAAGATCTCATTGGCTTTGGCCATATACACCTCTTACGACATCCACAGGACGCAATGAGATGATGGGTTCTTTTTCTTCTCTAACACACGGTAATCATCACCACCACTCTAAAATAAAACAGTTATTGTGACACTCCTTTCATCATTCAGTTATTATTTTCATCACCATGTGATCAGCCTGCAAAATTCTAGTTTGGTACTATAATCACATTTTGTAGGCGATCCATTGTGGCAGCGCCTGGCCTTGGCATTGCAGATCTGAGCATATTTTTGACTAGCAGTTTTAATTTCCTTCAATAGTTTCAAAATAATTGGTGAATTATTTCCTATAACGTACAGCAACAAGTCACATTATTTATGATAACATTTCACTAAGAATTTATTTAAATCTTTTATCAATATTTAGATTAAATTTATTGTACAATAAAAAAGATGATACATATATTGTGGTCGTGGAAGGAAAAGGGGAGATCTCCCGCCGGGCAAGGTGTCCTACCCGGGGAGCGGCCAACACTCCTGTGGTAGTTAGGAGATGTTCTATATATACTGTTTATGATTCGGAATGTTGATAGCGCGATTTAGGCTTCGGTGTGTGTCACTTGTGGCGCGACGACAGCGTCGCCACATCACCCCCTTGCTCAGACCGGAGGTCGTTAGTGCAGCCTCGTTGCCGACGAATGTGCAAGTGCCAGGAGATTGCCTTGTAGTCTGCGGTGAATCGAGAAGAAGGCAAGTAATTACGAGAGTTCCGTGAAGCAGAGGCGAGCAATAAGGCTCCGTGCCACGCCGGACACTGTAGCGTAGAGAGTAGCTTGAAGGAACAGGAAGCATAATTATTCCAGTGCTGCGATGAACCTTGTGAAGCTAGCTGACTTGCAGGATATAACTCGGGAGGGAATGGGTGGGGTATTTTTATGATGATGATGAAGCTTGAAGTTTCCGAAGGTTGTTGGTTGCGTGTTCAGATCACGTCGTGGTCACCACTGTGGCCGTGGAAAGAAAGGAGGAGATCTCCTAGAGATCTATATACTGTTTATGATTCGGAATGTTGATAGCGCGATTTAGGCTTCGGTGCGTGTCACTTGTGGCGCGACGACAGCGCCGCCTATATATATATGATAATATTCTAATGAACTAGAACTTGAAAGGTTCAACGATGTAATCTTCCTAACTGTGGTCGATTATAAATTAATAAACTCTGATACGATGTTGATACTGGTAAAGGGCATGCATAAAGTATGTTTATACAACAATTTCCTTTAGCGATATTAAGCTTATCTCAGACGATACGACCGTCATAAACTTAAATTAAAATATATTTATAAAATGTACTAACAATAATAAGATCATTTTGGCAATTTTCACATCTTTCCTTATTAATTTTTCCTCGTTTAAATCTTCGGCCACTCTTGCTGAGTTAATGCACACAATTTATTATGAGGTTTATGTTATATTAAATATTTTAATGTAAGAAAGTTTTTTATGGTACTTATATGCTCTTAAACTAAGAATAAGAGAGAAGTTTTTACAAACACAATTATTTAAACAATACTTTTATTAGAACTTTAGAAAAATATTAAATTTCAAATCGATGACCGCATGAAGTATATATATTATTAAGTAATATATATTATTATAATGTAAGATTATGCATCAGGCATCAATAACGCATTAAATTGGCGCTAAAATGTAAATTTTTATTAAAACTAGTTATATCGCAATAAATAAAATCAGATCTTTATAATCTCTTTATAATAATACTACAGATCTACCTATCAAGCATC
Organism: Parnassius apollo; assembly: GCA_907164705.1. Taxonomy (NCBI): domain Eukaryota; kingdom Metazoa; phylum Arthropoda; class Insecta; order Lepidoptera; family Papilionidae; genus Parnassius; species Parnassius apollo. The sequence continues at coordinate 8,083,804 of CAJQZP010000644.1, forward strand.
GCACTGGTGATTTCTGGATATCGACAACAGTACCACCTGCCGGGTCTCTATTTGTGAGTCTCGAAAATAAGACATTCTCGAATAATAACTTAATCACCCACAAAAATTTTATAAAATCGGTCCAGCCATTGAGAAGGAGTTAAGTCACACACACACACACACACGGACAAAAAAATTATATATACATAATTAAGATTTCTTTTATTAGATCCATTACTATTACAAACTCTTAAAAACATCTCCTGCTGAATATAGGTCTCCCTAAAAGTTGCTTCATAGTGGACAAACTTTCCCATAGTAGCCACGCTCGGTACGCGCGCTGGCAACGGAAGTTTATTTTTTATTTTTAGTCGTTATAAGTCTCGTCGAGAAGACGCCGCTACCCATCTCCTGGTTTTTTATCCTATTTCCGATATCAGTATACTAATGTGGCTTAGAGGATAAAGGATATAGAATATGAGGACGGGATCAAGTCGGTTGGCTTTTTACTGGTAACAAAACATTCAATCTTATTTCTCAAAGGTAACAGTAATATCGTTTAATTTCATGTACGTGTATGTATTTTGTTGGGGTAATGCAGTGATAATTAATGGACACTCGGAGATTTTATTTAACATCCAGTGGGTGTACAACCATAAATTTAAGTGTCTGTGAACCACAGCATTCACTAACCCTTACATACAAATTGGATTATGTGCTCGTCTGTCACCCTTAATTCTATATAAAAAACCAAATTCACAATTACCAGAATGTAGTGTAACGTGAGAATAAAGTAAATGGGTGAACTAATGAATAGATAGATATGCAAAATGGTACAGAGCTCTATATATAATCAACAGAAAAAAAAACATCGTATTATTTGATGAAACTACGTTTGTTACAAAAATTTAAAAGTAACCCATTGGCCTAAGAAGGAGCATCCGTGTAGTGGCGGTGTAAGAATATCCACTACATCTTATCGTCCGCTGGGGGTTATAGGAGGTGACAGTGGGCAAAAAACCAGGAGATGGGCAGCAGCATTTTTCTAATAACAAAACAATAAAAAAACTGCGGTTGCCAAGCCGTCTTCCAAGAATGGCAAGTATAGCAAACATGCCTCTATGATGATTTCTTATATTTACGCGAACATTGCACATGATTAAAACTACTTTTACGGATTTTATCGCGTTTATTTTTACTTTTTATTTTTAATTCCCGACGTTTCGGGCGCTTTCCAGCACCCATGGTCACGGGGGACTGAGATGACTGACGTCCCGATGTCATTTTTAAACCCGGAGTACCTTCAGCTTTTTTAATTATTGTTTATGGTCCGATCTATGCACAATGAACTGACTGTGTCTTGAAGTCTTGCAGTGATATGCTTGGGTTTAGTTTTAATTTTATTGATTATAGGATCCCAAGCAGGTGGTAGTACCCAGCCTCCTTCTCTATTGAAATTAGGATGTTTTTTAATTTCAATAGCCTCACGTATCATCCTTGGTAGGAATCGGTGTACTTTCGCGAGGATTTGTGGTCTATCAAATCTGATGTAATGGTTGGGGCCGTCTAGGATATGATCACAAACTGCAGACTTCCCGGAACGTTGATGCTTCACATCAGCTATATGTTCTTTTACGCGTGTCCTAATTGATCTTTTTCCTATAATCAATAAAATTAAAACTAAACCCAAGCATACCACTGCAAGACCTCAAGACATAGTCAGTTCATTTTGCATAGATCGGACCATAAACAATAATTAAAAAAGCTGAAGGTACTCCGGGTTTAACAATGACATCGGGACGTCAGTCATCTCAGTCCCCCGTGACCATGTGTGCTGGAAAGTGCCCGAAACGTCGGGAATTAAAAATAAAAAGTAAAAATAAACGCGATAAAATCCGTAAAAGTAGTTTTAATCATATGCCTCTATGAAGCAAATTATGGGGAAGGTGTATGTTCAATAATAGACTTTTGATAGACTGTACCGATGGATGAATGGTCCAAGAATAAGATACGCTTAGGTTACAGTTATTATTTGTTAGTCCAAAGCACCCGTTATTCAATATAGTATTGTGATATGTTTTATATAGTAATCAAATAATAAAAGTTATTATAGCATTACTAAAAGTTTTACATCGTATTTACTTAGATAAAATTTAACTACAACAAGATATAATTTATTTGAGATAACACCGTCTGCTAAGCCGTGACGCTATCTACATGTTGACAAACAACTCTAGATACAGTTAAAAATATCTGCCATAATTTTTTGTTGTATGTTGTCAATGTAAGAGAATGAATCACCCCGTGCTTTTATAGAATATGGTTCGTTCTCGTAGTTCTAGTGGCCGTAGTAGTGCGACTGCTGATCTTGCGGTCTTGGGTTGGAAACTCGGGTTGGACCAAAAATAAATTATTCAGTGTTTCCGTCAAGAAAATTTCAGTAGCTGCCCGGAAACAGGAAGTTGGCGGTGCCTCACCCCTGTGCCTCAGAAAGCACGTAAATCCGTTGGTCCTACGCTTGGATCTCTTTTCGGTTGTGTCGATTTACCGTCCCATTGGTTTATGAGAGTGAGGGAATTGAGAGTGCACCTATGCTTACGCAAAAACTTGGGCATTATAATCCTGGCCTGCGCCGAAGGCTATTCTTCGTCGAGGCTGGCCGCCGTGGCCGAAATTCGGTCTGGAGGACATTATTATCATTGTTAGGGTGACAAGCGAGCACACAGTTCACCCAATGGTAATTAGATGAGCATATTGTAGCATATAGACATCTCTATTTATCCTAACTTGAGTATCAAAATGCACATGCGTTGTCATCCATGAGGACTAAAATGGAATGCCACGTACTAAGCGGTTAACTAAAACAAACAAGTCCGAGGAATAATATATAGAGCAAAGTGGTGGATTGTGACGTGTGGTGGTTGTGTAAGAATATCCGCTACCATATGATATCAGATATCAGGTGTTTGCAAACTTTGAAAGATGAAGAATGTGGGTTAAGAATGGGCGAGTTAACCGTCAAATGCCTTTTGTATGCCGATGATCAAGTCATATTTGCGTCATCGGCGGCTAAGTTGCAAATGATGGTAACATTAATGAACTGGGCATTAAAAGAAAGGGGAATAAAAGTGAACGCAAGTAAGACGAAAGTGATGGTTTTTGAAAGAGAGGAAAGCAAAACGGTATGTGAAATAAGAATAGAAGGAGAGTTAATTGAGCAAGTGGATGAGTTTGTGTATTTGGGATGTGTATTTAGCAGGGATGGTAGATATGATAGGGATATAGAACGACGAGTAAATGCAGGGAATAGAGTGAATGGGGCACTACACTCTATTGTGAAGAACCAGAATGTATCAAAAAAAGGCACGTATGGTAATTCGTAATGCTGTGTTAGTCCCTACTTTAATGTATGGTAGTGAAAGCTGGGTGTGGCAGAAGAAGCACGAAAGTAGAATAAATGCTGTAGAAATGCGGTCTTTAAGGAGTATGCTAGGGTTGAATCTGAATGACAGGGTGAAAAATTGCGTGATAAGAGATAAATGTGGTATGCAAGATGATGTTGTGACCAGGATTAAGAAAGGAATGCTTCGGTGGTTTGGTCATGTAGAAAGAATGAATGAGGAAAGAGTGACTAAGCAAATTTATATGGCAGATGTAAACGGCAGAGTCGGGAAGGGACGCCCTAGAAAAAAGTTTATCGACCAAATTGATGATATTTTGAAAATGGACCACGTTAAAAGTACCCTTAACCGACGAGCATGCATGCGTAGATATATGGATGTAAAGGAGGCGAAAGAGGTATGTCAGGATCGTGTCAAATGGAAGTCCATTGTCTCTGCCTACCCCTCTGGGTGACAGGCGTGAATGTTTATGCTATGCTTATGCATATGATATCATCCCGTGGGTGTTGTAAGAGGCGGCAGAGAATAATAAATCAGGAGATGGGCAACAGCGTCTTCCTTTTAAAGACTAAAATTAAAAAGCTGCTATTTCCAACCCGATTGCCAAGCATGACAACTATGGTAAATATCCCCTCTATGAAGCAATCCACGAGGGAGACCTACGTCCAGCAGTGGGACGCATATAGATTTTTTTTAATTTCACAACGTGGCCAAAACAACATACATACATAAACACTCACGCCTGTCACCCAGAGGGGTAGGCAGAGACTACAGACTTCCATTTGGCACGATCCTGACACACCTCTCTCGCCTCCTTCACATCCATATACCTACGCATACAAGCTCGTCGGTTAAGGGTACTCCTAATTCATGTGTTGGTGATCATGTGGAAAGTACGAATGATGAAAGAGTGACAAAGAAAATTTATGTTGCAGAAGTGAATGGCAGAGTCGGAAAGGGGCGCCCTAGGCGAAAATTTATCCCCCCGAACGGGTTCCCGCCTTGACGTGGCGGGGGGGCTTAGTAGCCGTGGCTTGGTCTCCCACGGTGAACAAAGAGGAACCCACGTGGCTGGCCCGAGGTGAAGGGCCGGCCTGAGGTGGCCACTCCAAGTGGGCTTGGGGAGCCCACTTCGGATGTGTGCTGGTGGACTGCAGCGAGTGGGGACTCCGCACCCTCTACCGCTGCAGCCGAGGTGGAGTCGCGGAGGAAGAGGAGTGTTGGTATGGCGATGCGCCACTCGCCCTATTCTCCGCGACTCAAACGGGGCCGCACCGTTGATGCGGTGGTGATGGGGCTGCGGGGGGAGAGGATTGTCGGTATTGCGAGGCTCCGCTCTCCCTATCCTCCGCAGCCAAATCTTGGTTGGCGGCGGAGCCATAGACCAGATCCGCCGCTGGGGTCGGGAAGGCTAGTACTTCTAAGTGCTCGTTTTTCCTGGCCCCATGGCCTTCGCGCAACGGACGCGGGGGGCGTCTGTTGCGCAGATGCAATTGGAGGCCGTGGAGGAAGGCGTGCCATGTGTTCTGGTGCGCCTTACTTGGGAAGGAGAACGGAGAGGAATATTCCTCTCCCGAGGAGGTGCTGCCATGGGGCGGCAGTCGCTGGTAGGGCCGCGGAAGTGTGCGAAAGCGTTACCGTGGCCCTGCCAATATCCCACGAAAATGGAACACCATGAAGTTTTAGTCGGTGCGAGTTCGACATAACCCGTCCTTGCCCCCGCAAGGTGGGTATGCGTAGGCATTTCCCCATGTTAAAAAAAAAAGGCGAAAATTTATCGACCAAATTAGCGATTTATTAAAAACGGGCCAAAATAAGTATATCCATAATATCAAAATACTTCAGTCATGTAATGTTATGAAAATCTTTTTATTCCCTTAATAAAACTATTTATGTTGTTAGACTCTCGGTTATTGCTAGTGCGCTATTTATGTACGTTATTTTTTATTTACGATAAAATAAGAAGTAGTTAAAAAATTGTTTCTATTACATTTTGTAGAATGAGTGATAAACTAAACGAACATGCCTAAACGAAATACCTCGTTAACTGTGAAAAAGGTCTCCGGTTCTCTACACCCACTAAACGAACCACACGAAAGTGAAACCGTTAATTTACGCTGGTATTCGGTGAGATACTGCTGCTTCTCCGGTCGAACCGACTCCATCTGTGCTGCAGCCATAAAATAGCTAGTAGAAAGTTGAAAGGCGGAAGATGAACTTACCGGCAATTTTTTGTCCTAGATGAACAAATCTTTATAAAACAAAATTTCAGTTCAGGAAAGGCCGTTCACGGAAACCAGAAATTATCGGGATTATGCTTTTTGGGACAAAAATTTGGGAACTCGAAAGAAAGAATATGGGTTAGAACAACTGACTGCCTTTATTTTTATGTTTTAACTTATGCAGTTTCGAAAACATTCACATAGTCACATTATTTCAATATTGTCCACGAGGCTACTACCATCATCATCGCTTGGATTTGTTTTTGTTTATTACGTTTAATGATATCGACTACTAAAAGTCCCTAGAAAAACAAAGGATTGAAGGCATTAAAAAAGTATAGAATATGATTAATCTATAAAAGACAATAAAAATAAATGTTTCCTTTTCAGACTCATCGTAAATTAAAAAATAAGTAGATGCAGATGAATGTTTCGTTTAGATAATCAAAACGTTATAAGCAATTTTGATGATAGATTTAACAAGATGGCGGTGTTTGCTACATTTTCGTAAATTGCTTAGCCTTCCGTAAAATATTTTACTTTGGCATCATAATTATATCTTTACTTTTATACGTTTCCTTCCTCGTGTTCAGTATTAAAGTGGAAATATATTTCGATTCAAATATATGTCTAACACTCAGATTGGTAAAACAACGGTCATGTCGAGTGCCACTTACTTACAGTGGTTTCTTTTTTACCACTACAACTTTGAATTCTTTTTTAAAGTCGTATGCATTATAATCCTTTCCCTTTTTTTTTGTTAAAGTTTTTAAAATATTGTATTTACTTTTATAATTTATTTTTAAGTTGTTAAAATATTATATTGTGAATGGACATCTGGGAATTAGGCCTAATAAGGATAAATCCTATACAGCACTTTTATAAAAAAGCTTGCCGAGAAATCCCAGCGGAACTGAGAGAACTTTCACGCGTTTCTAGTTTATAAATGGTATATAGGTAAAAGGTACGAAAATATATTTTTTTTAATTTTATTTATATCTAATTTACTTTAAAATAGTTATACTTTATGTGGTTTTAAGTACGACTTTGCCACATTTATACTTCTAATAGAAAAAAGTAGATATTTGCAGAAAAAAAATTCATGAAATTACAACTTTTTAAGCCCTTAAAATAAGAAAATTAAAGCAATTTTAAAAAAGTGAACGGATCAGATTATTGTAAACAATATGTAAATAAATGTGATCTGAATACTTTTCTTGATATTGTTATGGTTTGTACATAGCAGAGGCTTTAATAAGACCTTTTACGCATGTAACCTAAACATAGGTAAGTTTAACGCCTAATAGAGCTATCAATTTAAACACCAAAATAAAATTATAAAACAGTTTCCAAAATATCAAATCCTCCACTTTTAATAAATGTAAAATATGTTTTACTTTTTCTTTTTTACATACCATAAAAAATATTTGTTTTGCTGTAAATTTTGCGACAACACAAATTTTTACAAGACCGGGGCCTTAATAGATTTTGCAACTTACAAGTACCTACAGGATGATATGTCGTAGGTAATCGCCATGCTTTTCAGAATAATTGACGATTAAAATATCGGAATTCATTCATTTGTAGCTGTTGATGTTGTAATTTGGACATTTCGAATTTGGTAAATGTGAGATAATTATGCTCTCATCTAATGTAGGATACTAAATCATTATTGTATATTCCATGATCGCTTCGTACGAAACCTATTGAAGGATAAAATGGAGTGAAGTATTCTTTAACACCATTCTCACATGGCAGACATGTGAATCTTGTTTTATAGAATACCACCCTTAATAAGGAGCAGTCAACCTAATGGTAAATGAACTCTGTAAACCATAGAAATCTACATTTATCCCCGATTTATAGTAAAAATGCAGATTAATTCACCCTTGAGGACTAGGATAGAATGCCTTGTTTCTAGTAAAAAGAGTTTCCGGTTCTCTGCACTTACAGTACAAAACACAGCAGCATTAAGCTGCCAATAACATTTACATTAGGTAAATAAGAGATAATTATACTGTCATCTCATTAGACGACTAGATATCATAATAGACATCTCATAAAATGTTCTCGTACTCCATTGAGTAAGAGGACATTCTGGTGGTTTCCGTGGTCGAATAAAATTAAAAAACCTATGGATGAATAAAATTGGGGATTTCTTTTGGACCATCCTCACATGGCAGGGATGTGAAGCTTGCTGTTTTCTTACTCGGCGGTTGTTCAATACACAATACTTAGCAAATATATTTATCTACAGTTAACTGCAAAATTAACTGTAGATAAATATTTTTTCATGAATAATGAAAAAAATATTTATCTACAGTTCATTTTGCTTTCTTTTTCTTCTTTCACTTCAATCCATATATGTGCACTACTGACCATATTCTTCCCAGTTTTAAGTAGAATTTTTCTTAATTGTTAGGCCTGGAAAATAGATTGACCAACACAGTACAGTCTGGGTGTTTACGTCTGGCGTAAACAAGAGAAGATTAGTTATATTGCCAACTTTCAAAGTCTACTTATATTAAGAAATTTGTTAAATTTCCTATCGTCATTTCTTATAACATACACAGGATAAAACGGGACTATAATTTCTCTTACGCCACCCCCACACGCCAGCTCACATTTAAATTCATAAAATGATAAAATTTAATGTGCCCTTTATGCTTTCATAAGTAAGACTGATAAACGGGGCCACCAACCTTGATTTTCCGATCTATTTTTGTCTGTAGTCCTAACGATTTATTGTCATAAGCTTTATTGTACGAGGGTCAGCCACGTTGTGTTAAGTCATGCTCAATCCTATATATTAAGTTAGAGCCAAAAAGTAAGATAAAACGTTCAATTGATTAAGAATCATTACTATAAATAAAATAAGTTGAGTAATACATTGTACATTAGGAGTATCCTATGAGGAGATAGATTTAGGAAAAAGCTTATAAAGAACCGTGGAAAAAGTTGATAAAGACAATAAAATATCTTTCTCGAAACGTAATGAGATTTTTTTTTAACTGTCGATGTTTCAAAGAAAATGGTTCGTTTGATATTTTATTTTGAATAATGATTAGATTTATCGCAATTATTCAGCGCTTTCCCTTTTGTAATTGTTTGTTTTTAATTTTTGTTTAAAACGTCAAGTGTTTCGTTCTCGGGTGGACACGATAATTATGTATTTCTTTTCATTATTTTCTTTTAAGATTTGTCGATTTTGGTAATACATAATAATAGTGGAAGTCATGTAATATTACTGCATTATTTTCGCATTACCTTTATATCTGAATTCAAAATTAAAGTAACTACGTGAAAAATACTTTTACTGTGCTGTAAAACGTCGCTATGCATTTATAAAATATTGTTAAAAAATTATCTTACCTTTTATTATACAATAAACTACGCTGCAATTATTTCATCCCACGTCTCAGTCATGACATAGCGTTATTAAATACACAGTAAGTAAAATTAAAAGAATGAACATTGTATCGGTTAATGTTCCACTAGGCTCACTTCAAAGTTTGCACTACATACTTGTACAACAGAGCGGTCGTCGGTAAGGGCAAAACCAAGCGCTTAACACTGGGTGGTTTTCGTAAATGCGTGGCCACGACGCTTCTTTGCGAGACACAAGCGTCCCGGGCGACTGACGGCACCACACTGACAGGGATGCTGCCCGTTGCTACGATACAACACCCGTTTCAACCCTGTAGATTGGGCCGCCGCCCTAGACGAGTGGAGCCACGCAACCTAGTTTTATGTATAGCAGCTACTGTCCGCGTAATAGCTCTTCAGCTATTTCCTGATAAAACGCTGTTCATGGAAATTTGCGTTTTACAATATATTTTCAACGAACATTTCCATTTTGTTTACTAAATTCATTATTTTTATGAATCCGCACCTTAAAAGGTGAAAATGAAAACCATTAAAGTTTTACTGCATTGTCCGTCTGTCAAGGCCTTTATTCTCCAAAACGGAAACAGGTATCAAGTTGAAATTAATAACAAAATATAGTTCTACGGTCCTTTTTTTGTAAAAGACTTAAACTTCCAAATCTGTCATATATTTTGATACTCGTAAACACTGATCAAAACCTATAGGGTAGTTTACGTTGACCTAGAACTGTAAACTTTGGTAAGAAGCAAGGTTTTACAGTACAAGTTCATGTCAATTCCGTAAGTCGTTAATTTGTTGTTGTATCAGTTTTTCTTTGCAATTACAAAGTTACTTTTTTGCAATTTGGGCATCGATCATGAAGTAGACTGATGATATATTATGACTAAAGTATTGTATTGGAGAATATTTTTTCACTACAAATTTAAGTAAATATCAAATTTCGACCTACCTTTTCGTTACAGCAGTGTACGGTGCTTACCTTACTTATGAATTATGAATTTCAGAAACTTAAATATTTTGATACAAATAGGTACCTGATTCCATAATTTATTACGGAATCCTCAGGGCGTGAGTCCTACTCACATTTGTGTAGTTTTATTTATTACAATGTAGTTTTATTTATTAAAATTTATGTCTGTCTTAAATTTAAGCGAAGAAGTCGATCCCGATTCCTGAACCATTCCAATTTGTTAATTTTAGGTGTTCACTTGTTTGGCGATAATGAATTACCTTGCAAGAAATCCAGGATATGTGAAGTCAATTATTCTGCACTAAAACATCTTGGAGGGTTAATTAAACACAAAATTTGTCTATAACCCTCTGAGGAATGAGAGATAGATAAGAGAGGTCTGTAACAAATAATGCATTTATATACTTTTTGAACTTACTCTCTTTCCGTAATGTTAATTTACGGCTCATCATCATCATTACAGCCCTTCACAAGCTCACTGCTGAACATATTCCTCCCCCAAGTAACGCCACAAATCACAGTCCTGAGCCACCTGCATCCATCGACTTCCTGCATGTCTTATCGTCACTCCATCTAGTGGGGGGTCGCCCTACACTACGTCTACCGGTGCTGCCATTCGAAAACTTTTCTTCCCCATCGGTTATCGGTTCTTCGAGCTCTATGGCCGGCCCATTGCTACTTCAGCTCACTAATCCGTTGGGCTATGTCGGTCACTCTGGTTTTACTGCGGATATTCTCATTCCTGAGTCTATCACGCAGAGAAACTCCGAGCATAGCCTGCTCTATAGCTCGCTGAGCGACCTTGAGCGTCCTCATAAGGCCAGCAGGGAAGGACCACGTCTCAGATCCGTAAGTGATCACTGGCAACACGCACTGGTTGTACAATCTAGTTTTCAGAGTTTGACGTATACCTGACGAGGTCTTCGTCAGGTAATTTACGACTACGACGCAAAATTAATTTAAATTATTACTTAACTGCGTGGAACGAATTATTTTGTTGTATCGTAAGCAATCAATCAGACTAAAAACCAATTACCTAAAATAAATTTCTTTGAACATATTCATTGATCCAAATAAAATCCAGCCTATAAAAATCCACCACTGAACATAGGCCTCACTCAAAGACTTCTTATCAGGAGGGATTTTGCCATAGTTGCCACGCTTGGTAGTCTGCCGCAGCTGCCAACCCAACTACCAAGCAAATTGTTAACAAAAAAATTGGGTAATTACCAGAAAGATTCGGTTGTCCATCCCATGTTTCAGTTTTTCTCTTGTAACTCGCACGGGACGATATGGGATGGTTGACACTCTTACACCTCCACAACATGGTTAGACTTTTGACATATTGCGAGAAATATAAGTTGGTACAGTGCTAGAGACATGGATGATTTCTAATAGGTTGATCCGATCAAATTCTTATGAAAGGTAATACTAATGTGTCACGTCATCTACAATACTCTTAAAGTTGTTTTCGCAATAAATGTCATTGCTCAACTATCGGAGAGTACTAAGCGAAGAGAGGTAAATGTTAGAACAGAGATATTTGTTGTACGAGTGCTTACGTGTGCAAAAACACTACCTATTCTCTTAGGCCGGTTTCAGAGCTCGACCGATAGTCGGTGCGTACGTCGGTCGCGCTTGCCTTTTGTATGAAAATTCACAAGTCGTTACAGTGCTCGACCGACCGTACGCACGCGTATATAGCTACGCACTGCGTACGAGGACCGTCGGTCGAGCGCGTCCGCATGCGTACCGTCGGTCGACCGACGCGCTATGGAAACATATTGACGCGTTCAGTGCTACACCGACCGTACGGATGCGTGTATCATCGTCAAGAAAATCAAACCTAAACTTTAATAATATTGTATGATTTTATAGGTATTAAATAGTGTTGGTGATTTGAGTAATTTTTATCAAAGATGGCATATGTCGACACCGAACACCTCGCGGATGTTTTACGTTGTCTTGTAATTTCACTGACAAGTCATCAAAACTTTTGATTGACATTCTAAAGTAATTAAAAAATGTTTCTTCATCTTCGCGCAATAATGAATATAAAGTAGTAAATTCCCCTGGAAGTGCTCTTTGGGCGACGATTGGGTGAACCTAATATCTACGTCTTCTGTTCCTAATACGTTTACGAACATAGTAAGCAGCAATTAAACAATTAACGCGTCCATTTCGTGTACGTGTTTGTGACTGTACCAGTCCGGCCAGTTTCGTTGCTCAGGAAAGCTCTGAACGCTACAAACTGACGATCGGCTATGCGTATCGTCAGGACCGATGGTACGCAATGACGGTCGGTCGAGCTCTAAAACCGGCCTTACTCTTATATTTTGATCCGGCGCTAGCTGAGAGAGATCAGGCGCAAAACCAACGGCTTTACGTTCCTTTTAAGGCACGAGTTTGAAACAACTCCAAGTTTTTGACTCCGAACTACTACTGATAATTTCTTGATAGCATAACCTAATAACTGATTTTAACCTAATCCGAATTACGAACCCTGGACGATATGATCAGTACGGCATACGTCCACTAGACTAAAGGGGCAGTGAATCGATCGGACACTGCCTTAATGTTTCCGAATCGGTCTAGAAGACGTCCAGCATACTTTTAAAATAACAATTAGGATCATTGCCACATCTGGTGTAAAGTTTATACGAACGACGATTTGGATATATTTTCATAGATCAAGGGTGACAACGAATACACAATTCACTAGATGGAAAGTAGATGCTGAGGCCCATAAACAATTACAGCCAATTAAGAATCAAGCTACTCATTCTAACTAATGCTCGCAAGCAGGCGCAGGAAAGGTAAGGCATATAAATATATCATATATGCATCATCCTCATCATTACATCCCTTCACAAGTGCACTGCTGAACATAGGCCTCCCCCAAGGTATGCCACAAAGCACGGTCCTGAGCCACCTGCATCCATCAACTTCCTCCATGTCTTACCAGGTCGTCACTCCATCTAGTGAGGGGTCACGCTACACTTCGCCACGAGGCTGCCACTCGAGAACCCTTTTTCCCCAACGGTTTTCGGTTCTTCGTGCTATATGGCCGGTCCATTGATACTTGTAGCCCTAATACATCTACATTTATACACGATTAAGAATCAAAATGCAGATGAGTTGTCACTCCTGATGACTAAGATGGAATAACTCCTTCCCAGTAAAAATGGTTCTTTACACACATCATTAGAAACATAGCAGCTGCTATTTTACGCTGTCATTCTGTGAAAGCTCCTTTTTTGTCATTCCTCGGTTGGGCTAACCTATTCGTGCTACAATAATAAAATATCTGCAATGTGTAAATAACTACTAAGTATCAATTCCTCGCGATTTTTTATTTACCGCCGAGCACGTGATAAGCACTTATAATTCACCAGCTCTTATAAAAATATTTAAATACCGGCTGGGAACGAATTATTTCGCTAAGTTATCTTCCTCATTACAGGTTAACTTTTTTATTTGAAACGTTTAACGGTTTATTAACTATTCGCAAATCTATAGCGGAACAGAGAATCTAAGTGTGTTGTTCTACTTAGTATCTTATTTATACCATTATTCCTACTTTGTATCTACCTGCTAAAGAGTTACTATTTCAGTGTTAATAATAATAATAATAATAATAATTTTTTATTGACACACACATAAGGAAAAGTTACACAATTCACAATTTTACAATTTTATTACATTTGGTAGGTTTCCACGGCTGGACGCGCTACTGGCCATAGTAGCGCTATCCCAGCATGGAGAAGAAGAATTGAGGAACGTATCGCAAAGGCTAGAGCTCTCATCGGCAGACTGATATGCTTCAGATCAGGCAACAACAGGCCAAGAATTGTGCGCACCGTCAGGATGGCGTTTGCTGGGACAAATGTCAGTTTGTCCCAGCCGGATATAACGCAAAAACTGACGGAGCGCATAGATGATCTGAAGCAGAGAATCGCTGCTTGGGGAAAACGGATTCGGCGATATACCGAGAGGTCGACACGGTTCAACCAGAATCGTCTCTTCCAGAGTGATCAGAAGAGGCTCTATGAATCATTGGAGCGACCAATGGTAAGTGGAACGGGTCCAGCACCGAATCAGGCCGACACTGTAGCATTCTGGCGCGGCCTGTGGTCAGAGCCCGTAAACCACAGCGAGGGCCCTTGGACGGAAGTTGTGGCGAGTCAGTGTGCGGGTATTACGCCCATGGACCCCGTCATCATAACGCCGGATGACGTAGCTGAGGCGGTCCGTAGGGCCCCGAACTGGAAAAGTCCGGGGCTTGACGGGCTGCATCACTACTGGCTGAAGGGGTTCATGGTGTGTCACTCTGTGCTTGCCCGACAGTTTCAAGAGGCTCTCAACCAGAAGTCGCTCCCAAGCCTCTTCACTACTGGGATCACTCATTTGGTTCCTAAAGACCAGGGTACCACAGACCCGAGCAAATACCACCCCATCACCTGTCTACCGACCATATACAAGACACTAACATCCATTTTGAGCGCGAGAATCACTTGTCACCTGGACTCAAATCAGGTGATGTCGCGCGCTCAAAATGGATGTCGGGGCGGTGGTCGTGGAACCAAGGAACCACTCCTCATTGACGCGGTCATTGGCAAAGTGGTGAAACGCAACCGTCGGAACTTCTCCGCCGCCTGGATAGACTACAGAAAGGCATTCGACTCGGTGCCCCATACATGGCTAAAGAGAGTCCTCGATCTTTACAAGATAGACTGTACAGTTAGAGACTTCCTTGAGCAGTGTATGGGGCAGTGGAGTACGATCCTTTGTCATCTGGGCGAGCTGATGATGGCTGCGAAGAACCACATAAGGATAAGAAGGGGTATCTTCCAGGGCGATTGTCTGAGTCCAATCTGGTTCTGCCTCTCTCTGAACCCTCTCAGTACCTTACTGGAGGGCTCCGGGAGGGGATTTCAGCTACGGAGAGGAGGGACAAAAGTGACCCACCTTTTCTATATGGATGACCTCAAGTTATTCGCCTCCAGTCGCTCCCATCTTATGGAATTGCTAAACATCACTTGTGAATTTAGCAATTCCATTGGAATGGAGCTTGGGACGGATAAGTGTGCGGTCCTCCATGTTGAAAGGGGAAGGGTTGCTAACTCTGAGGGCGTAGACTTATCTATGCCCGTCAACTTAAGGACCCTTTCCGAGGCTGAAACATACCGATACCTGGGTATGTCACAAAACATCGGTATCGATGAGACTGGTATGAAACAGTCAGTTTGCGACGTGTTTTATGCGCGCTTGACCAAAGTGCTTAACAGCCTTTTGTCCGGTGTGAATAAGGCACACGCATATACGGCTGGGTCATGCCTGTCCTCATGTATACCTTTGGCATACTCAGGTGGACTCAGACTGAACTTAACGCCCTGGATAGAAAAGTCCGCACTACCATGACGTCCCATAGGATGCATCATCCGAGATCGTCGGTAATGAGGTTGTACTTGTCGCGGAAGCATGGTGGTCGTGGCTTCTTGAGCGCGCTCACCATGCATAATCGCGAAGTGTGCAGCCTCCGTGATTACTTCCTGGCGAGATCGGATGATCCATTCTATATGGACGTCATTTCTTGTGATAAAGGACTTACCCCTCTATCCTTAGCCAACGAGCAATGGCAAGACCCGGCAGTGCAGAGCATTTCCGACCGAGAGACCGTATGGAAGGAGAAGGAGCTCCACGGGAGGTTCTACAAGGCTCTACATGAGCCTTTCGTAGACACAGTAGCCTCCCTCCACTGGCTACGCTTTGGTGATCTCTTCGGGGAAACCGAGGGTTTTGTCTGTGCAATACAGGATCAGGTTATTAAGACCAACAAATATCGGAGATACATCCTATAGGATGGCACCGTCGACATCTGTCGAGCTTGTCGCCATCCCGGTGAGTCACTTAGGCATGTTATCTCCGGTTGTTCGGCGCTTTCTAACTCTGAGTACTTGCACAGGCACAACCTAGTAGCCAGAATTCTACACCAGGAGCTCGCTCTGAAATACGGTCTCGTGGACCGGAAATTGCCGTACTACAAGTACTTGCCGGAAGCCGTGCTCGAAAATGATCACGCCAGGCTCTATTGGAACCGGGCCATCATCACAAACAGGACTATTCTTGCGAATAAGCCTGATATTGTGCTGATGGACCGGGCACAGTCAAGGATATTTTTGGTCGACATTACCATTCCGTATGACGAGAACCTCGTGAAAGCCGAAACAGACAAGCAAACAAAATATCTGGACCTGGCTCACGAGGTGACCGACATGTGGGGTGGTCTGCCGACCGAAATTATTCCTGTAGTCGTCTCTGCAAACGGGCTAATCCCAGTCAGCCTCTCGGGTCATCTGAGGCGGCTGGGACTACGTGGCGGACCGCTCCAGGTTCAAATGCAGAAGGCGGTGCTCCTCGATACCGCCCGCATCGTCCGCCGGTTTCTTTCCCTTTCCCCCTAACCCTCGGCCGTTTGGTCTCCCCTGCCGAGAGCCTCCATCTGGTTGGGCTTTTATTTATTTATGTACTTTTATATTTATTTTATGTTATTGATATTTATGTATATTTATTTTTTCATTTTCATTTATAATTATATATTTATAGAACCCAACCAGATGAGAAAACTATATAGATACCCCATAATAATAATAATTTTTTATTGACACACACATAAGGAAAAGTTAAACAATTCACAATTTTACAATTTTATTACATTTGGTACAAAATAAGAAATGAGCAAACAGTGATCTTTGACTCCTGTGCTAGGAAAGCCTGTGTTACAGGAGTCAATGCTGTTCATGTCTCTTTTCTATATTGTACATAATGTATTACTTACCTTACAGTATACAAAAATTGTGTATGTACTCCTATGTTGTGTGTACTCTTAGGTGGTGTGTGTGATGTGTGTGTGTGTGTGTGTGTGTGTGTGTGTGTGTGTGTGTGTGTGTGTGTGTGTGTGTCTGTGCTTGTGAGAGTGTATGGGTACCTGTGTGCGTTTCACTTTATACTTTCCATCATGTGTTCTGTATCTTTGTAATTTAATTTATACATAAAGTCCTCTATATATTTCTTTAATTTATAGTTATTAAATTTCCGTAAATGTTGAATATTACCTAATTTGTTATACACCCGTGAAGTCAACGCATAATATTGGCGCTTGGCAAACTCCGTACGAGTCCGTACCATGGGACATACCTCTCTCCTTCTCTGAGACGTTGGCAAAGACGGCACAACTTCCCTATGGTACCTGAGAACTATAGATTTGTAGTATAATTGTCTCACAGTGAGGACCCTACAGTGTTGGTACAAAGCGTGTGAGGGATATTTGAAAGGGAGAAGACATAGCACTTTTAGAATTGCTCTTTGAGCCCATTCCAGTCCCAGCATATGGGTTTTCGCTGCACCTCCCCACACTGCAATACAATACGTTATGACAGATTGGCATGTGTGCAGAGTGTGCAGAGTGCAGAGTGCCTTGTACACATATAGGAGGAGGTCGCTATCTGCAATTTCTCTTAGGTTCTTAAAAATATAAATGAGCTTTCTTACTCTACTCGTGACATTTGAAATTTGACGCTTCCAAGTTAGCTCGTCAATTGTCACTCCTAGATATTGCACGTGTTTAACCATTTCTAGTTCTTTACAACCACATTGTCTGCCAGGAAGTAAGGGTATTGTATTGCATGGGAAAGTGTGCATCTTGACTTTAAAGCTGCTGGAGGGTTTAGTAGCCTCTGTTATCCTGAAACATAGATATTTCGTCTTTTCTATGTTTAACGATAGCAGACTATTTTCCAGAGCCTTCGAAACTTCACACAGTCCTCTCTCTGTAAGTTTTTGCACACCGTCCCAAGTCTGATCATGAAATATCAGGACAGTGTCATCTGCGTACATTAATAAATCAGCTCTTTCTAATTCTATGTTGCAGAGTAACAGTTGGTTAACGTAGAGCAGGAAAAGAGTTGGTCCAAGAGTGCTTCCTTGTGGGACTCCGTAATCACAGTTTGTTTCATCACTAATGTGTGTGCCAACTTTGATCTGCTAAGATAACATTGTTGGTAATATGGTGTATCCAAAATGATAGACAGAAGAACGTTGTCATCTATGCTACGATATTTACTACAAAATAACTAAGATAAGTAACTTATTGTTTCACACTAAAATAGTAACACCATAGCAAAAAATCTTGGCAAACGTCAAAAATAAGAATTTCCTCATAAGTCATAACTTTCTTTCTTTATAAACTTTCATTTTTGTGATTAAAATCTAAGGTCTGATAATTCAGGCAGCAAACATAATTTTATACATTCATTAAATATTCATATATGCATACGTTTTAGCATCATGGTACATTTTCTCTAACATGCAAGATTTAAAAAGGAAACGTCGTATTTAAGTTTTGTTACGCTCTTCTAATTATTATTACTTACTTGTATATTACATATATTATTCATATCAGTCTTTGTTTTGTTATCAACGTTGTAGAGGAAAGCAACTTGCGGTAGAATATGTCAGATACACAAGGAGAAAGCAATGCTGAAGATTTCGCTAGTAGAATTCAATTCAACAGAGTAAATGTTCAATCTATTGTAAGGAGAACGATAATACCTGAAATTGTACGAGCGACATTTTTCCATACCATTATATGTTTATAACTTGAATATTAAAACAATTACTTATTTAATTTAATAATATCGTACTAAATACATATTAAAAATATGAAAATAGTTGAGATATGAGACTATAGTAATTTCTGCTGTCTTTGTGAGAAACGGTTAGTTTTATTTCCGATTTCTTAGATTAAATATAGGTAATGAATAACAATTATAGTCCAAGCTGAATTTTTTTTCGTAAACAATTGTATAAGTTTTGCGTAACACGTGTAAAAGATACGCTGCTGCGTCAAGTATCGTATCTTCGCCTAAAACACAAACTTTATTTTGTGTATATAGCATCATTTAGCATCCCTTCGCCTTTCGAGTCCCATTCATCGAAGCTATAAAAACTATAGTAATATGCATTCCAAAAAAAAAAAAACAAGACACAATAACGGGTTCTTCTTATTCAATAATTCAGTAACCGTTTATTCAATAACTCTAGTCGAGTTTTTGCAATTGTCAAAGACCATTTTACCTCTTAACATACGATTTTTAATTTTAATTATACTTAATTTTCAATTCATTAAACTATTAATAAGAACGATGTATACAACATTTTTTATAGAATAAGGGTAACAAACGAGCACAGAGTCCAGCTGATGGTAAGTGGATGCTGTGGCCCATAGACATCTACATTTATCCTTGATTAAGAATCAAAACGCAGATGCTTTGTCATCTCTTAGGACCAAGGTGCAATGCCTCGTTTCCAGTAAAAAAATCGGATCTCTACACTCACCATACGACACACAGCAGTATTAAGCTGCTATTTTACGCTGGTATTCTGTGAGAGCGTAGTCCGTCCCCGATCGAGCCGACCCGTTCTTGCTACAACTATAATATTGCTGCAGCGTTGCTCTACTACGTTTAAAACATGTAACAAAAACCCTGTAGCTCTCATAGATTACACATTCTGCTGCTGCTGCTCTGCTGCTGGGTCTGTAGACTTCGAACCTGTCGGTTGAGTTTACTCCCGTCACTCCACTCTTATTGCTCATGCCCGCGAATTATATTAAAAAAATACGTGTGGCACTCGGTGACTGCCGTGGTAAAGCTATTGCATAGCATTTTTTATCAACTTATGCAATTATAATTATTTATTTATTTTATTTATGCAGTTAAGTCTTTGATATTAAATCATGTTACACTTTTTGAGCGTGGTGACCGATAAGAAAACAATTTTTTTCTCTTATTGAATAAATGAGAAGTTAATATTGTTTAAAATATTTTTAATATCTTACAATACATGTAGGTTATTCAGAAATTTTTATCATTGAGTTAGCAGCTAGTGTACACGCATACGTCTAGTCGCACGCACACAAACACCGTGCCGAAGTCTGCCGAGTGCCGAAGTCTGCCGAACTGAAACGACGTTAGACGATGCACGGCTTTCAACGCCACACCTCCGTGCCCGTCGGAGTGGGGAGCGTGAGGTTTTTTTTCGTTACGGAATTTCTGGATTCGGTCCCCGCGCTCAAGGCCCGCGATAGAAGCTAAGCAATAGCTTAATAATACTCACCTAAAATATACTGCATAGATTGGTGCTCTGTGTTTAGTTACTGGATTAGCGCTCTCACTATGATGAGCAAAACACGATGTCTCAGGAGATGGCAGTTTTAATGTGAATTGTATTTGACACTTGTTGTGGTGCAAAGTAGGTATTGTGCGAACTCTCCTTCCTGGATTCTTGGTAACCGTAAGTAGAGTGAAATACACCCGCCGCTTCAGAGGCGGACATCGTTTTTAATTTTTGTGTTACTTGTTGCATTAGGCAACAGCTAGGTACACACCCTAGCACACACCTCTACCGCCAAAAGGTGGAGAGCGTGGAACACATCTGTGTGCCAATTTTTTTCCTTTCACTACGTTCCGATCAACGCTCCCCCGTTAACTACCTTAGAAATTTCTATATCTATGGCAGCTATCACTGGCCACCGGCCACTTACCATCGGCAGCACTTACCAGCCACGATTGTCGGCATATCAATCGTCGCTTCAACGCAAAATTGAGCAACCCCTTTGATAATAAAATAATAAATGATAAAAATAAAAATTGTTTATTTGAGAAAATTTAAAATCCATATATGAGTTAGTAGTACACACATAATAATAATAACAAGGTTTAGCAAAACATGGTTTGATTAATTCGAGGGAAAAAAGTTACCCTTTACCGAGATAGACCATCATGGGGGTGGTTAGGGCCCAGTGATCAGTCTCTGCACTGACATTTCCACAGCGGCACTGTAAACCTGTCCGCTATGGTCTTCAGAATGCAGTTGTGGCTGACTCGTACCCTATTTATAAGGGATGCGGCTTTTTTGTTGTATGCCGTTGTATGCCACAAAAATCCCTGATGCACTACAACAACGATGCAGTCCCAACAGCATCCTGAATATATTATTATATTGTATGCGCAGGACTTCAAGTGATCTTTTGGTGTATTTGACCCATCACCATCCTTCACAGTTAGCTACCGTGTGCAAATCTTTGTTACAGCGAGTACGAGGGATCTGTAACAGCAAACACCTGGCCGCCGAGCTTCAGCACGTCAAGCAAGTTCTGCACGATAACAAGCTTCGGGTCCCGCGCCTACGTCATAGTGACCGAGTGAAGCCGGCCACAGTCGAGTGTGTGCCCGCTATACTACCATATGTCAGAGGTGTCACAGACAATATTTGCTACATCTTGAAGCGAGCTTCTATTAGAACATTCTACAAGCCACCGAAGAAGATTAGTCAGTACTTACCACCCGTCAAGTGTCATATTCCTCTACAAGCTTGATTGTGAATGTGGTCTCTCTTATACACACAGAAACACAAACAAAAAGATCAATTAGAACCCGCGTAAAAGAACATATAGCTGATGTGAAGCATCAACGTTCCGGGAAGTCTGCAGGTTGTGATCATATCCTAGACGGCCCCAACCATTACATCAGATTTGATAGACTACAAATCCCCAAGAAAGAACACCAATTCCTACCAAGGATGATACGTGAGGCTATTGAAATTAAGAAAAACATCCTAATTTCAATAGAGAAGGAGGCTGGATACTACCACCTGCTTGGGACCCTATAATCAATAAAATTAAAACTAAACCCAAGCATACCACTGCAACAATTCAAGACACAGTCAGTTCATTGTGCATAAATCGGACCATAAACAATAATTAAAAAAATAGCTGAAGGTACTCCGGGTTTAAAAATGACATCGGGACGTCAGTCATCTAAGTCCCCCGTGACCATGGGTGCTGGAAAACACTCGAAACTTCGAGAATTAAAAATAATTTAAATTAAACGCGCTAAAATTTGTAGTGTTCGCGTAAATATAAGAAATTACTAAGTATTAGACCTATCAAATATCTATAGGTGTATATGCAGGGCAAGCACAGTTGTGTCTGTCACTCTTGCCATAACAGTTGTTCTGCCTATTCGCGTTAATGAAATGTTGTCCATTCTCCTCGCACTACTCGGTTGCGCTCGACAACGCCACTATGCTTGCCTTGCTGTGGTGACTAGTTGTACAGATTATTTCTCTTAATAAGAGTTAATGATCTTGTTTGACAACTGCTATTTAAACTGTTATTGTGTTTTACAGTGTTAAAAAAGATAAAAGAACTACCAACAATAAACTTAATGAAAAGTGCAGATGGCCAGCTTTCTGGCTTATGCGCTTGCAATTTTTTTATTAATTCGGAATAATTTAACTTCTGGGCAATAGAATTTTCGATGGAAATTATTCCAAGATATGACAGTCTTTCCTGACACATAGTAGAAACTCCTCCCCCACCTCCTGGTCTAAATAAAGTTCAAGGGGCGTTTGGCACAGAAGTGTATTAAGAGCTGCTCCAGGTGATGATCTTATCGCTCCAGTTGCCATTAAGCAGGCAGTCCTTTGTAGACTATTTAGTCTGTCCATCCACAGTCGTCCTTTGGTTGTCTTTATTACACCAGACAATGATGATGTAGGTGATAATCGGCCTCACTGTGCTACTGTACAGCCATATGATCATCCTCGGATGCGTGCACTATCCCCTTCACCACCACATTAGGAACGACACACTACCCTTGATAATACATGTGTTTTGCCTCTAACTTCAGCCACACATATTTAAACATGCCCGAAAATATTGATTTAAATTCTGGTTTGAACACCTTCAATGTTCCTGCAATGTTTGCACCCCTGACCTCTATAATCATTCATGTCTAAGTCAAACACTTGTACAATTGCACCGAGAAACAGGTCAGTAAGTCCTTTTCACGAAGAGTCACTTACTGGCTTGTAAGCAACGAAATACTCGTGCTTTGAGTTCCTAATTAACGTCAACAAAACGTCATGTCAGCCTTCAGCCACCTTGTGCGATCGCAATGCTCGCACCGCTCCAAGGCCTACATTGCTCTGGCAGTATGTTTTAAAAAGCGTAACCTTAACTTGTTTTGTACAACGGGAAAACCTGCGAGCCAACATATGTATTACCTCTAACCGCTAGAGCCCTGCGCTCCCTTTCAATGTCGGCATCATTTTTGAGGTCACCAGTAGTAATCTGACAAACTGCTAGTTGCTCATTTGGGTATAAAATTTCAAAAGGTATCCCTCTCAGATGTTCATAATATATGTAATATAAAACTGACAATTTTCATTTGGGGGATAGTATTTGATGGACGGTTTGATTTAACTCATAGAATATTTAATATTCAAGCCTTTCTATGAATACGTTTCAAGTCACATCTCAAAGGGATTCAAACAAAAAAAAAAAATATTATTAATTTAGAAAATGTAGTTTTATTTGTATTTTCAAGCAATGAAAAACTGCTACAATATCATGAGAATAAGAAGGTAAATTTTGGCACAGCGTTAATGTTCATAATAGTTCAGACGGGAAATCGAGCGGTCGCTACGTATTGGTCGTCTTCGGTTCGACTTTTTTTCCTTTTTTTTCAAGTTCTCATCTTTTGTGAGAAAATCTACTATTTCAAGATCTTTTTTTAGTGTTTTTTTAAAAAACACGAAAATTTTAATTAAAATAATTGCACTCATGATTTTTTATTCAATTAACCAGTTCAGTTTTTTCTGTTATGTCGGTAAGGCAAAAAATATTATTCATATTCATCAGTATGTATTTTGTATCTAAATATTATTTCCAAAAACACAATTTCCAAAAAAAAAAATACCGAGCTAAGCTCGGTTATCCAGGTACTATTATTATTACATACGCATCTATTTTTGATATTAATTTTCTAAAGTAAAATAAATCTTCGTCTGGAGATATAGAGAGAGTGTAGTTACAAATAAAATTGTTGTAAGTTTCTTCAATAAGCTTCAAATTAATAATCATCAGAATTGTTTGAAGATTTAATATTTGAAACCCTTTGAGAAGTGACTTGAAACGTATTCATAGAAAGGCTTGAATATTAAATATTCTATGAGTTAAATCAAACCGTCCATCAAATACTATCCCCAAATGAAAATTGTCAGTTTTATATTACATATATTATGAACATCTGAGAGGGGTACCTTTTGAAATTTCATACCCAAATGAGCAACTAGCATACATTATATTTCCAGATGTCCTTTTTATCATACCTCGAGTGAGGCTGAAAATTTGCGTTGTCACCATTTAGAACTAAGAAAGATATCACCAGATAAAAGGGTATCCGGTCCCTCGTCATTAACCATATTACACCAATAAAGTAAGTAGCATAATACTTCGGACAGTGTAATGCTTTGATTTGTCGCGCCTCATTACTGCACTTGAAATAAAGACGAAGGATCTAGACGTACATATTAAAATTGAATAGGAGCTAGTAGAGGTTACTGTTGTTTGTGGTGTGATAGTTTACGAAAGTATTCCCGTCAACAAAGGGCAAAGGAAAATACCGTGAGACCATACCCTGTAAGACCGTCAATCAGCATATATTTTCAAACAAAAACAGTGAATTTTTAAACAAAAAATATACACGGGAGTTTACAATAACAAAAAATATACGATTTTTAGTAATTTCTTCATATATAACAGACAGAGATAAAGAGCAAGAGAAGAAAACGTCGCCTGAAGTTTTTTCACAACGTTTTTTCCTTACGTGACGATTTCTGACTATTGTAAGCCGCTTAAGAGAACTTCGTTCTAAAATGTATTATAAATCAATTTAAACTACATATTAAACCACGTTTATAGCTGTAAAAATAACGTAAATAACTTCCTTTCTGAAGGAGATACTCCGCACAATTTTTTATTTAATAAGATCTGAAAAATGCCATTTTTATCACTTAATCATCAGAAACCTATAATACTTCTAGTTGAAATTTGGCATCAATGACAAATAGGCGCACAGAAAGTTAAAACCGTATAAACTAATTTTCATAAAATTGTTATTGTTGAAAAAATGAAGGTCATAAAGTATATTAACATGAATGTCAAAAAGGAGTCAATTTCGGTATAAACTACTATCGGGATTGTCGCATTCATAGATAAAAGTTGTATCCAAAAAAGATTTTATATGAAATAAAACAACTAAATAATTAAGCTTTTATTCAATATCATCACGTCATACGTGGGTTATTGAAGATGGACAAAATTAAGCATGAGAATCCTTAACGGATGAACATTTATGCGTAGGTATATGGATATAAATGAAGTGACAAAATGATATTCGTGGTCTTTGGCTACCCCGCTGGGTGACTCAATAAAAAATAATAGAAACATATATAATAATTTATTTAATACACACATTTTAAAGAGAAGCACACAAATGAGTATTTAACTATTTACACACACACAAATAAGTATTTATTTAGAGTATTTAAATATTTACGCATGAAACGCTATGTACACTCTCAGTAATAAATAAAATTTATTGATACATAGATTTAACAAGAGAATGCAAAAAAAAGCATTCAGCTAAACAATGATCAAGAAAAGGTATAGAAATATTTTTCCTTTGGACCCCAAACAAAAGTATGAATGTAACAATTTTTCTGTATGAATCTGTATGAACACAACAATTTTTATTTTAAATCGATCGAAGACATTTGTACATTTTTATATTATTTAAGGTACTGCTATGAAACTTGGTACTTGTTCAAATCTCAACTCTTAATCAATCGATAAGATAATAACTCTATACTCGAAGAAGCCGACGAGTTGGTCGTTTTTACTGTTCTAGGCACATTTTTGGTGCGAATATTTTATACAAAACATCTGTCATAAATTTTTGAGTATTCAATTTTATATTAATAATTACTTGAACTCTTTCTCAGAGGTGAGAAGAGGTTGTACCCAGTGAAGGATTGTTAAAAACGTTTTAAATAAAAATTTTCAATGAATTAATTAAGAAAGTATGAACATTCAGAAATCCAAATCAAATATTTGTCGTGTTGTTACATGTTCTTTTTATATGTTTATTACCATACGACATGAAACAACGTTTTATAATATTTGAATTGTACTTTTAAAAAAATTGATATGAAACCAATTCATTGCTATATTTATTAAAACCATTACTTCTGACTTATTTTTTCAAGTTGTACCTGATAATGCGTCCACATGTTTTTGTAAATATCTACTTGGCGTAGCGCCATAACAATACTAGAGTTAGAGAGAAAGTGCGAAATGAGAATACTAAGAAATATTATATTGTAGCTAACTTCTTCGAAACATTTGTTTGAATTTTCTTGAAAGTTGGTTAGTCTCTCTTTGCCAAGTAAAATATTAAACAATATGTTGGAAAAGCGAAAGTAACTTCATTGTTAAGGGTGCGTATTGGGATACTAAAAAGTAGTGGGTTAGAATTCAAATGGCAGTTTCTATTAGTGTGATCCAATCCTGCTATAAGCATTCAAAGCTTAGTTGGAGAGGTCAATACTTAACTTACCTACTTAAAAGTTTTTCGCAAAATTACAAAAAACTGCGTTTAGGTTAGAAGTATAACAGAGCAAATAATAGACTTTGATCCTTCAACTTTACCCTAACTCTCGAAGGTTACAATAGAAGTGGCACTTTTTTGTTTGAAAACACGAATAATCACAAATATCCATGGGTGGCTTACGACCAGATGAACTATTCTATATATTTTATGTGATATAATATGATGCCAATAGAACTAGAGTCTATTGGCATCATATTATATCACATAAAACGTTTTTTTTTTTGTCTTTTATGTATAAATCTTAATGCTCAACGTTACTCCGTAATTTATAATCAACATGAATTGCTGGCGGTGTTTATAACTAATACACTTAGACTTGCCTTTAACAACTATAATACATTCTAGACTGACTTAACATGCCCATAAAATTGCCATCGATATCCAGTTGTATGTAGTACGCTTCGTTGTTTTACCATGTGTAAACAAATTTCATCATTAATTTGCTTTAAAATTTTGAAGTAATACTAAAAATATTAATTATGTTATATTCTAATGTAAATATTCTATTAAATATATATTTTAATTTAATATTTATGTTTATACAAAAAGTATATACTTTTTAGAGCCGTGGTAGCTCAGATGGTTAACGCTCGTTGTAAATATAACAGAACGCGAGTAACCCGGGTTTGATCCCCGCCGGCACCAATGAAAATGTTAATTGCAATTTAAGTGCTGATTTACCACGTGCTCGCCGGTGAAGGAAAACATCGTGAGGAAACCTGCATGTCTGAGGAATAAAAAAAATATTTCGAAGACATGTGAAGTTCGTCAATACGCATTGGGGCAGCACGGCGGACACTTCCTTGCCCTAAAACCCTCTCAGAAATGAGGGGAGGCCTGTGCCCAGCAGTGGGACGTATATAGGCTGTAACTTTACTTTTACTTTTATATACTTTTATATTTTAAGAAGTATTTATGTATTCCGACCTGATGAAGACACAACAGGACAATTGCAATACTCCATATTAATCATGTCACTTTGTGTAAAATACAGATGCAACAACGAAGTATTTCTAAATGTGTAAAATTTTTAAACCTTATTTGTGATTTTCTTTTTCTTCATCATCATCCTGTAAAAACCTATATGGATTTCTCCAGTTGTAATCGTTTTTGTTTACTTTGCGTTTCAATCGTAGTACCTAATGTCTTGCAACTTTGACGCTGATCCCCGTTGCCGGTCGGAGTATTTTGATAACTAATGTATGAGAGATGGATATTTTTCTATACGGAAACCATGAGATCTTTCTATGATTTCCCTTTTCACATTGAAAGAGAAATTGAGTGATAATCTACTACTCAACCATAGACACCCCGTCACGACAAACTTGACCTATCTATAAGTTAGGGTAGGCATATTATGTGGAGGGAAGTAAACCACGTAACACAAAAAATGTAAGCTATGAAAATGAACGGATGAGAGAGGTAGAGAGAGGCTTAAAGAAGATGGATGGACTGTTAAGGAATGATATGCGTGAGAAAGGAGTGAGTTAAGAGATGACGACTAATAAAGAAGAGTGGAAGAAGAATATATGCTAACTATTCTATTTGAGGTTGGATTAAATAACTTCGGTATTTAAGCACAAGCGGAAGAATGAAGGTAGATGGTTCCTCTAAAATCAATTGTATAATTTTTAACGCTTGAAGTTAATGAACGTACTCACTTCAGTGTAAACGTTGAACTATACATTTTTGTTTAAGTTCCATAAAAATAATTTTATAAAAAATCTGTGGTTGCGCGGAAAACCATTTGTATTTTAATTTTATTCGAGGGTATACTTGCCAAGCGTTGTCCTTTCCTTAACATATCGTCCCTCCGTACACACAGGGGTGGTGGGGTGAGAGGGGAAAGAAGAGATTCTAGAGTGTTGCGTGATTATCGCAACCAATGAGAAGCGCACCCGACCGAGTTGCATAGATAGGAGGGCCGAAGCAATATAAGCTCGCGCGCTACCCTCGAGTGCTCTCTTGCCTTTGCGCCGCTAGTTGAAACCGCACCAACCTGGAGCAGTCGCGCTCCAGGAGTAACCGCCTCACCTAGTGTGAGACATCGTCGCGCACCGCTCTCTTCCATCGCACCACCGGCCAGGACCGCATCCCTGGGGCCCCAGGAGATCCGCCAGAAGTCACACCACAGCAACAGAAGCGTCCAAGCCGCATCTAAGTCAGACCCCGGTAAGTGTGTTTCTTTTTCCTATAACTCAATGCCTGCTTGAGTATTTGTTTGTTAGTTAACCCCCCTCATTTCATTCCTCCTAATGTGCTCAAGCAGGATTCCTTCATAACCTTGGCAAACAATAGATTTCAGAAGAGCGAGTGCATTGTCAAAGAACCGCGTGACACCTCTGCTATCTTGTTGAGGCAGAAGAAGCTTACCGCGTATACAGTCCATCTAGGATAACATCTCGCGTAATAGGGTCAAGGCTCGACAGGGGAATCGAACTCGGCATCCCTAAGGCCCGCCGCCCAATCAATCTATATTGATATTTTTTCTGCATTTTTAATTACTCCCATAATCTGAAACAGTACTAGCAAACTCTTTGTAGTCATGTAAAAGCTGTCATGTTGATCCAAAAGGCCTGAATCCTTTTTAATTACTTAAGGTCCATACCCATCCTTCGCAACGTAATTTAAAAATTAAAGCAAGAAAATCATAAATGAATATTCACTATGTATTTAATGATTCTCTACGCTACATTATAAAAATTTTGAATCCACTGCTAGATATATAACCTTTTTTAAAATAATGTACCGTAAATAACGAATTTCCTAATAGATTTAACTATTCCCTTCAAGATCAATTCTCCAAGAGCTGTTGCCTTTAACAGCCTATACAATGTGTTTTCGATTGGTTTGGAATTGGTATTTCGATGAATTTTACTCTAAGCCTTGTTCATTACATATTAGGTTGAGGTTTAGTTGTAGTAGGACTTTGTAATTCTTTTGTCTTTCAATCAAACATAAATTATTTCCATATATTCTTTTATATTCACGAATTTATTTTTATTCCAAATAAGTAGAAACGCCTTGGCAGCTATAGCGAAAATATCGCTCAAAAATTCACACGGAACAAACTAAATACAATCTCCATCGCCACCAATAAAATTGTTCATTGAAACTTTATGCGCTAATTTTACGAGCTTGGAGATTAAGGAACACATCGTAAGGACACTTTAGTAATATAAAATAATGAAAAAAAAAAATAAAGTAAAAAGATATTCAATATTATAATAAAATATAATTTCCTGACCTAGTATAAAACTACAATATAAAACCACTAATTTTACATCATAACTGACACTATTTAAATAAAAAGTTCCATTCATTATCTTGAGAGGATAACGTTGGCAGCTGTACTAGTATAAATTTTGCCACGGCTGCCTTCGCCTTCCACTCTGGGAATTAAAAAATTTTACCTATTATATATATATATATATATATATATATATATATATATATATATATATATATATATATATATATATATATATATATATATATAGGTATAGGAGAAAATAAAAAATGATCTTATTTATAAACAGCAATTCTTTCTAACAACTTAGTTGGTGAAAATAAAAAGATACCTAGAAAAATGTATGAATAGGGTGCACTATAAAAAACTTCATGATCTTTAATTTAAACTACATAGATAAAGCTCTTATAATGACAGGTCGAAGGGAGAAAGAGAAATCAGAGGGAAAAATAATGTTCCTTAACTTGGTTTTTAAACCTTATAAATAATTTTGTGCTACGAAAACCATTACCTTACCATTACATTACCTGGCTAACAATTCCCATTTTTTTTAAATTAATTTCTTTTTTCCATCATCATCATCATCATCATTACAGCCCTTCACAAGTCCACTGCTGAACATAGGCCTCCCCCAAGTAATGCCACAAAGCACGGTCCTGAGCCACCTGCATCCATCGACTTCCTGCATGTCTTGCCAGGTCGTCACTCCATCTAGTGGGGGGTCGCCCTACACTACGCCTACCGGTACGAGGCTGCCACTCGAGAACCTTTCTTCCCCATCGGTTATCGGTTCTTCGAGCTATATGGCCGGCCCATTGCCACTTCAGCTTACTAATCCGTTGGGCTATGTCGGTCACTCTGGTTTTACTGCGGATATCCTCATTTCTGAGTCTATCACGCAGAGAAACTCCGAGCATAGCCCTCTCCATAGCTCGCTGAGCGACCTTAAGCGTCCTCATACGGCCAGCAGTGAAGGACCACGTCTCAGATCCGTAAGTCATCACTGGCAACACGCACTGGTTGTACAATCTTGTTTGTAGAGATTGAGGTATACCTGACGAAAAGATATGCCGTAATTTCCCGAACGCTGCCCAGCCGAGTTGAATCCGTCGATTGACCTCTCGGTCGAAGTTGGACTTACCTAGTCGGACTATTTGTCCCAGGTAAACGTATTCGTCAACAACTTCGAGCATAGTGCTCCCAACAACTACCGGCATAGGTGTGACATGGACATTGAACATGATCTTTGTTTTGTCCATGTTCATCTTAAGACCTATCCGTTGGGAGGCACTATTGAGGTCATTGAGCATAGTGCTTAAGTCCTCCAGCGATTCTGCCATAAGGACTATATCGTCGGCAAATCGAAGGTGAGTGATGTACTCGCCATTGATGTCAATACCGTATCCTTTCCAGTCCAGTAGCTTGAAAACGTCTTCCAATGCAGCGGTGAAGAGTTTCGGGGATATAACGTCACCCTGTCTTACACCTCTCTGCAGTTGGATAGGTTTCGAGCTCTGGTTCTGTACTCGGATAGCCATCGTAGCCCTACTGTACAAACACTTCAGCACTTCGATATACCGACAGTCAACTTGGCACCGCTGAAGGGACTGTAGCACCGCCCAAATTTCGACGGAATCAAAGGCTTTCTCATAGTCCACATACGCCAGGCAAAGTGGCAGATTGTACTCTTCAGTCTTCTGTACAATCTGCCGCAGGGTATGTATGTGGTCTATGGTACTGAAGCCTTTTCGGAAACCGGCTTGTTCGGGAGGCTGGAAGTCGTCAAGTCTGCGTGCGAGACGATTCGTAATGACTCTCGAAAACAGCACGTAGACGCGGCTCAGAAGGGAAATCGGTCTGTAGTTCTTCAAGAGAGCGTTGTCGCCTTTCTTAAAGAACAAGACCACCGCACTTCTGCTCCACGCCTCTGGAGTAGTGCCACCATGGAGGACGGAATTGAAGAGCTTCTGAAGGACTTCAAGTACCGGTGTTCCACCCGCTTTCAGAAGCTCCGCTGTAATTCCATCCTCGCCTGGGGCCCTGCCGTTTTTAAGGTGCTGGAGAGCCATTCTAATCTCGCTTAGACTGACGTCCGGGATATCATCGGAATAGTGTCGGATAAGACTTGCTCTTGGATCGTTACTCACACTTGCGTGTGGCTCCAACGATGATGTGTACAGCTGCCC
Organism: Parnassius apollo; assembly: GCA_907164705.1. Classification (NCBI taxonomy): domain Eukaryota; kingdom Metazoa; phylum Arthropoda; class Insecta; order Lepidoptera; family Papilionidae; genus Parnassius; species Parnassius apollo. The sequence goes on from CAJQZP010000644.1 coordinate 8,115,776, forward strand.
ATAGAACCTCTCAATCTCACTCAAAATCTCAGGTGTCCCGGAAACGATGTTGCCACACTCAGTCTTCAGCCTTGACAGTTGGCTCTTTCTGGCAGACAGATCTCTGGCAAAGACTTTGGAGCCCTGGTTCCGCTCGATCGCTTCTTTAATACGAGAAGTATTAAAGTTGCGTAAGTCTCGCCGTATGCATTTGGAGATCTGTCTGTTCAGTTGCCTGTATGCTGTCAAATCTGTTGACGATTGCAGCCTCATCTCCCGTCTAACAGCCATGAGATTAAGAGTGTGATCGGAGAGTTTTTGTGTTCTTCTGCGGCGGGTCTTGCAGAACTTAGCTCCGACCGCATGGACAGTTTCCACGAGCTTGTCGTTCATATCGTCCACTGCATTGCAATCTTCTAGGCACTGGAAGTGGTTACGTAACTCGAGCTGAAAGGTTTCGGGATTCTGGATTAGAGCACGAGGGGGACGGAGCGTTGACTTCATTAGACGAGACCTCTCCAACTTAACGTTTAGGTTCAGTGTGCCTCTAACCATTCGGTGATCGCTGCCAGTTTTCACCCTTGCGATCACTGAGACATCACTGAACAGTTGGCGTCTGGTAGTCATAATGAAGTCAATCTCATTTTTTGTCGAACCGTCGGGGCTCGACCAGGTCCACTTCCTGTGGGGCCGCTTCTGGAAGAAAGAGTTCATCATAAAGAGTTCCTCTTTCTCCATAAAGTCGGCCAGCTGCTGGCCCCTTCGGTTCCGTTGCCCTACTCCAAATTTCCCTACCTTCAGCTCACCGCTTTCTCTTGTGCCCAGTTTTGCGTTGAAGTCTCCCATCAACACCGTGTAGTAGGTTTTGGAGGAATGTATGGCTCTGGAAATATCCTCATACATTTCCTCCACCTCCTCATCGGGATGTGCCGAGGTTGGTGGGTAAACCTGAATGTCCTTCAGCGAATACCGATTGGTGATTCTGAGTATCAGGTACGCGACCCTCGTCGACACACTCCCAATCTTTACAACGTTGTTGACGAGAGATTTGTGGACGATAAATCCGACACCTCCTTGGGACAGATGGTCGCCCTCCCGGTGATAGAACAAGTTGCCGGACTCGAGGATTGCCGTGTCCTCCCCCCTCTCTTCGGACCTCGGATAATCCAATAATATGCCAGCGCAAATTGTCTACCTCTTCTTCCAGCTCCAGTATCTTCTCGTCAGTCCTCAGGGTGCGTGCGTTATATGTTGCCAGGTCGAGTCGTCGTAGGTGGCAACCGAACCTCCACCGGAGATTCTTAGCACCCCCTGCCCCGCCGTTACCATGGTCGCCACCGTAGCCAGGAATAGCGGGGCCGCCGGGGACTGGGGGCCGTCTGTTTGTGTATTTATTCATTGGGGGGTATTTGCCATAGTTGCCACGCTTGGCGAGCGGGTTGGCAACCGCAGTTTTTTATTACGTCACAGTCTTTTTTCCATATCATATCTTTTTAGTGTGGATTATACATTTTAAAGTTGTTATTATCACGATTTATTACCGGATTTATCTAATTAGACAAAATTTAAAAGACGCAGTTTTCAGTAACGTTAAAGATAAGCGAGTGGTGAAACTCTGAATGCTTGCGGTAACTAAATACGGAGTAATCAATCATTACCCGCCCTCCTCCCTTTACTTGGTAATATTCGTTTCACAGAGACTATAGAATATGGAGTAAACTTTGTTTATATTTTTTCTTAATCTTTTTTTTTCAATGTTAAGTTTTATCGCTTTTTGAATTTAATTAATTCATTTATAATTTCAAATGCCAAGAGTTATATACAAGTTTTATTTGAAATATCATAAAAACACTGGAACGAAAATAGTTTAAAATTATTAAATAAATAGAAAATGAATATATCGCTTTATTATACCTATAATAATTTGAATGTCTTTTAAAACCACTACGCTCATCTACGAAAATTACTCTAAAGATGTCTTTAGTCTAATTTTCCTTAAACGCGATGTTTTGACGACGTTGCAACGTCAATCTTCATAGTTAAATCTAATAACCGCTTTTCAAAGTAAAGAGCTAATAAAACGGCCGTTTTTTTGACAAAAAACGTTTAATAATTTTCAAATGATGCAATTGATATGTTACAACATGTATTGATCTTCGGAATTTGTTTTTTTTTATAGAAGAGGGGGAAAACGAAGCATTCGGCTCATCTGATGGTAAGTGACTACCGTCACAATATTGAATAACCAAACCACCTGGGGAATTGAGGGTGCATTGCCGACCTTTTAGAAAGGAGTGAGTTCTTTTCTTGAAGGTCCCTAGGTCTTATCGGTCCGGAAAAATCGCCGGTGGTAAATTATTCCACAGAGAAGTTTCACAAGGAAGAAGATTCCTAGTAAAATGCACAGTAGTGGACCGCCAAGCATCCAGATGGTAAGGATGGTGTCGTGAATTTTGACGCGATGTGCGTTCGTGAAATAGTGCGGCTGGAATTAATCCGAACAATTCATCAGAACACTCCCCGTGGTAGATGCGATAGAAAACGCAAAGGGATGCAATATCCCTACGCAGTGCCATTGAATCGAGCCGATTAGAAAAAAGAAGGAGCTGGCACTGGGGTGCCCCGGCCCAGAGTTGAGAACAGTATTTCATGTAAGACCGAAATTGCGCTTTGTAAAGTTACAAGCGATGTGCCGGCATGAAATACTGTCTCGCTCTGCTGAGCACGCCAAGCCTTATAGAGGCCAATATGGTCTCTCTAAGTGATCACAAAACTGCACACTATTCGATATGTCGACGCCGAGGATTCAAATGCTAGTGTGGGGTTCTCGGGTTGAAACGTCGTAAGAGAGGACAGTTAGGTATGAAACAGGAGATAAACCGCAGCATCTTCCTTATATCAACTTGAAATACTAAAAAACTGTGGTTGGCAACTTGCCTGCCAAGCGTGGCAACAATGGCACTATCTCCCCTATGAGGTAATCTATAGAGGAGGCTTATAGTCAGAAATGGACTTCTAGTAGACTGTAATGAAAACTTAAGAAATCAGTCAGTCACCAGAGCTACGGTAATCCATAGGTTATAAACGCGTGCATGTGAATTTAGTATATGGCATATTGGCACATTTCCATACTACACTTACGCTACCTATAAATCACACAAATACTAAATTTCGCAGAGTTTCTTTTTTCCATTTTCCTCATGTTTAAAATACTTTATTTTGTTTTTTTCTGTTCCATGCCTACATGAATAAGAAATTGCGGGAATTTTATACGTATTTCATTGTAACTTTGATCTTTCGTCACATTACATACACTTAACGCAAATTTATACTGTACCCTTCCAAGTGAATGAAAAATTACGCTGTACGTCAACGATATTTCTGCAATATAAGTTATAAAAAAAGGATTCCGTTGTTATTTTGGAGAGTAAATATTCTATTTTATATTCCTTATTACCAACACGATAGTAACCGTGTGATGAAATTCACTATTAGACAGCTGTCTTAAACTGCGCCTATTTAAGCATATTCAGCTTAGTTGGAATTCATTCATAATTTATTACAAACTTTAAAAGTCCACTGCTCAACATAAGTTTTCGCCATAGTTATTATTGCACGGGTTAGCATCTGCAGTTTTATGTTATTTTGAGTTTTTCTCTTTTTTCACGTAGAAAAGTTAAATATTTTCACGTAGTAGTAGTACTAAAATTATTTGGAACGGTTTGACATGTTAAGTTCAACTTGGTAGAGCCATGCTGAAACTATATTATGGCTGCAGCACGAATGAGTTGAGTGTAGTAATCAGGAGACCATTTTTTACTGGAAACGAGGCATTCCATCTTAGTCTTCAGGGGTGACAACACATCTGAGTTTTGATTCTTAATCGGAGAAAAATCTAGTTGTCTATGGGCCACATGAATTGGACTGTGTACTCGTTTGTTACTCTTATTCTATTAAAAACATATTACAAGCAATGGTGAGATACAGTAGCTATCAAAAGTTTGTTAAAATACTATAATTTACTGTTGCTATTGTTTGCAATACTCAGCATCGTACATTGTTATATTTTATCGCTTGATTTTTATTTTCGTTTGCATGTGCATAATTTAATATGTTTTATATATGTGATATATTGTGTATTCAATGAGTCACTGTAATTCGGCTCAGCTCTGGGTCTTAAATTTTATGACGCGCGTGTACCTAGATCCACAGTATACTACTAGCATAAGAAAATAAAAGTATTAAAAATAAATTCTTATAATAATGTTGTGTGGAACACAAAACTTTTGTATTTTAAGATACTGGAACATGGATTTGAAAAATTGTGATTATTACCTATTACATTAAGTTATACACCATCATAATTTTCATTTGGAGAATGCTTTTTACGATACATTAGGGGAATGGATCTCGGTCGACGTGATTTTCATACTATGATATCTTAAGAAAACAAAAGCCTTTTCACTCTTGTGCTGAAGGCAGCCCAGATTATTATCGGACGGAAAGAAGAACAAACGCCTGTAAATTATTTCAATCCTTTGCTATACGCATTACGAAAGACGAAGCAAATTATTTGGTCCGACTATGTGGAACAGCGATAAAAAAGGCTTGTAGAAAATTCCGATTGCAGAGAGATTCCCAAATCTTCGCTTGTGCTCGAGTCTGACAAAATTAATTTCAGGTAAATTTAAACTCACCAATAAGCTATTAGTACTCACCTTCACTGAATTCAACGATTGTATGTAGTATTACAGCACAAGCCCGTATGTGACAGCGGTACTCCACACGACTTAACTTGCAATTTTTAGAGAGTAACAAGTTTTTTCTAAAGCCCCAAGAATGTTTTGAAGTTTTAGTTATTACTTTTAGCAAAAATCTGTTTTTTGGATAATTTTTTACGATTAGTCGTTTTTAATTGGTTTATTAAAGTCAAAAGAAAACAAGGGAGAAATTTTTTGTAACAATGACAGGCTGCCAACCGCAATGGGTAACTGCGATTGGCGGTTAAAATGTTCGAGCAGTGAAACACTTAATGAAGAAAGCCGATGATTTGCATAACATGTAGAACTTGAACGAAAACCGGGTTATAAATTAAAGACGTGTGACAAGGAAATGTGACTAAGCATTACAGTGTGCTGAAGATGAAACTTTTACAAATGCAGGCCTTTAGTGGCACTGATATTTGTTGCACGTCATTTACGCTCTAATGTTACAAATGGTGTTTACGTCAAAACTTTTTCTTTTGGATATGATTGCGAAGGGGAAATGTCAAGATATATAACGAATAAAGTTACCTTGCATTTAAAGTAGGTTATAAGAATGTGTTGAAATAAAAGATCCTTAAAACATAATAGTTCTGAGTTTTTTTCTGTTGTCGGCTCATTGTGATTATAGCTTCACATCGATAAAAAGAAAATTCTATTTTATTGGTTCTAAATATAAACACCAATGTTCATATTTGTTGAAAATATGTTTATCTATATAGTCATAGTATAAGAATACCCATTACCCCATATGGATCCATAGGTGTCGTATAAGAGGTGATATAGGAAATTAAACGAGGAGATAGACAGTAGCGTACTTCCTAATAATAACTAAAACTGTGGTTGCCATGCCGTCTACCAAACGGGATCGACCCGTCTACCAAACGAGAGTAGTGGACTTTAAAAGGCTGTATGAAATGTGTATACATTTAATGTATAAACATTTAATTACAGCTTAAACAAGTTTATAGTATAAGTAAGTATAGAAATATATTATACTCAATATTAAATACTCATGTTACGAGTAATGATGATACTCGTAACATATAACACACATAACACACACGTCTTTAATAGATAGTACATAGATTGGGAGTGTGTCGACGAGGGTTGCGTACCTTATACTCAGAATCATCAAACGGTATTTGCTGAAGATCATACAGGTTTCCGCACCAACCTCGGCCCTGTTCTCTGTTCTGTTTTGGCACATACCAATGAGGAGGTAAATATTATAGGATATTTCTAGAATCAAGCTTCCTTTAAAACCCACTATACGGTGTTCATGCAAAAAAACTAGAGAGACAGCGGTGAGCTAAAAGTAGGGAAATTCGGAATAGGGCAACGAAACCCAAGGGGCCAGTAGCGGGCCAACTTTATGGAGAAAGAGGGTCTCTTTATGATGACCTCCTTCTTCCAAAAGCGACCCCGCAGAAAGTGAACCTGGTCGAGCCCTGACGATTTGACAAAAAATTAGATTATGACGATCAGACGACAACTGTTTAGTGATGTCTCAGTAATCGCGAAGATGAAAACTGGCAGCGATCACCGAATGGTTAGAGACACACTGAACCTAAACGTTAAGTTAGAGAGGTCTCGTCTAATGAAGTCAATGCTCCGTCCCCCTCGCGCGCTAATTCAGGTCCCGAAAACATTCTACTCAAATTAAAATACTGAATTAGAAGACTGAAATACAATGAACGGTATGAATGACAAGCTCGTGGAAACTGTTCTTGCGGTCGGAGTTATGTTCTGCAAGACCCACCGCAGAAGAACACAAAAACTCTCCGATCACACTCTGCGTCTCATGGCTCTTAGTCTGGAGATGAATCTGCAGTCGTCAGCAGTTTTGACAGCATACATGTAACTGAACAGACACATCTCCAAATGTATGCGACGAGACTTTCATGGATAAGCTTGGAAGACAAATTAAGAGAAGGCATCTTGCTCCCGCTAATTTGAGAGATATTGAAAACGCATTAAAGGAAAAATGGAACGTAATCTCTTAAGATTTTATTGATATCTTGATTAGGAGTATGTCAAGAAGACTGTAAGCAGTTTGAAGAGCTAGAGGGGGCAACACAAAGTATTGATTATATCCCACATTAAAGACTTTCTTAAGCAGTTATGGAAAAAAATATAACGTATAACGTAATATGCAAAATCCAAATAAATAAACTTAATTGTCATAAATACCATGATATTTTGTTTTAAACACATTGTTTTCGTTCTACTAAATTTGTCCATGTATGTATATATATATATATAACCAGTTCAGTTCTTTCTATTATGTCAATAAGATCAAAAAATATTATCACTTTTCATCAGTATATAATTTGCATCTAAATATAATTTCCAAAACACACGATTTCCAATGAAATAAGAATGCTCAGTCAGCCAGGTACTATATATATATATATATATATATATATATATATATATATATATATATATATATATATATATATATATCATTCAATAAGGTGGTAAGGCATTTTATAACATTTTTACAAATGCACGTTATCTACGGAATTATTTCATTATGTGTACGCAATAAAATAAGTGTTCTAAATTAATGCCCGTTGTGCTACAAAGTTATATTTTCTAACATAAAAGAACATTTCAAGCCCAGTTTTACTAAAGAGAAAGTACTTTATATCTGTTGCGCTAAAATCGATTTAAGACATCAAAGAAACGTCCAGAAAAACATAATATGTAGTGCAAATATGAAAAAAAATCAAAATTTCGAAAATTCTTTTTATCTTCTTCTAAGCGAAGTGATAAATAAAATACGAAGAAAAAATTGACTATAAAAAGTTTTATGAAATGTAAATGAGACAGCGGATTCTAAAACAAGTAAAACAATAAAAGAGTTTATCTTGTTGGAATAATGTGAATTTCCTTTTAATTTGTAAAGATAGGACAGAATTTTTCAAGGTTTTAATATATAAAGAATAAAGAATAGCTTGGCGGAATAGGAGTCCTACCACATAAAATGAATCTTTCTATACAGGAACTGTAAATTTACTGAAAGGGTAATTTTATACCATCTCACCCGGTTACCTCGTTGTCTGGCGCTATAAAATCGAAAAATCATCCGATTTCGATGATTTTTTAAAAATCGTCATTATTACGGCGGACTTACTAAAAAAATACGAGGATAAAAAAATAAAAGTTAAACACTCATTCACGTATAATTGTTGATAACTTTTTTTAAATATTCAAATGAAGTTGTTATATTACTCCTTCGTGGTTATTTTTTTTTATAAACCATTCAGAAGAAGGAGCCCGCTAAGCGGGGCTCCGCCGACCGGGCTTCCCTCGACTGCGCTACGTTGAGTGGCGTGGTGCTTCCCTCCCCAACTCTCTCCCGTAGCGCAATCGAGAGAAGCCTGGTCGACGGAGCCCTGCCAGTCCTCCGTCACTCTTTCTAGGCCACGCGTTATATGCCTACCGCTTTGCTTATCGCCCACGATACAATCGACATTGGGCTGCCGTACGCCCGTCTGAGCGCTTGCACCGCGCACGTTTCCTGCCTTTAGTCATCAAAATGCCAAAATCATGTAATTATTGTGCAGTGGATGGGTGTAAAAGTCAAAAAACAAAAATTAAAAAGTCAAAAATGAAGAATTGTCTTTTTTTACGTTGACTCATGTATCAGAGTATTTATTATATAAGTGTAGCAAAAAAAAAACATAACTGCACTAGCTTCAATGCTTTGTTACAGAACCCTAATGTTGACGCAACAACACTGTCCTTGTTTGTAATAAATAAAGATTCATCTTTTTATGGTGGGGTAAAAAACCCACCAGAACCGTTTAATAATTATATTGAAGAATTAGAAAGAGCATTCTTAAATAATTTTGACGTCATAATGTGTTCGCGACGGCCTAACAACCTTAAGAAACAAAATGATAAAGTATATTGTTTTATGTATTAATAATGAAATTACCAAGAAAACTGAGTGAAAACGTGTATTAATATAGTTATTTAGCATATTTATAACTCTCAATATGTTTGTATAGAATGTCGTTTTGATAACAAGTAATATAAACAACTTTTATTATATACCAAAAAATCGACCAATCACAGCGCGTCTTATCGTGGAACTCTCTAGAAGTTTTTAATTAACTGCGTAATAGTTCATACTAAAAATAATGAAAATAATTTTATGTCCTAAAAGAGTTATAAATATGACATTGAATTAGCATATAACTTATAGATTAAGAAAGTATAGGAATATTTTTGTATAATTAAACGCATTTCGTAGTTATAGAAAAATTAAAGAATTAAAATGCCCAAATATTATGAAAATTTGGGACATTTCGTTTAATAACTTTTTACAATGTTAATGTTTTTAGTAACCTTTATGATATATTAATAAAGTACCAGACTACCGATTTAATGATGTATAGCATGTTAGTGTAGCAATTAGTTTGTATAAAGAATATTGCAATTTATGCCATCTGTATAGTGAAATGTTTATGCAATAAAGAGGCAAAATGGAAAATGGCAAGCGGCTCACTGTAAAGTATTGCTAGAGTCTACCTTAGGGGCTCGGGACCCAGTATCAGTAGTAGTGTGAAGAACTACCAGTGACAAGTGAAGTGAAGTGAGTGGTATCCGGTGGTAGCTGAAGTGACTAGTAGCAGTATATAGTGAATAGTGAAAGTGTTAGCTAACCGAAAAAGGTCGTAACTGATATTCGCAGTTACATATAGTGAAAGTGTTACCTAGCCTAAAAAGGTCGTAACTGATATTCGCAGTTACATATAGTGAAAGTATTAGCTAGCCGAAAAAGGTCGTAACTGATATTCGCAGTTACATATAGTGAAAGTGGTAACTGATATCCGCAGTTACACAAGTGATAAAATCAGCTAGTTTAGTTGATAATAGCTGCTAGTCAGTAGTGTTAGAAAACCAGCTACTACCAATAGATATTTGATACCACCGTACAGTTTATAGAAATCTTTTGAAATATACAGTGACCAACCAATAGTGAACAACCGTAGTTTAACAACAGTGATCAATAAATAATAGTTATAAAATTTCGTGATTAATCAATAAGTTGAACCGCTGGCCACTACCTTGCTATTTGTATTTGTTAATCGTGCATTTTGATTTTAACTACAGTCCACAATATTTCAGCGGTACCAACAAAGACGGCGGTGAGAGTACCCACTGGAACCTATAGGTGTAGGACGTGAGCGACTCGCGAAGTATCTTCGACAACATTTACTCCGGAGAGTTTCGCCCGTCCGGCACATTCGTTGGTCCTTCGAGCAGGATCTATCCGTTTGTATTTCGGAACCGGGTAAATAGTCATCACCGTATTAAAACCGCAGAATTTTCAGATTCAAGATGCCGATCACCCGTTCGCAAGGAAGGGCAGCCAAGGCGTGGACCGTCGGTCTGGAAGGAGGTTCGTCGGCCAGTAACGCCGCCGTCCACCACCATATGCCACCACGCTCACCGTCAACGGTAGAGGGCGCTGAGGCGCCATGCTGCCCCCCCGAGGGGGGGATACCCCTGCCCGCGCCGTCCACTACGGCCCGCACAACGAAGCAGAGGGAACATATAGGCAACGATGACTTTAGCAGTGCATCATCGCCACCAGCCCGGGAAGACACCCACACCGAAGAGCCACCGAGGGGCCACACCGATTGCAGTATGAAGTCAAAGAAGACTGTTCGGCCCAATAGAAGAATTTTGAAGGCTCGTGAAGAAGTATTGAAGATCAAACTAGAACTTGCGCAGATCTCCTTGCAGATGGCTGTGGAAGAGGACGAATCGGACGACTATGATGAAGATGGTCACTCCAAAAGTGAGTACGTTCGATCTTGGCTCGAAAACTCTGTAGCCAAACAAAAGTCAAATCAAGGCGCAATCACCGAAGGGAAGGCACCATTTAATAAAACCGTCACAAAGCCGACCCCGGACGTTGTCGACCTCAGTGAGCCCCAAAAGGAGCTCACGAACCAGGATTCCTATCCAGAAGATGCACAAAAGCATCCCATGCCACAGAAGCTCAGCCAGGAACCCACCGTTGATGAAGACAGGGGGCTCCTACCGATTGTATCAGAGCTCACAAACCAGGATTCCTATCCAGAAGATGTACAAAAGGATCCCAATCCAAAGAAACCTAGCCAGGAACCTGTCATAAGTGAAGACAGGGGGCTCCGTCCGTTTATATCGGAGCTCACATCCGCTATAGCCGCGCTCGCTGACAAATCAAAGTTAGAGAGTGCGCCACTATCGTCGCATACTTTCGCAGCGTCGAAGCTATTATGACACTGCCAAGCTTTAGCGGAGCACATACCGAGTGGCTTTCATTCCGTGCCATTTACGAAACAACCCGAGGCTACTTCAATGACATTGAAAACACTGCTAGACTAAGACGAAGTCTACAAGGAAGAGCCTTGGAAACAGTCAGTTCAGAACTCATCGGGCATGCTAAGCCAGATAAGATTATGCGAGAACTGGAGCTACAATTTGGGCGTCCAGATTCAATCGCGCAAGCAGAAACCGAGAAATTACGAGGATTAGCACGCTGTACAGAATCACCTAGAGACATCTGCACATTCGCGAGCAAAGTGAGGGGAAGCGTCGTCACTCTTCGAGCCCTAAAGCGAGATCATTACCTCGTCAACGCAGAGCTGCTACGACACCTCACAGACAAACTGCCAAACTCTATACGTGCCCAGTGGTATAGAATCTACACCGAAAAATATGACTCTAGACCAGACCTCGGCTGCTTCAGCGAGTTTATTACCGAGCAAGCTCGCTTCTGCAGTGCATTTGCGCCTCCAGAAATTATAAACGAAGCACAAAGCAATCGTTCAGTACATAGAGCACACGCGGCTACTACTAAGCCGTCTCCGAAATGCAGAGTGTGCGAAAAGGAGGGTCACTACGGATCTGAATGTAAAAAATTTAAAGAAGCAGATATTAACAAAAGATGGGAACTCGCAAAGCAAAATAATTTATGTTTCCGCTGTTTACGTTATCGAAATCAGACACACAAATGTAAAACCAATAAGTGTGGAATAAAAGGATGCACCGCGACACACAATCGACTTCTCCATAACAATACAAAGGAGAAGACTGAGGTCAAACAAAAAGAACCTCAAGAAACCGTAGCTAACTCATTCAGTGTGTCAAAGCATCAAGCTTATTTAAAAATAATTCCAGTGCGAGTAATTGGACCGGCGGGAGCTGTAAATACACACGCCCTGCTGGATGATGGGTCAACTGTTTCACTAATGGATGAAGAGATTGCCAAACAAATTGGAGCTACAGGGCGGTTGGACCCGTTTAAGATCACCGCTATCGGGAACACGACCCTCGATTCACCGGAATCCCGAAGAATCAAAGTATCGCTGAAGAGTCTCCACAGAAAAAGGGTGCCATTCAGAGCACGCACGGTTGAAAGCCTAAACTTGGGGCCACAGACTGTGCGTGCAGCAGACATAGCCAAGTGCAAGCACTTGAAAGACATAAAGGAGCAGCTAACATATGACTCCGGCAACCCAAGGATCCTAATAGGACAGGACAATTGGAGACTTCTGATAGCCACTCAAATCCGAAGAGGTCCGCCGCACCAGCCAATTGCCTCGCTCACAGAATTAGGATGGGTGCTACACGGGGCACACACTAAAGCCCGTATCAGCGCGTCCACGCGGCCAATGAGCTGCGCAAGAGCGAGGTTACTATAGATGACCAACTCCGCGAATATTTCGCGCTGGAATCTCTCATTATCAATCCGAGAAGACCAGACTCCGACCCAGAGAAGAAAGCTGAAGATATACTAAATAGCAGCACCCGTCAGTTACAAGACGGGCACATAGAAACAGCGCTTCTCTGGAAGAAAAAGGATATCGAGATGCCTGGTAATTATGAAACAGCAATAAAACGGCTCGTTTCCATTGAAAGAAAATTAGATCGAGACGAAGATCTAAAAAGAAAATATGATGAACAAATGAATTCCCTAGTACAAAAGGGATACGCTGAGATAGCACCGAAAACTAGCACACCGGGAAGAACATGGTACCTACCCCATTTCGACGTCCATAACCCAATGAAGCCAGAGAAGTTTCGAATAGTACACGACGCTGCAGCCAAAACAAAGGGGGTGTCATTGAATGACTTCCTGCTCACGGGTCCAGACCTACTGCAATCACTACCAGGGGTTATGATGCGTTTTCGCCGCCATAAAATCGCTGTCTCCGCGGATATAGCCGAAATGTTCATGAAGGTTAAAGTCAGACCTGAAGACAGAGATGCCTTAAGATATCTCTGGAGAGGAGATCGACGTAATGAAGCTCCACAGGAATATAGAATGACGTCGATCATTTTCGGTGCAGCCAGTTCACCCTGCACAGCCATATTCGCGAAAAACTGGAACGCTAAAAAAAAAAAAAAACACAAAGACAAGTATCCAGAAGCTGTAGAAGCTATCATTCAAAACCACTATATGGATGACTATCTCGACAGTTTCCAGTCTCTGGAAGAGGCAATGCGAATATCGAAGGAAGTACGCGACATACACAAAAACGCGCACTTCACCTTAAGAAAATGGGTTTCCAACGCACCAAAAGTTGTAAAAGAATTAGAACCTGACCGTGAAGCATCTGAGTCAGTCGATCTGGGAAACAAAGGAAACGAGGAAAAGATACTCGGATTAATCTGGAAACCGGGTACCGATCAGCTGAGCTTCAACCTAAAGCTCACTCGACTTCCAATCAATTTGCTGCATAAAACATCAACCAAGAGAGAACGTCTCATACGGTACGTGAAGACGGCACTATACACCGTCCTTCATGAGAGACATCCGCATGAGGAAGTATTAGCCACGCTGCTCTGCGAGGTGGAGTACACAGTAAATAGCAGACCATTGACTCACATCTCTGTAGACAGCGACGACGACGAATCCATCACTCCAAATCACTTCCTTTTAGGAGGATCTGCGAGACTGCCGACACCTGGAGTATTTGATGAAAAAGATATGAATAGCAAAAGACACTGGCGACGCTCCCAGATACTCGCTGACATGTTCTGGCAGCGTTGGGTCCGAGAGTATTTACCGGAACTTCAAAACCGGCGGGAGGCCCATGGGCGAGGTCCCAATCTCCAGGTGGTCAGGCCAGAGATCCAGTCCTCATAGCTGACGGCCAGTTACCTCGTAACACCTGGCCACGAGGGGAGGGTGGAAGCTGTTTACCCCGGTGCGGAAGGACAGATCCGCACTGTGGAGGTACGCACAGCAAACGGCCTAATCAAGAGGCCAACCAGGAAACTCGTGCCGCTGCCGAAGTAGAAGCAACGTCGCTCACCGAAATGGATGCAGCGCCGCTGTGAGAAAATCGTCGCGACGCTGCACGGCGGGAGAAATGTTCGCGACGGCCTAACAACCTTAAGAAACAAAATGATAAAGAATATTGTTTTATGTATTAAAAATGAAATTACCAAGAAAACTGAGTGAAAACGTGTATTAATATAGTTATTTAGCATATTTATAACTCTCAATATGTTTGTATAGAATGTCGTTTTGATAACAAGTAATATAAACAACTTTTATTATATACCAAAAAATCGACCAATCACAGCGCGTCTTATCGTGGAACTCTCTAGAAGTTTTTAATTAACTGCGTAATAGTTCATACTAAAAATAATGAAAATAATTTTATGTCCTAAAAGAGTTATAAATATGACATTGAATTAGCATATAACTTATAGATTAAGAAAGTATAGGAATATTTTTGTATAATTAAACGCATTTCGTAGTTATAGAAAAATTAAAGAATTAAAATGCCCAAATATTATGAAAATTTGGGACATTTCGTTTAATAACTTTTTACAATGTTAATGTTTTTAGTAACCTTTATGATATATTAATAAAGTACCAGACTACCGATTTAATGATGTATAGCATGTTAGTGTAGCAATTAGTTTGTATAAAGAATATTGCAATTTATGCCATTTGTATAGTGAAATGTTTATGCAATAAAGAGGCAAAATGGAAAATGGCAAGCGGCTCACTGCAAAGTATTGCTAGAGTCTACCTTAGGGGCTCGGGACCCAGTATCAGTAGTAGTGTGAAGAACTACCAGTGACAAGTGAAGTGAAGTGAGTGGTATCCGGTGGTAGCTGAAGTGACTAGTAGCAGTATATAGTGAATAGTGAAAGTGTTAGCTAACCGAAAAAGGTCGTAACTGATATTCGCAGTTACATATAGTGAAAGTGTTACCTAGCCTAAAAAGGTCGTAACTGATATTCGCAGTTACATATAGTGAAAGTGTTAGCTAGCCGAAAAAGGTCGTAACTGATATTCGCAGTTACATATAGTGAAAGTGGTAACTGATATCCGCAGTTACACAAGTGATAAAATCAGCTAGTTTAGTTGATAATAGCTGCTAGTCAGTAGTGTTAGAAAACCAGCTACTACCAATAGATATTTGATACCACCGTACAGTTTATAGAAATCTTTTGAAATATACAGTAACCAACCAATAGTGAACAACCGTAGTTTAACAACAGTGATCAATAAATAATAGTTATAAAATTTCGTGATTAATCAATAAGTTGAACCGCTGGCCACTACCTTGCTATTTGTATTTGTTAATCGTGCATTTTGATTTTAACTACAGTCCACAATATTTCAGCGGTACCAACAAAGACGGCGGTGAGAGTACCCACCGGAACCTATAGGTGTAGGACGTGAGCGACTCGCGAAGTATCTTCGACAACATTTACTCCGGAGAGTTTCGCCCGTCCGGCACATAATGAATCGGCCTGGCAGCACCGTCTTGCAAATTTTACGAACCATTGATTTTCCTATGCTTTGTTCCTATTTTCTCATTATTGTTTATTGAAATTATTTACGCAAATTAGGAAACTTCAACGATAAAATTTAATAACCGAGAATTCAGAGAAGGAAAAAAATTATAAATCATTTTATAAAACTTAAACATATTTGATTGACCAATAAAAAATATTGTTAGTATGTATGTATTTCACAACATTCGTTTTATTACAATAATCATCATAGGTAACAACCCTAGCGCATTCGTGCAATGACACGATTGCACGTGAGTCACACGCCGGGCAACACAATCTAAACTCTTTAAGCGCGTACTTATGGTACATTTTCTTCTCGCTGCGAGCAGCAGATATTATAATTAAGATTTTGTAGGCTATTATTGCGTACGTATTTTCGCTTTTGTATAGGAGTGATGTATCTGTAGGTAAACTATTTATTAATATGTGGCCCTGCTTTGCGGGCTCCTACATCAGAGTGGTTTCTAGAAATATAACCACGAAGGACATGGCGGGGTCTATTTGCTCGCTTCGCTCGCTCACTCGAACCCGCCATCTCCTAATTTAACCAGTCCGAGTCGGTATGCCCAAGTCCCGAGCTCACTTCACTCGATCTTACACTCAATAAAACACCAAAATATTAACTTTTATAATTATTTCGATTTTCTAGAGCGTATATGATAACATTTAAAGTCAGAAAACTATATAAAAACTTTAAGTAAGATAAAAAAATTATGAACAAAAAGTTTTCAATGTTTCTTTTTTTAATGTTTGTTTTTTTGTGTAGCTTAACAAATAAAATATATAAACTTCTTTTAATGCTTTGAAAAAAAAGTTATGAATGATTATATTCGAAGAAGTGCGTTTATGATCACATTTAAAGTCATGAAACTACATTAAATCTTAAGGTGAGATTTTTTCATATTTTTTTCCACAAATCCGCCATAAAGACGAAGATTTAAAAAAACATCGAAATTGAATAATGTGTCGATTTTCTAGAGCCAAAAAACGAGGTGACCACGTTAGTATAACATTACTACTGAAAGAAATTTCTTCAAAACAGTGGTAGGGCCACGCGGCAGCTTTTGCTGAATACCAGCGTGAAGTAGAGATTTGCCTATGGGTTTCGCTAGGTGAGTGCAGGTGGTCTGAGGCCTAATTCCCCCACCCCCCTGGAACATGGTTGCGGAATCAATTAAAAAACTACCCCAGGAGGGTACCAACATCTCTGGTGACGGAAAATCCCTCGCTGAGCATCCACGACCTTGATCCTACTTTTCCTGAGCATTGGTGCTCAGGCTGCCCCACGTATTTATATACAAATTAGAACACTCCTTTTTGGCCTGGGCTGAAGTTTGCGTATACTTCAGAGAGGACATTTGTTTTCGACACCTCGGCAGTTTTGAAGGTACGGACTTTTCCATCCTATGGCTGTGCGTAGACAGCGACTGTTCGTCGCTGTCTACGCACAGCCATCGCCGCGTCTACGGGTGCCTCTATAGGTTCCATAGCGGTAATTCCCAAACAGACCGACTCATCAACCACGTCCAAATGGCTACAGATTCCGTGTTACAACAGATCCCATCTATTTATAGCTTTTTTCGAAGCTCCCTTCCTATGGGCTTTCCGAGAAATTGTGCAATTGGATACCTACAAGGTGTGTAGACGTGCAAAAAAACGGAAGGTGCTATCACAATCGTTGTTTCGTCTACATATCAATGATATGCTGAGCAAACTTTTAATATTCATTGATATGCAGACGACGGCACTGGTGATACCTTATACACCGGCCGTGCCAATATTACTCGGGAAAACGTCGCCGAGTATCGGGATAAACCAGTGTCTGAAGTCGAGTCTTTGCTGAACAAAGTCCCGGATTGGGGGCGACTAAATCTATTCCAGTTCACTGGGCAATATGGGGTTGTGGACATTCTTTCACTGCAACAACAGGTTACAATAGTTGTTACAATAACAAAAATAAATAAAAATATTATAAATTTCTCAGGATCTGAACGGCCGTACCGAGCAGTACCAAATCATTATTCACCATTTTTCTCAGCTTTGTAAGTAAAGTCTCTTATACTTGTGCAATTTATGAATAAAAATACCTTCACAATACGGAGGAAATCGTAACTTATTTCAAATTATAAAATAAATAAAAATAAGAAATTTTTAAAAAATCGTTCTGAAACCAAAATGGTATTTTTTCTTTCAATAGTGTTTTCGTAGACTATACTTTTTTTAATCGTGTTAGCTCAGGGGAAATGAAATTGTTATTCTAAATTGAAAGTCCTGATATGAGAATAAAACTTCATAAGAGATGTTTTATCAGGCATTGGGAAAGCTCGTCTAACTCTTCCTTACTCTAATCTTTTAGAAATATGAAGCCTTGGCTTAACATTTAAACATAAGTAAAAAAGTTCCAAAAACAAAGTTATTCAGCGATAAGATAAGATAAATTAACTCAGGTAGTGGAAGATGAAAGCCATTCCGAATTTAAATGAAGGACAGAATTTTATTCATAAGTTATTAGCGGATCAGTAAGCTGAAGTGTCAATGGGACGACCATATAGGTAAGAAAGATTCTCGAGTGGCAGTTTTGTAACGCCAGGCACAGTGTTGGCTAATCTCGTTTTAGATGAAATGACAACTTGATGAAACACGCAAGTATTCGATGGATGTAGGTGGCTCAGGACCGTACTTTATGACTATTTATGGGAAGGACAATGTTCAACAGTGCAGCAGCATTAGTGACTTTTCTTATTCATATATATTAACATCCGTCCTCAATTTAAGATCAAAATGCAGATGCGTTGTCATCACTAAGAACTAAGATGGAATACTCGTACCAAGTTGCCAGTAAAAAAGGGTCTTCTGTTTTTAACACTCAATACGAAACACAGCATTGTTCCGCTATTTCACGCTGGTATTCTATGAGAGTGTGGTCCTTCTCTGGTTGAGCCGACCCATTCATGCTGCAATCTTGATTAGCTGCAGCATGGCTATATCAGCTCTAGATCTATAAATTATATAATATTCTAGTATAAGTCAATATAGGGTAGCAATATACGTAACAAAGTCTACTTGTAATAAAGAAAAACATTAACACATCTTTAAAGTCTTTTCTTTTACTGTTTGTTTTATCAGAACCTGCCTACGACAGTGATAAAAATTTATAAAATGCGATTTGAATAATTCATACACTCAGGTTTTGCACACATGGGATAGGTTTTTACTTGGGAGATGATTTAAACGAACCGTACATTAAGTAAATAGAAAACATGTAGAATTACGATCAGAGATTCAAAATTAGGATATAGATTTTTTTTATTGTTGTCCTAATTCAGTTCTTCTATTTGTTATTATCAAGGATTTAACTATTTTATTAAGCTATTATACTACTATAATGTTAAGCTATTTTTATTACACGTAGTAAAAGTTGAAATTGTGATTTTATAATACTAAACTGACAACCGTGCTAACAATTCACTTGATGATAAATTTTAAGGTGGTGGAGCTACGCTAAGTGTTTTATATCTGTATCTGAAAAAGTTGGTTGAACGTGGAAGTAACTCGTTCACAGGATCAAATAATTATTATTATGATGTTGAGCTTCTTCATATAATGGTGAGTGACGAGTATAAGAATAACTTTTTATTGGTTTATGCCAGTCTTCCATTAAAGCCGAAAAACCGGGCTTGCCTTATTAAACCTGAATCAATCAATAATATCAATCAATAATATCAACTAATAAAATAACTCGTAAAATATTTAAGCAAGTTCATTTCACGTTTCAATGTTTATTTACTCTTTGTGCTTATCTTAAGCGATTTAACACGTTGACCGCCAAACCCAAAAACTATGTTTTTTCAATATTTGAATCTGCCTTTTTGTCTTCATTTTCATTTTTATACTAATATTATAGTAAAATTATGTTAAATTATTTTGGTTTTCCATGATATTTCATGATTTTTCATGTGTGCCAAAAAGAAACACGGGGCCCCTGATAAAGTTTTTACTTAAAAATTTCTTTAGGGGCCGTGTGTATACTTTTGAAAACACGCAAACCAGCGATGCAATTGTCGTTATGAAGTGCAGGGATAAGAGGATTTCAGTGCTGAATGTTTTTTGAAACATTCAAAACTGAAAACCGTTGCCAAAAACACAGGAAAATCTAGCATCTACTTGAGCGATCAGACGGCATCATACAACTCAGCGTTGAGGCGTTGTACAAAATAGTACAGAAAATTATTTTTTGAAGTATTGTAGGGTATCTGCATCTCACTTTTTGTACTCTGAGAATATTCGCAGAAAGGCTCTCTAAAACACAGAATTTAGGGAGGCAGATATCAGAGGAATGCCTCACAAATACTCACGTCAAGAAGACAAAAGCCCACTAACACCACGACCAACATCAAACAAGCGACACAGACAGGTTTTCAATATCAAGGAAAACCCTCCGAAAAAGATGAAAGAACGTTGTGTCGAAGGCTATAAAATGTATGGAAGGCAAGGAAAACTTGTCGAAGTAAAACGCAAATTTTCCAAACAAACGAAGAGAATTTGCTCTATTTTCCAAGTTTTGCTATGTACAGATCACTTTGACAAGCTCTACTAACTACTTTTTCGTAAAAACAAAACTACTAATTATACCAGCCTGTTATATTCTATCTATCTATCTAATGTTGATTTTGTGTGTTTCTAAAAGAAATGAGAATAATACAAATAAATGTAATTTCTAAAATTAGGTGTTTTATTTTTATTTTTGTCATAATTTTTTACCTAAAAGACATATAAAAAACCCACTCGGACCGAAACCTTCGTGGAGGCCAGAAGTATAAGATTCCGTAGTAAAATGTATGAAAACGTGTTTCTTAGTGGATACACTGGCCTCCAACTAAAGGGTCGACCGTGTATCCAAAAGGAAACGCGGCCTCAGAAGGTAGCATTTTGTGTTTCCAAAAAGAAATACATGGCGCTCAATGAGTTAATATTACGAGTTCAAAATTTATGCTTTTTTAAAGATTTTTAATGAAAATGGAGGATAATAGTGTTCCTTGTGATGAATTGAAGTGTGTTAAAGTGATATTCGGAGAGGAAATCTTTAAACTTTGTTGAGATAATACACTAGGTTAAGAGTGTATTTCAGACTTATCAATTATCGCAATTAAAAACAGTTATTGGTACAATTAAAATGTTCACCAACATTTTAAGTGGACGTAATTAAATCTTTCCATAAGAAAGCGAGACGATTCCACTTATCTTATCTTATCTCTTATCCATTAGAACGTAAATAATTTTTTTTTTTTTTAATTTTGTACACAGTTTGTTTGTACTTTGTTCGTGTTTTACTTTTGTTCATGTATTGTATTGGATGTAAATATTTTTTTTTCCTTCGCTTAAACAAACCGAAACGGCTTTCTTCAAAGCCACCGAAGCTATGCAATTGCTGATATGTAATACAATCTATCTAGCAGTAGTATGCCTTCTGTGTGTTTTGTTAAACACGTCCTTGACACCACTGTCAATATGAAACTGAAGCGTGGAGACAGATCAAGATTGGTGTATTTTTATAAAACTGCTAAAAATAACAATCTATATTTTTATCAATTTATATCTTGCACTTGCCCTAGCTTGGAGTTCTAGCTTCGCTACTGGATAACACGTCTACATTTTGAATTTAAATCAACATGTATATGTCGCAATAAGATGGTTAAAGCCGTGATATAGTTATAATCCTAGGGATATGGCTATATACCGGAATGTAGTTACATGGCAGCGGTTCCTAACTAACTGACTTGACTAATCTAGTGAAATAATTATAAATGCAATTAATGTAACAACGAAAAAATAATTAGTATCAAAGAGATAAATCTGTAGACAACTTAAAAAGAGCTGCTGAAAAAAATTAAATATGAGTCCTTCTACTAATTTCGCGATATTGACATTAAATCATCAGTTTCTGTTGTATTGTTATTCATGTTAATGTATTGACAGTAAGTTTAAGGGGTGGCTGGGGTGGTCCTTGAACCACCTTAAAGCCGCGTACATTATAATGATAATTTGATGCACTGATTTTGCAAGCACTCGAGTTTATTAAGGAGCTCTTTGTAGTATCCAAACAACAAGCATCAGAATAATCAAGTAAAGGTAGAATAAGAGTGAGTGCGAGTGTTATTTTAGCTTTCAGAGATGAAAATGAACCTCACAGCTAACCTCAGCGATATGCGTGGACCGTTTTAAATGGTGGTCAAATAAAAGTTTAAGTATTTGACAATATCGGCAAAGGTTAGGAACCGTTAAAACGAACGGGATGTATTGTTGTAAATTTTTATTTATTACGCATACGTATGATTTCTTATAATTTGATATTATTTTCTTTATTTTTTAAAACTTAGAGCCATTGAATATAATATATATATATATATATATTTAAAAATTTATATATAATTAATTATAAATATTTGCCTGATAAATATTTTCATACACACGCATGATATGCGGCTCGTGGCTCTGCGTCGTATACAAAATAAGCTAAAATTTCTGCCTTTATTCCTTTAAATCCCTAAAAATAAACTCTAAAATCTTATCACGACACAAAATGGCAATGTAGTTGTGCTCACTCATTTTATAGGTCAACGTAATAATGAAAACTTTATAAATTAAATGCGTAACCGTGCATAATGGTCGTACTGTTCGTATAAATATAAAGAGTTTCTGCAACATTTTTTTGTTTTAAACACTTGTACCTATTTTTTTTATTTCCAGAAGGAATTCTTTGAATGGCTAACAAATTAGAATGTTTAGTGTTAAAACGTAGAGCTTACAAAATGTTTGCGTTTAAATTATTCTATTATTTTGTGTTTCTTGTACATGTGTCATGAAATTGTATCGCTCACCCTCCCCATCCATATAGAAAAAAGGTAAATAACGTGATCAGGCTAATAAAATTATTGATCTACCTCAAGGACCTTTCTAAAGGTTTGTATAATATACAATCCTAAATGTTTGTACAATACAAACGGCCTATATTATAGGTCGATTGTTACATTTATAGTGTGATCGTCTTAGTTAGAGCCCTTATTTACGTTGCGTCTGTTTAGTAAAATAGTTCTTTTAGGTGTCTCTTGGAACAATGAATATTCAAAAGAGCAATCGAATGCAGACTGATATGCCACAGGTCAGGCAATAACAGGCCAAGGATTGTGCGCACCGTCAGGATGGCGTTTTCTGGGACAAATGTTAGTTGGTCCCAGCCGGATACAATGCAAAAACCGACGAAGCGTATAGCCGACCTGAAGCAGAGAATCACTGCTTGGGGAAAGCGGATTCAGCGATATACCGAGAGGCCGACACGGCTCAACCAGAATCGTCTCTTCCAGAGTAGTTAGAAGAGGCTCTATAAATCATTGGTGCGACCAAAGGTATGTGAATATGGGGTCCAGGAACGGATCAGGCCGACACTGTCGCATTCTCGCGTAGCCTGTGGTCAGAGCCCGTAAACCACAGCGAAGGCCCTTATACTGAAGCTGTGGCGAGTCAGTACGCGAGTATTACGCCTATGGACCCCGTCATCATAACGCCGGATGACGTAGCTGAGGCGGTTCGAAGGGCTTCGAACTGGAAAAGTCAAGCCTGTACTCATGTATACTTTTGGCATACTTAGGTGGACTCAAACTGAACTTAACGCCCTGGATAGAAAAGTCCGCACTATTATGACGTCCCATAGGATGCATCACCCGAGATCTTCGATTATGAGGGCTGTACTTGCCGCAGAAATATGGTAGGCGTGGCTTTTTAAGCGCGCTTACCATGCATAATCGCTAAGTGTTCAGCCTCCGTAATTACTAATTAGTAGATGAACAACTATCGGAGATACACCCTAAGGGATGGCACCGTCGACATCTGTCGAGCTTGTCGCCATCCTGGTGAGTCACTTAAGCATGTCATCTCCGGTTGTTCGGCGCTTTCTAACTCTGAGTACTTGCACAGGCACAACCTAGTAGCCGGGATCCTATACCAGAAGCGCGCTCTGAAATACGGTCTCGTCGACCGGAAATTGCGCTATTACAAGTGCTTGCCGGAAGCCGTGCTCGAAAATGACCGCGCCAGGGTTTACTGGGACTGGCCATGGATATTTTTGGTCCACATTACCATTCCGTATGACGAGGACCTCGTGAAAGCCGAAACAGATAAGCGAACAAAATATCCGGATCTGGCTCACGAGGTGACCAATGTGCGTTGCTGTCACCGAAATTATACCTATATTCGTTTCTCAAACGGATTAATCTCACACCTCTCGCTGAGGCAACTGGGGCTCCTTATATCATTTCCCCGGTTTCTTTCTCTTTTCCCTCAACCCTCAGCCTTTCAGGTCTTTATTTATTTATGTATTTATATTACTTTATTGATATTTATGTATATTTGTCATATTACAATTATGGAACCCAAACAGATGAGAAAACTATAGAAATGCCCCATAATAACAATAATAATTTATTTATTTTATAACACATAATATATTTTATATTATATATTTTTTATTTTGCCGGGACAAACTTGCATCTGAAGTCGAGTCTTTGCTGAACAGAGTCTCGGATTGGGGGCGACGAAATCTAGTCCAGTTTAACCCCCAGAAGACACAAGTTTGCGCGTTAACCGCTAAAAAGAACCCCTTTGTCGTATCTCCTCAGTTTCAAGGCACTCCCCTTGTCCTCAGCCAGTATCGGAATCCTCTGCGTTGACATATCGAGTGACGTGCAGTTTCGTGGTCACTTGGAAGAGAAAGCCAAATTGGCCTCTAAAAAGCTTGGCGTGCTCAGCAGAGCGGGACAGTATTTCATGCCGGCACACCGCCTGCGACTTTACAAGGCGCAGGTTCGGCGGCACATGGAATACTGTTCCCATCTCTGGACTGGGGCTCCCCAGTACCAGCTCCTTCCACTTGACCGCATCCAGCGCAGAGCGGCTTGAATCGTCGACGACCGAGTGCTTTCCGATCGGCTCGATTCACTGGCACTGCGAAGAGATGTTGCATCTCTTTGCATTTTATTTCGGATATACCATGTAGAGTGCTCTGAGGAATTGTTCGGATTAATCCCAGCTGCCAAATTTCGTGAACGCACTACGCGGCAAACGTCCCGATACCATCCACACTATCTGGATGCTTGGCGGTCCACCACTGTACGTTTCAAGAGGAGTTTTCTTCCGCGTACAACCTCTCTGTGGAATAGTTTACCACCAGCGATTTTTCCGGACCGATACGACCTGGGGACCTTCAAGAAAAGATCGTACTCCTTTCTAAAAGGCCGGCAACGCACCTGCAATTCCTCTGGTGTTGCGGTTGATCATGGGCGGCGGTAGTCACTCAACATCAGGTGAGCCGCATGCTCGTTTGCCCCCTCTTCTATAAAAAAAAATTCATATACTTCGTATTAAGCCACTTTGGAGTATATTGTGGCTGCACAACAAATACGTCTGCTGGACCGGGTATGATGGTCTTTCGACAGTCGAACCGAGCTCGTTTAGTATACCAGAGTTATACATATTATATGTATTACATAATATTATGACGAGTGATGAAAATTAAAGACTACCTATTACTATTGGTAACAAAGCAACACGTAAACACGCATCGGCTGTATTTTTATTTTTAGTTGATGATAAGTGTAGGTGTGTACGGATGAGAGAGTCCACATATAGTCTTTTTATCTACTCCATCATTTTTCTATAGATATGGAAAAAATTATCTTAACATTGTGTAGGGTGATATTGTAACTCTACAGTTTTGTTCAACAGGCACCTAGAAACTTAATACGAACCGGGAGCAACAGGCAGTTTATATTTTAAACTGTCTTTTTGTTACTCTCGATCAATTTTTCATGTCCAGGCAGTAATAATTCACGCTTATTACGAGACATATAAGACACATAGTCCGGATCACATATCAGCTAAAGCTATAACGTGGAAGCTTTGTCATATTTTGAAATCGTAATAATCGTAGATTTTGAATTAGACAAAAGCTTTTCGAATAGTAAAAACCACTCTTACAATTTCTCTTCGTACCCCAATATATTCATTCTCGTTCACCCTTCTATATATATATATATATATATATATATATATATATATCTTCATCATCTTCTCCAAAAATCTGCTTAAAGATTTTTACTTAGACTTCTAATAGTTTTCAACATAATTCCTGTCCTTTCTTGTATATATCTGACTTTATTCAAATCTCATCATTTTGTGTTTTTATGCTTAGTTAATTTTTTTATCTTAATGGTATAATTACTATTTATTTATGTACACATTTCTGCAAACCATATGTTGTTGTTGTTTGAGTAATGAAGTTGCCTGGAAGATTTAGTTTCCTTATTTATTTCATTTCATTTTCGTTTTATCCACCAATCTTACAGTATCAATAATTCCTTAGTTTTACCCCTTAAGCGTTAAATACTGAATACGTGTCTCCATACAAATTTAAAAACCATGTTCAATAAGGGTATATTTTTGAAAAATTGAAAATTTTTATTAATTATTTTAATTTTGGTACCGACTTTATTCTATGGTGTCTTGAACACGGCAGCTATCAATGCTTGCATTATATTTATATCGAGAAAACAAAAACGTCACAATCAAGGGAACGGAATTCATTCGTAATATAATTTTTTTCGTGATTAATAATTTTTTTCGTGATTTACCAACACCTACATTCAAGAAAATCAAAAAAGCATATTCTAAGCTACATCCGCCAGCGAATCTTAAAACAGTTCGGTGAGCCCTCGCCTAGACATGTGAATATACCCGGGCGATATGTCAGATGTCAGGATTGTCCATACAAGAAGGATAGAAAAACCAAATATTCCTGGAATGCTTGTACCAAGCCCATATGTATGGAGCACGCAAAATTTATTTGCGAAAATTGTGCTGATCTCGACAGTGGTGATTAATCATAACTTTTAATTAAAAAAAAATTTATAATAAGTTTTTTACAAGGACGATCTCAATATGCTTTAATTTTAAGTTGATTTATACTCCAAATAATAATATTTTTGTTAAATTATAAATTTTTGTAGGTCCTTAAACTTTTGTTTCTTTAATTACAAAGTTTATGAAAAACATGATTATATAATAATAATTTCACAATTAAGAACTTGTTTCATTTAATTCTATTAAATTATTCATTAGTTTACATAATAAAATCATCAAAGTAAAAATAATAATAATAAGAACTTAAATATGGTACATTAAATTATGGGTATGTCCCACCCTGCCACATTCTAGATGTAACTTTTTTTAACCTCATGCTCGCCGGGTTAATGCTGTTACGTTTTGCATGGTGAGTATAGAGAATCGGAGAATCTTTTAACAGGAAACGAGGCATTCTATCTTAGTGCTCACGGGTGACAACGCATCTTCATTTTGATTTGTAATCGAGGATAAGGAGGAGGAATCGAGGAGGCCAAAGCAACCATATACAATCAAGTGGACTGTGTGCTCGTTTGTCACCTTATCCCATAAAAATACTCATTTTAAAATCTACAGGTTTATTTTTGAAAAAATAAGATATAGATGTTTTAATATTTTAATTCAAAAGTATTTGCACCAGTTTTCGAGATCAAAAACCATTAATAATTTTTTCAGCATACAAATTCTAACACCTTCCGGTCGCCCTGAAAGGAATTGTTTTAAAACATCGCTACAAATGTGTTTATTTATTTTATTTACAGAATATTTTCAGTGTGAAGCTACCAAAATATGCGAACTGGAACGCATTATTTCACCCTCTTATAGGTAAAATTTTCAAAAATCCTATCTTAGTGGATTCTACGTTATAAAAATACTTACACTTATATACCTACTTGCACTATATACATACTTACACTATCCAAATTTCACATTTTTACGTCTAGTAGTTTGAGTTGTGCATTGATATATGAGTCAGGCACTTTTTTGCGCCCAGAAGCAAAGTATATAGCTACCCTCCGGGAAGCGGGGTAGGGAGGTGGTAAATGCCTTTAACATACCACGCAGCCGGGGACTCACTATGGAAACCTAAATGCATACCCACTGAACACCACCTGGGACTGTCTTCGACCTGGAGGGCCTTTCCGCCGTATCGGAAGCGACATGTGGCGTGTCCCCTTGGGGAAAAGAGGAAGCAGGCGGTGAGTAGTCGCTTTGAAGTGTGCCTAACTTATGAAATGGGAGACGACTCGGCCTGAGCCACGAGGAGGCAGCCCAGGTCGACCGAAAGCTTGCTGGGTTGATCCAAGAGAGAGTTTCTTGGCCTGCGAACATACAGGCGTGCAAGCGAGGCTTTATAGGAAGCTGCCTCACGAATAAGGTGATTTAAATGAGACTCTGAGGCTTTGAAGAAGTTATCAGAGATTTTAGTAATTGTTAGATTGTTGGGAGCTCTAAGTCTCAAACCAGGGTGCATTCGTAGCCCGACGACAAAAAGAATTTTGAACTACTTGAAGTTCGTTTATGATGCTAGGTTTAGCTTGAGCAAAAATAACTGGTCGTATGCAGACCTTATATAGGGTTCGCTTGTTGCGGAGAGACATTTTACTATGTCGGCCAAGTATGTTGTTGAGCCTACCTTTTCTTGACATGAGGCTCGAAAGTGAGCCTCGTGTCAAGGGTGACACCTAAGTATGTGGCGGTCTTATGCCAGAGGACAGGGGTTCCTAATATTCGGATTAGCGGAATGGTAGTAGGGCGGCGTCGTTTATGTTCGAAACAAACGATGGAGCTCTTCTCCGGGTTCACATTGATACGCCATTTTTGGAACCAAGCTCCTAAATTATTTACTGAATGTTGGAGTTTTTTCCTGATAATTAATAGTGAGGTATCTTTACAATAGAGGGCTGTATCGTCATCAAAGAGGGAGAGCTGAACACCATTCGACGAGATGGGAATGTCGTTGGTAAATAATATATACAAAAGGGGGCAAATACGGAGCCCTGAGGGACAATGGCTTGGATACGACGCGGAGAGGAGAGCGTGCCTTCGTATCTGAAGTGAAAAGTACGATCCTTCAAGTAGGAGGTCACGAGACGGATAAGACGATCAGGGAGGCCTAAATTATATACTTTGTAGATAAGGCCTTCATGTCAGACTCTATCATGGCCTTAGCTATGTCAAAAAAGACCGCGATTGTCTTATAACGACGAGGATAAAAACCGCTTAGGATATAATTATTCCACTATACGGTGAACTTGTTGGGGGCATGAGTGTTTCGCTCGAAAACCAAATTGGTGGGGGATAACAAGAGGGTCACCGTCTGTGTAAGACCGATTGTACCTCATCCGAGTGAGGATGATGCGTTCGAATAGTTTTCCCATGACCCTGAGGAGGCTGATGGGACGGTGCCTGGAGGGGAAGTAGCAAGGCTTGCTTGGCTGGGGATGCCAATGACAGTTGCCTCTGTTCACGTGGTGGAAAAGTAGCTGACATCGAAGCAGGCGTTAGAGATTGTAGCCAATAAGGTGATCACCTGCTCAGGAAAATGTTTGAGGGGAGTCAGGCACTCAGAACATCCTCTTTTATATAGATAATTTACAACTGTCCAATATTTTCCAATTTAAGTATTTTTCTCTTTTGTTCTAAGCAATTTAAGTCTTTTGTTTGGTGATTGTCAGTGACCACCCAAACGTTTTCCGATAATATCATTAAAAAAAATTGTTCATACGAGTGGTATGTGGTAACAACCTTTTTTTAATAAAAATAATAACAAACACACTGTTAAAATTTATTCTTCCATTTCCTCTAGTTATTCACCAAGCAAAGTCTGCATTATACAATGTCAAGACACGCTTTATAACATCAAAAGCCACAAACAGCCTGTACTCGTATTTCTAAACGACCAATTTTCAACACACTGTAAACTATTGTTGCATTTTCTTGTCATTTTCGTACGGAAATACATTTCACAACATGATGTTGAATAATTATGCTTAAATACATGCAACAAATAACAAATTGTAGATTAAAATACTGGTTATTCATACTTTTATCATTTAACGCAGTCCTTTTTAATAGAAAAAAAATTAAAATTTTTACCTCATTTGTTTAAAAATAAAAAGAGCATAAGAGATATTCCTTGGTATTATCAAAATTGCATTAATACACTCTCTTACCGCCACGTATCAAATTGAAATATTCCGCGTTTTTCTTGATCAGTCTTATTGACGAATCAGATTTCCTCTATAATACCTTTCATTCACTTTATTCATCAGTTTATACCAACTTTAAGCGACGCGCAAGTTTTTACCACACTCATTAAAATGCCCTAAATTTGGAAATGAGCCAACAAAATATAGACAAGAACTTAATAACAAAAACATTACTTGGGAAAAATGACTCATTTTTATTTTAAGATAAAATATTTATGACAATAATTTAGTTCAATACTTCAAATGATTTCATATTATATTTTTGTGATAAAAAATCTTTTGATAATCAATTATTACAGCAAAATGTTAGCTACATGCACTATGTACTTATAAGAATTTACTATACACTCACCATACGAAACAGCAGCGTTAAGCTACTATTTCACGCTGGTATTCTGTGAGAGCGTGGTCCTTCCCCAGTCAAGCCGACGCATTCGTGCTACAACTATACTACTAAAATAGCTGCGGCATGACTCTATTATACCACACATATATATTGTCGCAATGGTGGTATACAAACTGTGTCCATTTTGGGCGCGACAGTTTCGATGGATTTCCTGATATCAGTTACAGTAACAGAGCTCCGCATACTGTACTAGTAAACTTAGCATTTAAAGTAAATAATTGTAAATTCCATTAATTTCTACATGTAAATGAAAATTTCATTTACAGGTAGATATCGTACATTTTAATTAACACCTTTATTACATATCGTTTTAACAAAAATAGTTTCAACGATTAAAAGAAGTCCCTTTTCTTATTTATTTTTAATAAATTAATTTAAAACTCATTATTATAAACACTTAAGGCATTATAAACTTAATATAAAACCCCACCATATGGCGCAGGCTCATCGCATCGCGGGGCAAATTACCTACTTTAATTACTTGGCATGGCCTTGTAGTCAAACAGTTCGACAACATAAACGTAATATTATAGAGAGTACATTCATTATTTCATCACAGTCTATCAAAGTTTCATTGCTGAACAAAGGTATATAGATTGCCTTAAAGGGGCCATTGATTTTTTTGAGAAACTAATCTGTGTCCGATGTAGCGATAATTATCTCCATCATCATTACATCCATTCAAAAGTCCACTGCTGGACATAGGCCTGCTTCAAAGAATACCACAAATAGTACTGAGCCTCCTGCATCCGAATTTCTGCATATTTTGCCAAGTCGTCATTGCATCTCGTGGAGAGTTCCATTTTGCCCTACACTTTAATTACTAGTATGAGGCTGCCACTCGATAACATTTCTTCTCCATCGGTTGTCGATTTTTTGAGTTAATGTCTGGTCTATTACTACTTCATCTTACTGATGTGTTGGGCTATGTGCGTTACTCTATTTCTATTGTTAATCATTTAAGCTAAAGCCTGCTCGGGATATATCCAACATCTAGTCATCTCTAGTCATCAAATACTTTAATCATACTGTGTCTTAAGGGGCTACAAAGTACTCAAAACTTCGAAAGTAATTACATTCAACGTGGGATCATAAGATGAACCATCACCTCATCCTATATCGTGTCGTAAGAGGTGCCTTAGAGAATTTGGACACTGACGGTACGACCACTCCAGAGGCTTAATCATATTTTAAATAAGATCCTAAAGACAGCCCACGGCTACGCTCATTTGATCTTATCTTTACAGTTCGCAATGACCACACTATCATGACCTCCGCTTTATATCGGACAACGTGATAGAAAGGGCTCAAACTTTAATCTTAGCTGTACTCAACCGATGATATTTTCACATATAATGTGGCTCTGAAATTGGTAAGACAGAATAAGTTGTCCTAGAGACAAGTTCTGATCAAGTTGTGGTCCCGGGTTGAAATACTGGGACGGGCGAAAATTAGTTTTTGGATTTTTCTGTAAAGTAATTCTCAGAAACAGCTCGGAGTCAGGCAGTTGGTGGTGTTCATCCCCGTATCTCGGATAGCACGTTAAGCGGTTAGCTCTCTCCAGTTGTATTGTAATATATGAAAGGTGTCAATGAAGAGAGACGTGTTGTTGGTACTATGGCTTTAATTATACTGCCTCATTATTCTACCTTAACACTAAAGTATATTAACGTGGGAGCACTACCCTACACCTCCCACCGACAAAAGAATAAAAAAATATGCTATCTATATTTTTATCAATTCTTAAAATAGATCCTTAAGATTATTCTAAAAAAGGTTAATATCATTATGAAAACTATAATCTAAGATATATCTAGCACGCAAAAATGCATTTATAATTGACATAATAAGGCATAATTATGTATAACTAAAATTATGTTTATTCACGAAAATTTACAATATTATTCATTCGTATCCTTAATCATTTTGTTATTATGCCTACCATTTATCTAATCAGGACAATAATGATAATATATATAAATTACGTGTTACGTTGTTTGTCCGCGATGGGCTGCTAAACTACTCAACAGATTTTAATAAAATTCACACACCGTGTGCAGTTTGGTCAAGCTTGAGAGATAGGATAGTTTTTTTTTTTTTTGACCATGAGTGTCTTACATATTTTTTGCAAATTTAAGGATTTTAATAGGCTATGACAAAGGGTCGCCGAAAAGAGCAGAACAACGTCTGCCTGGCTAGTAGCTAGTATTATATATAATATTCTCTTAATCTTCATAAACTTGTACATTTCAATATTTTATTTTATTATTTTTTTTTCATATACAATATGTAAGTATGTCATTTCTTTCACGTACACGGCTCGCGTACATACATGATCAAGAAAATTACCAATATCATTTAATTCACTTCTTTACATTTCAGCTCATGTAATTCATTATTTAATTGTACCAGAACTTTCACGTACACGGTTCGCGTACATACATGATCAAGATAGTGGACAATCATCATCATCATCATTACAGCCCTTCACAAGTCCACTGCTGAAAATAGGCCTCCCCCAAGTAATGCCACAAAGCACGGTCCTGAGCCACATGCATCCATCGACTCCCTGCATATCTTACCAGGTCATCACTCCATCTAGTGGGGGGTTACCCTACACTACGCCTACCGGTACGAGGCTGCCACTCGAGAACCTTTCTTCCCCATCGGTTATCGGTTCTTCGAGCTATATGGCCGGCCCATTGCCACTTCAGCTTACTAATCCGTTGGGCTATGTCGGTCACTCTGATTTTACTGTTTTACGTTTTACACTGTGGACAATATTCCTATACAATTCATAATAAATTATCATTTCCCTCATTAAAATACATTGAAACTTATTTCGCATTTAATCGTGTCTGAACAACCTTAAAAAATCAATCGGCTATTAGGTTTTCCAAACTCTCAGCTGATCAGGCTGATTGTATATGGATATACTAACCTCCGATAATTTTCCATATCTTACTCTCGCAACTATACATTATCAATATTTTCATTTATAATTATGTATTCCGTAACTTAACCATAAATTTAATCACATCTTTTACTTTATATCATAAAATAGTCTCGTATAATATTTAGTTACAGTGTCAATCAGGGATTGAGGCTCACAATATGGGAACAACAAAATTTAAATCAATTATTATAGTTGTGTTAAACATTATATAGTGAGTTTTAAAATCGTATTATGCGAAGAAAATATTTTCATAATCTACTCAAATTATTACTGTTTTCAAAGAACATCATAAATTATAACATTTAAAAGCTTATGATTTAAATATACAAACAATATAAAACTGAAAATAAATTATTACATTTTACATTAAGATAAACAGAACAAAGAAGTCAATGTTAAGCAACGTAATCATTATAATTAGTATAACAACACACAGATCAAAATACATATTATTGTATTCTTAGCAGTGCTAACGATTTGAGACACCTTTGTTTTAAATTCCAGAGTACGTATATGGAAATGTTTGCGATTAAATCGATCTATGACCAAACGTTGTGATTCACACCTAATTTTAAGATAACTTGTACTATATTACTATTCACTAATACTTGTGTGAATGTAAGTATTAATTTAACATTGTTAGAAATATTCTGATGTTAATTTTAGCGTAGACAGAAAATAATTCAAAATATCATTGTAAAAGCTATCGTGTGTATAAACATTAATTTATTTAAACATTGAGAAGAACAATTTTGATATCTAAGCAGGTTATATTAACTTTAAAATTATTTATTAAAGGTTATAAATTTATTCATTTATAACTTTAAGCTTACTTTACAGTTTTTCATAACTATAGAAAAAAAAAAGAAAAATAATTATAATTTATAATAATAGAGATTTTAAGCCATTTTAAAATTGTATAAATAAAATTTACGACAAAAAAAAGAATCACACGAAATGTAGCATCAGTGTTATGTTAACCACAAAATAATAAGATTAAATTAATGATAAACCATATTATTTTATTTCATTCATGTTTTGCAGGAAACAGTAATAAAAATAATATAAAACTATAAATGAATAAAAGTGAATATAAAATCAGGTGCTAGATGAATGATTAAAATGTAACTTAATTTACAATTATTGCATTATGCTTATTTTTCGGTAATAAATTATTTAAAAAAAACAATTACATCGTGACTTATCTGATAAATACTTTAAGTTTAAACATAGGTATATTAAATATAATAAACATAGGTATAGAAAATTTAATACTTAATTAAAAAATATATAATAGCGAAAGGAATATAAAAACGAATAAAGTTTTAAATGAAATTACAATTACAATGGTACGAGGTTACCTCTCAATTTCTTCTTTGTACTCTTCAGCTCAATTTTAATATTTTTCTGGGTGATGTTCGCTAGAATACAACTGCTTCTTTCCCATTGACATATATTACATTATATATTATATATTACATTATATATTATGGTATTTGAAAAGGACGAAGAGAGAACGAAATGTGAAGTATGGGTAAATCAGGAATGTCTAGAACAGGTAAATTATTTTGTATACTTGGGGAGTGCTTTCAGCCGGGATAGAAGATGTAATTTAGATGTGGATAGGCGTGTCGCTGCCGGAAACAAAGTCAATGGTGCCCTGAATACATTAGTAAAATGGCAAGGCGTGGTGAAGAGTGCACGCCTTGCAATACATAACGCAGTGTTGGTACCGACTTTGTTATATGGCAGCGAAACCTGGGTATGCCAGAAGAAGCATAAAAGCAAGTTGAATGCAGTGGAGATGCGATCTCTTCGTAAAATGTGTGGCGTTACCATAGCCGACCGAAAGCGAAACGAAGAGATTCGCAATATGGCAGGATTGAAAGATGACCTTATCACAAAAATTGATAGGGGCGTACTCCAATGGTTTGGGCACGTTGAACGAATGAGTGAAGACCGAATGGTGAAGAAAATATATAGAGCGAAAGTAAATATTAAAAGGTGTCGAGGTAGACTGAGACTAACTTTCGAAGACCATGTGAGCAAATTGCTCGAAGAGGGGAGGGTCAATAGTACTCGGATACCTAGACGTGCATGTATGAAGAAGTTAATGAACCTGAAAGAAGCGAAAGAGGTATGTAAGGATCGTGACACTTGGCGATCTGTTCTCTCTGGCTACCCCGTTAGGGATTGTGCGTGAAGATAAGTAAGTAAGTAAGATTATATATTATAGTCTTTTCCTTTTCAATTAATCTGCCAGTTTAAATTTTTCAAAAGAGTCAATGAATAGAGACGTGTTGTTGGTACTATAACTTTAATTATACTTCCTCATTATTCTACCTTAACACTAAAGTATATTAACGTGGGAGCATTACACTACAGTATAAGAATGTCGTCTTATTAAAGTACGAGAGTGTGGGAATAGAGAGTGAACATTTATTTGCACACACCCTCATGCACTATAAAGTTTTCCTGATCCGACGGCTAGTCTCTATTGAGAATGGCCGCCCTGACCGAAATTTGGTCTGGAGAGCATCACTACGACTGAGACACAGTATAACGAAGAATTCAAGTCCTCACTTCAAAGGCTACTATGTGAAGTTTCAACTTTTTAAAACTTTTATTGGTTTTAATTTATAGCGATATTGATCTGCGTAATCATAGAGAATAAAGATTATCTTCCAATATGAACAAGTATGAATTTGTTATTTGTTGACAGTTGTATTCGTTGGTCAGTATTTGGTAAGCAATATTTGCTTATACATCACACTAATCAATCTTCGTCTCAATTTGTTTTTTTTTTTCATTGTAGAATTTCCCACGTCATTAATAGACGTGAAACTTACTCTATAATTTTTAGTTTTTTGAAGTCATTTTGAATTAACATTAAACGTTTCATTTTATCCCTTTTGAGTGTGGTCAGGAATATCACAAACTCAAGGTGATAACCATAATGACGTCATATTTAGACGTACGTAATATTAAAAAAATCATCCCCTATTTTATCATTCTGGGGTTTACCTTGAGTAGTCCTCAAACTATTTAATAATTAAGAAAACAATAATTAAATTAGGTAATCTCATATTTTTTATAAGTCGGCTAAATTAAAGAACAAACTAATTATTACGTAGCAGAGATACAGATTAAAATAATAACAAGTTTGACGAAATCGACGAAATTAATAACTATATAACTACACTTGCTTCTTTATTAATATTTTCATACTTTATTCATCAGTTTTACCTCAATAATTGGCAAATTACACAATACTAATGTTAAAACTTCGTCAATCTATGCTAATTAACTAAAACAGTTTGAAAACTTCATAAAGCTGACGTAAAAACTTCTCAAAAACAGCGAAATCGTATAACAAACTTGCGTACGGTATACAGTACCACCACTACCTATATTCACTACCACTTCACGTTTTAAATACCTCTGTTTGATAAACGAACTAAAAATGTATAAGCTAAACAGGTGGCTAGAACTAGTCTAGTTACCAAGAAAATTAAATTCATAGAATTTAATCACTTTGCATGGCCTCCCTTTGAAATAAAACCATCGTAATATTAAATTGAGATTATCATCATCATTACAGCACTTTACAAGTCCATTGCTGCACGTAGGCCTCTTCCAAAGTATGCCCGATCACAGTCACAAAGCACGGTCGTTTATGAGCCACCTGAAAGCTTGAAAACGTCTTCCAATGCATTGGTGAAGAGTTCCGGGTACATTACTTCGCCCTGTCTTACACACCTTTGCAGTTGGATAGGTTTCTTACTCTGGTTTTATGCTCGATTAGCCATCGTAGCCATACTGTACAAACACTTAAACACTGTTTATATATCAAATATCAACAGTTGAATTGGTACCGCCCAAATTTCGACGCAATCAAAGGTTTTCTCTCCAAATGCGCAAGACAAAGTGGCAGATTATACAATTTGTTGAAGGGTATGTGGTGGCTTGTTCGGGAGTCTGGAAGTCGTCAAGTCTTCGTGCGAGACGTTTCGTAATGACTCTAGAATACAGCACGTAGATGCAGCACAGAAGGGAAATTGGTCTGTAATTCTTCAAAAGAGCGCTGTGGCCTTTCTTGAAGAACAAGGCTCCGGAGTAGTGTGACCGAATTAAAGAGCTTCTGAAGGATATCAAGTAACTTAATTACTTAAGTAGTACTTAAGTAGTAACTTAAGTATAATTCCATGCTCGCTCGGTGACTTGTCGTTTTTAAGGTGCTAGAGAGCTATTCTAATCTCGCTAAGATTGATGTCGGAAATATTATCGGAATAGTGTCGGATAAGACTTGCTCTCGAATTGTTAATCACATTTGCATATGACTCCAACTATGATGTGTACATGTACCCACAGAACCCCTCAATCTCACTCAAAATATCAGGTATCCTGGAAACGATGCTGTCACATTGGTTCTTCAGTTTCGACGGTTGTATCTTTCTTGCGGACAGATCTGGCAAAGACTTTGAAGCCCTGGTTCCGCACTATCGCTTCTCAAATACGAGCTGTATTGAAGCTGCGTTAGTCGCGCCGTATGCATTCGGAAATCTGTTTGTTCAGCTGCCTGTAAGCTGTCAAATTTGCTGAAGACTGCAGCTTCATTTGACGTCTAACTGTCATGAGGTTAAGAATGTCATCTGAGAGTATTTGTGTTCTTCTGCGGCGGGTCTTGCAGAACTTAGCTCCGACTGCATGGACAGTTACCATGAGCTTGTCATTCATATCGTCCACTGCATTGCTATTTTTTAAGCACTGAAAACGAATTTGAAACTCGAACTAAAAGTTTTCGGGACTTTGAAAAAGAGCACGAAAGGGACGGAGCGTTGAGTTCATTAGAGGTGACCTCTCCATTTTAACGTTTAGGGTCAGTGTACCTCTCATCAGCTTATTCTCTCGATAGAAAACCCAACTGATTTTAACCCCAATCACACCTATTACTTAAAAGTCAAAAAACTTTGCCAGATTAAGTTTAGTTTTATATGTAATTTATTTGCAGGATGAAATAAAATATAGATACTTACGCAATTTCTTTATTTTGTTAGTGTATTTAGTTTTAAGTGGGCATTGGATTGTAGTTTTCATTTCAAATTTCTTATATAATATCAGTAATTGGTGTCAATAATCATCATTACTTAGTATAGCAAAAGTACTGACTCCACGCGAACGAATTCGCGGACACAGCTAGTTTAATAGTAGTCTTATTCTATCAGTCTATTAATTCTTTATAAATCTTTTGCACGATAATAATCTTTTGCATGCTATGTTCTCTCTAGCAAAACATGTTGTTCGAATGTATATTTGTAAAATCTTTTTCATACCATGTTTTAAGCAAATAAATATATTATTATTATTATTATTATATTAATTTTATTTCTTTTTATTTCTCCCTCTGTATTGAGGGGTAGAAAACGGACACACGGGCCTTGACCAAGTGTGCACGCAGGAAAAAAAAAGAAAGAATTACAGTGATGACGGTGATGAGTTAAGAAATTTACGTGTGAGACGACAGGTGTTAAGAAGGACTGCTTTTTGTATAAGTGTAAGAGTGGATTTAGGCATTTGAAGCATGTTGAGGCTGGTTTGAAGGGTCTTTGGAACTACACCAGTTGTAGATATGATGATAGGAATGATTTTTACGGTGTCTACTTGCCATTGCCTTTTTATTTCGATAGCCAGGTCTACATACTTTGTCATTTTTTCCGAAAGTGTAGTAATGAGGTTGTGTGTGTTGCAAACTGCTATGTCTATTATAAAAACAGATTTTTTAATTTTGTCTAATATTGTTATGTCCGGTCTATTGTAATGTATAGTCTTGTCTGTTATAATTGTTCTGTCCCAATATATTTTGACGGAATCACTTTCTAAAATAGTGCTGGGAATATATTTATAATAAGCGACCTTTTTTAAAATGAATGAATGTTTGTGGGCCAGGTTTTGGTGGACAATTGCAGCAACTTGGTCATGTCTATGTTTGTAGTCAGTTTGAACTATAGATTTACATGCACCTGTAATATGTTGAATTGTTTCTGAGCTACTGTGACATCGTCTACATAAGTCAGTTGGAGGGCTGGGAATATGAATAATGTGTTTTTGATAGTTACGAGTATCTATTACTTGGTCCTGAATAGCAATTACAAAAGCCTCTGTCTCTGGGAAGAGTTCTCCGCGTCGGAGCCACTCATTCGACGCTTGCCTGTCGACATGTGCTTGACCGAGATCGGCAAGGTGCCTACCATGCAGAGACTTTTGTGACCACAAATCTATTTTCTGCTGTTTACTTACTATTTTGAGCTGAAAATTTCTGTCATTTAGATTAAGAGGAGTTAGTTTTTTGTCTATACCTACAATATATTTGTGCAGTTGCGAATGTTCAGATTTTACATAGAAATATTTGCGAAATTTGTCTATTAGACTGTTGTGTAAATTTTGTATATCGATGATGCCCCTCCCTCCATCTTGGCGTGGTAATGTGAGACGCTGTGTACATGATCTGGGGTGGTGTTTTCTGTTTACTGTCATATTTGTATTAATTGTGCGTTGAAGTTTAACTAAATCACTCTGAGACCAATTTATTATTCCAAAAGAATAGATGAGAATGGGTATCGCGTAGGTATTTATGGCTTTTATAATATTGCGTGAATTTAGCTGAGTTCTTAATATTTGGTTTATTCTAATTTTAAATTTTTTAGTTAAGTCTATTTTTGCTTGTTTTTGATGTATCTGTTTGGACTGATGAAATCCTAAATATTTATATGTGCTATGTTCGTCCATGGGCTCTATTTGTTCACCAGTACTGAGTATATATGTATTGTTTATTGATTTTCCGCAAATGATAGAATGTACTTTGCATTTATCAACACCAAATTGCATTTTTATGTCTGTAGAAAATGACTGTGTTAAGTCTGCTAGTTTTGTAAGTTCAGTGTTGTTGGTTGCATAAATTTTTATGTCGTCCATATACAGTAAATGTGACAGAATGTGATATGAGTTATTATATTTTAATTTAAAACCTACATTAGTACTATTGAGTAATTCTGATAACGGGTTGAGGGCTAGACAAAACCATAACGGACTAAGAGCGTCTCCCTGGAATAAACCTCTTTGTATTTTTATTGATTCAGTACTTAAGGAACTGTTATTTATTAATTTTAGTTTCGTTTTCCAATGAAGCATGGCTACATTTAAAAATGAAATCAGACTGGTATGAATTTTGTAATATTTTAGTACATAAATTAACCAGCTATGAGGGACAGAATCAAATGCCTTTTTGTAATCAATGTACATTATATGAATATTTCTATTTTTACTGTGTGCTTGTTTCATGGCTATTGCATCTATTGTCAACTGTTCTTTACATCCCTGGCTATTTTTCTTACAGCCCTTTTGTTGTTCTGCAAGAATATTTTGTTGGTCAAGGTGTCCGTAGATTGTTTCGCTAATGCATCCTGTAATAATCTTGTATATCGTTTGTAGGCATGTTATAGGTCTGTAATTTGCGGGGTCTTTTGGATCTGAGCCTTTCGGAAGCATGTAAGTTAGACCGCTTGTTATGAATGTTGGCATATTATGTGGTGAATGTATGAATTGACAAATATGATTGTAGATAAATGGATGTGTACATGTGAGCTTTTTGTACCAGTAATTATGTATATTATCGGTACCCGGTGCTTTCCAATTTTGTGTGCGTTTGATTATTTGAATGAATGTTTCTATTGTGATATTTTCAAAATCCATTTGTTTAATATTTGGTGCTTTTGCTATTTTGTCTAACCACTCAGCCTTACTATTATGTGCTACTGGGTTTTCCCATAGGCCTGCCCAAAATTGTTGTAAGTGTTGTGGTGATGGGAATTGAGTAGAACGTGTAGTATTAATATGGTGTTCGTGCCCTAAAGTTCTGTAGAACTGTTTTTCATTATTTAAAAAGTTTGCATTTTGTTGTTTCCGTTTAGTACATGTTAAATATCTTCTCAATCTATTTGATAGCGCGTTTAATTTTTGCTTGAGTGTGTCGAGAAAATGTTGTGGCTCCGTATTAGATTCTTCATGTTCAGAGTGTGTTTTATATTTCCTCTTTATTTCTTCTACAGTCTTTAATATTCTCTGATTTCTATTTCCTATTATGTATTGTGTTAATCTTCCAATTTCTAATCTATATTTTTCTATTCTGCTTTCAATTCTTCTTTGCCAGGTAGGTTTTCTATTTCGATTGTTTGCAGTTATATTTCCCTCTGTGTTAAATCTGGTACCATTGCATAAGGCGGCTGTATAAGCTGCTGAATATATTAAGGTATGTAATGAAATAAAATCTAAATCGTGACTAAGATGCCTCGATAAAATTTCATTATTCAAGTAGTGAACAATCTGTGCAAATTTTCGTGAATATTTCTGTTTTGGGATGTATGGTCTTGCTTCACCATCAGTTATGCTAAATATTGCAATAGCATTATTAAATTCTATTTCAATTTTGTTACTTTCCATGAGATTTTGTAATTGGGAGTTTTCCTTTTGAGCATTACTTAATGTACATGTTTTTATGACAGTGTTTGTGCTATCTATCATGTTTTCAAGTTGAGTATGCTGTGTGGGTGTAAAGATGTCTGTTGTGCTTTCATACGGGGTTTGTTGCGTTTGTTCTACTACGGTATAATTTTGATCTGTAACTAGTTGTCGATTATTCAGCTCCAATTTCAATTCTACTTCTCTTCTCAATTCGTTAATTTTATTTGAGTATTTCTTATTTTTAAATATTAATCTTCTTTGGTCGGCAATCCTCTGTTCAGTAAGGTAAGATAAATATGGATGTCTTTCTATGAACAGCTCATACAATTTTTTCCGGTAGCCAGTTTGATCTTTCTCCAACTCAGTTACTTCAAGATAAAACCTAATGATGTCTTCATTTATTTCATCCGACCATTTCATCCTGGTATTGTTCGTAGTATTTGTTTGTGACGGTGCTGTAATTTGAGTGCTGTGTGTGTGTTTATGGTTCTCATTCTGTATAATATATTCTCTTACTTCATTACCTATTTCGTCTAATAGTTTTTGTGGCAGTAGTTTTCTTCTTAATATAGCTCGTTTTTGGTCTCCTAGTCGTTGCCGAGTGGCTTTCATTTCGGGATATCTACTTTCAAATTCCTGGTGTAAAATTTCTAGGTAATTATTCATGTGGGTTGTTTCGCATTTAGTTATTAATAGGTATGTACGCCAAATAAAGCGGTTCATATCTTCTGTCCATTTTTTTCGCGCACGTAGTTGCCCAACAGTGGGTGCAGGTTTAGTAGCTGATGCCTCCTGCACAACAGCTGTTGACCTTGTAATTCTTGATGTATATGAAGATGATGGTGATGAATCAGGTGATCGAAATAGGCTATGAGTTGAGGAAGGTGATGTAATATTACCAAAGAGTGAATATTCGGAAGATACCGTAGATGAAGGTGAATGTGATCGTTCGGCTGTAGCAATTTTTTCGAGGGGGAACCCGCCTGTTCAGTCCCCCGTCGCCAACGGTTCGCATGCTGTGGCATCCAGCGTTGGCTCCAGATGCGCCCCGACGAACTCCGGGAAGCGGCCGTAAACTATATCTCTTAGATTGACTGTCCATACAATTCTCCATTTTGGGTTCAGGATCGTTAGTTTGGGTAGGTTAGATTTATTGGCAAGATGTTAAGGCCGAGTTACCAGTACTTAATCCCGTAAGCCCCCCCCACCACGTCAAGGTGATCCCACGGGGGGGGGTTATTATTATTATTATTATGTATTATTATAATTATAATTATATCAATTTGTCAAGTTTGTTATGAAAAGCACTACTCGCTATAAAGACAGTTCCTTAAAATTTTTGTTATAAAAGTTATAAGATATGTTTTCTCCTAATTAGAAACTTACAAAGAAAATAGTGAAATAATAAATAGACTGCATAAACACACAACATTGATAGATTTGAGAGCCACGATGGTAAAGTTAAGTGATTTACATCTTTATGTACATTCGTCCATTGCAAAATTTATTTATAACTAACGGAAGAAAATTAAAATACAAGTTATCAAAAATTTCTTCTGTTAGTTATAAATAAATATTAGCTCATGACATTCCTCTCTTTTTGCCGTCCTTAAATGTTATGTTCTATGTAACGTACTTTTTGTACGACTTCTATGAAGCGTACTATTTTATTTTATACTCCTTTTTATTAATGCGACAGTAACCGAGAGATGAAATTCAACATTTCACAATTGTCGTAAACTGCTCGTTACTTAAGCATTTTCAGCTTAGAACTGGTATTCATTCATCATTTTTATTTAGGATAGGGCGACAAACGAACACACAGTTCACCTGATAGTAAGTGATTGCTGTTGCCCATAGACATCTACATCTATCCTCGATTACGAATTAAAAAGCAGATTCGTTGTCACACGTGAGGATTAATATGGAAAACCTCGTGTCCGGTTAAAAGGTTCTCTACACTCACCATACGAAACACAGCAGCATTTAGCTACTATTTTACGCTGGTATTCTGTAAGAGCGTTGTCCTTCCCCGCTCGGGCCAACCTATTCATGCTACAACCATAATGTAGCTGTAGCGTGGCTCTACCACGTTTAAAATATTTATTACACCCTTTTAAAAGTCTACTTCTAAACACAAGTTATCTACGAGTGTAGTATAGTTGTTATGCATGGCACGCGGGTTGGCATCTGCTTTTTTTCAGTATTTTTAGTTTTTCTCCTTAGCGGCTTTTGCGATACTATGGGATGATATGAGGTTATAGTAGATTATTAAAATTATTTGGACTGGCTTGACATTAATACACAATATGTTGAATTTACCGTAGTAGAGCCACGCCGTAGCTGTATGGGTAAGTCTACTGAGAATGAGTCCACTCGTCGGGCGAAGGACCACGCCCTCTCAGAATTGCAGTGTAAAATTGCAGTTTAATGCTACTGTGTTTCGTATGGTATGTAGAGAGAGAACTAGAGTCCCTTTTTACTTGTAACACATTATATAGATTAATCGAAATGTACATAACACTTGAATCAGTATTCGCGAAGAGAAGGTGCTATTTCAGTTACCTTCATGAAAAATAGTTATTTTGGCCAACATATTTTAGAATTTTTTATAAAAGATTAAAATATTTCATCACTATCATCATAAGAGCCCTTTGCAAGTCCACAGCTAAACTAGAAACGGGGACTTAAATGTCAATTTGAGATTCATTTGCAAATTTTTTTACTATTACAAGTTGTTTATTTTACAAATCATGAAAGGCATCAAATGTTTGAATTTGTTATGTTCCAC
The DNA here is from genome assembly GCA_907164705.1 of Parnassius apollo. Classification (NCBI taxonomy): domain Eukaryota; kingdom Metazoa; phylum Arthropoda; class Insecta; order Lepidoptera; family Papilionidae; genus Parnassius; species Parnassius apollo. The sequence continues at coordinate 8,160,183 of CAJQZP010000644.1, forward strand.
TCTTCTCACATTGCAAAGTTTTTTCGTATTTGTAAAATTTGTTTTTAAGAGATATAATGTAAAGTTAATGAGTTATATATTTGTTCACTGAATTTTGAACGTTCACCGAAATGGCAGATCAACGTCAGCCTAGACAGCTATTAGTTATTACATATATTAGACTGACTTATCCATACGTGATATATGTTTGTAATACGCGTCCACGATGTAAGGAAAAAAGTCTTGTTTGTGTGTGCGTGCTAGTACAAGGGGGATGGGATAATTATACCGCCATATTTCGGAAGTTATGAGATTTGTTTATAAATATATAGTCGCCTCTTACGATACACACATAAGGGAGTGCGGCGATGTATCATTGATATAAACATAGCCGTGCTAAACCCACTACCTTATATCATCGCGTGAGAGTCGTAAGAAGCGACAGAAGAAATTAAAACAGGAGTCATGTAGCAGCATCTTTTTAATAGCAACTCAAAAATATATTACAAACGTGAGAACTATAATAAATATCCGCGTTATTAGGCAACCTATGTTCAGCATAGAGTTTTTGATAGGCTGTAACTAATGAACGAATAAAATATTGAAATAAGCATTTCTCATTATGTTTTTACTTTCCTTATTTGTGTGCAATAAATAACCGAAAGAAATGGTTGTTTACACCAAACACTATTACGTACTGGAGCTTGAAAACTAGCTTAAAAGGATTATACAATAGCTATCATTCGAAATTCTATTTTAAAATTGGTGACTATAAAACTAATTTATAAGACTCCTTTGACTTGTATCTACTATCAAGATTCACAAATGCATGGAAAAGGAGAAAAATTATATAACCCCTGAGGACTAAAATAGAATGCCTCGATTCCAGTAAAAGGGTCTCCGTTTCTCTACACTCACTATACGAAACATAGAATGCATTACGCTAGTATTCTGTGAGAGCGTGGTCCTGCCTAGTCTAGCCGACCCATTCATGCTACAACTATAATATAGCTGCAGCGTAGCTCTACCACGTTAAAACTTCTCTCTGCGTCTACTGCCTTTAGTATTAAATAAGATCTTACAAGCAGCCGACAATTCCAGAACTTGACCGTTAACCACCCAAAGTTCTTGTATGAGGGCGAGCTTAATGTTATCCTCGGCAAAGCAAACCTCCACCACGGCAGAAGACGCTGCTGCATGGTGAAGATTTGTCTGGAGGACCCTCGTCCTACCCTAGGGTTAGCCATATAAAGGCGTGGGAGGCGGGGGTCGTTTTCGCCTGCTGAAGACGAAGAATTACGGTGCCTTGGCCCCACCACTGACACTCTCACCTCTCTTTTCTTTACTCTTGGCTGACAGAGTACCTCTGATTTTAAAAGTTATAATTTTTAAACCAAATATGACTCTGCCGCCTACTGCCCGGATATCCTCCGCCGATTTGTCGTCCAGGGTCAAGGTTACTAGGAACCCATTCTCCTCGTCCCTGTGTCGGAGAATTATAACAGAGCTTTGTATTAAGCCCTTCATTTTGTGTCCTAAACAGCATAGCCGACACTTCTGAAGAGTCAGCTTGTCAGCGTATTATTGAAGCTCTGCCTCCAGCCAGGATTTCAGTTTTTCGACTTCACCCAAAATCCTGTCCTGGCTTGCCTCATTCAAGCACATTATCAGAATCTAACCTGACTTGTGGGTGAAACCTGAAAATTTCTATCCCTCTCCTGGCTGCGCCCCATAGACTGTCTTAGCGATAGCCTGTGTTAGTGCCCGATGGAATAGCTGCATCTGCTCCACTCTCATAGGATTTGAATTGCGGATTACTACACGCACAGAACCAGCTACAGCACTAAAGCTAAGCTTATTATCAGCCGCTGCCAGCTTCACATATTTCCTGGGCTGGTCTTTGGAAGACACCTGTCTCCCAAAGACCAGGTGATAGGTGTCTGAGGAGGTCCTCAGACCGACTGCGTTGTTTCGTCTTCGGAACCGGCGAGGCTTATACAAATTATTTTGGTCCAGGGCTTCTGGCAGAGAGAAACAGAGGGCCTCTTCGGCTCCTATCTCAGCCGCTATCAGCCTCATGTATGACCTTCGTCCGACCCCACTAAGCTTGTAAGGCCTAGCAAACTTTTTTATGTCCCTGGTTCGTTTCCGACTGTGATTCAGCTGCAGACGTGCCCTTCATTTTACTCTTAGAGTTGTATTGGTGAGGCTAAAAAAGCATTTAAAACCTGCAGAGAGTCCCATTAAAGGAGAGTTCTAAAATGTTGAGCTTTTCCGTCCATTTTCACATTATCATTGTCACCTACTGCAGAGCCCCGCATGCCGAGGCAAGGGCTGAAATACTATCCGAAACACTCTGATGTCGGCTAGACACCGTTTGTGACTGAACTCCCGTCCAGCTACGCATCCGTCGGCACGGTACGCTTAGCACGTTGGATTTGGTTAGGATAGGAATAGGTATAAAAAGAAAAGAAAATGAGATGATCGTCTGAGTGTTTTGTTTACTCTGTTTCCTATTTTATCAGACCAAAATACAGGCGGCAACCACGGTAAGGAAGAACTACTCATACTCGTCCTGGATATCATGACGACCTGCGCTCTCCGTCAAACCCATTCGCCAAACCACTAATGAAAAAATGTAAAAATTAGGTGCAGTTTAACCACCACCTATTGACTTCATTTACCTTCGGAGTAAAGATACACAAATCAAAATATCATCTCAAGGAGAAGACAAGACTAGGTTATTCCAATTGGCTATCTAGAACTACGTGGCTATTCATAATTCAAAATATAGGTCAGATCAACGTATATAATATCAGTTGCTTATTTCAGATCTTCAAGAAAAACCTAATCTAGATTTAGAGGGGCAAGAGTAAATATGAATGAAAATTGCTAACAAGGATGTAATTATCAAGTCACTTATATTAATGATGCCTCCTTGTGCAAAATTTTATATTTAATGTGAAACAATAAAAAAACGAGGCCGATGTTTAAATTAAAAGTCTCCAAACATGTTGTCAGTTCGGTTAAATGTGACCTACTTTTAATATTTTCCTAGAAAATGGCAGTCGAAAACTAATAACAACTTGCGAAACTATTTATATCTTTTATTAAAAAAAATATTTTCGTTATTTTTATCTTGTAAAATAAACGAAAAGACAAGCTAACAGTCCATCTAAAATTGAGATGCAATTGCTACCTGCGTACAGTTCTAACCAATTTTAAACAATAAAGCTTACAAATAGTCATTATCTTTATTGATTATAATGGAATACCTCGCAGGCTATAATTATATTTTTAAATCATTACACTTTAAACTGCACGATCGTGAAGTAGAGCTCATAAAATATAAAACATATCAAGGAAAACTAAAAAAATCTAATACTCAACATTTTGATGCACCTCATTGTAACATTTATTTAAACGTGGTACACTAGCTAAACCACAACCACCAGGCAGGGTCACGCTCTCAAGAAACACAATCGTAAAATAGCAGCTTAAAAATGCTGCAGGGGAATGCCCATTTTCGGCCATAGAACGCCCAACAATATGCTTTTGTTAAAAAATATATCTTTATTTATGGTTATTAATCGCGGTATTCGTTTATCCTAAAAAGATGGGAATATTTTTGCACAAAAAAGGTACTAAAATGATAAAAATAAAATTAGGTAAATGCGTATTTCATTAGTTTGTGGATAAAATAAAAAATCTCATTAAAATCGATTCCCTTTTTTAATCGATTATTTATGGTGTCATTATTACAATGCTAATATAACTTTTCGATAATTATTATGATGTTATGATAAAGGTGTAAAGCAACCGTTGACAACGGATATTTATCCAAGGCAGCCGATACGCAACCGTAGTCAACCAGTTGTTTATCCGACTACAGATGAAAAAGGATAGTTATGTTTTACTGTGTGTGCGGGTGTCTAAGCTGATGGTTTGTGATTTTTGCAATGGTGTTTAAAAACTACTTGAACGATTTGAAAAATTCTTTCATCATTAGAATTCTATTATGACTGTGAAACGTACGATGCATTTTATAATAGAGGACGCTACTTTCAACGAATATATTTATTTAACTAAAATCGTAAAATACTTTCACCGCTATAATGTTATGTATAATTATAGATATTCAATGTAGGATGCATTTTATTATAGAGGGCGCTACTTACTGTGAATATGTTTTTATTAGCTAATCTCGAAAAATACTTAACCGATTTTGAAAATTCTTTCACCATTACATTGCTAATGAGGGCGTTAGTTGTGTGATAAAATTATATTATTAAAATAATTATTTGTGATATTAATACTTTCTAAATAAATAAAAGTAAATAACTACCTAGGATGATCAAATACTATTATTATTTTTACAATTTAACAAACGTATTTACACACTTTACCTACTTAGGTTGATTTTTTTAGATATAGGTAATAAAGCTCCACTTAAACGAAAAAATAATTAATAAAATATTACTAAAAGTTGGAAAAAGTGGCCCAATGTGAATCAGCCTCACAAGCCAATGTAGAGTTCCGTAGTAACAAGCATACATTCTACATCAAGTTAAAATATCACTATCATTATCGCGAGCAAAAAGTTACTTTGTTTTTCCTAGTGTTTGTATAAAGGACAAAATTCTAATTGCGGTTCTTGAAAATAAGCTACTTATAGCTCAAAAAGAAGGACTAATCTACATTATAAGGCTTTTTGTGCTTTATTAAGCATAAAAAATAAAAATAAAAATTAAGAAAAACTTATTGCACAAAAAAATATTTTTATCAATTTCAAGCCAAAAACAACCGTTATTATCGCCTTGGTTGAAAACGTTAACAACTGCCTTCACATCTGTAGTTATGGTAATTAATTAAGCGATTTACTAGCTGATTTATAAAGAATTCTACGCAGTATAACAAAACGCTACTGCACAATATAACTGTTATTTTTATCTGTTCTTAACATCTAAAATGAAATCATGTTATGATAATTAAACAAGTGAATTTCTAGCTGATTTACCATGAATTTTTTAGAGCATAACAAAACACTACTGCACAATTAATTGTTCTTAAAAATACACTTAAAATAGAATTTAAATAAATAAAGGAAAATATATTTGAAAAAGCGAGCAGAAGTTAAAACGCCTGTAAGATTAATCTTTTTTATGAAATTATTAATCGAATAATAATCGAATCGCTATCGATATTATGATGTTAAGATAATTAAACAAGCGAATTACTAGCTGATTTACTATGAATTCTTTAGAGTATAACAAAATGGTACTGCACAATTTAATTGTTATTGTTATCGGTTTTAACAATACATTTAAAATGGAATCATGTTATGATAATTAAACAAGTAAATTTTTAGCTGATTTACCATGAACTGTTTAGAGCATAACAATATGCTACTCCACATTTTAACTGTTCTTTTGAATACATTTAAAAAAGAATTTAAATAAATAAAAGAAAATATATTTTAAAAAAAAGTATTGAAATTAAAGCGCCTCAAATATTATTATTTTTTATTAAATTACTAATCGAATAAAAATCGATATCGTTTTATTGTAATTATGTTAGTTATGTGGCAACATCAAATCTGACAGCTAGGAAATATGTCATGCGAATTGCGAATGAAATCTCAATTCAACAAGTAAAAAGGTACTAGAGAATTCACAACTAAATAGTCGCAAGTGTGTTATTTTGTTTGTTATTTTGTTTGTATATTTATTTTATCAAATAAATTCTCAAGAACTCATATGGAGTGAGATTGCCGATCACATTATAGTGTGACAACAGTTAAAAGTAAGTATTCAACAGTTTTTAATTTACTAATTCTAGTGTTGATATTTGATAGTGATGAATGAATGAAATGATGAAGTTGTTTTATTTTTTAACATATGCACAAGCTATATCTGACAAACATAATAGCTTATTTATAACATGGCGATAAGATTAGCTAGCTAACACCAGATAGTTACGCAATTGTCAATTTTTATCAAATACCAAGAAATGAGACAGTCGATTTTTAAAAAGTTTTTGAACTACTGGTAGTCAGTTAGTCCTTAATTATTAAATAATATAGGGCATAAAGTTTTAAGTAACAATTACCTATATTTAAACTTTAGAACGGAAACCATCTGAATCATCTAGTCCATTCTCGTTGCAATTTAAAATGAGTAATGTATTGAACCTATAACAACAAAGCTTAGATCGTATATCGTAAAATATACTGCTGCCTAATGTTGTAAGAGCACCACTCACACAAAATCAATGTTTTTTCCTGGTTGTAACAATTCCAATCAACTCACTGTCCCATCAGCATTGCCGGTATGTCTTTTTGCGAATACAATCACTATGTACCTCCAGAATGTAGAATTAAATATTAAATAGTAACTCTTGGTATTTACGTTTAGAATCAATATATAAACATATTAAAACATTTAGTGTAGCACAAATTATAGATTTTTCTATATTATTGTAAGATAATATATACCATCATATAGACTTTCAAAATATTCACATTATGCCTGAGCATACTGTACATTATTATCTAGGATTATCAAAGGCACAATACCAACAAATTCTGTCAGTTCCCAAAATGTCAAGTAAACATAATGGATATTTTGCACTTGCTGTATATTTGATGAAATTAAGAACAGGAGATAGTAATAAATGCATTATTGCAAGTGCCAAGAAACAAATTAGAGCGGCTCATGAATATGGCCCGCGAAATATTAAATCAGGATGTTGTTCCTATGAATTTTATCCATCGTTACCACTCTCTGTGCCAAATTCCATTCAGTAATTATGATATTATATTAGAGGCAAATAATTTCTTAGCTTTCCTAGTTGCTTTTGTTATCCAAAATTGTAACAACATCATAGTTCACACTGTGTATAGAAAAAAAACCCATACAAACTGATATTTAAACGGTGAATCTCATCATTATCCTTCACATTTAGTTACCGTGAGCAAATGTTTGTTACAGAGAGCATATGGGATCTGTGAAAGCAAGCACCTGGCCGCGGAGCTTCAGCACGTCAAGCAGGTTCTGCACAAAATCAAGCTTCGGATTCCGCGTCTACGTCACAGTGACCGAGTGAAGCTGACCGCAGTTGAGCGTGTGCCTGCTGTACTACCGTATGTTAAAGGTGTCACAGACAAGATTGGCTACATCTTAAGCGAGCTTTTATTAGAACATTCTGCAAGCCGCCGAAGAATATTAGTCAGTTTTCAAAATCCATCAAGTGTCATATTCCTTTACAAGATACAGGAGTGTACAAGCTTAATTGTGAATGATGTCTCTCATATATAGGGCAAACAAAAAGTTCAATCATAACTCGCCTTAAAGAATATAGCTGATGTTAAGCATCAAAGTTCCGGGAAGTCTGCAGTTTATGATCATATCCTAGACGACCCCAACCAGATATACATACATCAGATTTGATAGACCACAAATCCTCGCGAAAGAACCTTAATTCCTACCAACGATGATATGTGAGGTTATTGAAATTAAAAAACATCCTAATTTCAATAGAGAAGGCGGTTGGGTACTACCACCTGCTTGGTACACTATAATTAATAAAATTAAAACTAAACCCAAGCATACCACTGCAAGACTTAAAGATAGAGTAAGTTGAATCTGCGTAGATTGGACTATAAAAATAATAATAAAAAGCTGAAGGTACTCCATGTTAATACTGACATTGGGATGGCAGTCACCTCGGTCCACCGTGTTCTCTATGCCCGTAACCATGGGTGCTATAAAGCACCTGAAACGTCGGGAATTAAAAGTTAAAGAAATTAAAAGCAATAAAATTGGTAAAAGTAGTCGTTAAAAACTGTATTTGAGAAAATAAAAACTTTTATATCATAAAAATCCCGACTTTTTTAAACCAATTCCTTAACCATTTCATTATTTTAATTACATATTATCATTTCCATATGCTTTTATATGTGGGCACCCATGGCCGTAGTGTTTATGAACAGTGGGCATTCCCCAATGAACGCAGATAAAACACAATATATGGTTATTATTAATGAGAAACAGTAACATACCTACGCACAAAAATATTTACGCTCATAATTGTAGCTCATATGACACTGCATGTGTATGTCCCGCATTAACAAAAACAGACAATATAAAATATTTAGGTATCACGCTTGACACAAATTTAAATTACACAATTCCCTACTTTAGTCCTTTCGTCATCGGATTTCAAGTAAAATTTGAACTCATCTGTGACTAGAACTTGACTCAAAACTTCGTTTAACTCAAAATGATATGGAGTAATGGACATTCTTACACCATTACTATATGGATAAAAATATTAAAATAGAAAAAATATTTGACGATGTGTTGCTATATTACTTAAATACATATCCCACCGGATCAATACAATTTAAAAGCTGAAGTCAAAATGACCCGAATACTGAAAAAACCCATAACTTCTGTTTCAAGGATCTTTAATTTCAAAACATTCTTAAAACTTACTTTAACTGCACGGTAACTTTATTCATTATATATCTTGACATTTTCTCTTCGCAATAATATCCAAAAGAAAAAGTTTTGACGTAAACATCATTTGTGACATAAGAGCGTAAATGACGTGCACTAACATACAAAATAAGACGCATAAACTTGTACAACAATCAGTGCTACTAAAAGCTTGCATATGTAAAAGTCTCATCTTCAGCACATTTTTATTCACATTTCCTTGTCACACGTCTCTAATTTATCAAATGGTTCTCGCTCAAGTACTATATATTATGCAAATCGTCGGTTTTCTTGATTAATATTTTTACTGCTCGAACTTTTAACCACCAACCGTAGTCACCCACTGCTCTTGGCGGCCCTACCGCTGTTTCATAATTTCTCCTCTGTTCTTCTTGACTTCAGTAAAGCAATTAAAAACAATTGCTCGTGAAAAATTACCTTACAAACAGATTTTTGCTAAAAGTATTAGCCAAAACTTCAAAACATTATTGCGGCTTTAGAAAAAACTTGTTACTCTATAAAAAGCGCAAGTTAAGTCACGTGGAGTACTGCTGTCTTATATAGGTTTTTACTGCAAGACTACAAAGTAGCGTTGAATTCAGTGAAGATGCGTACTAAGAGCTTATTTGTGAGTTTTAATTTACTTGCAATTAATTTTGCCTGTCTCGAGCACAGGCACAGAGCAGGGATTCTCTCCATAATCGGACTTTCGGAAGGTCTACAAACGCCTTTTTTATCGATTATTCACACAGTCGAACCAAATACTCTGTTCCATGTTTCTTAATGCATACAGTAAAGGACTGAACTAATTTGCAGGTGTTCGTTCTTCTTTCCGTCCAATAACTATCTGGGCTTTCTTCCATGCAAGAGTGAAAAGGCTTTTGTTTTCTTAAGATAAGGCAATTAACCACTGATGATTCATCACCATCTACCACTGATCTGGTTTTGTTATAATAATAATACCTTTTTTGTAGTCATTGTAAATCATAGTATCACATCCATTGCCCTAATGCACATCTCACGTAAAACGTATTCTTCAAATAAAAATTACGATGGCGTATAACTTAATTTAATGGGTAATAATCACAATGTTTTGAATCCATGTTCCAGTATCTTGAAATACCAAAGTTTTGTACTACACAATTTCACAATTATTATTTGAATTTTTTTTATTTTCCTATGCTTGTAATATACTGTGAATCAAGTTGCATGCTCATCATAAAATTTAAGACTCAGAGCTGAGCCGAATTACCATGACTCATTCAAGTGCTGCAATTCTGATTAATTTCAAGGTAACTCATGATATGCAAACGAAAATAAAAATCAAGCGATAAAGGAATAACAATGCACACAACATAAGCATGTTAAGTACTGCAAACAATAGTGATAGTAAATCATAGTATTCTAACAAACTTTTGATAGATACCGAATCTCACTATAACTCATAATATGAGTATGTTTTCGTTACTTTACGGTTATCCCTATGCTGGTTTCCAGTCAGATTTAAACTATCATACAATATCTACATATAGAAGTACATCTCCTTTTTTATCCTTCTTTCACCCTTAAACGTCCACTGCTCGACACTTGAATCCCCGATGAGGGGAGAATATTTTATAATATAATTAGATATATACAAAAACTCTTTAATAATAACTGTTACGAGCTTGAGGTTCGTGACAATAAAAATTGCCGATAGAATTACCAAAATTAACTTTTTAATTCACTTTACACTAATTAAACTTTAAACACTAATAATTAATCACACTGATTCACTTTATTCCGCTCCGAAGCTTCGCTTGTCTCGCCAAATTCAATATTTCCCCGATCGCATCTTGCAGCGCCTATAAATATACATTAGCACCGAAACATCCAGAACATTCAAATAAATACGCGCACCAATCGAAAAGGCGTCGAAAGTTCGAGTGTCGGCTTCTAGAAGCTTTGTTCTTCGTTTCGATACTAGATGGCGCTGTCGGTTGAAAGATTAGTGATGTCATTTTCTGGAAAGCTCCCCTTGCTCTCGTCCCCGACACTAGATGGCGCTAGTGCCGGGTACATGACGTCAACTTAGGCGCGCAACACTGCCCCCTCCTAAGACATGCTCGTCCCGAGCATTATCGGCCCCATAATAACGCGCCAAGCGATCCACATGGACGATCTTAGGAGTCCCTCTTGCACCTTTCTGTATCCGGTAGGTTACACCGTTGATCCTGGTTACAATTCGGTACGGGCCGTCCCATTTAGCTTGAAGCTTAGGAGATTTCCCTTTGCTGCGGACTGAATTGTGCAACCACACTAGTGAACCTTCGTCGAACCCTTTGTTGTTCATTTTGCGATCATACCGGGTTTTCATCTTCTCAGACATTTGCTGACCCGATTGTCTGACGTGCTCATAAATGTCATTCATTTTGTTCCGCAAGTCATTTGCATAATCGGTTATACTGCGTGGGGCATCAGGTGGTATCCCGGTGATCAGGTCTGCAGGCAGCCGTAATTCTCTTCCAAAGTTTGCGAAAGCTGGTGTCACTGCTGTACTTTCGTGAACAGCGCTTCGGTATGACAACAAAACGGTTGTATGTGCTTGTCCCAATCTCGTTGCCGATTGTCTACAACTTTTGCTAGGTACCTCTCCAATGTCTGATTAAATCGTTCTACCATTCCATCAGATTGCGGGTGATAAGAAGTCGTTCTTGTTTTATGAGTACACATAACTCGACAAGTTTCCTGGAATATTTAAGACTCAAAATTCCTTCCTTGATCGCTGTGAATCTCTAAAGGTACTCCAAAACGACAGAAGACTTCATGAACTAGTTTATCTGCAACTGTTGAAGCTTCTTGATTTGGAATGGCGAAGACTTCTGGCCACTTAGTGAAGTAATCCATCACAACCATAAAATACTTGTTACCGCTTTCACTCTCCGGAAACGACCCCGCCACGTCAATGGCTATTCTTTCCCATGGTGCACCAACATTGTACAACTTCAACGCACCTCTACTACGCGTCTGAGGTCCCTTTACAGCCGCACAATTTGTACATTTGCGACACCAGTCCTCGACGTCGTTTCGACATTGGACCCAGTAAAACCGTTCTCGGATCTTCAGTAGAGTTCGTTTAACTCCCAGATAGCCTCGTGAACAATCATTATGGTACAGCTGTAGAACATCTGGTACTTTAGCTTTAGGGATAACCATTTGCAAATGACAGCGTCTCCTCCACCATTGTCCCATTTACGGCACGGGACTCCATCCTGAATCAGCAAGCTGTCCCATTGGGCCCAATAGCTTTTCGTGGTTGAACTCATCGCTGAGACGTCGCTCCACTTAGGCGTGGTAGCACGGGCCTTCGTCCATTCCACAATCGGCTTGATGTCCGGATCTTCCTGCTGTGCACGTTGTAAGCTGTCCTTCCACTCATTGCTGAGGTGGTCTGTCCTGAGCATCCTCACGGATACCACTTCCTTACTCTTTTGCCTAGTACAATGTTTTCAATCTTCAGGACATGGTCTTCTTGACAATGCATCTGCGTTGCCATGAGATTTCCCGCTGCGATGTCTGATAGTAAAGTCGTATCTCGGCTGCTGCTGGGCGGTGATGTTAGCCGCACTTCCCTTCTGAGATCGTTCACCTTCCCTTTCTAGGGTTCGCTTAGGGCAGCTGGATCGAAGATGGCCCCTTTCCCCACAGCCATAGCACCTAGGGCTGTATCCTTAATTGTGGTCGCGAACCGTAACTGCTGCAACCACCCTAGCGTGAGGGGAACGATGATCCTGCCGTCGCCAGGCGGTGCCGTTAGCTGCACTACCCTCTCGAGATCGATCAACTCCCCTTTCTACAGTTCGCTTAGGGCAGCTGGATCGAAGATGGCCCCTTTCCCCACAGCCATAGCACCTAGGGCTGTATCCTTTGTTGCGGTCGCGAACTGTAGCTGCTGCAACCTCCCTGACGCGATGGGAATGATGATCGTGCTGCACGGCTTCCACCTCCAGTGCATGGGCCAAGGCGTCCTTAAGCGTCTCGTGGTGCCCGAGCCTTACAGCAGCTCTGACTTTCAGGTCGCGGATGCCGTCGATGAATGTCTGCACTATGTTCCCTTCAATGAGCGCAAGTACAGACCGGTATGCTTTTCGCACCAGCTTCTCCACCTCTAGAGCCCACTGCTGCAGGTTTTCGTTGATGCGCTGCACGCGATCTTTAAGCTACGCACGAAAGACGTGTTCCAGGTGGGTGTCACCATATCTCGCCTCCAATGCCTCAAGGAGTTTCTCATAAGTCACTTCCTTACCGAGAGCTTCCAGAACTGTTAAGGCCTGGTAGCGCAGGCCTAGTGTGAGAGCAGTCATGGACTGACTTTTATTCCAGCCGTTCGCCTTCATAACAGCCTCGAACTGAATTTTGTAGGCTGACCAGGAAGAAGTCCCGTCGAACGGTGGCACCTTGAACCCACGTAGCGAAGTCGTAGTAGCTACTATGGGAGCTGTAGTTCCATCCCCAAGTTTGAGTTCGTCCAGCGTTTTCTTCACGTCAGCCATTACGTTGTCAACCCGATTGTTCACTTGGTCGATCCGGGTTTCAGCTTCCGACAGGTGGTTGTCATGTTGAGCAACCTTATCCTTCACCTGCCTTATCTCTTTCCCGAAGGTAGCGTGAATGTCCTTCATGAGGAGCATCTGCTCTTCCTTATCGCGCTTGAGCTGCTCTTCCAACCGACGGGCCTGTTCCTCCTGCTGCTCTTTCAGCTGGCGGACCTGTTCCTTCTGTCAACGAGCCTGTTCCTCCTGTCGGCGAGCCTGTTCATCCTGTCGGCGAGCCTGGTCCTCCTGCTGCTCTTTCAACCTACGGGCCTGCTCCTCCTGTCGGCGAGCCCGCTCCTGCAGCATCACCATCAGAGCACCTAAGTCAGGTGCTGCAGATGTAGTAGCTACTGACGGGCCTGCAGCTGGCCCTCCGACGTCTGCGGCGTTGCACCATCAAATCTTCTTTGGTCCGTCTCCTGCTGGCGTTGACTTCGGGTACGGACACCCTCCGTTTCCTCCTTAGGTAAAATCGGCATGATTTTATCCCACTTCTGACACCAATTGTTACGAGCTTGAGGTTTGTGACAATAAAAATTGCCGATAGAATTACCAAAATTAACTCTTTAATTCACTTTACACTAATTAAACTTTAAACACTAATAATTAATCACACTGATTCACTTTATTCCACTCCGAAGCTTCGCTTGTCTCGCCAAATTCAATACTTCCCCGATCGCAACTTGCAGAGCCTATAACACATTAGTACCGAAACATCCAGAACATTCAAGTAAATACACCCACCAATCGAAATGGCGCCGAAAGTTCGAGTGTCAGCTTCTAGAAGCTTTGTTCTTCGTTTCGATACTAGATGGGGCTGTCGTTAAAAGATTAGTGATGTCGTTTTCTGGAAAGCTCCCCTCGCTCTCGTCCCTGACACTAGATGGCGCTAGTGCCGGGTACATGACATCAACTTAGGCGCGCAACAATACTTTATGCCAATAACAGGTTATTTCTTTATATACATAAACATACTATCGCTTAGTATAGTTGACAAATTAATTATTATTATAGTGTAAAGATATTTACAGATTGTCTCGAAAATAAATATAAACTGGCAACAACCATAACAACATCAAAGAGAGACAGTAATTTATTACAGAAAAATAAATACGAAATATTATGTACATATGACAGGGTTGTTAAGCGTTTATGTGTGTATTTAACAGCTTAAGACCTTCAGTTATTGAATATTAATTTTTTTGGTCCGATTTACGCAAAATGAGCTAATATTATCATGAAGTCTTGTTATGCTTAGTTTTGGGTTTAATTTTGTAAATTATGGGATCCCAAGCAGCTGGCAGCGCCCATCCATCTTCTCTATTGAAATTTGGATGTTTTTTTTAATTTCAATAGCCTCGCGTATCATCCTTGGTAGGAATCGGTGTACTTTTGCGAGAATTTGTGGTTTATCAAATCTCATGTAATGGTGGGGACGATCTTGAACATGTTCGCAGACTGCAGACTTCCCGGAGCGTCGGTGCTTCACGTCAGCTATATGTTTCTTCACGCGGGTTTTAATAGATTTTTTTTGACAAAACCAAAATAATTTTATATAACGCCTTGGTTCGAAGTCACCTAGAGTTTGCATCGGTGGTTTTGGGGTCCTCAGTTTATCACTTATTCCCAACGCATTGAAAGCATACAGCGTTCATTTACTAGACATCTTGCGTTCCATTCTTCGGGCATTTCCCACCGTAACACCTATAACGTTCGTCTCAAACATTTCGCAATGATGTCACTTTGTGACCGTCGTGTATTGTTAAATATATTGTTTTTAAAAAAAATAATTTCTGGTGCCGTAGATTGTAATAACCTACTTCAGTGCATTAATCTTAACATCCCATGCAACTATCCACGCCATCCTATTACTAAAATCTTTTACATCCCTGCCAGTAGAACAAACCTCTTAAAAAATTCGCCTATATCAAAAATTTGCGCCGAATACAACCGGGTATGTGTATTTGTTGACATTGACATTTTTCATGACTCATGCATTAGTTTGAGAAAGAAGTTATCTGTGTACCTGCTCTCTAAGTAGGTTCCTAAAATTTCTTAAAATTTTGTAAAATTATTTTGATAATCTGTGTACTATTTTTGTGCTTTTTTTTGTTTTCTAATATTCGTATTTATAATAACATGTCTTAGATTTTAAGAGAATGTCGTACACGTCTTTGTTGGCGTACATACCAGGCCTTTGTTTTATGTAAGATTTGCACACAAATGTATTGTGTGTTATGCTGTTGATGTGTCATAATAAATAAATAAAAAAAAATAAAAAAAAAACCCGGGTTGCTATGGGTCTATATGTATGCTCGTGGGTCTCATAACCCACGGTCATTAAAAATATTTCTCTGGTCCATTTCTTTGTTTTTGTTGTTACTCCATTAACGTTGCAGAATTTTTTCTGGTATTAAATATTTCTTTATTATTTAATTATTTATGTACATACAACAAGATACAAATGTTCGGACAGGAAAATATATTAAAAAGGCAAACTCAGTGAGTACATTACTATTACTAATAAATAAATAATATGAACAATGTTGTGTAATTTATACTAAATAGTACTAAAATTAATAATATACATATGAAAGTTACATAATTAAGTTATAGTTGGTTTGGTGAAGGAGTGGGCCGGATGGCGTCCCACATATTGTGCTGAAGACGTGTGCTCCGGAGTTGGCACCGGTTTCAACATGTCTTTTCCAGTACTCCTACTCCCTTGGCATAGTCCCGAAATCAGCCCTCATGCACCCGATTCCTAAAAAAGGTAACCGCTCTGACCGCTATAGGCCTATCGCCATCACCTCCTTTTTCTCTAAAATAATGGAATCCATTATTAACAGCCAGCTCATGCGGTATCTTGAGGATCACCAGCTGGTTAGTGACCGCCAGTATAGTTTCCGTCGCGGTCGCTTGGTTAGTGATCTTCTGGATTACCTAACTCATAAGTGGATGGAGGCAGTAGAGTCCAAGGGGGAGGCGTTGCCGTTAGTTCGGACATAGCGTAGGCCTTTGATCGGGTTTGGCATAAAGCGCTTTTTACGAAGCTTCCTCCCAATAGCCTTCCCGAGAAACTGTGCAATTTGATAACCAGTTTTCTTGCTGATCGGAGCATCAAGATCGTAGTAGATGGTGCATGCTTCGATTACAAGGCCATTAACGCGCGTGTTACACAAGGCTGTGCTATCACCAACGCTGTTTCTTCTGCATATCAATGACATGTTGCAAACCGGTATCATTCATTGCTATGCAAATGACAGCATTGGTGATGCTCTATATACCGGCCCAGATAATATTTATCGGGAAAACGTCGCAGAGTACCGGGACTAACTTGTGCCTGAAGTCGAAACTTTGTTGAACAAAGTCTTGGACTGAGGGCGACTAAATCTAGTCCAGTTTAATCCCCAAAAGACACAAGTTTGCGTGTTTACAGCTAAAAAAAGCCCCTTCGTCGTATCTCCTCAGTTTCAGGAAACTCCCCTTGTTGCCTCAGCTGGTATTAGAATCCTCGGCCTTGACATATCGAGTGACATGCAGTTTCGTGGTCACTTGGAAGAGGAGGCGAGATTGGCCTCTAAAAAGCTTGGCGTGCTCAGAAGAGCGGGACAGTATTTCATGTCGGCTCACCGCCTGCAACTTAAGAAGGCACAGGTTTGGCCGCACATGGAATACTGTTCCTATCTTTGGGCCGGGGCTCTCCTGTGCCAGCTCCTACCATTTGATCGCATCCAACGCAGAGCTGTTCGAATCGTCGGCGACCAAGGTCTTTCCGATCGGCTTGACTCACTGGCACTGCGAAGAGATGTTGTCATCCCTTTGCGTATTTTATCGCATCTACCACTGGGAGTACTCTGAGGAATTGTTTGGACTAATTCCAACCGCACAATTTCAGCATCGCACATGGCGACAAAACTCGCGATACCATCCATACCATCCGGATGACTGGCGGTCCACCACCGTGCGATTTAAAGAAAGTTTTCTTCCTCGCACAACTTCTTTGTTAAATTGACTACGGATTTTTCCGGACCGATACGACTTAGGGACCTTTAATAAAAGAGCCTACTCCTTTTTAAAAGGCCGACAACGCATTTGCAATTACCCTGGTATTGCAGTTGATCATTGGCGGCAGTAATCACTTACCATCACGTGAGCTATTTGCTCGTTTGCTCCCTCTCTTATAAAAAAAGTTACGTAATATAATACATGTAAACTAATACCAATGCAATAAAATAAAATATACAAATTAATAATTAATTACTTTTTACATGTCTCTTAAATGCCAATCGGAACCTCTTAAATAAGACGGCAATGAGTACTAACCGCATAGACAGAAAAGGAATAGAGGAGTAAAAGCCGATATTAAGGACGGAAAGTTCAGAAGATTTTTAACAAGGGATATCTGCCTGGTTCATGCGGAGGAAGCGTGAAAGAAAATCTGCTTCTAAGGTACGGATTGTGCTGGATGTTATAAAAGAGACATAACAATCGAGTTACAAAGTCAAATTGGGAGCCAACTGAGATGCTTACGAAACTTAGATATTCGGTCAAACTTCCTAAGTCCAAATATGAAACGGATGCACTGATTTTGCAAGCGCTTGAGTTTATCAAGGACCTCTTCTAACATACAAATAACAAGCATCAGAGTAATCAAGCAGTGATAGGATAACAGTGAGCGCGAGTGTTATTTTGGCTTTTAGGGGTAAGACATTTAAGTGAATGCAAGTTAAAATAAACCTTACAGCTAACCTCAGCGATATGCGTGGACCGTAATAAATGGTCATGAAATATGACGTCTAAGTTTTTGACAGTATCAGCAAAGGTTACAGAAACGCCGATAAAATAAACTGAAGCTGATGTAATTTCTAATTGTTTACACAAAGCCTGTTTATGATTTCTCATAATTTGATATTATTTATTTTTTCTTTTTTTAAATACCTTTACTGTATAGTGGAGGCGGTTTTCAAACATAAACTGCAAAAGGACAAAAATCCAGACCCGGAAGAATTAAATTACAAATAATTGTTCCGCGCGGAATTCGAATCCGCCCCCCCCCCCCCCCCCCGTGCTTCAACTTATCGCAAAGGCACTGCACCACGGAGCAGTCAAATAAGATCCTCCTTGATTTGCGTTATGTGTGGAAGCAATGGAGATCATGTTTTGAAATTTGATTAGTTAAAAAGCGTGTACTCCAAATATAACACGATGAGAGTTAAGGATTAATAGTCAAGATCAAGTCAAGGGTACGCATGAGCTCGTGGCTCTAACACGTATAGAAAATAAAATATTTTTTCCCTTATTCCTTGGAATCCCTAAAAATAAACTGTAAAAATCTTATCACTACACGAAATGGCAATATAGTTCTGCTCACTTATTTTGTAGGTCAACATAACAATGAAAACTTTATAATTTAAATGCGTGGTGCCTACATACATAATGGACGTACTGCTCGTATAATTTAAAAAAAGTTTTTGCAACAGTTTTTTTTTTTGTCTTTAAACGCTTGTAGCTTTTTACATTGATTTATATATTACACTAGATAAATAACAACCGCGCCAAAGCGTTCCCACTGCACATATGGCCACAGCCATATGCCTAGCTGACGTCAGTTCATTGTTCAATGTGACGCCGACAGAGTTGAGCCGCGACAAAAAATGGGTAAATGCGTAGTGAAAGAATGCTATTGGTCACAAAAACGTAACAAATCAAGCGGAATCACTTTCAACACATAATGTTTAATTCTTCTTTTCATATAAACATTAAAAACCTCAAATAATTAAATAAAACTAACGAATATTGCCATTTAGGTTCAATGTTGCCACTTTTCCGCATTTGTGATCATCCTACATTAATGGGAGACTATATAATTAATGGACTAAGTTAATTTGTTACTTCTGATTTTGAATATTTTGGAAATTATAATAAAAACTACGTTTTAACTTTCATACAAAATAATTATTCTTATTTTAATTTATTCATGAATTATCTATTAAATATATTTTATTACCAATTTATATCAATTATAATTTCATATAAATTTTATATTAATTATATTTTATTACCTATTTTATATTGTTTGATTCATTAGTACAATAAAAATACTTATAAAAATATGTTTTATTTCATCATTATGTTTACTTCTATTCATCTGATAAGCTTTGTATCCTTTTTTTCCAAGGGGACGTAATAAAGATTTTAAAATAAAATATACTTTTTTAATTTAAAAACAATTAACTGCAGCTTAAAAAAAACTCATTTTTATTGCGTATTTTATGTAAAATTTTATATAGTAAGACGGCAAATATAACTAAGGCAATTACAAAATAATAATAATAATTCGGCCACCAGAAAGAGTTTGTGCCACTGACCTTGAGTGTATGTATTTTTCGATCACGTTTGTCTCACCCACTAACAAGTAGCCTTCAATCATTGAAAGGTGGTTAATTTACAGATATACTTTATTATGTTGTTATGGATGTTAGACAGTCTGCAGGCCCATTATGAAGGGACCCAACTTGGGCAGAGCTACTTAAGTGTGAGTCAAACCAAGACGCAGAAGGGACTGCTGAAAGTAGTCATTGAAAATACGAGAGGGACGGAGGGTTGACTTCATTTGATGCGACATCTACAACTTAATGTTTGGGTTCGGTGTGCCTCACCATTCGGTGATCACGGCCAGTTTTCACCCTCGCGTTCACTTTGACATCACTAAACAATTGCCATCTTGTCGTTATAATGAAGTCAATCTCATTTTTTTTCGAACCGTTGGGGCTCTACCAGGTCCACTTTCCATGCGGCCGCTTCTTGATGAGAGAATTCATCATAAAGAATCCCTCTTTCTTCATAAAGTCCGCGAGCTACTGGCCCATTGGTTTCCGCTGCCTTATTACGAATTTACCTACTATTAGTTAACCGTTTTCCTTAGTTTTGCGTAGAAGTCCCCATTTACGACGTAGATTGAGGAGGAATTTATGGCTTTAGATATATCCTCATAAATTTCGTTCACCACCTTATCGGGATGTGCTGAGGTTGCTGCCTAAACGTGTATAAGGTACGCAAATTTCGCTAAACGAGTTCTTGGAAGTAAATCCTTGGACGTGTACTGTAATTCTAAAAACAAATCAGTTCTAACGAAAACAATAGTGCATTAACAAAAATTATGCATTATTTTGCTCCGTATATAATAAATATATTCGTCTACAATTTGCTTTGTACGCCCTATATCCAAGAGTAGATGAGACATCTGCGTAAATAATATCTCAAAAGAAAGGGCAATAACTAATCATGTTTTTAAAAGAGTTTGAATAACAAAACTATTTTATTTATTTTTTACGATGGCATAATTTCTAATAAATTCATTTTTCAATATTTTTGGTTTCTTAAATTTAATTATTCGTAGAATGTTTTTTTGATGATGAAGATACTAGTAAATTATTTTTGTTTGAGTCATAACGCATAACATAAATATAAATAATAAAATAACTACTGTTAATGCTGTTAGCAATTTATTAAAAAAAGGGTTTTATTGTTAAAAACCTTACAAATTTAACTAAAAAACGAGCAAACTTCGTCAAAGACGAGTTAAGCGAAATATGTTCCTAATGGTTTAAGGTATCATCCCCTTCAGGCTATTCACCCATCTTCCAAAAATCCTGTATTTCAATAATTTGCATTATAAACGATGTAAAGTATTTCCATGTCTTCGCTAGAGTTATCGCTTCGTAGATCTTTGATAATTAACTAAAACAGTTTAGAAATTTCATAAAGCTGACGTAAAAACTTCTCAAAAATAGCGAAATCTTAACAAACACGCATAAAATATCTTACTTTCACAATAATAATAATCATCATCATTACAGCCCTTCACAACTCTACTGTTCACTGCTGAATATATGCCTCCCCCAATAATATGCCACAAAGCACGGTTCTGAGCCACCTACATCCATCGATTTCCTGCATGTCCTTCCAGGTCGCCATCTAGTGGTAAGGATGCCCTACACTTCGCGTAACGGTACGAGGCTGCCACACAAGAACCTTTTTTCCCCATCGGTAATCGGTTGTATGTTGGGTTGAAGCCTCCCATCTACACCGTATAATAGGTTTTGGAGGAATACATGGATCTAGAGATATCCTCATACATTGCCTCCACCTCCTCATTGGCATGTGCCAAGATTGGTGCGTAAACCTGTATGACCTTCAGCGAATACCGCTTGGTGATTCTCGGTAAAAGGTACGCAAACCTCTTCGACTCACTTCTAATTATTACAACTTTGTTAACGAGAGACTTGTGGACGATAAAGCCGACACATCCTAGGAACAGATGGTCGCCCTCCGGGTGATAGAACATGTTACCGGATTCGAAGATTACCGTGTCATCCCCCTCTCTTCGGACCTCAGATAATCCTATAATATCCCTGTGAAACCTGTCTATCTCTTCTTCCAGCTCCAGGATCTTCTGGTCAGTCCTCAGGGTGCGTACGTTATATGTCGGCAGGTCAAGTCACCTTAGGTGGCAGCCGAACCTCCACCGGAGAATCTAAGCACCCCCTGTCTCGCCGTTACCGTGCTTGCCACCGTAGCCTGGAATAGCTGGGCTTTCGGGGACTGGGGTCCGTTTATTTGTGTTTCTGCTCATGAGGGGTATATTCCTATAGTTGCCACACTTGGCAACCGCCATTATTGCATTTTGCTGTTATCATAAAGATGCTACTGCCCATCTTCTGCCCAAGTTTCCGTCTGTCGCCTCTTGGATACCCTCGGGAAGATATAAGGTAGTAGGTATTCTTACCCGCCACTACACCCAACAATAATAATGTATTGGAACATGTTTACTACTTCATATGTTTTATAAAAATCTACAAGCTAAACTATGATTGAAATTCATCTCGTTACCAGGAAAACCATCGTAATATAGACTGGAGATATTGTTATATTACAAGCTGAAAATTTAGCTACGTAAATACTCGTAATTCAAATTTATCTGAAATGTAGGATTTAAAAACCGAACAATAATTCTAATTCGATTCTAAAGCAACTATAATAGTGATATTATTATATTATTATAATTCTATCTGCATTACTTACTTTAAACATATTTCGATATGCTTTGCTTTTCACCCGAATGCGAGGAAAGGATTGTGTTTTTGCACGTATCTTCTATGTATGTTTATTTGTTTGTAACTTTTTATTGGTTATAAAAAATATAATGGTATCTTCCAAACGGCTTGAGGGATTTCGGTAGTTAAGCTATCGTTATATTCATCTTAAAACCCAAGTGCATTACCATAATAACCCAAGATAGCTGTTGGCAAAAATAATGACGGATTTTTAGTACAAAATAGTAATTATAATGATTTCTTATATTTACGCGAACATTGCACATGATTAAAACTACTTTTACGGATTTTATCACGTTTATTTTTACTTTTTATTTTTAATTCCCGACGTTTCGGGCGCTTTCCAGCACCCATGGTCACGGGGGACTGAGATGACTGACGTCCCGATGTCATTGTTAAACCCGGAGTACCTTCAGCTTTTTTAATTATTGTTTATGGTCCGATCTATGCAAAATGAACTATGTCTTGAGTTCTTGCAGTGGTATGCTTGGGTTTAGTTTTAATTTTATTGATTATAGGATCCCAAGCAGGTGGTAGTACCCAGCCTCCTTCTCTATTGAAATGACGGATGTTTTTTAAGTGCAAAATAGTAATTAGTTGATAAAAAATATAACCAAACCTATCGTGTAGAGTATCAAAATAAATGTAATTAAAAGGGGATTACAAATATATATAAGCTTAAAAAGCGGAAGCATATCTGAAATGTCAGGTAGCATTAAAATATGTAGAGTGAACGGAGACTATAACTACACT
Source organism: Parnassius apollo (assembly GCA_907164705.1). Lineage (NCBI taxonomy): Eukaryota > Metazoa > Arthropoda > Insecta > Lepidoptera > Papilionidae > Parnassius > Parnassius apollo. The sequence continues at coordinate 8,183,106 of CAJQZP010000644.1, forward strand.
AGACTAAAGATAACGTTTTAATATAAAGATATTCATCTTTAGTTTAAAAATGGTTTCGTCTATTTACATTAATTTTTGTGATTTACAGGTGGATTCAAATAAAAAAAATCTCTATGCAGTTTTTGCAACTTTTCTATGCAGTTGTGGATTATGATTGTGGATACAAATGGAAGGGGCTTCAAAAATTAGCTTTATATTCATCAATTTCAAAATAGAATTTCCATTTCAAAATTTTTAAACTTCTTTAATCCTAGATAGCAGCTACTGTATAATACTTTTAAGCTAGTTTTCAAGCTCCGGTACGTAACATGTTTGGTGTAAACAACCATTAGCGGTTATTTATTGCAAGCAAACAACGTCGAATGAGTAAACCGATTAGAGATAAGCAAAAACATAATAAGAAGTGCTTATTTCAATATTTCATTCATTCATTCATTCATTCGTGACAGCCTATCAAAAACTTTCTGCTGATTATCGGTTGCCTAATAATGCAGATATTTACCACAATTGTCACGTTTATGTATATGGTTGTATATGAGTTGCTATTAAGAAGGTGCTGCTACACTCTTTTATCTATATATTTTATCACCCCGTGAAAGTTGTAAGGGTAGTGGATTTAGTGAGGCTATGTTTATGTTAATGATATAATGATATATCACGGCATTCCGTCATGTGTGTGTGTTGTAAGAGATGACTATATACTTATAAATAAATCTTATCACTTCCAATATAGGGTGGTGTACCCATCTCATGATCGTTGTTCTACCACGCACACACAAACAAGAATTTTTTCCTTATATTGTATACGCGTATTACACACATAGATCACATATGGATACATCTGGCTAATATAATAAATACTATACCATTCCAGTGAACGTTTAAAATTCAGTGAACGTAACATATAACCCATTAACTTTACACTATATCTATCAAAAAACAAATTTTCCAAATACGAGATAGCTTTGCAACGTAAGAACAGTGGAACTTAACAAATTCAAACATTTGTTGCATTTATTGTTTTGTGAAATAAGCAACTTGTTATAACAAAAAAAAATTGCGTCTTAAATATGAATCTCAAATTAACATTTAAGGAACAGTTCCTAGTTCAGCTGTGGATTTGTTAAGGGCTCTTATGATGATGGTGATGAAATTTTTTAATCTTAAATAAAAAATTCTAAAATATATTAGGTAAAATAAATATTTTGCATGAATATTACTGAAATAGCGCTTTATCTTCGATATGGCTTGGCACAAAGCGCTTCTTTCAAAGCTTCCTTCCTATGGTTTTCAGAGAAATTGTGAAATTGGATCACGAGTTTTCTTGCAGATCGGAACATCAAGTCAAAACTCGGGATATCGTCCATACCATCCGGATGATTGGCGATCCACCAATGTGGCTGTGTGACTTTTCTTCTTCGCACAACTTCCTTGTGAAATTGATAACCACCAACGATTTTTCCGGACCGAAACGACTTAGCGCGTTCAAGATAAGAGCTTAGTCTATTTTGAAAATGTATGTTTACATCTTAGAGTATTTAACACTGTAATAAATACTCTAAGGCTTAAATAATACAGCAACCATGGTCACGGGTGGTTCAACATCATTTCATATAACATTGGGATGTCGAACACCTGTCCCTTCCGTGACCGTGGTTGCTGTAAAGTGCTTTTTAAATTTGTAGTGTACCCGTAAATAAAACTAAGAAATCTAAACATAATAAATCAATATGGAAACCTATGTTACATCAGAGGTAAAAACCAACTAAAAACTAAAACAAAAAACCGGTTATTTAAGTTTTCTTTATACCTTCATGGTTTTTACAGAATTCTTATCTTTATTTTCGAATTCGAATCAGCTCACATGGCACCATTAACAACAAAAAAGTACAACATTGAGATTATCACTAACATACAAAGTACCACATCGACATGTATCAGGGCAAGTAATTTACTTAGATAAATAAAACTTTTTTGCGGACTAGATGAATTTGCCACCATATTTGCTCAAAGTGATATCATTTGCCTAGGTGGTAAATGAAATTATTAATAACAGTTTTTCGAGGGTAGGTGCAAAACAGATAGCTGAAATTATCTCTCGTATTTAATTTACATTTAAAACTAAGTATAATTAACTTAACTGTTTAGTTTTTTACTCCAGTTTTTAAAAATAAATTTTAGCATTGTTATCACTTATAGGAATGTGCATTAAAATTAGTTCAAAAAACTTATATTCATCTTCCCTCCATAACATCTGTCACACTAAATAAAAATTACTTCTCTCCTCGGTTAATTCACTTTACTACAATGGCAAATGTCTTTGAAGTTGTGAATATCCAAAAGGAATTGGAAGGAAGCTTGACCCGGAAGATGGTGGAGGGTGGCCTAAGATGGAATGCCTTGATTCCAGTAAAAAGGGTCTCCGGTTCTCTACATTCACCATACGGAACACAGCAGCAATACACTGCTATTTTACGCTGGTATTCTGTGAGAGCGTGGTCCTGCCCCGGTCAAGCTGACCCATTCGTGCTGCAGTTATAATATAGCTGTAGCGTGGCTCTACCACGTATAGTTAAAAATGACAGATTGAGATTTTTTAAATTAATATTTTTCTTCACCATTTGCCTATGTTACTTATTCTGAACCTTCCCTGCAAATTTGGCCAACTCTTGCAATATAACCCTGAATAGTACTCGTATATCTTACTTTTTTCTCTCCTTTTACACGGTTCGATAGAAAGTAGAGTAGCAAGTACCTGTGTATGATAAAACCAACACTATAAAGAAGACAAACACTAGTAGAATAAAAATAAACATTTGGTAAATCCAAATGTGCATGCCTGAAACGCTCATGTTGTACGTCAATTTTTTAAAGTACAAGTTGTTTTTAAAGTATTGTTTTTAAAAAGTATTTTAAATACACACAAATAATCTTGTTACTATTACTTCTAATTTTTCGATAATTTTATATCAATGTAAATAAAAAAAGTTTGGAAAATCCAAAAGCGCACGACTCATAATGCTCATATGATCGTGAAAAAATGTAAAAAAAAAATCAACAATATAGAATTTTTTTTAAATTTTACTGTGTTATTATTATTGATATTTAATTATTTTATTACTGTTTATTGAAAAAAAAACCATTTAACAGAATTGTTTTAATACAATCAGAAATCAACTTTAATATTACTTTAATTTTTAGGTATTTGTACTTATGCATTATCGTAAAAACTATTTTTTTTACCTGACTCGTTAATAATTTTCTTTTCTCATCAACCTTATTTCGTTTTATAAATATATAAAGCCTATGTAATTTTAGCGAAACAATATATGATGAAAATCCGTGATTATAATAATAATATCTTAATTTTGTATCAAACATTTCGTTTTTGGAATATTTCGTATTTCTGCAGCGATCGATATTTTTCATCAGGAGCCGCTGTAAACAAACGATACAGTAACCCACTCACGACGGCGGTCAAGCCCGGATTGAGTCAAAGTGTATCTGTATTTGGTAAATTATATTATTACAAATCTTCTTAATAACCGAAAATTTTAGATTATCTCAATCGAAAGTAATTAATTATAACTAAACAAAACAAAACTCGCTGTAAATATAACAGAACGCGAGTAACCCGGGTTCGATCCCCGCCGGCACCAATGAAATTGTTAATTGCAATTTTAAGTGCTGATTTACCACGTGCTCGGCGGTGAAGGAAAACATCGTGAGGAAACCTGCATGTCTGAGGAATAAAAAAAAATTATTTCGAAGACATGTGAAGTTCGCCAACACGCATTAGGGCAGCGCGGCGGACACTTCCTTGCCCTAAAACCCTCTCAGAAATGAGGGGAGGCCTGTGCCCAACAGTGGGACGTATATCGGCTGTAACTTTACTTTTTACATTAAACAAAACAAAATTTTATTCGCTAAATATAGGTCTCGTATAAAGTCATGTTTATATACGCAGTGAGTTCCGAGACTACTATAAGTTTTACAGACCGATTTAAAGAAATCTTTAACATTACAATAAAGAATGATAATAATACAAGTGAACTTAAAAATTATGATAAGTTATTGTTACTCATTAATTCATGTTTTCAAATTAAATACATTTTTATTTTATTTATTATTTGATTTCATCCTAATAAAACATCCTTGAAAACTAATTAGGGATAAATGCTATACTTATTCCAACGAATTCAAATTCAGCGCTCTGTGAGTGATTTACCACGTTCTGGGAGGCTAACTTCAGGAATACCAAAGGACAACAAGATCCTTTAATGTCAACTCGAAGGCGGTCCTAGCAGTTTGAATGACCCGAACCTCGCTCCAGAAGATTTAGCGGATTTTACATACCTATCCGTATGAAATACAACCAGTGCATGGACTGATGCCAGCAGATTATTTAACTCAATTTGGCATAATATGCGGTCTAGATTCATGAATTGGCAAGAAGTTGGTTTCATTCAAAACCTCATCATGGGCGACGAGCCTTAACAGACCGCTACGCTAACCTGACTTAACTGCTCCGGATTTCTTTCTGTGGGGATGTTTGAAAGATAAAAATCTTCATTGAAATAAAACTATTTTTTATGGAATTTATCAAATTACTAAAAATCTTCATCTTAAGAAACATTACGACAGGCGATGAATCATGCCTTAGAATGAGTGCATCGGTTTAACAGCAAAATGGTAGTTATTTAAGGGATGTTATTTTCAAAAGTATATAAAATTATTTTCCACGAAGTGTGTTTTTGTTTATGAAACAATAATTGTAAATTATTAAGAAATGAAAAGATACGAGAAGATACTCGTACTCCATTCCAAAATGGTATTGGGCCACCCTTTTGTATTAAAACACTTACTTGCGAATGTACAAAAGCATGAAATTGTCCTAGCATGTTACTTGAACAACTCGTTAACGGTTAACAGATGGTGTGAATCTAATTCCTTGAAATAATTCAGGAACGGGAGTGCAAATAATGGAAGTGATTAATCTCAACATAATTTAAATTAGAAGGAAATGTACATTATATATTTAAATAACCTATATATTATATATATATCTAATATTGATTTTAATACGTCGGGTTTCTTCGTATTTTATTTGTATAAAATTTAAGAAACATCTCTTTGTTTGTATTGTTTGCACCTGGCTGGTTATTATCCAATATGTATAGATAATATCAATACATATCGGACTTGAACACTTAAAATAAAAAGCAAAACAAAAACACTTTCCAGCCATTTTTACAGTTTTTCTGTCCGCCATAGTAATTGAAACTAACTAAGAAATTCGACACATTCTGAAGTTGAAGTTTTATTACAAAAAAGGGAAAAATGCGACTCAAGCCACGAAACACCGAAAAGACTTTTATGAACCTAACTGCATGTTAGTAAGAGCAGGCAGGCAGAGTAGGATAGCACAAATTTGGTTTAGCGTTTTCAGTTCGGGAATTTTGATGTCAAAGATACAGCTCATTTTGGTCACCCTCATTCTGATAAATTCAATTTGCTGAAGAAAGTAGTTACGACATAGCCGAGGAATTGAGTAAAACAGTTTTACCACACAAATCATTTCTTATTGATTAAAAACTAAAAAAATACATGTAAAAGATTCATAAATCTATTTGATCTTACAAGATTATAGCGTTCATTATTTTAAACTAAATATGGATAAGAAAGTAGTATTTTACAACAAAAAAAGCTAATACTGTAACTTAATGCTGATACTAATCAAAAGTAATGAACTTTCTGTGTATTTGTAGTCTATTTATCCTAAAAATAACAATATTCTTGTATAATGATTTCTTATATTTGCGAAAACACTATACGCATAGAATAAAACTACTTTTACGGATTTTATCGCGTTTAGTTCACTTAATTTTAATATCCGACGTTTCGGGTGCTTTCCAGCACCCATGTTAAATGGGGGACAGGTTATTGACGTCCCGATGTCAGAGTAAACCCGAAGAATCTTCAGCTTTTTAATTATTACATTTGGCCCGTACTACGCAGAATGAACTTAATGTATCTTGAAGTCTTGCAGTGGTATGCTTGAGATTAATTTTATTTTTATTAATTAGAGGATCCCAAGCAAGTGGTACTAAGCCTCCTCACGTATCATCCTTGACAGTAATCGATGTTCTTTCGCAAGGATTTATGGTCTATCAAATGTGATATAATGGCGGAGCCATTTAGGATATAATCACAAACGGCAGAAAATGCAGTAAGTTTGTCAGATTTTTTTATAGGATAGGGTGACAAACTACCACACAGTCCACCTGATGGTAAGTGGTTGCTGCGGCCCATAGACATTTACATCTATCCTCAATTACACATCAAAATGCAGATGCGTTGTCACCCGTGAGGACTAAGATGGAATGCCTCGTTTCCAGTGAAACGGATCTCTACACTCACCATACGAAACACAGCAGCATTAAGCTATTATTTTACGCTGGTATTCTGCGAGAGCATGCCCCCCCCCCCCCCCCCCGGTCGAGCCGACCCATTCGTGGTACACCTATACTACTAATATAACTGCAGCATGACTCTACAACGTATATATGGTAAAATTGTGAAAGTATCGTCTACGCAATGCATGAGCAGCATGAGGGCTTTCTCCTCAAAGTCCTCCATGAATTTATCTGCGACAATGTGTGAAGCAGGTGAGCCCATCGTAACACCATTTACTTGCTTATTAAACTCTTCCTTCCACAAATGATAGCCGGATATAAGGCAATATTGAGTAATACTGCAAATTCTGCTGGCATGTTATTTTCCTTTAGTGTCCTAATGACAATTGAAATACAGCCTTTAACAGGTAGGCCAATAAATAGAGACTGAATATCAGAACTTACCATGATTTCACTGTGAGTAAGATGTTGGTCTTTTATCTCACTGACAAAATCCATATAGAAAAAGACCCATATAAACCGATACTTAAATAGTGTACTTAAATATCGGTTATCCTTCACAGTTAGCTACCGCGGGCAAATCTTTGTTACAGAGAGCAACCTTTTCCTTTTTTTAACCTGTAAAAGCAAACACCTGGCCACCGAGTTTCAACACAATAAGCAGGTTCTGCGAGACAACAAGCTTCAGCTCCCGCACCTACGTGTAAATCCGTAAAAGTAGTTTTATTCAGTATTCTTTTGGATTAAAGTTGTGAAGATATAATTTTCTTTCATAACAAGTTCTAACTTTTTCATGAAGTTAATTTAAATATGTATGCTTAGCGAATCGAAAGTAACATCTGCCACATATAATATAGATACTTTTAACGGATGTTTTTTAAATTTTGAGTCCTGAATATATAATAATAATGATCTTATTTCATTCAAACACTAAATGTGTTTCGATTTTTCCTCATCCATAGGAATTTGCAATTATCAAATACGCGACAATCTAGTGAGTATACTTATTAGATGATCTAAATGTTTACCTAAGATCGTTTTTTTTACTTAATGCTGTTTTTATAAAAACAAAACTTAGGTTGATAAGGAATATACTTTAAGCCACTCGAATGTCGGGGTCATTTTGGCCAATATGGCGCGTCTGTAGAGCACTTTCCGAATTACTAAGTAAGTATATAACAAGTATACTAAGTATATATGTATATATATATAAGTAAAGTAAAGTAAAGTTACAGCCTATATACGTCCTACTGATGGGCACAAGCCTCCTCTCATTTCTGAGAGGGTATTAGGGCAAGGAAGTGTCCACCGCGCTGCCCTAATGCGTGTTGGCGGACTTCACAAGTCTTCGAATTTTTTTTTCTTATTTCTCAGACATGCAGGTTTCCTCACGATGTTTTCCTTCACCGCTGAGCACGTGGTAAATTAGCGCTTAAAATTGCAATTAACAATTTCATTGGTGTCAGCGGGGATCGAACCCGGTTTGCTCGCGTACTGTGCAATTTACAGCGAGCGCTAACCATCTGAGCTACCACGGCTCATATATATATATATATATATATATATATATATATATAAATATATAATCATATATATATGTTATATATATCTATAAGTATATATATAAATAGTTTGCTATCACTCGACGCCATATTATGGCGTTTGACAGATGCGCATATTATTTGAGATGCCAGAATATGGCGTTTGGACATCAGATGGGTTAGAATACTTGAAGCTTCTAGAAATAACGATTCCTACGTGTGATCAGTAACTATTATTGCAGACGAGCTTTTCTTTATAAAATTTCCCAAAACTACCCGTATTTTTCTAGTTTAGAAGAAACATATTTGGCGATGAAGTTCCATTGCCGTGTAATCCCCTGTTTCTTATTTTGTTATCATGTATCTTACATACTTACTAGATGCTTCATTGCTTTATTATTTTTCTCCCCGTTCTACTTAATGACTCTACTTCTTACATTACTTATTTACCTAATCACATATTTTTTATTTCTTTTGCAATCTGTTGTTTGTGATCAATTTTTTAGCTTTTCTTTGTTTTACTTTTACGTTTTATTTTCAATATCTGGACTACTCAAATATTTTATCATAGTTTGAATTTAAACATGAAAGTTTATCAAACTCATATTCAGATTGTTGTTGAAAAAAAACTAAACGTTGGTTAAAAAAATCTACACGTTGATTAAAAAAAGCTAATGGCGTAGCCCTTGGTGTTTAGCTATTAATTTCATATTAGGAAAGGTTACCTTGCGTAGGCACATTCTAATCATAAATAATGTTTTGACGTTTATATTATTATCATTATTATTATTTTTTAAACTCTTGAGGTTCATTTTCTCTTTTTATAGTAACTTAAGGTTAAAATATTATCAAATGACAGATGAATGTCATCAATAATTGTAAAATAATAAGTGCAAAATTGGTTAAAAGGATTTTATAAATTAAAAATATAGATTTCAGTTGCTTAGTATAATCTCCTTACTTGGCTTTTTAATAAGTAAAATTAGATTTTTCTAAAAAAATGTTACTGTACAGTTTTAAATCACGGTCTAATTTCTTACATAATTTGCGTGTAGGTAATATAATTCCCCTGAAATTAATAAACGTTAACATGTTAATATTGTTTTTGAAAAGTTGATTTATAAACATTCGTTGAAACTCATTTATCACTCCATAACGTACTGAAGTAAATACCGTGAATTGTTTCTACTATACCAAGTGTAAATATGAACAAGCGGTACAAAATTTAACTGTTAAAATAATGAAAATTATTAGGTTTAAATATCGTTTTTATAGCATTATTAAAACTGTTGAATTTATTTTTACATTCGTAATTTTCTGGAGTGTTTGTTTTACTGTGCTTTTCTAACAAATCTTTAATAATTGACCACGCGAACATTTTCTTACTTTTGATTGTTATCACTGTTACTTAAGATAAATACGTAAATTTAACAAACTAAATACGAAGCTTATAATAAAATATAATATTTAAATTAATCGTAATTATAACACTTTAGTGAGTTTCAGATTATCTCACGCATACTGGTGTAAGGGTACTGGCGCAGTACGTGGAACGTGACCGTCTATACTGTTCATGTAACTTCATCAGTATAGAAAGTCACTTTGCTTAAAATGATGTTCTTTGTAACATTGTACAAGTTTGTATCTTCAAAACTATTTGATATTTTACAACAAATATTACAAGAACGCAAACTATAGGTTAATTTAAGACGTTCTATGTAAAAAACCGTTTTTTTTAATTTGTTTGCACCAGTTTACGTAGGACCATCTATTATTACAGATATTCCCAAGATAATTGTTTGTTTTAAACGCCACGTAAATACCACTCTGTCGAGAACGTTAGCTATATTTTGAGATATAGAACCCAAGTAGCTCAAGCTGCCCACACATCAGCAAACAAGGCCCACTGCTACAAAAATTTACTATTTTTATTATAATTAAATATGGTTATAATTAAAAATGGCTAATTTTAAAGGTTAAACAAATATTTTCTATCTTTTATGAATCAAAAATACAGAAAGTCCTCCAAAGTTCCCTCCCTATCATTGAAGTTTGCAAACCAGTATACTCTATATTATATATATTAGAATACCTTAACCCCTTTCATATCTTCTTTTTCATATTATTTTTAGTGCATGTGTTATTAAGTTTTGGTATGTGTACTTGATCGCTATTTATGATGAGTTTATAACATTACATCTTATATAAGTATAAACATAATATATTTATAATTACTATTGAGTTGGAACAGTAGAAATTTTATATAATTACTAGCTTTTTATCCGCGGCTTCGCTCTCGTGGGCTTGTTTTAGAAAAATCGATAATACCAGATAATACTATTTCATATTAAATTAGAAAAACTGGATCACTTGTAGAGACATGCAGGTATCTGTGTCTATATTTGCAATATTATAGGCTACAGAAACACAAGTTAGTTTATCAGAATCGCATAAATACTTATCATACGTCAATCAACACCTTTTTATATCGGACACGCTTTCCAATGTATCTTTATGAAGGGAAAATTGTCCTGGAATCGGAAACGCGTTATTTACGTAGTGTAATATAGGAAAGGTGTCAATGAAGGAGACGTGTGGTTGGTACTAAAACTTTAATTAGACTGCTCATTATTCTACCTTAACACTAAAGTATATTAACGTGACAAAAGAATAAAAAAAATATTCTATCTATATATTTTTTATCAATTCTTAAAATAGATCCTTAAGATTATTCTAAAAAAGGTTAATATCATTATGAAAACTATAATCTAAGACTTATCTAGCACGCAAAAATGCATAGTCACAGTAGTATAATTGACATAATCAGGCATAATTATGTGTAACATAAAATTATGTTTTGATTTTCACGAAAATTTACAATATTATTTATTCGTATCCTTAATCATTTTGTTATTATGCCTACCTATTATCTAGTCAGGACAATAATGATAATATATATAAATTACGTGTCACGTAGTTTGTCCGCGATGGGCTCCTGAACTACTCAACCGATTTTAATAAAATTCTCTTAATCTTCATATTCTTTTACATTTCAATATTTTATTTTATTCTTTTTTTTCATATATTTACTTCATTCTTAGTTAACCATTACTTATTTATTTTCCTATTTTATCCATAACTAGTACTTTAGCTATTCATTACACATGTATGTCATTTCTTTCACGTACACGGCTCGCGTATATACATGATCAAGAAAATTACCAATATCATTTAATTCACTTCTTTACATTTCAGCTCATGTAACTCATTATTTAATTGTACCATAACTTTCACGTACACGGCTCGCGTACATACATGATCAAGATAGTGGACAATATTCCTATACAATTCTTAATAAATTATCATTTACCTCATTAATATACATTAAAACTTATTCCGCATTTAATCGTGTCCGAACAACCTTAAAAAATTTATCGGCTATTAGGTTTTCCAAACTATCAGCTGATCAGGCTGATTATATGTGGATGTACTAACCTCCGATAATTTTCTTTATCTTACTCTCGCAACTATACATTAACAATATTTTCATTTATAATTATGTACTCCGTAACTTAACTATACATTTAATCACATCTTTTACTTTATATCATAAAATAATCTCGTATAATATTTAGTTACAGTGTCAGTAGATTGAGGTTCACAATATGAGAACAACAAACTTTAAATCAATTAGTTGTGTAAAACATTATATATGTAGTGAGTTTCAAATCGTATTATCCGAAGAAAATATTTTCATAATCTACTCAAATTAGTACTGTTTTCCAAGAAAATAATAAATTGTAATAGTAAAAAGCTTATGATTTAAATATTCAAACAATATAAATCCGAAAATAAATTATTACATTTCACATTAAGATAAACAGAACAAAGAAGTCAATGTTAAGCAACGTAATCATTTTAATTAATATAACAACACACAGATCAAAATACAAACTGTAATACTAACACCGCAAATAATTGGAGACAAGTTTGTTTTAAATTCCAAAGTACGTATAAGGCATCGTTTGCAATTACATCGGACTAGGATGACACGGTGTGATTCACGTATAATTTTAAGATAACTTTTACAATATTTTATAATATGAATGCAAGTAAAATGTACCTTAAAAGGATAGTTTTAAACATTTCCTTAATTTACACAAAAGTTTAGAAGTAGTTACATTGTTAATATTTATGTTACTTTTACATACATCACAAAATGCATTAGCTTTTTTTTTAAAATACTTTTGCTATAAAAATGCTTTTTTTTAAATCACTATAACAGCTATAAACCTCACACAACGGTAGATTAATTTATTTAAACATTATAAAGAACAATTTTAATATTTTAGGTAGGTTATTATATAAATTAATGATTTAATGCCTTCAGAAAAGAAAGAAAAAAAAACAATAATAGCAAATCGGTTATAACTCTTTTCAAAATTGTGTACATTTAAATAAAATTTACTACATAAAAAACACACACAAAATTTATCATCAGTGATATGTTAACTACAAAATATGAAAAATGAATTAATGATAAACAATTGTAAATGTAAATACGTAAAAATGTAATCTTCATATTATTTCATTGATGTTTTGCAGTAGACAGTAATAAAAATAATATAAAACTATAACCGAATAAAATTGAATATAAAATCAAGTGCTAGATTATTGATTAATTTATAATTATTGCATTGTGTTTATTTTTTCAGTAATAGAAATATTTAAAAAAAGCAATTATATCGTGAATTATCTGATAAATACTTTAATCATATTTTAAATACAGAAAATTTTATGCACAACTTTTTTTAAAGCAAAAACAACATTAAAAAATCTCAAATTATTAAAGTTTGAAATGGAATTAAAAATCACGCAGGTGCGAATTTACCTCTCAAATTCTTCTTTATTCTTTTCGGCTCAATTTTCACATCCTTCTGGATAATGCCCGCTAGAATACAACTACTTCTTTCCCTTTTTAAATTAATATGCCGTATCTTGAAATCCACATTTTATTTTCCTCATTCTTTGTTTACTAATTAATATATTAATAATATTCATAGTTTTATTGTCTTCATAGTACTACATATATTTCAATTTTAATTTTGAGTTAAATTCTATTGTGACCACTTCTCGTATCAGTTTTTAGTTTTCTTGTCACATCCGGTAGTATGTCAATTCAATAATTGATTTTTTTATATTGTTTCTTTATAAAAATAATATAATAAATTATATTAATTATAATGTAAATTTATTAATTTATTTATTATTATTTATTTATTATATATTAATTGCAGGCCGCGGCGGTGCGCTGCGACAATGCACGCGCACCGCCTGGCAGAGTCGCCATGTAATATAGGAAAGGTGTCAATGAAGGAGACGTGTGGTTGGTACTAAAACTTTAATTAGACTGCTCATTATTCTACCTTAACACTAAAGTATATTAACGTGGGAGCGCTACACTACAGTAGTATTCATTATTAAAGTTAATATAGTTTTGATATAATAAGGTTTTATTTCATGATCTTTATTAATATTGGTCCCATTGAATATTGATTACCACTATATACATACCAGTATTTTACTTACGTTCGAGTAGACTTCATAATTTTGTAAATGTAGTTCTATTCACGAAGACTGTGTGAGAAGAACTAAATTCATGAACAAGAGTAGAAATCTACATAAGATGGTCGGCAGCGTTTCCTGATCATAGCTTATAATAATAAAAATTGCAGTTAGCAACTCGCATGCCAAGCGTGGCAACTATGGCAAATATCCAACTTTATGGCAGTTTATGGTGGAAATCCAATTGATGAACGGGAGTAGAAATAATATATTAGCCATGTAAAGGCGTCGAAAAGGAAACCATTACCCCATTTCGTCCCGTGGGTGCCTTAAGAGGCGACAGAGGGAAACTGAAACATGAGATGGGTAGCATCTTCTCGATAACAGCGCAATGTAACAAAGAGCTGCGCTTGCCAACCCGCTTGTCAAGCGTGAATACTACTGCAAATACCCGGTCTATTTGTTATAGGCAACGGTGAAAGCCTGTGATCAGCAGTGAAAAGGCCTATTAAAAGTAAAAATGTAGCAGCCTAAATACATCCCCCCACAGGCCACAGCGAGTTTTAGGTCAAAAAGGAGTTGATTAAGTTGACTCCAACTCGGAATGACCGACTTTACATACCTATACCTAAAAATAATTTCCGAAATATTTTTTAACATCTCTGATATGCAGGTTTCCTGGGATGTTTTTCTTCACCACCGAGAACTTTTACGGATTTTATCGCGTTTATTTATGTTATTTTGAATACCCGACGTTTCGGGTGCTTTCCAGCACCGATGGTTATGGGGGACAGGTGACTAACGTCCCGATGTCAAAGTTAACCCGGAGTACTTACGTAGTTTAAGTTTGTGGCCGTGGAAGGAAAAGGGGAGATCTCTCGCCGGGCAAGGCACCGTATGATAGTTCGGAGATGTTCTATATATACTGTTTACGATTCGGAATTTTGATAGCGTGATTTAGGCTTCGTGTTTCGCTTATGGCACGACGACAGCGCCGCCACATCACCCCCCTGCTCAGACCGGAGGTCGATAGTGCAGCCTCGTTGCCGACGAATGTGCAAGTGCCAGGAGATTGCCTTGTAGTCTGCGGTGAGTCGAGAAGAAGGCAAGTAATCTGCGAGAGTGCCGTGAAGCAGAGGCGAGCAGTAAGGCACAAAGCCGTGCCGAACACTGTATAGTGCAGAGAGTAGCTTGAAGGAACAGGAAGCATTAATATTCCAGTGCTGCGATGAACCTTGTGAAGCTAGATGGCTTGCAGGATATGAAGACTTCAGACGATATCTGCTCGGGAGCGAATGGGTGTGGTATTTTATGACGATGATGAAGCTTGAAGTTTCCGAAGGTTGTTGGTTGCGTGTTCAGATCACGTTGGGTGGTCACCACTATGGCCGTGGAAGGAAAAGGGGAGATCTCCCGCCGGGCAAGGTGTTCTGCGCGGGGAGCGGCCAACACTCCATATGATAATTCGGAGATGTTTTATATATACTGTTTATGATTCGGAATTTTGACATTACAAATCCGTGTTTATAATTTGCTATCTTTGATATTTATAGTGCTTTTTCACAGGAGCCTGTTAATTCACTCGTGTGAGCTATGCTACCGGGACTGTCACAAAAATTTTAATAGTTATGTCTGAAAATATGAAAGCTATCTTAATATATGACAAACTGTATTAAAAATATCAAAGTAAAAAAGGCTTCATCAACGGTATCACGAACTATTCCACCAATTATGAACTAAATCTCATAGTGCATTTAATTTTCATTTATACTTTAGAACTGAAAGAATTTGGTGACATATTGCTATGCCGATAGGTAGAAACATAAAATATTCAACTATACTTTTATTTTATATAACGTGAGCATATTATTACATAACACATTACCTTTTAAAGAAAAAGAAGGAGCCTATTTCAAAAAAAAATTTACGAAATGGTTATTTGAAAATTGTTTCTATAGCCTAAAAGAATATTTAGAACGGAAAAATTAGTTTAATGATTTATGTGCTCCACTTAATAGATAGTTTTTGTTTTACCTGTCTACAGTCCCCGAGTCCCAGTAGTCCCCTAGTAAGAAATGATAGGCTAACCGGACCTAAAGGCGGCACCTTGATCTACTACAAAAGGTCCTTGCAATGTGTGCCGATAAATATTCCGCCGCTTACTAACTTAGAAGCGTCGGTCTGTAGGACAGCACTTACGGGCTATCCGCCAATAATAATTGCATCAGCATACCTGTCTCCCTTAAAAAGTATATTAGATTCCGACATATCGGCTCTATTAAACCTAGGCCCTAGCGTATTAATCGCAGGAGACCTAAATAGTAAACACGTTAGCTGGAATTCTAACGTTAACAATACTAACGGAATTATTCTAAGAGACCTCACGGAGAGACTTAACATCGATGTTATCGCTCCCGAGAGTCCAACACGCTATCCTTTTGCAAACAACCAACATCTGGACGTCCTTGATATAGCACTGCTAAAAGACATCCGACTTACTATTAATTCGATAGAGACTATTATCGAGCTAGTCTCAGACCACAGGCCGGTCGTTTTACAACTGGGCCGGCCGGCAGGTGAGGTCCCTCAGACCAAAACTATTGTCGACTGGCGTAAACTTGAGGTCAAACTTAAGTCTACGAACTCCCAGCATTTGGACACTATACCTGACAAGATAGACTCGCTAGAGGAGGCCGATAGGGCGATTAGCGCCCTTTCGACTCACCTCGCATCAGCGGTCGAAGATTGCTCCCGAAAGGTTCGTGTGTCGAGCGATCAATACACTAAACTTCCGGCGGATGTTCGACGGCTGATTAGAGCGAAGAATTCCGCGCTTAAAACTTACGACCGCTACCGCACGGAAACCAATAAACTTCGGGTACATTCTCTACAAAACGAGATTAAACAACGAGTAGCCGAGTTTAGAAACGATAACTGGGATAACCTCTTGAAGGTATCGAACCATCCCAAGACGCTTTCTGGAAACTAACGAGAGCTGTGAGGCTGGACCACTCCGATCTCGCCCTAGACGATCTCGAAAAAGCCGAATGCCTAGCCGATAGTCTAGAGTACCAGTGCAGGCCATCCACTGCACCAATAGATCCCGCTCACCTATTCGTGGTAGAAACGGAAGTAGAACGTAGGTCTGCGCTGCCACCAGCGGGTAAACCACTCGATCCTGTGATAGTAGACGAAGTCACCGAAACCATAAAAAGTCTTAAAAATAGATCAGCCCCTGGGCCAGACGGCATCAGCAACAAGGTGATCAAATCCCTTTCGGCGCCATTTATTTGCCTCCTTGTAGGAATATTTAACACCTTTCTCACGAACTTCTCCTTTCCGGACATCTGGAAAGAAGCAGACGTAATAGGGATCCCAAAACCGGGTAAACCAAGTAATCGTCCCTCTAGCTACATACCCATTAGCCCGCTCAACACATTGGGCAAACTATACGAGCGCATTATTCATAAGCGTCTCCGTCATTACACCGTATCTAACGGACTCCTCCCAGACGAACAGTTTGACTTTAGAGCCAATCACTCATTCACCCACCAGATTCATCGCCTAACGGAACACATTCTGTCTGGCTTCAACCAAAACCCGATAAGGAAAAAGGCTCAAAATACGGGAGCCCTCTTCTTCGATGTCTCGAAGGCATTTGACATAGGCTCGTGCACATCATACGAGCCTTCCTTTCGAATCGCACTTTTCGTTATCGAGTAGAGGGAACCCGTTCTTCGAAACGCTTCCTCAAGGCCGGGGTCCCACAGGGCTCCGTCATATCTCCACTCCTCTTCACACTCTACACGAGTGATATCCCGAAAGACCCGGTGGTGAACACCGCACTCTTCGAGAATAGACGTGAATCCCGAAAAGAGTGTAGCAATATACTTTCAACGGAATACATCAGCAGGTTCTAAATCAAAAACTATTTCCCTATAGGACCGCCCAATCCCTTGAGAAAAATCGGCCAAATACCTAGGCGTCACGTTCGACTCCCGCATGAGTTTTGCGACGCACATAAGTGTAGTACGCAACAGAGCCAAGTCAATAATTGGCCGTCTACACCCGCTCGTTAACAGCAAGAGTAAGCTGTCATAAAGACACAAGCTCCAGCTGTACAAAACCTGCACTAGACCAGTCATGTCCTATTCAAGTGTAGCTTTCGCACACACATATAAGACCCATATTTTAAAACTCCAAAGATTACACAACTTTTTCATCCGAAAAGCCACCGGTGCACGGTGGTATCAACGGAACTCTGATTTACACAATGATTGTGAATTACCATCTATCTCCGAATATTTTAAGGAGATGTCCCAGCGCTACTTTGATAAAGTAGAAACCCACCCTAACCCGCTAGTGACAAACGCAGCTAACTACGTTCCGATAACAAACGTCGCGCCCTATCTCCGTAGACCGCGAAATGTATTAATAGAACCACCTCAACCGCTCGATCCAGTCGACCCAAACGTCGCAGGCACATCACACAACGACACTACACCCACACTAAATGGGACAAACACTAATAGGACAACGAATGGGACGCGTCGCACCTGCAGACGGCACGACGCGTTCCAGCTCACACCGCGTACACACCGTACACCCGCGTTCCTGGACGGTTCTCACCGCCCAGACCATCGACCAACACGAGCTGAGCAGTCAGAGACGGGGGTCCGCACTCCCCATCTCGGACTGCGGTTAGATATCTCAAAGAAAAACGCCTAAAAAGGCGTCGTGATGATTGGTAACAATATCAAATCATAAACCATCTCATCATCATCCTCACCTCATTGCCTTTCCCTTCTTTAATTATTCTTTAACTAGCCCTTAGACAGATGAAGCTTTTTTCTTCGCTCTAATCAGCCGTCGAACATCCGCCGGAAGTTTAGTGTATTGATCGCTCGACACACGAACCTTTCGGGAGCAATCTTCGACCGCTGATGCGAGGTGAGTCGAAAGGGCGCTAATCGCCCTATCGGCCTCCTCTAGCGAGTCTATCTTGTCAGGTATAGTGTCCAAATGCTGGGAGTTCGTAGACTTAAGTTTGACCTCAAGTTTACGCCAGTCGACAATAGTTTTGGTCTGAGGGACCTCACCTGCCGGCCGGCCCAGTTGTAAAACGACCGGCCTGTGGTCTGAGACTAGCTCGATAATAGTCTCTATCGAATTAATAGTAAGTCGGATGTCTTTTAGCAGTGCTATATCAAGGACGTCCGGATGTTGGTTGTTTGCAAAAGGATAGCGTGTTGGACTCTCGGGAGCGATAACATCGATGTTAAGTCTCTCCGTGAGGTCTCTTAGAATAATTCCGTTAGTACTGTTAACGTTAGAATTCCAGCTAACGTGTTTACTATTTAGGTCTCCTGCGATTAATACGCTAGGGCCTAGGTTTAATAGAGCCGATATGTCGGAATCTAATATACTTTTTAAGGGAGACAGGTATGCTGATGCAATTATTATTGGCGGATAGCCCGTAAGTGCTGTCCTACAGACCGACGCTTCTAAGTTAGTAAGCGGCGGAATATTTATCGGCACACATTGCAAGGACCTTTTGTAGTAGATCAAGGTGCCGCCTTTAGGTCCGGTTAGCCTATCATTTCTTACTAGGGGACTACTGGGACTCGGGGACTGTAGATAGGTAAAACAAAAACTATCTATAAGTGGAGCACATAAATCATTAAACTAATTTTTCCGTTCTAAATATTCTTTTAGGCTATAGAAACAATTTTCAAATAACCATTTCGTAAATTTTTTTTTGAAATAGGCTCCTTCTTTTTCTTTAAAAGGTAATGTGTTATGTAATAATATGCTCACGTTATATAAAATAAAAGTATAGTTGAATAATTTATGTTTCTACCTATCGGCATAGCAATATGTCACCAAATTCAAAGTATAAATGAAAATTAAATGCACTATGAGATTTAGTTCATAATTGGTGGAATAGTTCGTGATACCGTTGATGAAGCCTTTTTTACTTTGATATTTTTAATACAGTTTGTCTGTGGGTCCGCGTGCAGTGAAATTTCTAAAGGAACTGTATCCACGACTGGTCGTCGCTGTTGGTGATAAGAGGGCTGGTTCTTTCCTCGCTCAAAGGCTAAGTATAGCTATTCAGCGAGCAAACGCAGCCAGCGTTCTTGGCACTATACCACGGGGAGCAGGTCTTTTTGACTATTAAAATTTTTGGTTTTAGATTTTCTATATTATAGTTTCTTCTTTTATAGTTTTAATCGTAAATAGTCTTATCAAGAAATGTAAATAATTTACATATTAAATTAAATAGATAATATAAACATTAAAAAAATTGGCTTGATGCAACTAGGGGTTTTAGTGAAATTAAAAATGAAACGTTGAATAAAATACAATGTAAATTACAGATAAGATCAATACATATATAAAAATCTTTTTATTGAAACTATAAGGATAATAAGAGTTTTGTACTCATTGCAATTTTTATCACTTTATTTATAGATAATAAAAACTAAACACTAAAACTTTGTATTGATTAAAAATTTAACTTAGAAACATCATTATTATCTTTTTTAGAAGTAATTTGTTACTATAAAATTTATTGCTATCTACTAAAATGAAATAACAATTAAAAATGTCCATTAGAATTTTCAAATAAAAATAACTATTTAAATACTATATTATTCAATTTGTTAGTGTGTTAGAATTACTTTTTGTATTTTACGTTAGATGGCACTGTTTTAAAAAATGAATGCAACAATAATATTGTATTTTGTCGGCGTACTTCAATGTATTACACAACGGATAAAACTAATGTGGGGCTTTATTTATAAATATTTTATTTATTTTCATAGAACACATCAACCGTATAAAATAGAAATTAACATCTAAAGGAAGGAAAATACTTAACCCTCCTTTTTTGAAGTTCTGTAATCGGATAAAAAGTAGCCTATAAGTAGCCCCGGGTCCCTAACTATCTACACACAAAATTTAATGGAAATCAATTCAGTAGTTTTTGCGTAAAAGTGAAGGTATAAATTATTAAAAAAAATATCACATTGTTTCTTAATTCTTATTTTATTGCAAACAAGTTATACGCAGTCCACCTGTATATGAAAGGTTGATGTAGCACGTAGGCACTTTCGTCTATCCTAAATAAAATTTAAATTGCGGTTTAGTTGCTCTTTCACATAGAAATTACTCTCTCTCTCTCTCTCTCTCTCTCTCTCCTCCGCACTCTTTTTTTCTCTCTCTTATGTAGAACCCCTCGTTATGAGGAAAAAACCAACTTGTCAGAATTAAAAAGAATAAAATAATTTCACATTATGTGTCTTAATTATTGTATACACTAAGTCTTTAAAAAGACTTACTGTGAGTAAACTAAGGAATGTCACGATCTTATTGTCGTTTAAATAGTTACATTTTAAACTTCATCCCCTATTTCATCACCCTTAGGGATGCCATTTTTTCCAAATTCATATAGGACCACCCCTGGAGTATATCCTATTTAATGAAAAATTGCAATCCACAATTGACGGCGATAACGCGTTACAAAAATTATAAAAAAATACAACAGAATCGTAAGACCTCTTTTTTTTAAATCGTCTAAAAACATTTATGTAAGCAACATACGAAACACCGTTATACTTCTGTTGGACTCTAGAATTTTATCAGTGCGTGGTACTTCTCTATTGGATACGTTATGCAGTAATAATATAGCTGTAACATGGCTCTTCCACATCAAGCTGCAAAATTTAACATTTTCTAAAATTATTTCATAAGCTTTGTAACGTTACAGCGTTCAATAAAAGAACCTACACCTTTTTAAAATTACTAAGGAAGTAATAGCAATTGTGCAATGCATATGGTGTTGCAGTTGTTCATGGTATGTTGTTCATGATAGTAGAATATATAATGAAGTTAAAAATAAAACCTCCACAGCTAAATAGAATTAACAAGTTAACGAGTAATAGTCCACCAACTTATAGAACATACTTGGATTAGTAAAAATTTTATTAAACTCCATAAAAATGGTATTAAGCTAGCTGCATTATCACTTTGTAATGTTATTGTGAACTGTAAGAAATAAACATTTTATGTAGAAAACGACTTATATACATTATTACTATAGCTTTACTTTTTTATTTGCGGGATAGGCAGGGAGGATCTTTCTTACTTACTTACTTTCGGTTATTTTAGTTCATAGTTATCATAGTCCAGTTTCATTCGTCACACTCTAGGTTTACGCGGGCAACCCTCAGGGTAATTTCGGAAGGTGGTTTCCGAGAAGGTGTGTTACGGTCGTATATATCTTAGGGTTGCACTGCCGGAAAACGAAAATATATACATAGATAGTCAACTATGACTATCTTTGTAATTTGATGTAAATTGTATTAATTTATAAAAGAATTTTTTTAATCTTCTTTGAATACCACCCCATATAAGTCTGATTTGGAAATAAGTCCTTCAGTTACTATCTTCCCATTTGGGCCCATTTTTAGTCGTTATAGCGGTCAAACCGCGAACTCACTGATTATACTCAATAACAAGAAAGCCCATGTATTGCGACGCTCAACTACGGAACCTTACATCTACAATGTGCGTGGCCCGCCACGAGCTTGGCCAGTTTTTGTATAATATTATATTTTATTTACAGAGTAAGGGTGACAAACAGGCACATTTTTTTAAGTTTTTTCAGTCCCAGTGATGGTAAGTGGATACTGTGGCCCATGGACATCTACACCTTTTCTTAATTAAGGATGAAAATGCAGATGTGTTGTCACCCCTGAGGACTAAGATGCAATGTCTTGTTTCCATTAAAAAGGTTTTCTACAGTCAACATACGAAACACAACAGCTTTTAACTACTATTTCACGCTGGCATTCTGTAAGAGCGTAGTTTTTCCTCGATCGAGCCGACCCATTAGTCTTACAAGAGGCTATCGCAAAAGTCTCCTAAATGTAAATATATTAAAGTATAATAAATTAAATTGAAGCGTTACAGGCAATTAATATGCAATAATAACAAAAAATTGCATTCGTTCGAATCTCTGGTTGGATAGCTTACGTGTTCGCCGACGTGAGCTTGTAACCTATACAATGTTTTTAAATGTCAATTTTTCCATTTTAATTTATATCAGAAAAACTATGCAGAGGTATAAAATCCCGTATTTATCAGATGCAACATACCTAGACTAGCAACAGAGAACAATGTCTAATTGCTCTTTCTTTGATAATGTATGGAAAGAACGGAATTCACACCACATCTCATCTGGTGCGAGACGTCCAATTCTGCGATCCGCCCACCAAGCGAGGTGGTAATGCGATAATTCCGTGTTCAACTATGTAAATGGATGACAAATAAGAAAAAAGGTCACATTATAGGGAAAAATAAAACTTACCATTTACTTATACGAGTACACATTATCATAGTGGAAAGAGGGAGATTATGAGCTATATGTTTAAATATTGTACGCGATGATCTCATGTTCTATGATCTATACCACATTGAACATGGATTTGTTTATGACGCTATTTATATTTTGATATTCATACTTTTAACTATATTATTACAATGATTTAAATTTATCATGTACGTCTATGTACATTTTTATTATGCATCATAACACCGGTTACTTAGCGGGGTGCCCCGTTTAGTATGAATAATATATGACGCGGAGATTAATTCGATAAAGCACGTGTTTATACACGCTTATAAATCTACGAAAGTATATTATGTTTTGTACATTATTTTAAGTTTAGTTGTGTCACTTATTTTGCATTGATTTACATCTTCAGTTTAATAATTAAATTTATGCTATTTTAGCCGACTTAAAAAATTGTTTTCTGTTGTGTCAATTCTTGTTTATTATTCCGTCTGTATGCTCTTTCTCTGTATGTAAGTTACGCGATATCTTCGCAAATAGATTCCATACAATACTTCCGTGGTGCTCACATACTCGAGTAAATTAAAAGAAAATATCCACTTCTAATCTTAATATCATTTTACACCGAATTTTTTTCTTCAAATTTACATAGCCCTGAAGTATATGTCATCACGCCTGAATAACCTTTTTCGGTTCACAATTAATCCTTAATCGTTTTCTTTTTTTACTTTTTCAAAGCAAATAAATCTTCATTTCATTTCATAAAAATTGCTGACACATTGTTATCTCAGACAATTATTAGTTACTGGTAATTTTTTTTTTATATTTAGCTCATATGGGATCTTAGCATTCAAAAATCTCAATAAAAGCGAACTTCAAAAATCCAAAAAAAAATATTTCTACATAACAGCTTCTGAAGTCGAGGCTTTAATCTTTAATCTCGAATTCTTATCTCTTAGCACCGATTATAAAAGCTTATGTCCATATAGGAAATAATTTCTTTTTAGTTCTATGAAATCGCCTTATATTTTTTGATAAAAAATTAATTTTGTTTACTTTTAGAGCTTATAAATTATTCACTGTTTATTGTATTTATCTTGTAGGCCATACAAATACATGTTCCGTGCGAGATTCGAGCTCGATGCCGTCAGAGCCTTAACTCTTAGCTAAGCTACTAACGCCACGGAGACGTCTATTTTTCTTTATTTTATTTTTTTATTTTATTTTTCATTCTTATATAAAACGTATTAAAGTAAAAGAAAGTATGTAAGTATAAGTATGTAAGTATAAGTATGTAAGTTGCAACTGCAGCTCTTAGGTAGCTGCAATTAACTTTACTTCATACTTCTAAAATGTTAAAGTATCGAAAAGTTTGCAATCATACTGAATCTCCATACTCCTTAAACTGGGATAGCACCTGAAGAGAACAATGCACTTTTGCTTGACATTCAAAGCGGGCAAGAATATGAATTTGCAGGCACAAAAGCAATATTACCATTTTTATAGAATAAGGTTGAGAAGCGAACCCACAGTCCACCTGATGGTAAGTGGACGTTGCAACACATAAACATCTACATCTGTTTTTTTTTTTGCGCCCGAAGCAATTAAAGGGCTACCCTATACGTAGGGAGGCGGAAAATGCATTACGCATACCACGATAGCCGGTCTATCGTGGTTATGAGGGGCTCACTGTCCTACCGGGGACCCAAGTGATACCCTCTAAAAACCGCCTTTGGGGACAGGCAGCCGGCTGATTAAGCTCTATTGTGCCTTATCATGAGCGACCCTCTTTTGGAAAAGAGGGCGCAGGCGGCTAAGAGCCGCTGAGGGAGTGCCTACGAAGGCAAATTAATGTTAGTTAATACAATAATTTAATTTAATTAGAGTTGGCCTGAGCCGCCAGGAGACAGTTCAGGTCGTTTGACAGTTTATTAGGCGGGTCCGAGAGAGAGTTTCTCGGCCTGCGGACACGATAGCGAGAGGGGGGGTGGGGCTGCAGAAGAAGCTGCCTCACGAATTAATTGGTTTGGGTGCGACTCTGAGGCTTTGAAGAAGTTCTCAGAGAATTTTTTAAGAAATTGTTGAATTGTTGGGAGCTCTAAGTCCCGATGAAGGTCGGCATTACGGACGTACCAAGGTGCGTTCGCAGCTCGACGACAGAAGAGGTTCTGAACTATTTGGAGTTCATTTATAATATTAGGGTTTGCGTGGGCAAGGACGGGGCCCACATAGGACATGACTTGTCGTATGCAGACCTTGTAAAGGGTACGCTTGTTTCGAAGGGACATTTTACTGTGTCGGCCCAACATACTGTTGAGCCTACTCAGATATTACCATGCGTGACGGGTTACTCTTTTGACGTGGGGCCTGAAAGTGAGCCCTGTGACCAGAGTGACACCTAAATATTTGGCGGTCGTATGCCAGGGGACAGGGGTCCCTAGCATACGTATTGGTGGAGTATTTTTGAGACGGCGTCGTTTATAGTCGAAGTGAACGGCGGAGCTCTTCTCCGGGTTCACATCGATGCGCCATTTTTTGAACCAAGCTCCTAGGTCATCAACTGACTTTTGGATCTTGTTCCGTATGAAGGGCAGTGAGACACCCCTGCAGTATATAGCTGTGTCGTCTGCGAAGAGGGAGAGCTGAACACCTTTCGACGGGATGGGAATGTCGTTGGTGAACAGGATGTACAGTAGAGGAGCAAGTACTGAGCCCTGTGGGACACCAGCCTTGATAGTTCGTTGTGAGGATAGCGTGCCTTCGTGTCTAAATCGAAAGGTACGATACTCTAGGTAAGAGGCCACGAGACGTACTAGGCGATCGGGGGAGACCTATTTTGTATAGTTTGTAGATAAGGCCTGTATGCCAGACCCTATCGAAAGCTTTGGCTATGTCGAAAAATACCGCGATGGTCTTATGACGACGAGGATAGAAACCGCTGAGGATATATTCCACAATGCGGTGAACTTGTTGGGGACATGAGTGTTTGGCTCGGAAACCGAATTGATGGGGAATGATGAGAGGGTCACCGTCTGTGGGAAACAGATAGCGCCTCATACGCGTTTGGGTGACTCTTTCGAAGAGCTTGCCCATTGCCTTGAGGAGGCTAATGAGGCGATGGCTGGAGGGGGAGGTTGAGAGGCTTGCCTGGCTTGGGAATTCCAATCACAGTAGCCTCTTCCTACGTAGTGGGGAAATAACTGAGGTTGAAGCAGGCGTTGAAGATAATAGATAAAAAGGTTAACACCTGCTCAGGAAAGTGTTTTAGGGCTTGGTTGGAGATGCCATCCGCGCCCGGAGCCTTTTTGGGCTTAAGTCCTTTGATGAGGGATGAAATCTCATCATTGGACACAGAGATAGGTTCGGAGGCCGTAGAGGGTGAGTTCCGGCGGCGGACCTCATCCTCCACTGCCTGGACGTGAGAGGGGTCGACGGGTTGAGAACTAGAAGAGCATTGAGCGGCAATGCTATCTGCAAAGCACTCAGCCTTTTCCTCGTCCTCGAAGGCAACCGTGCCGTCGGGACGGGAGAGAGGGGGAGTGTGGGTGATAGCGTCTATGCGGAGGGCTCTAGCCATCTGATAGTACGCTGTGTGAGATGGAGAGATATTCTCCATGAGCTTACTCTTTTCGAGGTCTCGAAATTCAGAGAGGCGGAAGCGGAGTTCTCATTGAAGACGATTGGCCGCGCGCCTATATTCGGGGGTGGGATATTTTGCTGCTCTCCGGAAAGCAGCCTTTTTGGCTTTTAATAGGTTGCTAATATGTAGGGGAAGCCCACTATTGTTAGCAACCGGGACGACCCTTTCGTTCTCCTTAAGGGAGGATTTAATAAGAGTGGAGAGCGAATCGACCGCGGTGTCGATTTTTCCGGGACTATCTAAGTCCGACGATAGGGAGATGGTAGAGTCCTGTGAGTCCAAAGCTTTAGCTAGGGACTCCTTGAATCCCTTCCAGTTAGTGAAGGTTTTCGTGTGTGTTGGGGGAGGTGACTGATGGCCAAGAATGAGGGAGACCGGTCGGTTATCTGATCCTAGATCGTCTAGTGTCTCGATTGCTCTGAGGTTGAGAGAAACTCCTTGGAGTAACGCAAAATCTAACACATCGGGGGCGTGATCGGTGTTATCGGGAAAGTGAGTAACACCGAGAGGACTATGGACGGTAATATCAAGAGACTGCGTGATATCGAGCAGTATCTTGCCACTAGGGGACGTAGTGCGGCATGTCCATTCAGTATGCTTGGAGTTAAAATCTCCAAACATAATGACTGAATTGCCTAAAGATAAAATGGCCTCAAAATCTTTTTTGAGGGGATAGGTTCCTGAAGGGATGTAATAGGAGGCTATGAGGATGGACTGATGTCCAGTCATAGCTAGCCTGCATACCGTAGCTTCCATGTTGGTAAGCTGCGGAGTAGAAATGGGCGAGCAATGAAGTGCCTTCTTGTAATAGATGGCCGTTCCGCCGTCTCGGCGGTCGGGTGTGTCGTTACGAAGAAGAGAGAAGTTTTTAATAGAAAGGCTTCTAGTGTCCTTAGCTTTGAGATTAGTTTCCTGTAGGAGGAGGAAATCGACTTCACGATTCTGAAGAAAGAGCTTAAGCTCTGGGAGGTTATTTCGCAAGCCGCGAATATTGAATGATACAAGCGATAAACCCTTAGGTTTGATACGACCGTGTGATTTTGGTAGATTAATTTGATTAGTTTGCACTGACATTGAAGTTAAGTTAATTAAGTTAACTTAACTTACAACGCTAACAGGAGATTATTGTGTTCTGCAAGAACGAGGACCCGTTCTTGGGGGGGACTTCGCAGCGCGCAGTTTGCGTGCTACTACGGTGATTTCCCTAACATCGATATTCCTAATAGCGGAATATAGTGTGTTGTAGTCGTCAGGTGTGGGCTCTGCTTCATGTGCGTATGAGGTTGTCCGCGGTGGGTCTGCCTTTTTGGGCCCCCAGGGAAAGACTGGAGGCTGCATTGGCTTGGAGAAGCCCGGAGGGGGCCAAATTATGCCCTGAGGGGGCCTAGGGGGACCCTGAGAAGGTCGAGAGAAGCCCTGGATGGGCTGAGAAAGGCCCTGACGGGGCCGTTGTTGGAGGGCCGGGAATGAGCGGTCATTCACCGGGTGGAGCTTGCCTACTGGGGCGAGGTTGAGGTGCGCGTGGGCAACCCCTGTAGTTAGCCGGGTGTACTGTCTGGTTGCACAGGACACAAGCGGGCGGGGATTCGGCGTCTTTGGGCCGGGGACACTCTTTCGTGTTATGAGGTTCGAGGCACTTAACGCACCTGGGTGGGGCGGAGCAGTTGGCCGCCGCGTGACCATAAAGTTGGCAGCGGTGGCACTGCGCCGGGAAACCGCGCCTATGTGGAGACTCGACCTTCACTCTCGACAGGCCACACACTGTGCGTACCTGCCGGAAGATGGCTTTTGCCTCCGGTACGTTGGTTAGGATGATGAGGGCAAGGTTAAATCTCTTGCCCGTCCTACTGTGCATTTTGTGCACTGCTTCTACGGGGAAACCTTGGGACTTAAGGTCCTCAAGGATTTCCTCGTTTGAGAACTCGAAGGGGACGCCTCGAATGACGGCCCTGACTTTGCGCTCTTCAGTGAAAGCGTAGGTGTGGTACGAGACTCGTTCGGCTGTGAATAGCCGGGTGATTTGACGGAAATCCTCGATCGAGCTTGGGATGATTTTGATCGCCTCCCCGAGGTTGACGGCATGATCGTACTTTATACCTGCGTTGTAGCAGGTTTTTGACAACTGGGTGAATTTAGCCTTGTCTCTTAGGAAGACAGGGGGGCGGGACTTGCTTCTTAGCAAGGACTGGAGCACAACGAGAGGCTGGTTTGGAAGGTGTGGGGATGTCTAGTGACATGAGTGGGACGGCGGCAGCGTCGGGGGGCTGCTGAGGTTGTAGGAGCGGCAGGGGCCGCTGAGATAGGGGGTGCGTTTTAACGCGGCGCGCTTACCGTTGCGCTTGGAGGTGACGGTGGTGAACGTGGACTCCCTGGTTCCGTCGGAGTCAGAGGACTCCGATGAGCCGGAGCCTGAAGTAGTGGCGGGCCTCTTCCGGGAGGTCGGCGCCGAGGACTCGGAGCATGCGTACTCCATTTCTAAGGGGGCAGATTCAAGGGGGGCAAAGGAGTTCCTCGTTTCGAGGTAAGACGCGATTACCGGCGGCGGATGGTGTGCCTGAAGGGCAGGGAGGGAAGCCTGGGCGGCGATGGTGGCGATGGCGGCGAGGACCGTCTCATTGCCATTTAAACCGAATTAGTTAATGACGGCGGCGAGGGACTCAGTGAAGCTGGATGTGGCCATTTTGGGTCAGTAAGCTACGCTAGGTAAAGATGAGGACGGGTCCCTGTTCTCGGTAGAACAGGGACTAGATCGCGAGACGTACTACGACACACTATGCACGTAATAGTAATGCAAGAACAACAAGAAAATAAAGGAGACAGTACACAAAAAAAAACGCTACGTTGATAAATGAAAATGAAAAGTGAAAATGAAAATGAAAAGCGGAAGTCAGTCAGACCTCCCTGCCCGAAGACAGGGGGGCAAGAACTGTAGCGTGAAAGTGACTCACCGGCAGCCTCGACGCTGTTCCGCGTGAGCAGGACAGCGGAGGCGCGTGAGAGCGAGACAGCACTACCGTACTGTACGGGAGCGCGGACCACCAGGAGGCGACCGTCCGAGAACGATGCTGGCGGCGGACTGAGCACTGCGTCGGCGCTGTACAGCGCGAGCGGGACAGCGGGGGCGCGAGAGCGGGAGAGCACTACCGTACAGGAACGAAAGCGCGGACTACCTGGATGCTACCGCTCGGAAGCGATGCCACAGGCGGAATGTCTACATCTGTCCCCGAAGAACCAAAATATAGAGCATTGTCAGCCTAGAGGTCTAAGATAGAACGCCTCAGTTCTCTGCACTCAACATAACAAACAGAGCACTATTCTGCTGTTTGACGCTCGTTTCTGTGAGGGCGTGGACCTACCTCGGTCGAGCCGACCCATTCGGACTGCAGTATTAATATTCCTGCAGCTTGAACTCTATCGCGCGAAAAAACATTTTATATGGATATGGATTTAATTTACTTCTAAAGGTCCTAATGTTAAGTGTCTTAAATTTAAAAAATTTAAACATGACTTACAGCTGCGAAGAGTTCGCGATTAATTTTCATTAACCCAATCAGGTTCATTATGGGCGGGTTTTTTGCTACAGCCACCAAAAACATTTCCACTTCTCGTTGTGTGCTTCGATCGATCGCACCCAAATTAACGTTCAACAAACGAACTTGAAATTCAAACCCAACCTGTTAAAACAAAAATTCGCTAAAATTAATACTGTTAGGTTGTCAACATAAATATAAATGTACTAAAATATCACTGAGTTAAAGACGTTTCTTAAAGCGTGGTACGCTTCATTACATATGATGAAAAGAAGGGTCATGCAATACCCGACTATAACAAATAATCCCATTTCCTTATAACTGATTCCGTGCTCTAATATTTCGGAACGAGATCCGTAAAGCGAAATTATCGTTGTGAAGAAAACAACCATGCAGTAAATACCGTACATATTCGAATAGGCCCTGCCTGCAAATAAGAAAGGTCCATAAATCATTTTTCCTTCCTGTTATACTTCTAATATAGTCGTTATTAAAAATCATTAATATTTTATAATATGTATATATATTCTAATCACTTTGCAATACATTACCTAGTTGTTGCATCATATGAGATAGGTCAACCCATGAATGTCGGTACTGTGCTAACTTCAAAGCAGGATTTTCTGCTTGAAGAGCTTTATGTAAATTTGACGCTAAACCCTTTAAGGCTGTTCCAAAAGCATTGCAGTTAGTATACCTATAACCACACCATTAAAATACATTTTAATTCACAAAAATATTAACATTTTATTAATTATCAACTGCTAGGGCTGGCTTCTGTGTCGTAGATCGTGAGGCCGAATTTCTTCAGAAGCCAATATTTATAAAAATCACAAAAGGTTGGTTTCGAGATCTTTTTTATAGAAGAGGCGGCAAACGAGCGTACGGCTCATCTGATGGTAAGTCATTACCGCCGCCCATTAACAACTTGATATCATTAAAACTGTAGATATCCCCATGTCAGTGACACTGCTTCCTAGTCTTTCCACCGCTAGGAATCTATCTCACTTTATCGCAGAAGCGTAACATCTAGCACAGAGTACGCTGTTGTTAGCTTTTGACAGTAAGCAGAAGTTGTCTGTTCTCTTTTATATTATTCTAAACTAAAATATTAAGTAATTTTCGTCTGGAGATGTAGAGAGAACATAGTTGCAAATAAAATTGTTGTAAGTTTCTTCAATAAGCTTCAATTATAATGAACATCTGAATCGTTTGAAATCAAATGAGCATGCATTATAACTATATTCCACCTAATAATATAAGTGGATGTCGTTTTGATCCTACCTCGAGTAAGGCTGAAAATATGCATTGTCACTACTAAGGACTAAGAAAAAATCACCAGATAAAATGGTATATAATGAAGTATCATTATACCGCAATTTTACGATAGTATTCGGCGAGTATGGTCTATCTCCTATCTAACCGCCCACTCGCACTTTAGCAAACAATACAGCTACAGCGTGCTTCTATAATGTAAATATTCTGTTTCACTTGATGTTTTATGACTTGATATAATCCAACCTTCGATCTTATAGTGAAAATGATAATTATTTACTGGAATGACATGGTAATAATTCGTTTTCTCCAGAGACATTGCGAAAAAAACAGCATCACTCTCCATAACTCACATGCAGACAGTTATCATCATTACAGCCCTTCACAAGTCCAGTGCTGAACATAGGCCTCCCCAAAGTAATGCCACAAAGCACGGTCCTGAGCCACCTGCATCCATCGAATTCCTGCATGTCTTACCAGGTCGTCACTCCATCCGTTGTGTGCCTACACTACGCCTACCGGTACGAGGCTGCCACTCGAGAACCTTTTTTTCCACATCAGTAATCAGTTCTTCGAACTATATGGCCCATTGCCACTTCAGCTTACTAATCCGTTGGGCTATGTCGGTCACTCTGGTTCTACTGCGGATATCCTCATTTCTGAGTTTATCACGCGAAAAAACCCTCAGCATAGCCCTCTCCATAGCTCGCTGAGCGACTTTGAGCGTCCTCATACAGTTAGCAGAGAAGGACCACATCTTAGTTCCATAGGTCATCACTGGTAACACGCACTGGTTGTACAATCTAGTTTTCAGAGTTGAAGTGTACCTGACGAGAAGATGTGTCGTAATTTCCCAAACGCTGCCTAGCCGAGTTGAATCCGTCGGTTTCCCCCTGTCGGTTTATGTCAACTATGCATTATAATTTTAATTAATTATTTACTGTGTGCTTGGCGGTTATAATAAACATATATCTGATAATAAAAACATTCTTAAATGACTGTGATATCCATTGACACTATACATTAGAACAGCAAGACAGAGTTACTTAATCCAATACTCTCTTATTAATGAAAAAAGGCATATGTTTGCAGCGGTACTTTAGTTCAATTTCTACAATAGGTGAACCCAAATCCAGCTGAGGACTTATAAATTTTA
The DNA here is from genome assembly GCA_907164705.1 of Parnassius apollo. Classification (NCBI taxonomy): domain Eukaryota; kingdom Metazoa; phylum Arthropoda; class Insecta; order Lepidoptera; family Papilionidae; genus Parnassius; species Parnassius apollo. Next base: position 8,215,587 of record CAJQZP010000644.1, read on the forward strand.
ACAAGCTGTGAATAATTATGAAGATAATAATCTAATATACATCAGTGTGTCATTCAGTTTTGGTAAAGAAAAAGGCGACACACTTTCAATGTCAACTCAAAAACTTAGATTTACACACTTATACCTTTGCGTATCTAATTAAGCCCCACTGGATTCTTTTAATTCCAAATTTCATGAATATAGCTATTCTTTCCGATAATAAAATATATATATATATATATATATATATATATATATAAATATATATATATATATATATACGGAAGATAAGAGATATATACGGAGAATTCAGCTATTAAAATCAAAAAAACATCCTAATTTCAATTGAGAAAATGGCTGGGCTACCGTCTACCTGGGGTCCTATAATTAATAAAATTAAATCCCAACTTAAGCATACAACTGCAAGACTTCAAGATACTATATGTAAATCGGAAAAATATGACATCAATTTTTAATGGTATTTTATAATTTTGAAAATAGCGTCAAAACTAAACTAAAACTGAACTAAACCAAAAACTACGGACAGATTTCACTTAACATTTTTAATTATCCGCTTTTCCACAAATGGAACATCTAGATTGCTTAAGCTATCACAGCTGTTTGATAGAAGACACGTTCACATCTAAAAAGTCCGTACTTGGAGATAAGACAAAATATGAAAAGTATTTTTAATTACTGATATTTACTATATATATATATATATATATATATATATATATATATATATATATAATTGTGTATTTTGTGTTATAATTGAGTTACATCAGAAAAAAATTCTTTGTATGAAGCAAATTGTAAAAGATTATTATAAAGAAAAAAATATAAAAAAATGACTGATGTATACTGACGCAAGTGCATAATTAGTTAGGATTTCATGAATTTTAAAAAATTCTGTTGCTTAGTATAATCTCTTTACAAGGCTTATCAGTGGTAAAATTTGATTTTTCTATTAAGTATGGTACTGCATAGTTTCGAATCATGATTTAATTTCTCACATGATTTCCGTGTAGGAAATATAATTTCCTCTGAAATTGATAAAGGTTAACTGTTAATATTGTTTTTGAAAAAATGATTTATAAATATTCGTTGAAACACATTTTTCACTCCATAACATACTGACGTAAACACCATGAATTGTTTCTATTATAGCAAGTGTAAATATGAACAAACGGTACAAAATTTAACTGGTATAATACTGAAAAATAATAAGGTCAAATATAGTTTTTCATTGCATTATTCAAAATGTTTAATTAATTTTTATTTTAGTGACTTTCTGGAGAATTTGTTTTACTGTGCTTTTCTAACAAATCTATAATTAATTGACCTCGCGAACACCTTCCTACTTTTGATTGTTATAACTGTTACTTAAGACGGACAAAAACTGTTATAAACACGCATAAATTTAACAAACTAAACACTTAAGCTTAAATTAATCGTAATTATAACAGTTTAAGGAGGTCCAGATTGTCTCACACATAATGGTGTAAGGGTACTGGCGCAGCACGTGAAACGTGACTGTCTATAGTGGTTCAAGTAACTTGCATTAGTGTAGACAGTCGCTTGGCTTAAAATGGTGTCACTTGCACCATGGTACAAGTTTTTATCTTAAAAATTATTTGATATTTACAACAAATATTAACTTGATTAAAAAAAATAAAAACAATTTTTGAAAATTTGCAGTTTGCACCAGTTTACATAGGACCCTTTGATTACATCTATTATTACAGATATTCCCAAGAGAATGGTTTGTTATGAACGCCACGTAATCACCACTCTGTTGAGAGTGACAGCTATATATTGAGATATAGAACCCAAGTAGCTCAAGCTGCTCACATATCAGCAAACACTTTGAGCTACCTACCGCGTTCAGAAAATTGCAAACGACAAAAAATACCATTAACAATTTAATTAAAAATAATACAAATTTAGGTCGCTGCTACAAGAATTTACTATTTTTATTATAACTATATACGGTTATCATTAAAAATGGCTTGTTTTAAAGGTTAAGCAAATATCTTCTATATTTTATGAATCAAATTACTTTATGAATCAAAAATACGAAAATAATTACCGTTCCCTTCCTGTCATTAAAGTTTGCAAAGCAATAAACTCTATTTTTTATAAGTTAGAATACCTTAATTCCTTTCATATTTTCTTTTTCATATTATTTTAGTGCATATACGAAACTTGATACGTGCACTTGATCGAAGTATAAACATCTTTATTATTACTATTGAGTTGGAACAGTAGAATAGTTTATGTTAATAATTACATATTAGGTCCAAAGTAATAAAGCTTAAAACCGAGATCATCATACTCTGTTTTATAACAATAAAAGTAAATTATTCCATATAAACAATGTCACGTGTACACGTAGTAAACAATAAAGGGTTAAATTATTAAAAACATCAAATTGTTTCTTAATTCTTATTTTAATACAAACAAGAAATACATAGTCAACCAAATGACAATCAACGTGATGTAGCACGTAGACACTTTCGTCTATCCTAAATAAATTTTTAATTGCAGTTTTGTTGCATTCTCTCAGAGAGCTCTCTCTTTCTCTCTCTCTCTCTCTTTCTCTCTCTCTCTCTCTCTCTCTCTCGCTATCTCTGATGTAGAATGCCTCGTTTTGAGGACAAAAAATCACTTTTAATAAAAAGTAATAAATGATTTGTCAGCATTAAAAAGAATAAAAGAATTTCACATTCTTAAGTTGGTTCACGATTTCAATGTAGTTTAAGTAGTAACATTTCAAACTTCCTTCCCTATTTCACTACCCTTAGGGATGCTATTTTTCTAAATTTATTTAGAACCAGGTCTGAAGTATAACCTATTTAATGAAAAATCGCAATCCACAATTGAAGGAGATAACGCGTCACATACGTGCAAAATACGTACAGTCGAATTGTAAGGTCTCTTTTTTTTAAATCATTTAAAAAGGTTTATATAAGCAACATACGAAACATAACAACATTATACTTCTTTTTGACTCTAAAATTTTGTCAGCGCATGGTCTTTTTTCATTGGATCCGATACGTTATAGCAGTAATAATATAGATGCAACGTGGCTATTTCACACCAAGCTGCGACTTTTAAAACTTTCTAAATTGTTTCCTAAGATTTTTAATGTTACAGCTTTCAATAAAAAACCTACTCCTTTTTAAAAGATGGGCAATGCCCCTGCAATTACTCTGATGTTGCAGTTGTTCATGGGCGGTAGTAGACAATAACCATGAGCTGCATGCTCATTTGCCTCCCCCCTCCCCTTCTATTAAAACGTAACATTATACATCCCATTGTGGGGCATAGACTTCCTCTCACTTTTGCAAGGGTTATGGAGCAATATATCTGAAGCGCTACTCCAAGGATTATGTAGTAGCAGGTTTCACATCATGATCAAACGTAACGTTTTTTACCTTCCTGATATAATTTTAACTTTTTCGAGTATTTTTTTAATTCGAAACTATAACAAAGAAAACTGAATGTTCATGTTTAGTCAACGCCCGGTTCTTCATCAATATGTATTTTTACATAAAAATATCTATTAAATGATGTAAACACTTTCAATTCGAATGATTTATTTCATCTCAAAAGTCACATACACTATGTTATAAACAATCAAATGACGCTTGTGCTAAAAAATTGTTTTAAAATTATAATCATTTAATCACTTTCAGTCTCGTTGGCTAAAGTATTCGTTGCATTGAGAATAGTTCCAACAATTTTCTTTATTGCCTTCCTTGTACCTTGTCTTAGTAATGTTAACTTGAACTGCATCAATACTATCAAGTATGTTGACATATATGATATGTTCTGAAAAGAAAGCTTTTGGTTAAAACTCGTTACTCAATTGCTTTTTCCTTCATAATTTGTAGAGAGAAAAGAATTTACACCACACATTGCCTTTTTTTGGGTTCTTTAGTTATACAATAAGGAATCCTCATAATTTCGCCATGTCCATCCGTCCGCGGTTTTAAATCAAAGACCCTGGATGCAACAAGTCTGTAATTTGGCATGGTTATAAATATCAACCACGTCTACAAAATCGTGAAATAAAATCGTAAAAAACATTTTTATTTTGGACACCTCCCATACAGGTAAATGGAGTATGATGTTTTAACCTGTTTATTCCTTCGTATGGGGTATCCTTGGATAGGCTTTTGAAAACATTATGAGGATGCAACATCTCTTGTATTCTGAGGTTCCATTTAATATTTAGGTTTTAATTGCTATTTTTCATTAGAGTCATGTGTCGCCACCTGTTGTTTTTGCCAAACCGTTGTTTTTGGAGATGTAAAATGTATCCACAACAGTAGAATATATAATGGAGTTAAAAGGAAAACTTTCATAGCTAAATAGAATTAACGAGTTAACGAGTAATAGTCCACCGACTTATAAAACGTACTTGAATTAGTAAATGACTTATGTACTATATTACTATTACTACTATAACCTTACTTTTTTAGTTGCGGGATAGGCAGGGAGGATCTTTCTTACTTGCTTACTACTTTCGCTTATTTTTAGTTTGTAGTTATTGTAGTCCTCATTCAAAATATTCATACAAACATATAGCCTCGTACAGTTTCATTCGTCATACTCTTGGTTTACGCGGGCAACCCTCAGGATAATTTCAGACGGTGGTTGTTTCCGGGAGTGTGTGTTACAGTCAATATTTCTTAGGAATTGCACTGCTAGGAATATATACATAGAGAGTCTACTATGACTATCTTTGTACGGATTTGGCATGTGAATAATTTGATGTAAATTGTATTACTTTAAAAACTAAATGTGTTTTTAATCTTTTTCGAATACCACTCTATATAAGTCTGATTTTAAAATAAGTCATTCAGTTACTATCTTCCTATTTGGGTCCATTTTAAGTCGTTATAAAGGTCAAACCGCGAACTCACTGATTATGCTCATTATCAAAAGGCACTTATATTTACTCATTGTGCGTGGCCTGTCACGCAATTGGTCATTTTTATTACAGAATAAGGGTTACAAACAGGCACAGTTTTTTTTAAGTTTTTTCAGTCCCAGTGATGGTAAGTGGATACCGTGGCCCATAGACATCTACATCTTTTCTTAATTAAGGATGAAAATGCAGATATGTTGTCACCCCTGAGGACTAAGATGCAATGCCTTGTTTCCACTAAAGAGGTTTTCTATAGTCACCATACGAAACATAACAGCTTTGAACTACTATTTCACGCTGCCATTCTGTGAAGGCGTGGTTTTTCCCCGGTGGAGCCGACCCATTCGTCGTACAAGAGGCAATCGCAAAAGTCTCCTAAATCAAAATACATTGAAGTATATTGAATTAAGTTGAAGCATTAAACGCAATTAATATGCAATAATAACAAAAATTGCATTCGCTCGAATCTCTGGTTGGATACCGTGGGTTCGCCGACGTAAGTTTTTAACCTGTACAATATCAAAGGGTCAATTTTTCCATCTTAATTTATATCTCAAAGACTACACCTATATGCTATCCAATAAGCATAAGTATATAATCCCGTATTTATCAGATGTATAATACCTAGTCTGGCGACAGGGAACAATGTCTAATTTCTCTTTCTTCGATAATGCATAGACAAAATTGAATTTACACCACATCTCATCTGATGCGATACATCGGATTCTGCAATTCGCCCACCAAGCGAGGCGATAATGTCTTTCCTCCTATGCGATAAGCCCGTGTTAAGCAATGTAAGAGAAAGCACAAAGAAGAAAAAAGGTCAAATTATAGGGAAAAGTAAACCTTACCATTTATTAATACACATTACGAGCTATATGTTTTATTACTGTACGCGATGATGTCATGTTCTATGATCTATATCTCATTTAACATGGATTTGTTTATGACCCTATTTATATTTTGATGTTCATACTTTTTTAACTTTATTATTATATTGATTTTCATTTGCCATGTACGTATATGTACATTTTTATTATGTATCATAACACTAGTTACTTAGCGGGGCGCGGCGTTTAAAAAACCAGCCCTCGCGCGTCTAAAAAAAAAGGCCCCCCCCAAAAAAACCCGAAAGAGGAAAAAAAACACCCCCCCCCCCACACCCGGAGGCGTGTTTAGTATGTATATGACGTGGAGATTAATTCGATAAGGCACCACCATAATACTATTAAACGCTTTATATGCCTTGGAATACATTTACACGACGTTCTATATTTATCTTTAACTTATGATATGCCATACCATTCAAAAAGCTCAATAAATTAAACTTTTAATCAAAGTAAAGGCAAGGCTATCTTCAAAAAACTAAGAAAAAAAATAATTTCTACAGAACAGCTTTCTGAAGTCGGGGCTTTAATTCTTCTATTCTTATACTTAGCATAGATTTTAAAAGCGTTTATATGGAAATAATTTTATAAGTTCTATGGAATCGGCTTATATTTTTTTTAAATATCTTCAAAAAAACTAAGAAAAATAATAATTTCTACAGAACGGCTTCTGATGTCGGGGCTTTAATTCTTCTATTGCTATTCTTAGAATCGATTTTAAAAGCATTTATATGAAAATCGTTTTATGAGTTCTATGGAATCGGCTTATATTTTTTTTAAATAAATATCTTCAAAAAACGAAGAAAAAAATCATTTTTTTCTTTTATTCTTTATTCTTATATAGAACATATTAAGTAAAAGAAAAGCTGTAAGTTGTAACTGCAGCTCTTTGATAATTGTAACTAACTTTACTTCAAACTTCGAAAAGGTTAAAGTGTCTAACAGTTTGCAATCATACTGAATCTCCACACTCCTTAAACTGTGACAGTACCTGAACAGAACAATGCACTCTTGCTTGACTTCCAAAGCATACAAGATGATGTACAGCCAGATAAAGTTGCAGGCACAAATAGAACAATATTACCTTTTTATAGAATAAGGTTGAGAAGCGAACACACAGTCCGCCTGATCCCGTTCCAACACATAAATATTTACATGTGTCCCCGAAGAACCAACATATAGATGCATTGTCACCCTTGAGGACTAAGATAGAACGCCTTAGCTCTCTACACTCACTTTAACAAACAGAGCATTATTCTGCTGGTTTCTGTAAGAGCGTGGAACTACCTCGGTCGAGCCGACGCATTCGCAGTCATTATATAGCCGCAGCTTAACTCTATCACGAAAAAAAACGTATTAATATGGTAATTATATCAATATTAATAATACTACACCATAATAATAATACCTCTGGGTGACAAGCGTGAGTTTATGTACCAACGTACCTATTGTATTAATTTAAACGTAAAAAATACCTTTTTTATTCGTTTATAATTTAGGTCTAAAGGTCCTAATATTAAGTGTATTTAGTTTAAAAAATTAAAAAATGGCTTACAGCTGCGAAGAGTTCGCGATTAATGTTAGTAAACCCATCCAGATTCATTATGGGCGGGTTTTTAGCTATAGCCACCAAAAACATTTCCACTTCTCGTTGTGTGCTTCGATCGATCGCACCCAAATTAACGTTCAACAAACGAACTTGAAATTCAAACCCAACCTGTTAAAATAAAAATCCGTTAAAATTAATACCGTTAGGTTGTCAACATAAATACAAATATACTGAAATATCACTGTATTAAAGACCTTTCTTGAAGCGTGATACGCTTCATTACATATGAGGTAAAGAAGGGTCATGCAATATCCGACTATAACAAATAATCCCATTTCCTTATAACTGAGGCCGCGCTCTAATATTTCGGAAAGAGAGCCGTAGAGCGAAATTATCGTTGTGAAGAAAATAACCATGCAGTAAATACCGTACATATTCGAATAGGCCCTACCTGCAAATAAGAAAGATCCATAAATCATTTTTCCTTCCTGTTATAATTCTAATATAATCGTTTTTAAAAACCATTAATATTTTAGAATATGTTTATATATTCTAATCACTTGGCAATACATTACCTAGTTGTTGCATCATATGAGATAGGTCAACCCATAAATGTCGGTACTGTGCTAACTTCAAAGCAGGATTTTCTGCTTGAAGAGCTTTATGTAAATTTGACGCTAAACCCTTTGAGGCTGTTCCAAAAGCATTGCAGTTAATGTACCTGTAAAGACAACATTAAAATTTATTTTAAAATATTAATATTTTATTAGTTATCAACTGCTCGGGCTGGACAGAGTAACTGGCTTCGACGTCGTAGATCGTGAGGCCAAATTTGCTTTAGAATCTAAACTTTTCGCAGAAAGGTAACGTCTAGCACAGAGTACGCTGTGGATAGCTTTTGACAGTAAACAGAAGTTATCGCCGTAAAAAGGATTAACCAAGAAAATGTATGTAGTATATAAGCATCTGTTTAAAATACTAATATTCTAAAGTAAAATGTAGAGATATTTTTGTCAAAAGATATAGAGAGAGCATAGTTGCAAATAAAATTGTTGTAAGTTTCTTCAATAAGCTTAAATATTAATGAGCATCAGAATCGTTTGAAGATTTAATATTTGAAACCCTTTGCGAATTTACTTGAAACTTAATGAGTAAGCTACGGTGAAAACTATTCATTCGGCTTGAATATTAAATATTCTGTGATTAAATCAAATCGTCCATTAAATACTATATCCCAAATGAAAATCAAAACTCATATTTCAAATATTAGAAACATCTGAAAGTGACACCTTTCGAAATTTTATACACAAATGAGTATATATTATATATTTCACCTAATGATATAAGTGAATGTCTTTTTTGTCCTACTTCCAGTGAGGCTTAAATTTTTTGTTATCACCACTGAGGACTAAGAACGAAATCATCAGATAAACTGGTATTCGGTTCTCGTCATTAACCATATTACACCAATAAAGTATCATTATACCGCTATTTTACGCTGGTATTCGCCGAGTATGGCCTCTCTCCTATCAAACCATCCATTCGTTGCTACAGTTAGCAAACAATACGGCTAGAGCGTGCATCTATCGTTCGAAAAAAACTCAGATTTTTTTCCCGGGGCCACCAAAAAAACTTTTTTTTAAAAAACAAAAAAAAAACCCAACAAAAAAAAAAAAAAAAAAAAAAAAAAAAGGGAAAAATGTTAGTATTCTGTTTTACTTGACATTTTACGACTTGACGTATAATCCATACCTTCGATCTCATAGTGTAAAATAATCATTAGTTACTGGAATGACATGGTAATAATTCCTTTTCTCCAAAGACGTAGAGAAAAAGACAGCATCACTCTCCATAACTCAAGTGTAAGGCTTTAATTTGGTGTGCCTCACTACTACACGTGAAATAAGGACGAAAAATCTAGACCTACATATTAAAATTGAAAAGGTGCTCGTAAAGGTCACTGTTGTTAGTAGTATTAGTGTACGAAAGAGTTCCCGTCAGCAAAGGGCAAAGGTAAAGACTGTGAGACCATACGCTGTAGGACCGCTAACTAGAATAATTGTCAAACAAAAACAGTTAAATTTCAAACAAAATAAATATATACACGGGAGTATACATCTACAGAAATATATGCCCTGGATTTTTAGTAATTTTTCCATATGTAAAATGGTTTATGGCGTCATTAACATAATCAGAACACCATTATTCTTTGGATATCTAAGATTATAAGGCATTCAAGTTTATTGATAATTGAGTTCTCCAGATAATATAAGACGTCTTTGACATCTGTTTACAATCACATACTTAAATTCCCAAACGTTTACCATATTAACAAAAAAAAACTTTTTAAAAAACAAAATACAAAGGAAAAACTAAACTATAACAATATATGTGTATATTTGTTTTATTATATGTAACAATTAATATATGTGTATAATTATGTTTATAACATTTAATGCAATTTGTAATGTATATGACTTGTACTGAAAGATATTTTAACTCAATTGCACTTTGTACCCACAATATCGTCTCTGCTTAGCCGGGAAGTAGACTGGCAGAGAATGCCTTGTTGCATTAAGCCCGCCTTTTTGTACTCGGTGTGCAAATAAAGCATAAATAAATAAATAAATAAAAATGTCGTGTGATGGCTGCGCGGCGTAAAAGAATTCATTACCTTATTTCGTCCCGTGGCTGTCGTAAAAGTTGATTGTAGTCAGTCAAAAACACCTTATTGTTTCCGATAGATGATGTTATAAGCATTTCGTTTACTTCACGCGTAAAATATCTAAACCAGCGACGGAAAACAGGGTCTAAAGCTCGTTTGGAACTGCTGTTGTCAATCTACCCGTTAAGCCTGACTATTAAGGTAAAACTCCAATAGGTTTTTATAAACTAGTAAAAAATAAAAATAAACTAAAAATATTATGTACCATAGTGAACAGAATCCATCAAGCATAGCAATAATATGATAGTAAGCCAACGAGTGCCACAGTTCGAAGTCGTCTTGTAGGTAATGTTGCGAAAGAATGACAGCAACACTGAGAGCCCACGAAAATACACACAGGCCCCAAGTTAACCAATAAAGATTTGGAAAAACTATCGGAGTTCCGGTGATTTTCAAATACTTTAGCTGCAATAGGAAGATTTTCAAGATTTATTTTATGAATTTAAATTTACTTTTAAATAAAAATGTAATTAATATTTTTTCCTTTCTTTATAAAAGTAAACAACTTAGGGCTGATTTTTCAATCAACAGATAAACGATTTCCATCAAAGATATGATAAAGTAACTGGATATAAAATTTAAAAATTTTTACTATTTTTAATACAACCGTAATTTTTAATTCCTTTATGTTCTATTTTATCTTAAAAATATATTTTTTTTGTTGATTGAAAAATATGGCCTTAAAATTAACTGTTAATCGACAAAGAAAATTGTCAGGAAGATGTCAATATTCCTAAGAGATAGTGGTACAACTATATTAAACAAAATTATAAAACCAGAAAGCGATGAAAAGAGTCATGATGCAATTTTTTTAGTTTATCGACCAAATTGAGGATATTTTGAAAATGGGACATTAGAAGTACCTTTAACCGACGAGCGTGTGCGTAGATATATGGATGTAAAGGAGGTATGTCAGGATCGTGCCAAATGGAAGTCCGTAGTCTCTGCCTACCTCTCCAGTGACAGGCGTGAGTGTTTATGTTATGATTTATTGATGGAATAATTCACTAACTTACTCATCAGAAACCTATGATATCTCTAGTTGACTAAGAAAATTGAAATTTGGCATGAATAGCAAATAGGCGCACAGAAAGTTAAAAGTGTGTAAACTAATTTTCATATAAATCTTATAAGCAGTAAATATTTAAAGAAAAGAATGGAAAAAATTATTGAAAGTTGGAAGTCATAAATTTAATAGGTAAAATCTAAAAACATGAATATCAAAAAAGAGTCAATTTTTGTACAAACTACGATCGGGATTATCGGACTCATATATTAAACTTTTGTATAAAATAGAACAACTAAATAATTAATCTTTTATTCAATATCATTACGTCAAACGCGTATTACTGAAGATGGGCCAAATTAAGAGTATCAGGATTGTTACAAATGAGTATTCGTGTTCTTTGGCTACTCCTCTGGGTGACTCAATAATAAGAAATAATAGAAAGAAATACATAAACACTAAACACTCACGCCTGTCACCCAAAGGGGTAGGCAGAGACTTCCATTTGATGAACGAGATGACGATCCTGACACACCTCTCTCACCTCTTCCACATCCATATACCTACACATACATACTCGTCGGTTAAGGGTACTTTTAATTAGCCCATTTTTAATATATCGCCAATTTGGTCGACAAACTTTCGCCTAGGACGTCCCTTTCCGACTCTTCCATTTACTTCTGCAACATATATTTGCTTTGTCAGTCTTTCCTCATTAATTCTTTCTACATGACCAAACCACCGAAGCATTCCAGGAAGAAATAATACTTTATTTAAATACACACATACCAAACACACACAAACGCAAGAGATTTAAATATTCACACATGAAACACTATGTGCAGTTTCACTAATAAATAAAATAATTCATAAATAAATTTAATTGACATAATATAGATTTTTCAAAAGAATGCAAGAATAGTGAGATAAAAAATGTTCAAGAAATGATATAGAAATATTGTTCCGTAAAACTAGAAAGCTTCAAACAAGGATAATCCTGTATAAACATAACAATTATTATTTTAAATCGATCGCAGAACGTTGTACATTTATATACTATGATTTAAGGAACTGCTATAAAATTTGGTACTCGTTCGGATCTCAACTCTTTTATCAAAGAAGCCTGATCGTCGTTTTTACTAATCTACGCACATTTCTCACATTGTTTTAGTGGGATTATTTTATACAGAAACATCTGTCATAAATTTTTGAGTGTTTTTATTACTTTTCCTATGGCGGAATAGTTACTTTAACGCTCTCTTAGAAATGAGAGGCGTTTGTATGCAGTAAAAGCTGTTAAAAACGTTTCAATTAAAGGTTTGAATGAATATTGCAGGGAATTCGTTAAATAAGTATAAATATTTAGAAATTCAATTCAAATATTGCACGTGTTTCGTGTTGTTACATCTTCTTTTCATGTGTTTATGACCTTACGACACGAAAAAATGTTGTGTAATATTTGAATTGTACTTTAAAAGTTTGAGATATCAAACGAAACCGTTGCAATATTTATTTAAACCATTACTTCTAACTTTGTTATTCAAGCTTTACCTGATAATGCGTCCACATGTTCTTGAAAATAGCTACTTGGGGTCCGTGACGCCATGATGCAATCGGCAAAAGAAAGTGCGGAATGAGAATACTAAGAAATATTATATTGTAGATAACTTCATCGAAGCGTTTGTTGGAATTTTCTTGGAAGTTAGTTAGTCTCTCCTTGCCAACTAAAACAATTAAACAATATGTTAAAAAAGCGAAAGTAATTCAATTGTTAAGGGTGCGAATTGCAATACTAAAAAGCGTTACACTGGCATGAACTACTCTTCATAAGCATTCAAAGCTTAGTTTGAGTGGCTGATTGAACTTGTCTACTTAAAACTTTTTCGCAAAATAATTAAAAAAAATTGCGGTTGTCAATCCGTGGCAGCTAGACAAAATACCTCCTCTATGAAGAAATCTATAGGCTCTATGTTTAGCTGTGGAATTTTAGTAGGCTGGAAAGGTGGTGATGATGTTGACAAAGAGTTTTGTGACAAAGAAGCACATAGCGTAGAGTTAGGTTTAAAACAAGAAATAAAGTTCAAATAATGATAAGTGGATGTACCCATAGACTCGTGCATATATTCTCCCCTGAGGACTAATAATGAAGGTACCATTATCAGCATAAAAACAGTCTCTGGTTCTTTTAACACACTACAAGTGCAAGGGAAAATTGCACAGCTATTAAGGTTAGTTAAGTCTGAGCGGGCTCCAACCTCATATTCATTTTTTCCGCTACCAACTGCTGTGTTTAGGTTAGAAGGATAACAGACAAAGAAATTTCGATGGATTTCACCTTAACTCTCGAAGGTTACAATGGAAGTGGCAATTCCTTGTTTGAATACACGAGTAGCCACAAATATCCAAGGACGGCTTATCACCAGATAAAATTAGCTCATCAACCACCATATTGTATTATATAAAATGTTAAAATTTCAACACACAACGCTACTCTATATTTTTATCAACATGGATTTCTGGCGGCATTTGTGATTAATATAGCTTAACTTGCCTTTAACAACCATAATACATTCTAGACTCCACACTAAATATGCCCATAAAGTTGCTTTCGATAACCAGTTGTACGTAGTACGTTTTGTTGTTTTGGCGTCTGTAAACAAATTTCATCATTAATTTGCTTTAAGGTTTTGAATAATACTGATTATATTAATTATGTTATATTTTAATGTATTAATGTACATATTTTATAGTATATGCTTATAATACATTTTTATAAATATTTATGTATTCTGACCTGATGAGAACACAATAGCAATACCTCATATTAATCATGTCAGTGTGTGTAAAATACAAATACACTTCATTTGTGACTTTGTTTTTTTCTCTCACCAGTTATAATCCTTTTTTGTTTAATTTGCGTTTCAATAATAATCCTGATGTACCTTGTCACTTTGACTCAGAAACCCATTACCGGTCAGAGTATTTTGTAACTAACGTACAGGAGATGGATATTTTCCTTCTTTTCACATTGAAAGAGAAATTGAGCAATAATCCATTACTCAATCTTAGATTGAGTAATAGATTATCACTTAATTACTCTTGCCACATCAAGACAAACTTTACCAATCTATAAGTTTGGACAGGCTAGCGTTGTAAGGGCATATTATGCGAAGGCATGAATGAGTAAACCACGTAACAAGAAGAATGTTAGCTATGAAAGAGAATGGATATCAGAGTAGAGGGAGGTTTAAGAAAAGATGGATGGACTGTTCAGGAATGATATGCGTTAGAAAGTCGGATCAAATAGAGGGTATATAAGTACGGCAAGAAGAAGAAAGGTATGATGATTCCTCTACAATTACTTGTACAAGTTTTAAACGTCTGAAGTTATTGAATGAAGTCACTTCGGTGTAAACGTTGAGCTAATAATTCCTATTTAAGTTCTATTAAATTATTTTACGAAAAGTTTTGATGTTGATATTTTTCTGCATTTTTAAACCTTAACTTATTTTTTCTTAATTTAAAGAACATAACGTTTCATACTCTTAGGCACTCTCATAATAGGCATTACTCCCATAATCTGGAACAGTACTAGCAAACTCTTTGTAGTCATGTAAAAGCTGTCATGTTGATCTAAAAGGGCTGAATCCTCGTCAGTTATTTCAGGACCATAAACATCCTTCGCTTCGTAATCTAAAAATTAAAACAACAAAAACATAAATGAATTTAAGTGGTATATTTAATAATTTTCTACGCTCCCTCATAAACATTTTAAATCTACTGCTTGATATAAAACCTTTTTTTTTTAAGAATTTGCTCTAAATAATGAATTTCTTAATAAGCTATTCTCTTAAGGATCCATTCTCCAAGGGTTGTTTACCATCAATAACCTGTAGAAATTGGTTTAGGTTGATTTGCAATTTGGTATTTTGATGAGTTTTTCTCTAAGCCTCGTTCGTTATTTAGCAGGTTGAGGTTTTTTTAAGTTTTAGTGGTATTTTGTTATTTTTTGTTTTTCAATCATACATATTTAAAAATATATATATATTTATAAATTTATTTCTATTCCAAATAAGTTAAACGCCTTGGTTGCTATAGTGATAACATCGCTTAAATTTCACACGGAGCAAACTAAGTTCAGTTTCCGTCGACACCAATAAAATTGTTCATTGAAATTTTATGCGCCAACTTTACGAGCTCGGAGGTTAAGGAACACATCGAAAGGACACTTGAGTAATATAAGATAATGCAAAAAAAACGTGAGAAATATTCAATTTTATATTAAAGTATAATGTTCTTTTCCAGTATTACAACGCATTAGAACTTATAGAACTAATATAGAACAATATAATGCCCTTTGCACAATAAATAAAAACAAGTTACAATAAAAAAACATAGGGAGGAAATAAGAAGTGATCATGTTGATAAACTACAATTCCTTCTAGACAACCTACAAGAAGAAAATAAAGAGGATAGAGTGCACGGTAAATACTATTATGATCCAAAATATATAATAATTAGATAACGCTCTTGTAATAACAGATCGAAGACAGAAGGATAAATTAGAGGGAAAGATAATGTTCCTATAATTGGTCTTTAAAAGAACAAACCTTATAAAAAACGTTTTTATGCCGAAAATCATTACCTGGCAAATCCTTTCCATTTCTTTTTTTATTTATTTCTTTTTTCCACATCTCATCTTTTTGGTGAGGATTATAAATTCTAAAATTGTTACTATCACGATTCATTACTGGATTTATCTAATTAGGCAAAATTAAAAGACGCTGTCTTGAGTAACGTCAAAGATAAGCGCGTGGTGCAACTCTGAAAGCTTGCGGTAACTAAATACGCAGTAATCAATCATAACCCGCCCTGCTCCCTTTACTTGGTAATTTTCGTTTCACAAAGGCTATGAAATATGGAGTAAACTGTGTTTGTGAATTTTTACTCTTTTTTTAAACGTTAAGTGTTATTCTCTTTCTAATTTTATTTTTTCAAATATAGTTCAAATGCCAATTAATTATAAAAAAGTTTTGTGTGTCATAAAAACTGATAGATAATAGAAAATTGTTCTAAATTATTTAATAAAATGTAATGAATACATCGCTTTATTATACCTATAATAATTTGAATAAGATTTTAAACCATTTAATAAAAAATGCTACGAAAATTACTCTAAAGATGTCTTTAGTCTAATTTTCCTCAAACGCGATGTTTTGATGACGTTGCAACGTCGAACGAAAGTCATTAATTCATATCTAACTATAATAACGGCTTTTCAAAGTAAAGAGTCAATATAACGACCATTAACGATGTTTTTTTTTTTGACAAAACGTTTAATAATTTTCAAGTGATGCAATTGATATGTTACAACATGTTGTAGTGATCTTCGGAATTTATTTTTTCAGTTAATTTACAGTTCCCGAATAGAAAGAGCCATAATTAAACTTTTGCTTAAATTTTTAGTATATCGATCCAATTCTAAGCGGTTGGAATCCTATTCTGCCAAGGTCTTCATCTGGATAGATACCACAACCAAACTTATTTTTTCCACCAAATCGCTATTGCTAGCAATGGTGTTCCAGCCTAAGGGGTGTAGAAATCCAGTACAATTAAAGGCCGTGAGGCATTCCGCTGTAGTGTTCAGAGGTGACAACGCACCAATAGCTTCTTTCTTTGTAGTAGGTTTTTTATAGAATAAGCGTGACAAACGAGCACACAGGTACAACTCTAGGTAAGTGGATGCTGTGACCCATAAAGATTTCCATTTATCCTTGATTAAGAATTAAAACGCAGATGCGTCGTCACCCTTGAGGACTAAGGTAGAATGCCTCGTTTACAGTGAAAAAGTCTCCGGATCTCTACACTCACCATAGGAAACACAGCAGTATTGTGCTCCTATTTTACAGTAAATAATAAAAAGAATATGATTGCAGGTATTCGTGAGCTGCAGTAGACACTTACCACCAGGTGAACTTTTAGTTGCGGCCTGGCGTTTACTGCCACAGATCCCTCGTGCTCTCTGAAACAAAGATTTACCCACGGTAGCTAACTGTGAAGGATGTTGGTGAGAATCACCGTTCAAATATCTACTTCTACGGGTCTCACTCACACATGTGTATACTCCTGTGTACAAACTTGATTGTGAATGTGGTCTCTCTATTACATAGGACAAACTAAAAGATCAATCAAAACCAGCGTTAAAGAAGATGTAACTAATGTGAAGAATCGACGTTCCGGGAGGTCTGCAGTATGTGAATACGCACAGGATTTCCCCCGTCACTACATCAAATTTAATAGACCAAAGATACTCGCTAAAAACACCGATTCCTTCCAAGGTTTATTCGCGAGGCTATTGAAATCAAAAAACATCCTAATTTCAATTGAGAAGATGGCAGGGTGCTACCATCTGCTAGGGATCTTACAACAGCATAAATATAAGAAATCATTCTTCAAACCTACTTTAATTACACGGTAACTTTATTCATTATGTCTCGACATTTCGTCTTCGCAATAATATCCAAAAGATAAAGTTTTGACGTAAACACCATTTGTGACATTAGATACACAAAACAAGATGCAAACACTTGTACAACAAATATCAGTGCTACTAAAAGCTTGCATTTGTAAAATTCTCATCTTCAGCACACTGTAATGCTTAGTCACATTTCCTTGTCACACGTCTCTAATTTATAACCCGGTTTTCGCTCAAGCTCTACATATTATACAAATCGTCGGTTTTCTTGATTAAGTTTTTACTGCTCGAACATTTTAACCGCCAACCGCAGTCATCCACTGCCGTTGTTTTATAATTTCTCCTCTGTCTTCTTTTGGCTTAAGTAAATCAATTAAAACTATTTCACGTGAAAATTACCCAACTATTGTCACATATGTGGAGTACTGCTGTCACAAAGGGGCTTATGCTGCAATAGTATACAGTGGCGTTGAATTTAGTGAAGAGGCGCAGTAAAAGCTTATTGGTGACTTTTAATTTACTTGAAATTTATTTTGTCAGTCTCGAGCACAGGCGCAGAGAAAGGAGTCGAACCAAATACTTTGCTTCGTCGTTCGTAATGCGTACAGCAAAGGAGTGAAATAATTTGCGAGCTTCTACTTTCCTTCTGATAACAATCTTGGCCATCTTCAAGGCAAGAGTGAAGAGGCTTTTGATTTCTTAGACAGGGCGATTTACTGCTAAGTCTTCATCAACGCTTACTTACATGTGGGATTGTAGTAAAGCTCTGGTTTTATTATTATTAGAATATCTTTTTTAGTCATGTTAAATTGTAGTATGAAAATCACTTCGACTAAGATCCATTGCTCTAGTACACATCACATAAAAAGTATCCTTCAAATAAAAATTACGCTGGTGTGTAATTTAATTTATAATACGTAATAATAATAATTTTTTGAATCCATGTTCCAGTATCTTGAAATACCGTTTATTTGAATTTATTAATAATTATTTGAATTTATTTTTAATATTTTTATTTTCTTATGCTTGTAGTAAACTGTGAATCCAATTGCATGCGCATCACAATATTTAAGACCCAGAGCTGAGCCGAGTCATTGTAACACCATGACTCAATATATCACATTAAACCCTGAGGTGCTGCAATTCTAATTAATTTCAAGGTAAGTCGTGCATATGCTAACGAAAATAAAAATCAGGCGATAAAAGAATAACGATGTACACAACATAAGCATGTTGAGTTACTGCAAACACTAGTGATAGTAAATCATAGTATTCTAACCAACTTTTGATAGCTATCGTATCCCACTATTACTCATAATATGAAGTGTGTATGTCGTTACTTTACGTTTAATATCTGATTTTTTTTTTGGAAATCGTGTGTTTTGGAAATTATATTTAGATACAAATTAAGTACTATATTTTTTATAGGATAGGGTGACAAACGAGCACACAGACCACCTGATAGTAAGTGGTTGCTGTGTTCCATAGACATCCCACGAAAGTTGCGTTGTCACCCGTGAGGACTAAGATAATCTTCGTCTTCGCCTCGTTTCCAGTAAAAAGGGTCTCCGGTTTTCTACACTCACCATACGAAACACAGCAGCATTAAGCTACTATTTGACGCTGGTATTCTGTGAGAGAGCGTGGTCCTTCCCCGGTCGAGCCGACCCATTCGTGCTACAACTATACTACTAATATAACTGCAATATGGCTCTACCACGTATAAAATATAATAATATTTTTTGATCTTACCGACATAATATAAAAAACTGTGAGGCTCGGGCACCACGTGACGCTTAAGGGAGCTTCGGCCCATGTACTGGAGGAAACCGTGTGGCAGGATCATCGTTCCCATCGCATCAGGGAGGTTGCAGCAACTACAGTTCGCGATCACAATAAAGGGTACAGTTCTAGGTGCTTTGGTTGTGGGGAGAGAGGCCATCTTCGATTCAACTGCCCTAAGCAAACTCTATAAAGGGAAGGTGATCGATTTCAAGGGGGTAGTGCGGCTAACGGCACCGCCTAGCAGCACCAAGAATACGACTTCGTGGTTAAACATCGCAGCTGGAAATCTCATGGCAACGCAGATGCATTGTCAAGAAGACCTTGTCCTGAAGATTGCAAGCATTGTACTAGGCAAGAGGGTAAGAAAGTGGTCTCTGTGAAGATGCTCAGGACAGACCACCTCAACATCGAATGGAAGGATAGCTTAAAACATGCACAGCAGGAAGATCCAGCTGAAGAAATTGCTGCATACCAATAAGACCGCCTTTTATTTTTCTCTTTGTTTGTTTCTTGTTACGTTGTATTTTTTAGTGTTCAATAAAGTGTATTGTATTCTATTGTATCCGGACATAAAGCCGATTCTGGAATGGATGAAGGCCCGTGCTTCCAAGCCCAAGTGGAGTTACATCTCAGCGATGAGCTCGACCACGAAAAGCTATTGGACCCAATGGGACAGATTGCTGGTTCAGGATGGAGTTCTGTGCCGTAAATGGGAAAATGGTCGAGTAGATAGCTGTCATTTGCAAATGGTTGTCCCTAAAGCTAAAGTACCGGATGTTCTGCAGCTGTACCATAATGGTTGCTCAGGAGTCCATCTGGAAGTTAAACGAACTCTACAGATGATCCGAGAACGTTTTAATGGGTCCATTGTCGAGACGATGTTGAGGACTGGTGCCGCAAATGTACAAGTTGTGCGGCTGTGAAGGGACCTCAGACTCGTAGTAGAAGTTTATTGAAATTGTACAGTGATGGTGCACGATGGGAGAAGATAGCCTTTGACGTTGCGAAGCCGGTTTCAGAAAAGTGCAAGAGGTACTCCTAAGATCGTCCATCGGCTGGCGCGTTATTGTGGGGCCGATAATGCTCGGTACGAGCATGTCTTAGGGGGGGGCAGTGTTGCGAGCCATAGCTGATGCCGATAAATGCCTCTAGTATCGATTAGCAGGCATTAAGAGAGCTTTCTAGAAAATGTCGTGCTTGAACTTTCCATCTCCAGCGCCATCTAGTATCGAGTGGCAGATCTAGGAGAGAACTTTCTACACTTAGTCGGTTCGGACCGGTGTATGCTCGAACATTCCGGATGTTTCAGTGGGAAAGGTCGTATATAAAGTCGGTTAGGAGCGCGACCGGGGCAGTATGAATTGGCGACACAAGCGAAGACTTAGGAGCGAAAGAAAGTGATAAGTGTGATTAATTATTAGTGTATCTTAAGTTTTGATTGGTGTTCGGTAATTAAAGTGTCAGTTTTAGTAATTTAATCGGCAGTTTTATTGTCACGAACCTTAAGATCGTAACAATAATTTAAATAATTTTTAGAGACCAATGGCAATGACAACCTAATTTAAGAGTGGTGGAGCGTCGAGCCTAAGGTTGCCGAAGTCTAATTCCCCGGTCGAACCTCAAAACCTATTACGCGAGCTATTAATCTAAGTGGACTGTATCTACAAAATGTTTCTACACTTATATAAACGGCGACTATAGCATGCGGTACAATGCACTCGCTCTTCCCTAAAAACGAACTATTATATGCCAAATCGATGAAAGGAATCCTGCTTGATTAGGAGAAAACAAAATTGGAGCGGGTTAAAACACAATTATATCGAGCAGGCAATATTATTAGGAATATGCACTCACCGGGGGTGTTTCTTCTATGCTGTTGGGCACTATAGCTGCGACTTCTGGAACTTCTTCCGGACAGACACTCTGGAGAGAGGCGGTGCGCGACTATATCTCACACGAGGTGAGGCGGGTTTCCTGGAGCTCGACTGCTTCCAGGCTAAAGCGGATCTACTAGCGGTGTGGTTCCAACAACGAGCGCGGCGGGAAGAGGGTGCGCGTCGGTCGCGCGTGCCTTTTATACCTTCGGTTGCGATGATTACGTGATATTCTAGAATCATCTTCTTTCCCCTCCCACCCCACCACCTAGATGTATCGATAGGAGGGTATGAATGATATCGTTTTGGAAAGGGATAACCGATTTGGCAGCCTACCGTCAAAATAAATAAATACGAATGGTTTTCCGCGCAACCATCTCCCCCCGCCCTTGAAATCCTTCAAAAAATAACTAAAACAACTAGAGCTAAGATCAAACTAACAAAATAACTAACTAACGCTAAAATTACCTAAATTCAACTACAATTTCTAATCTAGAAGCTAACTTAAATTATGGAAGAGGCAGGGGGCACAAACGGACAACAGGACGCAGGTAAGACCCAACCGTGGTCTTAACGCGAGCTACCCTAATTACTCCGTCGGAACCGGGAAAGACCTCTTCGACAATTCCTAACGGCCAGTGGAGAGGCGGCGTATTCTCTTTGGTGAGCACAACTACAGTTCCTACAGCTAAAGGCTCAGTTGCTGTGTTCCATTTTTGCCGAGACTGCAAAGTATGCAAGTATTCCATCCTACATCGTTTCCAAAACGATTGCACTAACCGGTCTAATAATTTGTGGCGTGCGGAAATGCTAAGTCTG
Organism: Parnassius apollo; assembly: GCA_907164705.1. Classification (NCBI taxonomy): domain Eukaryota; kingdom Metazoa; phylum Arthropoda; class Insecta; order Lepidoptera; family Papilionidae; genus Parnassius; species Parnassius apollo. The sequence continues at coordinate 8,237,625 of CAJQZP010000644.1, forward strand.
TTCTCATCCATATCTACGGCGGGCAAATACTTTAAAGGCGTTAAATTTAAAAAATGTGCTGGAGTTAGAGCCAGCGGTTCCGAGGGGTCACTAGACAACGTACGACAAAGTGGGCGGCTATTCATTACGCATTCAATTTGAGCGAGCACCGTACTTAGCTCTTCGAAGGACAAAATTTGATCTCCTATTACTCGGTATAAGTGACTCTTTAGACTCTTAATATTAGTCTCCCAATTGCCCCCAAAATGACTCGCGGCTGGGACGTTCAGAGACCACTCAAGGCGGTTCTCGGCTAGAATGTGAGCGAACTCCAAGTTATAATACTTGCTAGCTAAGAGCTCATGTAGTTCTGATAAAATACGTTTTGCACCGACGTAGTTCGTACCGTTATCCGAATATAATTTACTTACAGGGCCACGGCGGGATAGAAATCTTTTAAATGCACCCATAAAGCCTGCTGTGCTTAGATCACCAACGAGTTCTATATGCACCGCTCGAGTAGTTAGACATACGAAAATGCAGACGTAAGCCTTTGTGGATCTTATACCACGCCCGCGAGTGAGCGTGACCTTAAACGGACCAGCGAAATCAGACCCGGTGTGCGTAAAGGGCTTTACTGATTGTATTACTCTACAAGATCTAAGTTCCGCCATTTCCGGAAATGACGGCTTGGGGCGTGCCCGGAAGCAAGCTATACATCTTTGCACCCGATTGCGTATTAAACTATGTGCAGAAAGAATCCAATAATTCTGACGCAAGATCGACATCAGCAAGTCGGGGCCAGCGTGCGAATTCAATTTATGATGATAATCGACTAATAAATTCATGATATGGTCTTTGCGCGGTAAAACTATAGGGTGCCGTTGGTCGAAAGTCAACTGCGAGTTGGACAAGCGTCCACCTACCCTTACAATCCCATCCTGTAAAAATGGCTTAAGGCGTTGAAAGGCGCGACTACAAGCTCTATTCGAAGCTCTTTTGTAATCTTGAAGCTCTATTGTAATCTTGTAATTTCTTCAGAGAAGTGTGCACGTTGAAGTTCACGTAATACTAGCGACTCGGCATAGTTGTAATCGGACGCTAAGACATACGAACGTCGCGGTAAAAGCTTCGCGAATCGACAAACGTAAATTACGCTACGCAATAATTTCGACCAAGAGGACAAGCGGTTCGCCAAAGCAATGATTGGAGAAGCCTCGCTCGAAACGTTCGCCACTAGAGCGTGTCTCTTCTCTTCCGGCGGTTGTGACACTGACGAAGGTTCGAAATCGGTTATTGGCCATTGCGAGGGATCCAAGTGAACCCAAGAAGGTCCGTGGAACCAAAGCGGGTGGTCCATTATTTGCATCGGGGTGAGTCCACGGGATAGACAATCGGCAGGGTTTTCCGTACCGGACACGTGATAAAAGTTCCACGTTTCTAACTCGTCTTGGATCTTGGCCACTCGGTTCGCGACGAACGTATCCCAACGGTGGGGTGAAGAATGAACCCAGCATAAGGCGACGGTGGAGTCGGAAAATGCAAATATCCTTTCTATGTGAACTCTATACCTACATGCGCTGATAACTGCGGTTATAAGCTCGGTACTAATATTGCGCAAAGCTCTAAGCGCGCCAGAGAGACAACCTTACGGGGGGGAGACTCTCGACTTAGAACTAATGAGGCTAATCGAATTTCTACCATTATTCTGAACGTGGAAATATACAACGCCCCCGTAAGCCTTCTCGCTGGCATCTGCAAACCCAACGACCGTTATGACGCTATTTCTATCGACGTTTATATGACGCGATATTTTAATTTCTCTTAGTAAAGGAAGTTCCTCTCTAAAACGCTGCCACAACCGAACAATGCTGTCAGGCGGCGAGTCATCCCAATCGCCTTCAAATAACCCAACGTGGTTAATCAAAAGCTTAGCGTATAATACCACCGGAGCTACGAAACCCATGACGTCCCATAATCTAGCAACGCATGACAGTATTGTGCGCTTTGTGCATTTCTCTACGGGCGGATTTACCTTAAGGCTAAACACGTCGGACTCTGGTGACCAACACAGACCGAGCACCTTGTGTGTATCAGAATCGTCAAATTCCTTTATCGCCGAAAGACGGTGTGATAGTGGGATTGTATCTAAAACCGGACGCGAATTACTAGTCCACTTGACAAGATCGAATTGACCCGATTTCATGAGCTTTATAACCTCGGCGGTGGTTAGAGTGGCCTCCTCCACGCTATCGACCGAGTATACAAAATCATTCATATATAAACCGGTCTCAATTGCCCTCTTAGCTTTAGGGTAAGAGGGACCTTCATCGTGGGCAAGCTGTCTCACCGTGCGTAACGCATGAAATGGGCTCGACTTTAAACCAAAACAAACGCGGTTTCAATTCAAACACCATTAGAGGTTCCTTTGGGTTGAAACGATATAAAATGCGTTGGAATCTACGGATAGTGCTATACTAAACAAACGAAAATTGGCTATTATATTAAATAAACTGCCCTGTAAATTTTGCCACTATAGAGGATATCGTTAAGCGACAGGTGAGTGCTAGTTTTAGCACTAGCGTCGAGCACTACACGTAACTTAGATGTAAGTTTGTCCTCCCTAATGACCCCGTGGTGTGGTATGAAATACGACGGTGTGTCTTCGTAGTTATCTAATTTCGAAGCCACAAGTGATATGTAACCTTCTCTTATATATTCGTTAATGACGCCGTCATAAGCTTCCTTTAACTGGGGTGAAGCGAGCATCCTACGCTCCAAGCTGTAGAAACGTTTTTCCGCCATTTGACGCGAATCGCCGAGAGACACCTCCTTTAAAGGGTAGCGCTACACTATATCTACCGTCGCGATCACGAACGGTCGTGCGGACGTAAATTTCCTCGCATAATCTTTCATCTGAGCTAGCTATGGGTGGGACGTTCACCTCCTCCATCTGCCAAAATTTGCGGACTAACGACTCGAGCGGTTCGACAGCCATACCACAATAAGAGGTTGCCGAAATACTATCCATGATGGAGGCGGAGCCAATGATGACGTAGCTCAATACGGTTTCCAGTCCGTAAGGCGCGGTATGCGAGGAGTTGCCCCTGACCTTATTGTTTAGCAAAAGATGAGGGAAAAGCGATGCTCCAATGAGCATGTCTATGTTTCCACGAACGGCGTAAGTGTCGTCCGCTAGAGTCAAATTTTTAAATTCAATCATTGCCGAGGTGTCAATGGAAACGGTTGGCAGCCGTTCAGTGACCCTATTCACTACTAGTGCATTTATATCAAAGTTAACATTACGATCTATCCGAGAATAAAATTTTAAATTTATATATCCCTGGGTAGCTTTATTAGTACCTCCGATGCCTTTGACTACAGGACATGAAAGTGACCTATTTATTACTAAGCCTAAGCGCTGACAACATTGTCGCGTTATAAAGCTATTTTGGGCTCCGCTGTCCAGCAGTGCACGGACGCTTTGTTCGTTTCCACGCGAATCCCTAACCAAAATACGCGCCGTACCCAGTAACACGGTTGAAGGAGGTTGTGATCCCATATTCGCCAATGAGCACAGAGCGACATCACCAGGTCGACCGCTGGAATCGTTGACTTTAGTAGGGGTGAATTCCTTATCCGCTTTACTTGACGCCGTTATGTTGCTATTTTCAAAATGTAATAGCGTGTGATGTTTCCTGGCGCACTTGCTACATACGGAACTCGAATTGCATTTTGCAACTAAATGCTTATCACTTAAGCAGTTCAGACATAGGTTGTTTGTCTTTACTAATTTATAACGTTCGCTTGGTGAATATTTACGAAAAGTCGCACAATTGTATAAATTACCGTGTTTATTTTTACATACGATACAAGCATGCTGAAGTAATGCTGACGTAGCGGTTTTCGAGTAACGAGTCTGTCTACGGTCGACGCACCTTTTAATTTCCTGTTTAACGTTCGGAGAGCGCTGCATCACTTTTTTTGATCTCGCATGAACGATGCTAATGAATGAAAGGAAGGCATCTCCGAGCTACGATGCTCCATTTCAAACGCACGCACGGTATCGGGGTCTAATTTCTTTAGTGCAATACGGAGAAACACCACGTCCATAAGGTCATTAAATTTCAAATTCTTAAGTGCAGCCACCGATGCCACAAATTTATCTAAAAACTGCTCTAAGCCGTTGATGTTCGTGGATGATATAGGTTTAAGATCGAATATCTGGTTCAAATATTCGGAAGCTAACATTCTCCTATCTTCATATTTAGTTTTAAGCGTTTCGAATATTAACAAGTAATTGTTTGCTGTAGGTGTAAAACCCGAGCAAATTGACTGTGCCCTGCCACTTTTTTTTACGTTTACGTTTACGTTTACTAATTAAATAATATAATTTTTCAGCGTCCGATAACGATGGGTTATTGTGTATATTGTTTTGAAAACTACTGAAGAAGAAGGGCCATGTCTTAATATCACCATTGAATACCAGAATATCTATTGGCGGCAACCTAATTGAGTCACGTGGACGTACCTGTATTTCCGGCTTTGCTTCGTTTTGAGATTGTAAGAGTTTCTCCGTTCTTTTCACGCGACACAACATATCTTCAAATGCTAGAAGCGGTTGGTAGTTCACTATGTATTTCGGGTCGATTTGTAATTCCAAAAGATTAATTTGGTCTAATATTCTTTCGTAATCCGTCCGCAAAGAATCCACCGTTTCAATTTCATTCAAAAAAGTTTCCCGCACTGCTTCTACATGTTCTTTATGTGATCACTAATACTTTGTATACGTGAAAAAAGTATGTCACTCTTGGCATAAAGCGTTTTAATTTTAATTTCATTTCCACTAACTGCCATTTTAAATTATTGTAATAAAGTTATATTAATCACAATTAATCTCACAACGCACAAATAATGGAGAATGGACACTCGTATGCCGTATTACGTAATTAAATCGAACACCTGTTACGCGTGTCGCTCGCTAAACTCAATATTTTTATCAAAATTGTCGGGTAAGCGTACCAAACGGTTGCGATTACACTGTTTCAATTATTTAAGCGACTAATAAGCTTTAAATTTTAACCAAATACAAACACTATTTAAATGAATAATTCTGTTTGCGAGTACCTAACCAAAATTTAAATTTAAACGAACACTATTTAAGACTATTCCATAAACTGTATCTACAAAATGTTTCTACACTTATATAAACGGCGACTATAGCATACGGTACAATGCACTCGCTCTTCCCTAAAAACGAACTATTATTTGCCAAATCGATGAAAGGAATCCTGCTTGATTAGGAGAAAACAAAATTGGAGCGGGTTAAAACACAATTATATCAAGCAGGCAATATTATTAGGAATATTCACTCACCGGGGTGTTTCTTCTATGCTGTTGGGCACTATAGCTGCGACTTCTGGAACTTCTTCTGGATAGACACTCTGGAGAGAGGCGGTGCGCGACTATATCTCACACGAGGTGAGACGGGTTTCCTAGAGCTCGACTGCTTCCAGGCTAAAGCGGATCTACTAGCGGTGTGGTTCCAACAACGAGCGCGGCGGGAAGAAGGTGCGCGTCGGTCGCGCGTGCCTTTTATACCTTCGGTTGCGATGATTACGTGATATTCTAGAATCATCTTCTTTCCCCTCCCACCCCACCACCCCGACGTGTCGATAGGAGGGTATGAATGATATCGTTTTGGAAAGGGATAACCGATTTGGCAGCCTACCGTCAAAATAAATAAATACGAATGGTTTTCCGCGCAACCAAAGAGCATAATTTCCAGTGTGTCCCTTGGATTTTTATAAAGTTTCGACATAAACCAAATAACAGGCAGAAATTATTAAAAATATTATTATGTCGTTACTACTTGCATTACAATATTGCATTTGTCAAGAAATCCATCTAATGAACTATTAGTAACTGGAGGGGGCAAACGTACGTAAAACAAGCAGTCCACGAGTTCACCATAAATATTTATTCTCACTGAAACCTTAACTTCTTCATACTTCTTACCTCTTTATAACAGCTCTCAAAGTTGTTAACTGTTTCTTCGATACTGCTGTCAGGACACTTCAGCCTCGTTTGCCAGCGAGATGAGCAGAATTACGATCACGTCTATAAGTATTAAAGTTTGTACCAAATAGTTGACCGTCCAATACTGTGTCGCAAAGCCATGTCTAAGTTCCAAATATACGACCATTATAGATCTAAACATACGAGTATTCATAACCCTTTTCACGTACAATTTTTTTGATGCTAGTATGTAGTTTTTTTTATTATGAGGTGATTAATATTCAGAAACCTATACGGGTGATTATCCACCACTTTGCCTAGCGTATGTGGACTATAAGAAAGCCTTTGATTCCGTCGAAATTTGGGTGGTAGTACAGTACCTTCAGCGGTGCCAAGTTGACTGTCGGTATATCAAAGTGCTGAAGTTTTCGTACAGTAGGGCTACGATGACTATCCGAATACAGAACCAGAGTACGAAACCTATCCAAATGCAGAGAGGTGTAAGACGTGGTGATGTTATATCCCCGGAAATCTTCACCGCTGCGTTGGAAGACGTCTTCAAACTACTGGAATGGAAAGGATACGGTATTAACATCAATGGCGAGTACATCACTCACCTTCGATTTGCCAACGATATAGTCCTTACGGCAGAATCATTGGAGGACCTAAGCACTATGCTTAATGACCTCACTATGCTTAGTGCCTCCCAACGAATAGGTCTTAAGATGAATTTGGACAAAACAAAGATCATGTTTAATATTGTGGCCGTGGAAGGAAAAGGGAGATCTTTCGCCGGGTAAGGTGTTCTGCCCGGGGAGCGGCCAACACTCCGTGAGATATTTCGGAGATGTTCTATATATACTGTTTATGATTCGGAATTTTGGTAGCGTGATTTAGGCTTCGGTGTGTTTCGCTTGCGGCGCGACGACAGCACCGCCACATCACCCCCCTGCTTAGACCGGAGGTCGATAGTGCAGCCTCGTTGCCGACGAATGTGCAAGTGCCAGGAGATTGCCTTGTAGTCTGCAGTGAGTCGAGAGGAAGGCAAGTAATCTGCGAGTATGCCGTGAAGCAGAGGCGAGCAGTAAGGCTTCAGAGCCGTGGCGAACACTGTATAGCGCAGAGGGTAGCTTGAAGGAACAGGAAGCATTATTATTCCTAAGCTGCGATGAACCTTGTGAAGCCAAATGGCTTGCAGGATATGAAAACTGCAGACGATATCCGCTCAGGAGCGAATGAGTGGGGTATTTTATGACGATGATGAAGCTTGAAGTTTTCGAAAGTCACCACTGTGGCCGAGAAAAGAAAGGGGAGATCTCCCGCCGGACAAGGTGTTCTGCCCGGGGAGCGGCCAACACTCCGTGAGATATTTTTTTTTTTGCGCCCGAAGCAATTAAAGGGCTACCCTGTACGTAGGGAGGCGGAAAATGCATAGTGTATGCATACCACGATAGCCGGTCTATCGTGGTTATGGGGGACTCACTGTCCTACCGGGGACCCTAAGTGATACCCCCTAAAAACCGCCTTTGGGGACAGGCAACCGGCTGATTAAGCTCTATTGTGCCTTATCATGAGCGACCCTCTTTTGGGAAAAGAGGGCGCAGGCGGCTAAGTGCCGCTGAGAGAGTGCCTACGAAGGCAAATTAATGTCAGATATTACAATAATTTTATTTAATTAGAGTTGGCCTGAGCCGCCAGGAGACAGTTCAGGTCGTTTGAAAGTTTATTAGGCGGGTCCGAGAGAGAGTTTCTCGGCCTGCGGACACGATAGCGAGAGGGGGGTGGGGCTGCATAAGAAGCTGCCTCACGAATTAAATGGTTTGGGTGCGACTCTGAGGCTTTGAAGAAGTTCTCAGAGAGTTTTTTAAGAAATTGTTGAATTGTTGGGAGCTCTAAGTCCCGATGAAGGTCGGCATTACGAACGTACCACGGTGCGTTCGCAGCTCGACGACAGAATAGGTTCTGAACTATTTGGAGTTCATTTAAAATGTTAGGGTTTGCGTGGGCAAAGACGGGGCCCGCGTAGGACATGACTGGTCGTATACATACCTTGTAGAGGGTACGCTTGTTTCGAAGGGACATTTTACTGTGTCGGCCCAACATACTGTTGAGCCTACTCAGATAAAATCGTGCGTGACGGGTTACTCTTTTGACGTGGGGCTTGAAAGTAAGCCCTGTGTCTAGAGTGACACCTAAATATTTGGCGGACGTATGCCAGGGGACAGGGGTCCCTAGCATACGTATTGGAGGAGTGTTTTTGAGACGGCGTCGTTTATAATCGAAGTGAACGGCGGAGCTCTTCTCCGGGTTCACATCGATGCGCCATTTTTTGAACCAAGCTCCTAGGTCATCAACTGACTTTTGGATCTTGTTCCGTATGAAGGGTAGTGAGACACCTTTGCAGTAGATGGCAGTGTCGTCTGCAAAGAGGGAGAGTTGAACACCTTTCGACGGGATGGGAATGTCGTTGGTGAACAGGATGTACAGCAGAGGAGCAAGTACTGAGCCCTGAGGGACACCAGCCTTGATAGTTCGCTGTGAAGAAAGCGTGCCTTCGTGTCTAAAACGAAAGGTACGATGTTTTAAATAGGAGGCCACGAGACGAACTAGACGATCGGGGGAGACCTATTTTATAGAGCTTGTAGATGAGGCCTGTGTGCCAGACTCTATCGAAAGCTTTGGCTATATCGAAGAAGACCGCGATGGTTTTATGACGTCGAGGGTAGAAACCGCTGAGGATATATTCCACAATGCGGTGAACTTGTTGGGGACATGAGTGTTTGGCTCGGAAGCCGAATTGGTGGGGGATGATGAGAGGGTCGCCGTCTGTGGGAAACAGAAAGCGCCTCATACGCGTTTGAATGACTCTTTCGAAGAGCTTGCCCATTGCCTTGAGGAGGCTAATGGGGCGATGGCTGGAGGGGGAGGTTGAGAGGCTTACCTGGCTTGGGAATTCCAATCACAGTTGCCTCTTTCCACGTAGTGGGAAAATAACTAAGGTTGAAGCAGGCGTTGAAGACAATAGATAAAAAGGTTAACACCTGCTCGGGAAAGTGTTTAAGGGCTTGGTTGGAGATGCCATCCGCGCCCGGAGCCTTTTTGGGCTTAAGTCCTTTGATGAGAGATGAAATCTCATCATTGGACACAGAGATAGGTTCGGAGGCCTGGGGGTGAGTTCCGGCGGCGGACCTCATCCTCCACTGCCTGGACGTGTGAGGGGTCGACAGGTTGAGAACTAGGGGAGCATTGAGCGGCAATGCTATCCGCAAAGCACTCAGCCTTTTCCTCGTCCTCGAAGGCAACCGTGCCGTCGGGACGGGAGAGAGGGGGAGTGTGGGTGATAGCGTCTATGCGGAGGGCTCTAGCCATCTGATAGTACGCTGTGTGAGATGGAGAGATATTCTCCATGAGCTTACTCTTTTCGAGATCTTGAAATTCAGAGAGGCGGAAGCGGAGTTTTCGTTGAAGACGATTGGCCGCGCGCCTATATTCGGGGGTGGGATATTTTGCTGCTCTCCGGAAAGCAGCTTTTTTGGCTTTTATTAGGTTGCTAATATGTAGGGGAAGCCCACTATTGTTAGCAACCGGGACGACCCTTTCGTTCTCCTTAAGGGAGGATTTAATAAGGGTGGAGAGTGAATCGACCGCGGTGTCGATTTTTTCGGGACTGTCTAAGTCCGTCGGTATGGAGATGGTAGAATCCTGTGAGTCCAGGGCTTTAGCTAGGGACTCCTTGAATCCCTTCCAGTTAGTGAAGGTTTTCGTGTGTGTTGGGGGAGGTGGCTGATGGCCAAGAATGAGGGAGACCGGTCGGTGATCTGATCCTAGATCGTCTAGTGTCTCGATTGCTCTGAGGTTGAGAGAAACTCCTTGGAGTAACGCAAAATCTAACACATCAGGTGAGTGATCGGTGTTATCGGGAAAGTGAGTAACACCGAGAGGACTATGGACGGTGATATCAAGAGACTGCGTGATATCGAGCAGTATCTTGCCACTAGGGGACGTAGTGCGGCATGTCCATTCAGTATGCTTTGAGTTAAAATCTCCAAACATAATGACTGAATTGCCCAAGGATAAAATGGCCTCAAAATCTTTTTTGAGGGGATAGGTTCCTGAAGGGATGTAACAGGAGGCTATGAGGATGGACTGATGTCCAGTCATAGCTAGCCTGCATACCGTGGCTTCCATGTTGGTAAGCTGCGGAGTAGAAATGGGCGAGCAGTGAAGTGTCTTCTTGTAATAGATGGCCGTTCCGCCGCCTCGGCGGTCGGGTCTGTCATTACGAAGAAGAGAGAAGTTTTTAATAGAAAGGCCTCTAGTGTCCTTAGCTTTGAGATTAGTTTCCTGTAGGAGGAGGAAATCGACTTCACGATTTCGAAGAAAGAGCTTAAGCTCTGGGAGGTTATTTCGCAAGCCGCGAATATTAAATGATACAAGCGATAAACCCTTAGGTTTGATACGACCATGGGATCTTGGTAGGTTAGTTTGCTCAGGCATTGGAGTTAAGTTAATTACGTTAACTTAACTTACAACGCTAGCAGAAGATCGTTATGTTCGGCAAGAGCGAGGAGACGCTCTTGGGGGGACTTCGCCGCGCGCAGTTTGCGTGCTATAACCGTAATCTCTCTAACATCTATATTCCTAATCGCGGAGTATAGCGTGTTGTAGTCGTCTGTTGTCGGCTCTGCCTCGTGTGCGTACGAGGTTGTCCGCGGAGGGTCTGCCTTTTTGGGCCCCCAGGGAAAGACTGGAGGCTGCATTGGCTTTGAGAAGCCCGGAGGGGGGCCGAATTATGCCCTGAGGGGGGCCTAGGGGGACCCTGAGGGGGCCTAGGGGGACCCTGAGAGGGTCGAGAGAAGCCCTGGATAGGCTGAGAGGGGCCCTGACGGGGCCGTTGTTGGAGGGCCGGGAATGAGCGGTCATTCACCGGCGGTGGAGCTTTCCTACTGGGGCGAGGTTGAGGTGCGCGTGGGCAACCCTTGTAGTTCGCCGGGTGTCCTGTCTGGTTGCACAGGACACAGGCGGGCGGGGATTCGGCGTCTTTGGGCCGGGGACACTCTTTAGTGTTGTGTGGCTCCAGGCACTTCACGCACCTGGGTGGGGCGGAGCAGTTGGCCGCCGCGTGACCATAAAGTTGGCAGCGGTGGCACTGCGCCGGGAAACCGGGCCTATGTGGGGGCTCTACCTTCACCCTTGACAGGCCGCACACTGTGCGCACCTGCCGGAAGATGGCTTTAGCCTCCGGCACGTTGGACAAGATTACTAGGGCAAGGTTGTATCTCTTGCCCGTACGGTTGTGCATTTTGTGCACTGCTTCTACTGGGAAACCTTGGGACTTAAGGTCCTCGAGGATTTCCTCGTTGGAGAACTCAAAGGGGACGCCTCGGATGACGGCCCTGACTTTACGCTCTTCAGGGAGAGCGTAGGTGTGGTAAGAGACCCTTTCGGCTGTGAATAGCCGGGTGATGGCGCGGAAGTCCTCGATCGAGGTTGGGATGATTTTAATCGCCTCCCCGAGGTTGACGGCATGGTCGTATTTAATCCCTGCGTCGTAGCAGGTCTTGGACAATTGGGTGAACTTGGCCTTGTCTCTTAGGAAGACAGGGGGCGGGACTTGCTTCTTCGCCAGCTCTGGAGCACAACGAGAGGCTGGTTTAGATGGAGTGGGGATTTCTAGTGACATCAGTGGGACGGGGGCAGCGTCAAGGGCTGCGGAGGTTGAAGGAGCGGCAGGGGCCGCTGAAGTAGGGGGGGTGCGTTTCAACGCGGCGCGCTTTCCGTTGCGCTTGGAGGTGACGGTGGTGAAGTTTGACTCACCGGTTCCGTCAGAGTCAGAGGACTCCGATGAACCGGAGCCTGAGGTAGTGGCGGGCCTCTTCCGGGAGATAGACGCCGAGGATTCGGAGCATGCGTACTCCATTTCTAAGGGGGCTGCTTGTAGCGGGGCAAAGGAGTTCCTCGTTTCGAGGTATGCCGCTAGTACTGGCGGCGGGAGGTGTGCCTGAGGGGCAGGGATGGGAGCCTGGGCGGCGATGGTGGCGATGGCAGCGAGGACCGTCTCATTGCCACTTAACCCATAATGGGTAATGAGGGCGGCTAGGGACTCAGTAAGACTGGAGTTGGCCATTTTAGGTTGAGTGAGCTAAGGATGAGAAGCTAAAGATGAGAAAGTAAAGATGAGGACGGGTCCCTGCTCTCGGTAGAACAGGGACTAGAACGCGGGACGTACTACAACACACTATGCACGTAATAGTAAAAGTAAAATGCAAGAAAACACAAGAAAATAGAAGAGACAGTAAAAAAAGAAAAAAAAAATGATAATGAAAATGAAATGAAATGACAAGTGAAAATGAAAAATGAAAATGAAAAGCGGAAGTCAGTCAGACCTCCCTGCCCGAAGACAGGGGGGCAAGAGCTGTAGCGAAAAAGTGACTCACCGGCAGCCTCGACGCTGTTCCGCGTGAGCAGGACAGCGGAGGCGCGTGAGAGCGCGACAGCACTACCGTACTGTACGGGAGCGCGGACCACCAGGAGGCGACCGTCCGAGAGCGGTGCCGCCGGCGGACTGAGCACTGCGTCGGCGCTGTACAGCGCGAGCGGGACAGCGGGGGCGCGAGAGCGGGGAGCACTACCGTACAGGAACGAAAGCGCGGACTACCTGGATGCAACCGCTGGGAAGCGATGCCACAGGCGGAATGGGCGTGAGATATTTTGGAGATGTTCTATATATACTGTTTATGATTCAGAATTTTGATAGCGTGATAAGGCTTCGGTGTGTTTCGCTTGCGGCGCGACGACAGCTACCGCCACAATGTCCATGTCACACCCATGTCGGTAGTTGTTGGGAGCACTATGCTCGAATTTGATGACGAATACCTTTACCTGGGATACAATATAGTCCGACTAGGTAAGTCCAACTTCGACCGAGAGGTCAATTGACGGATTCAACTCGACTGGGCAGCGTTCGGGAAATTACGACACATCTTTTCGTCAGGTATACCTCAAAACCTGAAAACTAAATTGTACTACCAGTGCGTGTTGCTAAAGATGACTTATCAATCTGAGACGTGATTCTTCACTGGTGGCCGTATGAGGACGCTCTAGGTCGCTCAATAAGCTATGGAAAGGGCTATGCTCGGAGTTTTTCTGCGTGATAAACTTAGAAATAAGGATATCTGCAGTAAAACCAGAGTGACCGACATATCCCCACGGATTAGTAAGCTGAAGTGGAATGGGCCGGCCATATAGCTAAAAGAACCGACAACCGATGGGGAAAAAAGATTCTCGAGTGGCGGTCAGCAGGAAGATGATGGATACAGGTGGCTCAGGACCGTGCTTTGTGGCACTCCTTGGGGGAGGCCTATGTTCAGCAGTGGACTTGTGAAGGGCTGTAATGATGATGATGATGATTCAACTCTAGCTCCTGATAGTATAGTAGTATAAGCAACATGATAAATTTCGCGGTTTGTGTCTTTTTTCGAACAGCCCGAACAGCATTTCGCTTTTGAAAGCATTTTGTTTAAGCTGCATGCAAGACAAGCCAAGAAATAGTCTACCAAAAACAGAGTACTTAAGCTCCAGTATGCAATGCTATCGTGTTGTCAGCCTAACGGCTAACATTCCAATAGCATTAGCAACGCAATAGCCCGCTCACAAGCCGCATCCAATGTTGCGAAAAGAAGGTAAGTGCCGTGCAATCTGCGTCGCTTACGCGTTTTTGTCACACACAGGACGAAATTGATATTTGAATGATCGTTTTTGCACTGAATTATTATTGTTATAATGTAAAGTACTTTATACTAAATAAACTACTAAAACTTAAGGTCAAAAATCAATAAACGCACAAGTTAAACAAGCGTTGAGATGTTGTTCAGTTGACGTCACGGTCAATTCGTTCCTACGATAGAAATATACTGTGTGAATATTATAACCCAAATCGGTTAAGTAGTTAAGAAGTTACAGGTCACTAAAAGACGCACCAACGATAATTTATATGAAGATAATGAAAGTGTAACTATGTAACAAAAAAATATATATATTGAAAAAGTTCTGCAACGAAATCCAACATGCTGAAACATACATGACGAAATATCCATTAAAAAATGACACGAATCTGTGCCCGAACTTTGAAAGCGAATCACTGTAGCTTAACGGCATCACATGGTAACACGCAACGAACTGGAAATGTTCATTACAAAATTTTCTGTTAGACAAGCTTTTTTAATTGTAATTTCTGTGTTAAAATTTGGGAAACAGTAATTTTAGACGAAATACGTTACCTGTTTTAATACATTAAATTATTATATCAGTCTCTTATTGGTTATATAAAAATTATTTATTTCAATGAAATGTTATTGCAACATAACCCAATGAAATTTCTTCTAAGTATATGCTTTCTTTTTTCTATTTTTAATTAAGAAACTTCCAACTTCTTTTAAATACACAGATAATAAACACAGCCATATTGTTATATATACATAACGCATCCATATTTTAAGTGAGGATATTTCGGGACTACATAATTGTTGTTTAATGAATACAAGGCGAAAAAAACTTTTGAAATAATTAATCTAGAAAGTAACATAATTTAAATTTAATGAAATTTTAAGCTAATAGTAATATTTATGTATTTGACTTACTAGCGTGTAAATTATAATAAATTTTTAATAAGTAAATAAACAGTATTTGGTAAACGTGGTAGTAGTAAAAACTACGGTTGCCGACCTACTTACGAAGCGAGGCAACTTCGATAAATATCCGCGCTATATGGCAATATATGGGGAAGGCCTATGTTCAGTAAAGTACAGCCTATATACTCCCTCTGGGCCCTCTCCTCTTTCTTAGAACCTCTTTGCAACTCCATGTCTCCGGAACATTTTTTCCTTATTTCTCAGACATGCAGCCTCACTATCACCCGAGCACATGGTAAATCAGCACTTAAATTCAAAAACATCCACTCCACTACTAGTATATTATTTATTATCAAAAAAAAATAATACATTGTTATCAAAGGTCCACTGTCGAACCATCTCCATAGATTATCATCTAGGGCGGATATTTATCGAAGTTGCCTCGTGTGCGAAATGGGTTTAAAATTTATTTGAATTTACAAGTTACTAAGTTAAAATCATAAGTATAACTATTATCTTATAACTTCATTAAATTTAAACTATGTTAGCTTTCCAAACTAATTACTTCGACAGTTTTTTTTGCTTTTTATTTATTAACCTATAATTACGTAGTCACGAAATATACCCGATTAAGACTTAAAATATGAATGTGTTGTCGACACTTAGGTCTAAAATGCCTCGCTACCAATAAAAGGGACTCGGGTTCAACCTTTACGCAGCATATGCTTATACATAACACAGTACAATTAAACTGAAGGAGCGTGTTCCTTCCACAGTCGAGTTCACTCATTCATTCTGCAGCCATAATATAGTGGCAGCGTGGCTCTACCACGGTAAAACATAACTAGTATTAATGTTAAGCCGTTCCAAATAATTTTAATAATCCACTACGTGAAAAGGGGGAAAACTCAAAATAACATAATATTGCAGATGCCAACCCGCACAACAACTATGGCAATATAGTTATGTTTAAAATTTTAAAAGGCTGTAATAAATGATGAATGAATTCCAACTAAGCTGAAAATGCTTGAGCAAGGAGCAGTTTACGACAGTTGTATTTGTAATGGTGAATTTTATCACACGGTTACTATCGCGTTAGTAAAAAGGAATATAAACTAAAATAACTAAAATATTTACTCTCCAAAATAACAACTGAATCCTTTTTTTTATAACTTATACTGCAGAAATAGCGTTGACGTACAGCGCAACTTTCCGTTCACTTGGAAGGATTCAGTATGAATTTATATTAAGTGGATATAATGTGATGAAAGATCAAAGTTACAATAAAATAAGTATAAAATTCGAGCAATTTCTTATTCACGTAAGTACGAAACCAGAAAAATTTCATAAAAGTAAATAAAATGAAACGTTCTAAATATGAGCGAAATGGATATTTTTTATATAGGAAAGGGTGACAAACGAGCACACAGTCCACCTGATTGTAAGTGGTTGCTTTGGCCCATAAACATCTCTCGATTACGAATTAAAATACAGATGCTTTCTCACTCGTGAGGACCAAGATGGAATGCCTCGTTTCCAGTAAACAGGGTCTCCGTTTCTCTATACTCACCATACGAAACACAGCAACATTTTACGCTGGTATTCCGTGAGAGCGCTGTCCTTCCCCGGTCAAGCCGACCAGTTCGTGCTACAACTATAAATAATAATACAACTGCAGCATGGCTCTGCCAAATATACATAAAGAAACTCCTTAAATTTATCTCATATTTGTGTGATTTATAAGTAGCGTAAGTGTTGTAGGAAATTGTATGTATAAATTGTTTTCCTGCGAAGTCGAATTGGGAGCCTACTGAGTTGCTTTTGAAACTGAGATATTCGGTAAAATTTCCTAAGCCCAAATATGAAACGGATGCACTGATTATACAAGGGCTCAAGTTTATGAAGGAGCTCCTCTATAGCATCCAAAACCAAGCATCAGAATAATCAAGCAGAGGTAGGACAAGAGTGAGCGCGAGTGATATTTTAGTTTTTAGGGGTAAGTAAGGGGTAATTTTGAAGATATTTAAGTGAATACAAGTTAAAATGAATCTTACGGCTAACCTTAGCGATATACGTGGACTATGATAAATGGTCATCAAATATAACGTCTAAGTTTTCGACAGTATCGGCAAAGGCTATAGGAACGCCGTTAAAACAAACGGAATATAATGATGTAAATTTCAATTTATTATCAAAGCCTGCTTATGATTTCTTATAATTTGATATTAAATTTTCAGTTTACAAACATAAATTGCACAAGAACAAAACGCCAGACATGGAACAATTATATGGAGGCCATACAAATACTTGTTCCGTGCGTAACTTGAACCCGCGCCCCCTACTACTGCAACTTATCGCAAAAGCCACGGAGCCCTCAAATAAGATCCTCCTTCATTTGCGTTATTTGTGCAAGCAATGGAGATCTTGTTTTGAATTTTGATTAGTTATTAATTATGCACTCCAAACACACAAGGATGAGAAAAATATTTACATACATACGCATAATAGGCGGCTTGTGGCTCAACCACGTAAAGAAAATAAAATAAAATTTACTTCCTTATCCCTTAAAATCCTTAAAAATAAAAATCTTATCACTACACAAAATGGCAATATTGTTCTGCTCACTCATTTTGTAGGTCAACATAATAATGAAAACTTTATAAATTAAACGCGTGGCGCCTACGTGCATAATGGCCGTACTGCTCGTAGAATAATTTAAAAAAGTTTTTGCAACAGTTTTTTTTTTGTTTTTAAACGCTTGTAGCTTTTTATTTTTCTTTTTTTATTTTCAGGAGGAATTCTTTCAATGGCTAACAAATTAAAATGCTTAGTGCTTAAAATGTAGAGAGTGTTTGCGTTTAAAATTATTTTATTATTTTGTTTTACTTGTGTATGTGTCATGAATTTGTAGTATTCCCCCTCCCCATCTATATAGAAAAGAAGTCATCTGATGTAAAATATAAACAATATAAATTACTTTAACAGGCATACGATTTTATAATTTTTTTATATAGGAGACGCGAGGACAAACGAGGATACGGCCCACCTGATGGTAAGTAACTACCGCCGCCCATGAACAACTGCATTAGTGGATTACAGGTGCGTTGCCGGTCTTTTATAAAGGAGTAAACTATTTCTTGGAGGTTCCCAAGTCGTATCGGTCCGGAAAAATCGCCCGTGGTAAATTTTCAACAGAGAGGTCATACGCGGAAAAAAATTTCTAGTGAAACGTAAAGTGGTTGTGTGGATGTTATCGGAAGTTTATCCGCGATGTTCGTTCATGAAATTTGGTGGCTGGGATTAATCCAAACAATTCCTTTGAGTACTCCTCGTGGTACAAATCTTCGCAACGCCTGTGAATTGAGCTAATCGGAAAGCACTCGGTTGGCAACGATTCGAGCCACTCTGCGCTGAACGCGGTCAAGTGGATGGAGCTTGCACTGGAGCCCCCAACCCAGAGATGGGAAGAGTTTTTCATGTGAGGCCAAACCTGGGCCTTGTAAAGTAGCAGACGGTGTACCGGCATGAAACGGTGTCCCGCTCTGCTGAGCATGCCAAGCCGCGTTTTAGGGGCCAATTTGGCCTTCTCTTCCAATATTTCGAAATTGCCCGTCACTCGATTTATCGACGCCGAGGATTCCGATACTGGCTGAGGCAATAAGAGGAGTGCCTTGTAACTGAGAAGATACGACAAAGGGGTTCATTTTAGCGGTAATCGTATAAACTTGTGTCTTCTAAAGGATTAAACTGGACTAGATTTAGTTGCCCCCAATTCGAGAATGTGTTAAGCAAATCCTCGATTTCAGTCACAAGGTTTTTTCGTTTCCGACGTTATACCGAGAAATATTGGCACGGCCAGTCTTTAGAGCATCAGTGCTGTCGTCCGCATAGCAGTTAATCCACTTTCTGTGAGACCACAACTGGAAGAAAGAGTTCATCCCATGGAGTCCTTCTCTCTTCATGAAATCGGCCAGCTGCTGGCCTCTTGGGTTCCATTGTCTTATTCCGAATTTCTCTACCTGCAGCTAACCGTTTTTCTCAGTTTTGCGTTGAAGTCTCCCATTAACGCTGTATAGTGGTTTGTGGAGTAATATATGGCCTTAGATAAATCCTCATACATTTCCCCCAACTCCTCATCGTGATGTTCCGAGGTTGGTGCGTAAATGTGTATGACCTTCAAAGAATACCGTTTGATGATTCTGAGTATAAAGTACGCAGCCCTCGTCGACACACTCTCAATCTTTACAACGTTGTTAACGAGACACTCGTGGATGATAAATCTGACACCTCCTTGGGATTCATAATCGTCCGCCTGGTCGTCGTCTAATATCGTCGGATCTAGTATAATCCTATAATATTCCAGTACGAGTCCTCTTAAGTAGCAACCAAACCTCCACCGGAGATTCTTATCACCCCCGCTCCGCCATTAACGCGGTCGCCACTGTAGCGGACACTATTCCCGATAGGCGATTCGCCGGGGACTGAGAGCCGTCTCTTCGTAACTCTCATCGTGGGTGTAGGTGTATATTGCCCATTTCTGCCTCAGTTAGTGTTAAGTTGGGAAGATATGGAGTAGTGGGTATTCTTGCCTACCACTACACTTTTTTTCCGAACCAGTAGTAAGAGCATAAATGATTTACAATATTTCCGTGATACTTAGTAACTTATAATCTATGTTGAATAAGAATTATTCTATTCTATTCTATATTATTCTATTGACCTCTTTTGCACATATGTTGCTAATTTTTAATCTAGTAGAGTGACGCTGCAGCTATATAATGGTTGTAGCACAAATGGGTTAGCTTGAACGTGGCAGGACCACGTTATGACAGAATACAAGTGCAAATATTAGTCATTGGACACTGTGACCCCATCTTCATTCATCCTCCATTAAGAATCAAAATCCAGATGCGTTGTCACACTAAAGACTAAGAAAGAATGCCTCGTTTCTAGTAAAAAGGGTCTTTAGTTCTTCAGACAAACTATACGAAACACAGCAGCATTACTCAATTATTTTACGCTGGTATTCTGTGAAAGTGTAGTCCTAGCCCGGTTAAACCCACCCTTTCATGCTATAACCATAATATAGCTGAAGCGTGGCTCTACCACGTAAATGTAATATGGCTGGTCTATTGCCAGTTATGCTTACTGATGAGCAATGTCAGTTAATTTTTTTTAAATGAATATTAACAATGCTATAAACATTACTAATATTCCCCTTAACCACTCGAGGTAAGCTTAAATTGCTTGTGTTAAGAGTGGTTCACGCCAGTAGTCGAATGGTGGATTCGAACCCACGACCTTTTTGAGTTCGCGGTCTGCGCTCTGCCATTAGGCTACTGTCGCTTAACAACACCTAGTAACAACACCTGCAAGTTAATCTAGTTCTACTGTTAATATCTCAATGAAGATGTAGCTTTAAAATTGAAAATTTGAACGATTAAAAGCTAAAGGTTGTTTGGGATAACTATGACATCATCAAGCACATTAGTCACCCCGCGAGGGCTGCAATGTACTCGAAACGTCGGAAGTAAAAAAATCTCTAATAAGTAGTATATTTCGATATATTTATCTTAATTACATTTTAATTTCATTAACTACATTCAACATAGGGTGGAAACATAAGGGAGAAACATCACCCTCATCTTATATCGTGTCGTAAGATGCGCCTTAGGGAATGTGGACAGTGACAGTACGACCGCCCCAAAGGCTCAATCATATTTTAATCAAGATCTTAAAGATAGCCCACGGCTACGCTCATTTGAGTATCTTCATAGTTTGCAAGGACCAGACTTTTATGACCTCCGCTTTGTATTCGTCTTCTTGATAGTGTGACGGCCCAATATTATTATTAATAATTAAATTCAATATAAAGGGGCGTCAAAAATAGTCTTAAAAGATATATATTAAGCAATTAAGTTAAATTAATAAAAATAAAGTTAATATATTTCAGACATTATCCCAATAACATAGTAAATTAAGGGCAAAATTATTGTTTTTCGTAATAAATAAATTTATTTAAAAACTTGAAAAAAATATTTAAAATAAGATAAATAATAGAAATACAAGTCAAAAAATATTATAAAATTAAGTTAAATAACGTTTATAAGATAATTAGAAAAATTGTTAAAAATTGTTTAAGTCATGGGAGGTGTTCGTGTATAAAAGAAAATTTTTCTAAGTAAGTTGTGGAAGGAGTTCACGTATAGATGAAATTTCCTAAGTTGTTGAAGGAGTTCATGTATTAAAGAAAATTTTCCTAAGTTATGGAAGGTGTTCACGTATAGATGTCTTGTATGGAGGAAGCTGTCGGAGGTACATACCTGCAGTTGTACATATATATGGGGTGGTCGGGAGCCCGACTGCCTGAAGTACTGTAGCACAATGACTAGTCCTATATTAGGGACTTATGATATTAAACTCAATGATACAAAAGCAATACTAAAGAAGGTCTCCATGATGAATTTGCATTACAATGGTAGTATCGTGGGTTCGAACTCTATATATTAATGACCTATGAAAGTAAGGTCTATGATCCAAAAGCAATACTATAGAAGGTCTCTATGATTAATATGCATTACAATAGTAGGGTCGTGGGTTCGAATCCTGTATATGAATGACTTATGAAAGTAAAAGGTCTATGATACAAAAGCAATACTATAGAAGGTCTCTATGATTAATATGCATTACAATAGTAGGGTCGTGGGTTCGAATCCTATATATACATGACTTATGAAAGTAAGGTCTATGATACAAAAGCAATATTATAGGAGGTCTCCTTGATGCATAAGCATTGTATGGGGTGGTCGGGTGACTGACTGCTCCTAGTACTGTAGCAAAATGACTAGTCCTTATTAGGGACTTGAAAAGGAATATTATGGTGGCGTGTGTGCTGCTTCACGAGCAATTGGTCCGAGGTAAACTTGGACTCGCTAACCGATGTGTCCTAGACATATCATCTTAGTGCCGGTGGTAAGCGGGTTTGTTGTAGCAATACGGCTTTCCCGTGGACATCGCACACCCATACCGTTTGGGGCGATGTCGTTGCACATAGCGATGTGTCGTCTATCTATCGGATTGGGATGATGAGTGTGTTTGGTAACACTTTTAAGTGTAACAGGCATACTCAACTTCATGTCTTAGTGCATTAGCGCTATGATACGTGGAGTTTTGTTCATTGGCGTCTTAGTAGCGTGCTACTATGATACGTTGGTGATACTTTTTATATAACAACAATGCCAACTTTGTTACCAAAGTCGATAGGGATCATGTGGGTGTGTTGTGGAGGGCCGCCTTTCGTATGATAGTTGCATTGATGCTTACTGCTACTTGCGGTATTGCGTCTTGTGATGGATCTGCAGGTGTGCTGCGCCTGATTCGACGCTCTCTTGTGGTTCTGGTCGATGGAGGTATGCGGGTGGTAGCAATACGGCTTTCCCGTGAACATCGCACACCCATACCGTTTGGGGCGATGTCGTTGCACATAGTGATGTGTCGTCTATCTTTCGGATTGGATGATGAGTGTGTATGGTAGCACTTTTAAGTGTAACAGGCATACTCAACTTCATGTCTTAGTGCATTAGCGCTATGATACGTGGAGTTTTGTCCACTGGCGTCTTAGTAGTGTGCTACTATGATACGTTGGTGATATTTTTTATATAACAACAATAAAAACTTTGTTACCAAAATCGATAGGAGTCATGTGGGTGTGTTGTGAGGGGGCGCCACCCGTATGATAGTTGCATTGATGCTTACTGCTACTTGCGGTATTGCGTCTTGTGATGGATCTGTGGGTGTGCTGCGCCTGATTCGACGCATTCTTGTGGTTCTGGTCGATGGAGGTATACAATTAACATCTTAGTGCCGGTGGTAAGCGGGTTTGTTGTAGCAATACGGCTTTCTCGTGAACATCGCACACCCATACTGTTTGTGGACGACGTCGTTGCGCATAGCGATGTGTCGTCTATCTATCGGATTGGGATGATGAGTGTGTTTGGTAACACTTTTAAGTGTAACAGGCATACTCAACTTCATGTCTTAGTGCATTAGCGCTATGATACGTGGAGTTTTGTTCATTGGCGTCTTAGTAGCGTGCTACTATGATACGTTGGTGATATTTTTTATATAACAACAATACAAACTTTGTTACCAAAGTCGATAGGGATCATGCGGGTGTGTTGTGAGGGGGGCGCCACCCGTATGATAGTTGCATTGATGCTTACTGCTACTTGCGGTATTGCGTCTTGTGATGGATCTGCGGGTGTGCTACGCCTGATTCGACGCATTCTTGTGGTTCTGGTCGATGGAGGTATACAATTAACATCTTAGTGCCGGTGGTAAGCGGGTTTGTTGTAGCAATACGGCTTTCTCGTGGACATCGCACACCCATACTCTTTGTGGACGACGTCGTTGCGCATAGCGATGTGTCGTCTATCTATCGTATTGGGATGATGAGTGTGTTTGGTAACACTTTTAAGTGTAACAGGCATACTCAACTTCATGTCTTAGTGCATTAGCGCTATGATACGTGGAGTTTTGTTCATTGGCGTCTTAGTGGCGTGCTACTATGATACGTTGGTGATATTTTTTATATAACAACAATGCCAACTTTGTTACCAAAGTCGATAGGGATCATGTGGGTGTGTTGTGAGGGGCCGCCATCCGTATGATAATTGCATTCATGCTTACTGCTACTTGCGGTATTGCGTCTTGTGATGGATCTGCGGGTGTGCTGCGCCTGATTCGACGCATTCTTGTGGTTCTGGTCGATGGAGGTATACAATTAACATCTTAGTGCCGGTGGTAAGCGGGTTTGTTGTAGCAATACGGCTTTCTCGTGGACATCGCACACCCATACTGTTTGTGGGCGACGTCGTTGCGCATAGCGATGTGTCGTCTATCTTTCGGATTGGGATGATGAGTGTGTTTGGTAGCACTTTTAAGTGTAACAGTCATACTCTACTTCATGTCTTAGTGCATTAGCGCTATGATACGTGGAGTTTTGTCCACTGGCGTCTTAGTAGTGTGCTACTATGATACGTTGGTGATATTTTTTTATATAACAACAATACCAACTTTGTTACCAGAGTCGATAGGAGTCATGTGGGTGTGTTGTGAGGGGGCGCCACCCGTATGATAGTTGCTTTGATGCTTACTGCTACTTGCGGTATTGCGTCTTGTGATGGATCTGCGGGTGTGCTGCGCCTGATTCGACGCATTCTTGTGGTTCTGGTCGATGGAGGTATACAATTAACATCTTAGTGCCGGTGGTAAGCGGGTTTGTTGTAGCAATACGGCTTTCTCGTGGACATCGCACACCCATATTGTTTGTGGACGACGTCGTTGCGCATAGCGATGTGTCGTCTATCTATCGGATTGGGATGATGAGTGTGTTTGGTAGCACTTTTAAGTGTAACAGGCATACTCAACTTCATGTCTTAGTGCATTAGCGCTATGATACGTGGAGTTTTGTTCATTGGCGTCTTAGTAGCGTGCTACTATGATACGTTGGTGATACTTTTTATATAACAACAATGCCAACTTTGTTACCAAAGTCGATAGGGATCATGTGGGTGTGTTGTGGAGGGCCGCCTTCCGTATGATAGTTGCATTGATGCTTACTGCTACTTGCGGTATTGCGTCTTGTGATGGATCTGCAGGTGTGCTGCGCCTGATTCGACGCTCTCTTGTGGTTCTGGTCGATGGAGGTATGCGGGTGGTGATGTCTGCTGGGATGTATGGGGGACCTTGGGATGGTGTAAGCCCGACGATAGTCGTATTGATGCTTGTTGCGTTCTGCAGCATTGCGTCTCTGCGATGGTTGTTTGGTGGGACGCTATTTTCAATGGAGCTCTCTGCGTCTTGGTTTGACTCACACCTAAGTAGCTTTGCCCAAGTCGGGTCCCTTCATTGCGGGGCTGCAGACTGTCTGCCCTCCACGATGTTTTATATAACAACGTAATATTATATCTCTGTAACTTTCCCACCTTTGAATGATTGTGGGCAACTTGTTGATGGGTGAGACAAACATGATCGAAAATGCATTTACTCAACGTCAGTGACACAAAACCTTTCTGATGGCGAATTATTACTCTTATCTTATAACTGCCTTTTGGCTATATCTGCCGTTGTATTGGTTGGTGGAGCATATGTGTCGACCTCATGCGGGTGGTAGCTGGCGGGAGGATCTGAGGAGACTCTCAAGGCTGCGGCCGAAAGCCGCACTACGTGGGACCCCATTCCCTTGAGGTGAGCGGTAGACTCATGACACGCTCTGCGGCTAGTAGCCGTGCTGATCATGCAATTGGTGGTGATGCCATACACTTACATCACGTCTGCAGGAGCGGCGGTCTGGCAGGTGGTGGCGCTCACGGAGGGTTTACGGCCAGTGTGCCTATTTGCCTAAACCGTGTGACGTACATTCACTGTGGCTGGATTCGTTCGTATTTTGTATGGCGTTTACACGCATTGACATGCGCGACTTCGGTCGATGTTTGTGCTTACGCACTAACAAGGGGCCAAACCTCTTTTACTGGTTCGCCAGTTATTTTGCTGTGGACTACGGTCCAGTTCCCGAATTAGCGTTCCCTACGGGGGGAGTGCATCAAAATGGTTGGCACTCACCGTGCACGGCGTGTGTTGGGCCGTGTACCTCCCCTACATTTTTTTAAATAAATGTAGGAGAGCGAAACCCTTGTATCGGGTATTTTGTATAAATATATTTTGAGCCTTTTCCGAGCGGGAAGGAATAATTAATAATGTAAACCTGATGCAAGTGGAATAGGGACGTTTTATGTTCTTAACCTTTTTCGAGCCCTGTCTTCGTGAACGGGGTTCACTTAGTTTATAAGGCACTACCAACAGCTTTCAATTGCTCTAGTGAATATTCATTCTTCCAAAAGACACCTAAAAGAACTAAGTTACTAAACAAACACAACGTAAACAAGGGTCCTAACTAAGACGATCACTCCAAAATATTACAAACGGCCTATTATTAAACCTTTAGAAAGATCATTTAGAAAGACCAAAAAATATTTTATTAATCTTGGTCACAAATATATATAATTATTATGTAAAGGGGAATATAATACATTTAGTATTTTATATATTTATTATATGAGAGAGGGGGGGGGAAGCGTTACAATAAGAAGAGCTCAAACTGTAATCTTAAAGGTACTCAACCGATGATATTTTCACATATGATTTGGTTCTTAAACTAATACTAAGACAGAAGCTGTTGACCTAGTGGCCGCAATCAAAGATCATGTTGTGGATCCGGTTTTGAATACCAGTACAGGCCAAAATCAATTATTGGATTGTTTGGTCAAAAATTCTCAGTAGTAGCCCGGAATTAGGCAGTTAGCGGTGTTTCATCTCCGTGGAAAGCACATAAATCCATTGATTCTGTATCATACGACAAGAAATAGATGAGTTATCTCTCACCGATTGTGACAGATCGTTATCCCATTGGACTTTGAGAGTGAAGGAATAGAGATTGTACCTGTGTTTGCGCACACACTTGTGCAGTATCTTATATAATCTTTTCCTGCGCAGATAACCAGTCTCTGTTGAGTATAGCTGCGCTATGAACGCATTTTAGTCTGGGAAGCCTCACTATTACTGAGACACAGTGTAGCAAATAATTCAAGTTACCACTTCAAAGATTTGTGAATTTTCAATTTTTTTCCAATTTTTTTTGTTATTTTATTTATTTATAGTTCGGAACTAAATATTATCTTCCAATATGAACAAGTATCAATTTATCATGTTTTGATTGTTGTTTTTATTGGTAAGTACTCGGTAAGCAACGTTTGATTATATATCTCAATAATCAATGCTTGTATCCCTATTTGTTTTTTTCCAAGGCACAATTTTCCATCCCCTTAATAACGTCATCCTTATTCTATAATTTTTAGTACTTTGACGTAGTTTTTACTTAATTTTTAACCTGATTCAAATTTGACCCTTTTGAGTGTACTTAGGATTATCACAAATTCAAGATGAAAACCAAAATGTAGACTAAATAGTCTACATTTTGGTTTTCATCTAAACTATTAGATTAGTAACTATTTAATTACATTGACTTCATCCCCTATTTTTCTACCCTACACCTGGGTTTACTTTTGGGAATTAAGCTTTTTAAAAATTAAGAATAGAATAATTAAAATTGGTTCTCAACAGATTAAGGTATCGCGTACCACACATACAAAAAACGTACTCAGATTGATAACCTCCTCTTTTTTTATTAAGGCTAAAGTTGTTAAACAAACTAATTCTTACGAAGCAACAGATTAATATTATAATAAGTTTGATAAAACCAACGTAAACATGAACCATAGTTCCATACTTACTTCGTTATTAATACATATTTTCATATTTTGAAGCATTCAAAGCATTTCCATGTCCTTGTTAAAGTTATCGCTTCGTAAATCTTTGCTGATTAACTAAAACAGACGTTACGTCAGCTTTATGGAAACTTCATAAAGCTGACGTAAATACTTCTCGAAAACAGTGAAATCTCACAATAACAAACATGCATAAAACATCTTACTTTTACAATAATAGTGTATTACTAGATACTTCATATGTTTTAGATTACTCAGTTTGATGAAAGGACTAGAAATTTATAAGCTAAACATATGGTTGAAACTCATCTCGCTACCAGGTAATTCAATTCATAGAGTAAAATCACTTTGCATGAGGATGCAAAGGACCCTTAAAATGAAACCATCCTAATATAAACTTGAGATATTATATAAGCTGGAAATTTAGCTACGTAAATAATTAAAATTTATCTGAAATTTTGGATTTTAAACCCGGAGAAAAATTACATGAGAAATTAGAATAACTTATTTCATTACTAACAAGGAATTTAAAACATACTGCAGTTATATTAGTAGTATAGTTGTAGCACGAATGGGTCGGCTCAACCGGGGAAGGACCACGCTCTCACAGAATACCAGCGTGAAATAGAAGCTTAACGCTGCTGTGTTTCGTATGGTGTGTGTAGAGACCGGAGACCCTTTTTACTGGAAACGAGGCAATCCATCTTAGTCCTCACGGGTGACAACGCATCTGCATTTTGATTCGTAATCGAGGATAGATGTAGATGTCTATCGACCGCACTAACTACTTACCATCAGGTGGACTGTGTGCTCGTTTGTCACTCTATCCTATTAAAAAAATGCAATAGTGAACATAGGCAGAATAATTGTGTTATAAAATAATGTAAATTCCCATAATTAAATACAAACTGCGTTACTTACTATTAAAATTTTACGATATTCTTTTAACCAACTGCCACAGAATGATTATGTTTTTTTTATGTATCTTGTATATATAGTGACCAAGATGACAGATTTGCTTTTCGGATGGTACTGGATAGCAAGAGCTCGTAATATACTAGAATCTAATTAGAACATTCATACAAGCATCTTTCACTTTAAGTTGTGACTTGTCGTCAAGTGTGTGTGAGTGCAGGAAAATAGGGGCTCGTAGGTGCAGGAAGAAGCGAGCGAGACCATTTCTGAACATTTTACTGGTAGGTAAGGGTACTAAGGAATTAAATTTTTAGTTTAAAGGAAGTGATAACGGGATAGCTCTACAGTAATTATGTTTCTGTATTATTAGTATCTTAAACGGAGTCGTGCAAGGTTCAGACGTATCTGTTAAGATCTTTACGATCTACAAGGACGAAAGACTAAGATTTAATTTATTGATTATAAGGCAATGATTAGTTCAACAGTGAGCACCACGCATGACACGGGTGACTTGAACTTGAGAGATGTCTTTTTGACGCACGATAGCGTAATCGATTAGTGCTTCGATCGATTCGAGATGCTTCGATCTGAGGTGCATGCACGTTGCCTTGTACTTGACAGGCAATCTGAACATAGTATTTGTAATTGCAAGACCTAATTGTATACAAAGACTAAGCAACAGTTGGCCGCTGTTGTTCATTTTACCAACACCATGTCTGCCCAGAACTTTAGGTCAGGCGTCATAACCTCGTCCTACTCGGGCATTAAAGTCGCTCAAGAGAAGGATTTGCTCTCTTGAACGAATACCATCTATGCACCGTGTCAATTCACAAACTTCTCCGTGCATCCAATTTTCCGCAGCACTATCCAGAGGGCTTCTCGCGGTACACTATTAAATGCCTTCTCAAGGTCTACAAAGCAAAGATATACGAGTATATTACGACCCTGTTCTCTGTTTTTCTCCTGCAGGTTGATGCAATGAGAAAATCGCTTGACAAGTACAACGGTCAGGTCGGAAGCCGAACTGGGGTTCCGGCAAAAATCGTTTCAGAAAGTTTCCTGAGGCGGTTTAATAGAAGACTGGCGAAGACGTTTCCAGGCACTGAAAGTAGATAAATGCCACGGTAAGAATTGCAATTCGACCGGTCACCCTTGCCCTTGTATAAGGCTCGTATAAGGGATACCTTAAAAGTATTAGGGACTTATTCTTTTTCCCACATAAAGAACCACGCCAAATACAAATCCCCACCTACTTCAATTTCACCCAACCCAAGCGTTTATTTTGCTGTTGCTTAATGGCAAGAGTAATCTCATCAGGCGAGACTAGCTCATCGAACTCGAGGGTGGAAGGTTGTTGAGGTATGCAGCGAACGGGGTTTAGGTCAATAAAATGATCCACTTTCTTCACACCGAAAATCCGACTTGCAATATAAACAATCGTAGTTATATATCAATATAAAACATTTTACCACTGTTTATAAAGAGAGCGATCGTCTTCTGCATAGCCGTTAATAAGCCTACGTGTGCGAGAGAGACGACTAATCGCTGAAGCTTTGAAACCGAGAAAACACGAATTATTGTATTTCGGATTAAAAGCAATCTGCTAAGTGTTGACGTTACATAATAAAGCTACGAGGTCATGGCCTGTGTAGAACAGAGGAGAGTGCGGGACATTTGAAATAGTTTGAAACAGTTTACGAGTTATTTTATTAATTCAGTTATTGATTGAGTAGTTTGATAGGGCAAGCCCGGCTTCTCGGTTTCTATGGAAGCTTCGCTACTGTAGCTGTTGTGTGTATTGTTTATTAAAATTTACTCCAAGTGCTATTTGAGTCACTACATATTGAAGACAATTTATAAAGGTGTAAAACCTGTAGCTGAATGAAGAGTTTGGCTAAAGGACTTTGGATTATGTGAGGTGTGCTTATGGCAGATC
Source organism: Parnassius apollo (assembly GCA_907164705.1). NCBI lineage: Eukaryota > Metazoa > Arthropoda > Insecta > Lepidoptera > Papilionidae > Parnassius > Parnassius apollo. Next base: position 8,267,447 of record CAJQZP010000644.1, read on the forward strand.
TTCAAAAAAAAACTGAATATAGATTTGGAGGTGGAAGATTGAACGAATATAGATCAAGGATCAAATCAAATCAAATTGCTAACAAAAATGGAAACATAACGCCACCTATGCTACCACCTTGTAAAAATATTATGTTAAATGTGAAACAAGAAAACACGCGACCGAATTTTAAATTAAAATTCTCAGAACATGTTGTCAGCTCGGCTAAAGTGACCTACTTTCAACATTTCTCTAGAGAAAGGCAGTTGAAAACTAATAACAGCTCGGAAAACTATTTACATCTTTTATTTTAAAATTTATTTTCGTTATTTTAATTTTTAAAACAAACGGAAAACAAGATAACTAAAATAAAGGTGCCATTGCAACCTATAATACATCACTGTCTACAATTATATTTTAGATCACTGACACTTTAAATCGCACAATAGTGAATGATGAGCTCATAAAAAACCAATCGAGAAACACTAATAGTCTAATATTTATTTTAACGTGTTAGAACGCTGCAGTTATATTATGACTGCTGAACAAATGGATTGGGTCGACCAAGGCAGGATCACACTCTCACAAAACACAAGCATAAAATAGCAGCTTTATGTTACTGTGTTTTTTATAGTGATTTCAGAGAAAACTTTTTAGTGGTAAGGAGAGATTACATGATAGACCGCAGGGATGAAAACACATCTACATTATAATTCTAAATCGAGGATAGACGTAGCTTTCTATCGGCTAAAGCATCCCATTACCGTGATCGTAATTACAGCCCATCATATTTTCACTATTTAGCTTACAAAATCATGTTTACAAACAATACGATCATAATATTGTGAGATCATGAATGGTCTCAGTGAATAAACTTAACTTTATAAACGACTGAAAAATAAAATCCGATTTAAATTAAATTAAGAGTACTTATTATGTATGTATTCATAAGTATGATACCCTTTTCTATTTTATCTGTCTGTGACACAATGTATTTGGAACCATTCATATACGTGTAGTAACTTCGATAAAATACACATATGCCTAACCTTTAAAACCCAAAGCATCAAAGTTCACGTACAATAGCGTTTATTTATTATTATTACGCTTGTTTTTTACGCTATGTTATATCTAAGTAAGATATATGGTTAACAGTTTTTAATATCTTTACACAAATTTTATCTTCATTTTCGAATTCTGAATTACCTAACAAAAAACATTTTGAAATACAAAATAAAAAGTACAACCTTAGTCCTATCTCTAACATACAAAGTACCGCATTTAAATGTATCAGGGCAAGTAATTTACTTAGATAAATTAGATTTCTTTGCGGACGAGATGAGTTTGCCGCCATGTTTGCTTTCTTAAAGTGATAGCATTTGCGCAGGCGGTAAATGAAATTAATTAATGTATTTATTAGCTATGATTATAGTACTTATCCGTATAGTGGCGATGTAAAAATATCCACCACCCCATATCGTTCCGGGGGTATCGTAACGGGCAACAGAGGGAAAAAGAAGCAAAAGATGGGCAGCAGCATCTTTCTAATACAAACTCAAAACTGCGGTTGCCAACCCGTGCAGTTTCCAAAGCGTGGCAACTACGGTAAAAAAAACCAGAAAGCATGCTGTGAGGGAGACTTATGTTCACTAATGGACTTTTATAGGCTGTAATGCATGGATGAAGAAATAAATTAGTACGGTTAAGACTACTATACGGATCATCGCGTTTATTTTTACTTTCTTATTTATTTTTATTTTTAATTCCCGACGTTTCGGGTGCTTTCCAGCACCCATGGTCACGGGGGACTGAGATGACTGACGTCCCGATGTCATTGTTAAACCCGGAGTACCTTCAGCTTTTTAATTATTGTTTATGGTCCGATCTATGCAAAATGAACTGACTATGTCCTGAGGTCGTGCAGTGGTATGCATGGGTTTAGTTTTAATTTTATTGATTATAGGATCCCAAGCAGGTGGTAGTACCCAGCCTCCTTCTCTATTGAAATTAGGATGTTTTTTAATTTCAATAGCCTCACGTATCATCCTTGGTAGGAATCGGTGTTCTTTCGCGAGGATTTGTGGTCTATCAAATCTGATGTAATGGTTGGGTCCGTCTAGGATATGATCACAAACTGCAGACTTCCCGGAACGTTGATGCTTCACATCAGCTATATGTTCTTTTACGCGGGTCCTAATTGATCTTTTTGTTTGTCCTATATAAGAGAGACCACATTCACAATCAAGCTTGTACACTCCTGCATCTTGTAGAGGAATATGACACTTGACGGATGGTAGGAACTGACTAATCTTCTTCGGCGGCTTGTAGAATGTTCTAATAGAAGCTCGCTTCAAGATATAGCCAATCTTGCCTGTGACACCTCTGACATATGGTAGTACAGCAGGCACACGCTCGACTGTGGCCGGCTTCACTCGGTCACTGTGACGTAGGCGCGGGACCCGAAGCTTGTTGTCGTGCAGAACTTGCTTGACGTGCTGAAGCTCGGCGGCCAGGTGTTTGCTGTCACAGATCCCTCGTGCTCTCTGTAACAAAGATTTGCCCACGGTAGCTAACTGTGAAGGATGTTGGTGAGATTCACCGTTTAAATATCGGTTTGTATGGGTCCTTTTCCTATACACAGTGTGACCAATGGTGTTATTAGGATTTCGGATGACTAACACATCTAGGAAAGGTGAGGAATTATTTGCCTCTAACTCCATAGTAAATTTAATTTTAGAGTTTATGGAATTAAGATGTTCTAAAAATGCAGTTACTTTGTCTGATGGTAAAATTGTGAAAGTATCGTCTACGTACCGCTTGTAGATCCTTGGTGTAACAGGTGCAGTAAGGAGGGTTTTCTCCTCAAAGTCTTCCATGAATATATCGGCGACAATGGGAGATACAGGTGAGCCCATCGCAACACCATCTACTTGCTTGTAAAACTCTTCCTTCCACAATAGATAGCCAGATGTAAGGCAATGTCTTAGTAATACTGCATATTCTGCTGGCATGTTATTTTCCTCTAGTTTCCTAGTTATAATTGAGACTCCACAGCTGCAGACAGGCCTCTCAAGTTTTATTTGGTGGTGGGTATCGTGAGAGGAGGCAAAGGGAAACAAATTAAGAAATGAGTAGCAACGACTTTTTAATAACAAATAGCATGTCAACTATTGCAAATACCGAAGAGTACAATCTGCCACTTTGCCTGGCATATGTGGACTATGAGAAAGCCTTTGATTCCGTCGAAATTTGGGCGGTGCTACAGTCCCTTCAGCGGTGCCAAGTTAACTGTCGGTATATCGAAGTGCTGAAGTGTTTGTACAGTACGGCTACGATGGCTATCCGAGTACAGAACCAGAGTTCGAAACCTATCCAACTGCAGAGAGGTGTAAGACAGGGTGATGTTATATCCCCGAAACTCTTCACCGCTGCGTTGGAAGACGTTTTCAAGCTACTGGACTGGAAAGGATACGGTATTAACATCAATGGCGAGTACATCACTCACCTTCGATTTGCCGACGATATAGTCCTTATGGCAGAATCGCTGGAGGACCTTAGCACTATGCTCAATGACCTCAATGGTGTCTCCCAACGGATAGGTCTTAAGATGAACATGGACAAAACAAAGATCATGTTTAATGTCCATGTCACACCTATGCCGGTAGTTGTTGGGAGCACTATGCTCGAAGTTGTTGACGATTACGTTTACCTGGGACAAATAATAGCCCAACTAGGTGAGTCCAACTTCGACCGAGAGGTCAATCGACGGATTCAACTCGGCTGGGTAGCGTTCGGGAAATTACGACACATCTTCTCGTCAGGTATACCTCAATCTCTGAAAACTAAAGTGTATAACCAGTGCGTGTTGCCAGTGATGACTTACGGATCTGAGACGTGGTCCTTCACTGCTGGCCGTATGAGGACGCTGAAGGTTGCTCAGCGAGCTATGTAGAGGGCTATGCTCGGAGTTTCTCTGCGTGATAGACTCAGAAATGAGGATATCCGCAGTAAAACCAGAGTGACCGACATAGCCCAACGGATTAGTAAGCTGAAGTGGCAATGGGCCGGCCATATAGCTCGAAGAACCGATAACCGATGGGGAAGAAAGGTTCTCGAGTGGCAGCCTCGTACCGGTAGGCGTAATGTAGGGCGACCCCCCACTAGATGGAGTGACGACCTGGTAAGACATGCAGGAAGTCGATAGATACAAGTGGCTCAGGACCGTGCTGTGTGGCGTTACTTAGGGGGAGGCCTATGTTCAGCAGTGGACTTGTGAAGGGCTGTAATGATGATGATGATGATGATATTGCAAATATCCTCCCAATGGAGCAAACTATGGGGGAGACTTATATTCAGCAGTGGAATTTGAGAGGCTGTTATGATAACGGTAATGGATTTCGTAGTGAACCTCATTGCGCTACCTAGCGAAAAAAGCGGAAGCATATCTGAAAACCCAGCTAGTGTAAAAATATATAGAGTGAACGGAGACTACAAAGGTAATGTTTAAATATAAATATATTTATCTTCAGTAAAAAAATAGCTTCGTCCATTAACATCCACAATTATGATTTAGAGGTGAATCCAAATATATTTCTCCCTTTCCATGCAGATGTGCATCGAGATTGTGGATACAATTGGAAGTAGCCTCAACAGTTAGCTTTATAGTCACCAATTTTAAAATAGAATTTCCAGTTCCAAAACTTTAAACTTCTTTTATCCTAGATGGTAGCTATTGTGTAATACTTTAAGGTAGTTTTCAAGCACCAGTACGAAACAGTTTTTGATGTAAACAACCATTTGTTTCAGTTATTTATTGCTTGCAAACAATGTAGAATAAGTTAACCGTAGAGGAAAGTAAAAACATAATAAGAAATGCTTATTTCAATAATTCATTCATTCACTACACCCTATTGACCTTCGTCAGGCAACACTTTTTTGCATACACAAATGGCAACAGTGGTAACGTATCACACTCCATATTTTTTTAATTCAAATTAAACTGCAATGTTTGAGAGAACCAAAGTTATTTGTTATGAGATCAATCGCTAATATATTTTTATTTATTTATGTATTAAAACAATACTTCGTTAGTTTTTGTATTAGAAGAATTACTTTTAAAGGCCGATGACAAGCACGTAATATTAATACTATCTCGAGGTAAATGAGGTCCAACGACAAACCGTTTTGTATCGCATGCCAGGGTCCTGAGATACAAGCTGCGCTTAGTTTAGGACCCGCGGCTACCTGTGTTCATTAATTGTTAAAATAAATAAAAAATATATAATTAGGAATATGAAAATAGTGTTTAGGTATTACAGCACTGCTAATTTGGTATTATTTTTTTTTTGCAATAAATGCAGATCAAGCAAATATCTTCGCGATGTTCAGAGCAAGCAGGCTGAAAATATTTTTTGCCAAAAGTTTTTAATTTTTTATCCCGTTTTCTTGGACACCGTGCACATCTTGCTTATTACTACACCTTTGCACGAGGTTTACCTTCAGGAGGATCCTGGGTTATATTTCAAATATCACATAAAGTGGCTCCTAATTCTCGCGGCAAATTTGTACTCAAACGATCCCTCATGTGCGGTTGCGCCAATTGTAAACCTAATTTATTTAAACAACTGTTTCGGGACATGTTGGCAGGAGTGTTCTTATGTTTAGTGTCAATATAAAGCAACATAGAATTGACACCAGCCTGATCCAGCATACCATAGAATTATCGAAGCAGCCTACGTCTGGTATTGCTAGCCGAACTATACGTATAAACTATTTTGTTGAAAGTATCGACTCCACAGACAAAGTTACAAACTTGCAAATAGTTTCGATACTGTTCATCCGAAGTCGAAGCCATTTTTTGCTTAGAAACCAAACATTTATGTCAGTATCACAAAAAAATTAAACTTACGTAAGAAGCAACAGGGGTGACGAGTCACCTCACCAATGTCAATATAACAAAAATAACAACTTACTGTGACACGTTGACGTATGTAACTGATTGCATTCACTCCAATTAGAGAATAGATCGAGCATTAGAAAGAAACAAAAACAACGCCAACAAAATATTTAAACTTTTTTCGAGTAGTAGGGTGACGGGTCACCCCTGTTGCCTTCCTAAGGTTAAAAACTCTCCGCTGAACATAGTTTGTCTCATAACCAGAGATGCCGCGAATAATTGTTATGGCGAATAGTCGATTATCGATTACTCGCCTTTCTTCATAGCGAATAGTCGAATACTCGCTATAATTATTCGACATAAAAAGGAATAAAGTCAAGTAAAGTAAAGATACAACCTATATACGTCCCACTGCTGGGCACAGGCCTCCCCTCATTAAAAAGGAATATACAAAATAATTTATTTGTTATGAAATAATAATATTACACTTGTAGTAGTCTCTTGAACTTACCTATCATTAATATGTTATTGTAATCTAAAATAATCCAAGATTATGACTATTATCAGGGCAAGCCTTTTATTGTACGTAATGTATTTTACGGTCCAAAGACGTCGCTTAGACAATGGATAGGGGCATGTCGTTTCAGAAACTCATGAACTATTTTGGGCATGTTTCGGAGAATATAAATCTACGAGAACAGAGCAACCTAATGAAGAGCAACCCAAAAATACCACTGCTGATGAAATTGCTTACTACATCAGGTTTGCAAAGGCTGACAGAAGTTTAAACCCCTATGAATGGTGGTCTTTGAGTACCAATAAGAATCGACTCCCAGTTTTAAATAAGCTTGCTAAACTATACTTAGTCACACCAGCAAGCTCTGTTTATTCAGAAAGACTATTTTCTGCGGCAGAATTGGCTATCGAAGAAAAATTCGTTTTTCTGCACCACAATTTACCTCTTTTAGACTTTGAATATTTATTAAAAAGCCTTATTAAATTCAACATAACTGATTTTTGCTAACTTTTATATTTTTAATAATGATTATATATTAATCTATACTTATAATAAATCTGTAGAGAGGTCAATTCTGTGCATGAAATATATTTCCAAAATAACTAACTATCAGGGGGAGATAAGTGATCGGTACTGATGTCAAAAATGCAAACAGTAAAATTTTTGTCTGTATGTATGTTATAGAAACAAAAACTACTCGAAGGATTTCAACGAAACTTGGTACAATCATTTTTCATTTGGCAGGTTATAGTATACTTTCATCACGCTACGATCAATAGGAGCAGAGCAGTGAAGGGAAATGTTGGGTAAACGGGAGAAATTACTCCATTTTTTAAGCTTCCGTCGCGTGTGCAGCCTTAATGGTTAAAGCTACACAGAGATCATGTATAACGGAAATGTTTTCCTTAAAATTATATAAAAAATATCTCGCGACAGCATATGTCTATATTTTATGGTTGCCTCACAATAACACGTGTAACACCCGATAGCTTAGCAGTTCGGAGCTTTCTGATTATATTTGTCTACTCTTACGTTTATGACACTCTCACTCATCCCTAATTAAAAAAAAGTTAACATAATTATCTATTCAATAAAAAGAATCATAGAAATCGGTATAGAAACTCCAAAGTTATACATGAAATACGCTAATAAGCCATCGCGCGTGAATACTGAATCATGCTATAAGGATTATTTTTGTGTAACGTTCGCCGCGCTCGATGCGGCTCGCGGCGGGAGGGTTAAAAACGCGGGGGGAGGTCCGAGTGCGAGCTTGCTCCTTGCGCCCTCCTTTCTGCCAAGGAGTATCGTGTCCGTATACGGCTCAGAGATCTCTCGTCAGATCGGTAAGCCTATCCATAAAGGTGGGGTTTAGTGGGTAAGTCTCCACATAACCACGCAGCCGGCTGCGTGGTATGCTATGAGCATTCCCCACCTCCCTCCCCCCGCTTTCCGGAGGGTTGCCCATAAATTTGCTTCGGGCACAAAAAAAAGTGCGAGCTTCATACAATATTTGGCTGTTGATGCGAATAGAGTAGACCAGGGGTCGCCAAATGGCGGACCGCAGTCCGCATCCGGACCGCCGACCCACTTGGCGGACCCGCGAGAACTCAGTAACTTACACTAAAAACTACTTCCGATATAAATAACTTCCGTGGCCCCAAAAAGATTGACGCGAGCTGTACGTAATTTAATAAAAATGTATCTCCCGCATTATCTTTGTTGACGTCAATTCGAAAACGGCCGGACGAAGTACCGAGCGAGCGAGAAAGAGTTCGCCAATTCAAGACGTTCATTACGAATAATTGAGAATGTTGTAGAAATCCTCAGTAGCATTTACTCTCTGCATCCTGATGGTAAATGGAGCAATGATGCTACAATTGTTTTCGGAAGTGATAAAGCTACTCTGCAGATGGAAATGATCGATTGCCAAGAAAACACAGTTTTAAAACACAAACAATCGGTAGTTTCCAGTGAAGAGTTCTGGATAAAATTTGGTTGGGCTGAAAAGTTCGTATCGTTTTATAGAAAAACACATTTTTTTGGCAAAATTCGATTTTATTATTCAACATAGTTGCCATCGAGGGCGATACACCGATTATAGCGATCTTCCAACTTTTCAATACCATTTTTGTAGTACGATTTGTGTTTAGCCTCAAAATAGGCCTCTGTTTCGGCGATTACTTCCTCATCGGCTTTAAAAGTTCTTTCCAGCGAGCATTCTCTTGAGATCTGAGAACAGGAAAAAGTCGCTGGGGGCCAAATCTGGAGAATACGGTGGATGCGGAAGCAATTCGAAGCCCAATTCATGCAATTTTGTCATCGTTTTCATCGATTTGTGACACGGCGCATTGTCTTGATGAAACAACACTTTCTTCTTCTTCAAATGGGGCCGTTTTTTCGCGATTTCGTCCTTCAAACGCTCCAATAACGCTATATAATAGTCGCTGTTGATGGTTTTTCCCTTTCCAAGATAGTCGATGAAAATTATTCCATGTGCATCCCAAAATACGGACGCCATAACCTTACCGACCGACTGTTGAGTTTTTCCACGCTTTGGATTCAGTTCATCGCGTGCAGTCCATTCAGATGACTGCCGACTGGACTCCGGAGTGTAGTGGTGGATCCATGTTTCATCGATTGTCACATATCGATGCAAAAATTCACTACTATTGCGGTTGAACAGCTCCAAACATTGCTCTGAAGCATCGACACGTTCTTGTTTTTGGTCGATTGTGAGCTCGCGCGGCACCCACTTTGCACATAGCTTTCGCATACCCAAATATTCATGAACGATATGTCTTACACGTTCCTTTGATATCTTTAGAGTGCCAGCTATACAAATCAACCTCAATTTACGATCTTCCAAAATCATTTTGTGGATTTTTTTTATGTTTTCGTCCGTAACAGCCTCTTTTGGACGTCCACTGCGTTCATCGTCTTCGGTGCTCATATGGCCTGTACGGAATTTGGCAAACCACTTACGAATGGTTGCTTCGCCCGGCGCAGAGTCCGGATAACACTCATCAAGCCACTTTTTGGTATCAGCAGCACTTTTTTTCATCCAAAAATAGTGTTTCATTAAAACACGAAATTCCTTTTTATCCATTTTTTTCAAAATAACAAAAGTTGCTTCACTCAAAATGCTGTATCTCACAAACTAATAATCAGACAGCTGTCAAATTTAAACACGTTTCTTTTGAAGGTTGGTACTACCTAAAAATGATATGGATTTTATTCTAGTGGCGCCATCTCATAGAGACGATACGAACTTTTCAGCCCAACCAGTAAATATCCAGAATTACAAAAATTAGCTTTGAAACTTCTTACTTTGTTTGGATCGACATATATTTGTGAAGCAGCATTTTCGACTTACTACTGGACATCTCCAGGTTTTAATGTCAATAGCTTGCACCAATTTTACTCCAAACTACACACATAATTACACACAGACAGATAATTCGCAACAAAAAATGTCATTTTTCGCATTGATGCCTATGTAATAAAATACCTTTGTTATTTCCTTAATTACATTTGTTTAATAAATATTTTTTCTTATAAATGAAATGTGCGGACCACGATGGTCATTTCATTTCTTAAAACGGACTCCGAGCGAAACTAATTGGAGACCACTGGAGTAGACGTTCGGAGTGTTCGACCTTATTGACAGACAATAATTGATTTTAACAAACCGTGCTTATCAGCGCGACTTTTAGTCTACTCTTACGTTTAATAATTTATTTTAAGATTTCTTTGGATGTTATTTTATAAAGTAGGTATTAGTTATTTTGGTAGTGTTTAAATATTTCTTAGTATTAGCTTAATTATAAAATAAACTTTTTTTATTTATTTAGCTGTAGTTTTAAATAGGTACTTAGGTATCAAATAGGTTATTTCATTCTATTAAACGTAGTTTAGGTACCTACTCATATATTTTTAAGAATTTAATTTTGGATTTAAGGATTTATTTAGGATCCGTTTTATTATTTAAGTAGGCATTTAGATTTTTTTAAGTGTATGGTAGCTATAGTTAGGAACTCTAACGTAGATTATTTTGTTAGGTAACTGATTGCCGTCGATTAAAAATAAAACGGTTTACGGTGACGTAACAATTATATTAAATAGGGACAATTCTTGGCTATGCAAAAGATCCATTTTAACTCCTCGCAATGACCATCTGAATAACAAAATCTGGCATCTGAGCATCTGAATAACAAAATACTGTCGAATATACAGGGGGAAAGCAAAGTTTATAGTTCAATAAATAGAATGGTCGATGAACAGAAGCCACTAATTACCCGATAGAATTTTTAAATTCTTTAAATATGCCCGGACTTCCTTCTCATGAAATTTGTTTAAAAATTGGCATTCCGATTATTCTGCTCCGAAATTTAAGACCACCACAACTTTTCAATGGAACTCGGCTAAAAGTAACCCAGCAGGTTGCGGTGCAGGAGAAACCGTCTTTATTCCCAGAATTCCCATAATACCAAATAATTTTTCATTCCAATTTAAAAGAACGCAATTCCCAGTATCAGTGTGTTATGCAATGACAATTAATGAGGCTCAAGGGCAGACTTTTCGTGTTGCTGGAGTAGATCTCGGTGTCAGTTGTTTCTCGCATGGTCAGTTGTACGTCGCTCTTTCCCGGGTTAGCAGTTCTAGAAATCTTTATGTTCACGTGCCGGACGGGTCAACTTTCAACATAGTTTACCCGAAAGCTTTGCGCTGAAGTATTTGTGTTCTATAAGTACTTAAGCCTCATGTGAACGTGATCTAAACAATATTATCAATATATTAACTTAATAACACACAAGGAGTTACACTCCATCCAAAGCCCAGCGACACTATAACATATATAGGAATGACGTCTTAGCAAAAGTTGTTTAGTCCGATGGGCATTTCCTGTTGAATTACAAAAATGAAAGATCTAGAACGTCTCGAATCATCTCGCGAATCACGTTGTTTTCCCGTCCCCGGTCTCTTAGAATTCAACATCAGACGTTTCAGATCTTCGATTTTGACGACCCCGTTGTCGCTGGCATAAGCAACAGGATCCGCGTACGAAGTCGCGGGCAGAAGCTAGTATTAATACTATAGTCCTTAGGGCAGAATCACTGGAGGACTTAAACACTATGCTCAATGACCACAATAGTGCCTCCCAACGGATAGGTCTTAAGATGAACATGGACAAAACAAAGATCATGTTTAATGTCCATGTCACACCTATGCGGGTAGTTGTTGGGAGCACTAAGCTCGAAGTTGTTGACGAGTACGTTTACCTGGGACAAATAGTCCGACTTGGTAAGTCCAACTTCTTAAGTCAACAACGTCAATCAACGGATTCAACTCGGCTGGGCAGCGTACGGGAAATTACGACGCATCTTCTCGTCAGGTATACCTCAAAACCTGAAAACTAAGTTGTACAACCAGTGCATGTTGCCGGTGATGACCTACGGAACCGAGACGTGGTCCTTCACTACTAGCCGTATGAGGACGCTCAAAGTCGCTCAGCGAGCTATGGAGAGGGCTATGCTCGGAGTTTCTCTGCGTGGTACACTCAGAAATGAGGATATCCGCAGTAGAACCAGAGTGACCGACATAGCCCAACGGATTAGTAAGCTGAAGTGGCAATGGGCCGGCTATATAGCTCGAAGAACCGACAACTGCTTGGGAAGAAAGGTTCTCGAGTGGCAGACTCGTACCGGTAGGCGAAATGTAGAGCGACCCCCCCCCCCCACTAGATGGAGTGACGACCTGGTAGCATGTCTTACCTTACGTACTTATAGGAAGTCGATGGATGCAGGTGGCTCAGGACCGTGCTTTGTGGCATACCTTGGGAGAGGTTTATGTTCAGCAGTGGACTTGTGAAGGGATGTAATGATGTTGATGACTAAGTGTGCTTTGTTTAAAAGATAAATAAAAGTCATTATTTTGTCTATTTACAGTTTTTCTCTTCACTTAATATAAGTTTATTTTATTTAGACAACTATTCGCCGAATATCGAATAATGAACACTATTACTCGCTATTCATCGAGTAACAAAAAATTCCGAGTAATACCGAATACCGAATAAGAGTACTCGCGGCATCTCTACTCATAACGCGGTTATTTACCATAGTTGACACGTTTGTGTATTTTCGAGTTATTTTCAGAAAGATGCTGCTACACATCTACTGTTTTAATTTCCTCTGTCGCCTCTTACGACTCTCACGAGGTGATATAAGGAAGTGGATTTAGTGAGGCTATGTTTATATTAATGATACAGTAGTAGTCCGATAATCCGGCACGTTCAGGACCGGCTCGGTGCCGGACTACCGAAAATTCCGGTCTATCGGGCGGTAATTATAAGAACAATTAGCTTAATAATTAAACTACAAATACAGTATGCAAATACGTATGTATGTACATACAACAAAGTATATTTTACATTTTATATACATAATCTATGAACATGTACTGTAAAACATATTTCACTTAGATTTAAAAAAAGCGAAAAAGAGCTAACAAGCCGACCGCTAACTACGTAATTGTTTCCGAACAACACCGAGCGCTTTCGGATGATCCCGAACTACCCCGAAAACTTCCGAATAGCTCTCGAGCTTTTTTACTTGCTTTAAAGACACACTTTTGGTGAAAACCGAAAACCAAAGAGCGATCCCGGACTATCGGGCATTCCGGACTGTTGTATTCCGGATTAATGGACTTCTACTGTATATCACCCCATTCCGTCACATGGGTATAAATATATCTTATAACTTCCGATAGATTACGGTAAAACCATCTCATCTCCCACGCACATTCAAACAAAATTTGTTTCCTCAAATTGTGGAGGCGTATTAAATAAATAGATCACATATGATAAGTCTGTCTAATATAATAAATACTAGCTGGCTAGACAGACCTTGTTCTGCCTTTCTGGTAAACGATCAAAATTCTGTGAACGTAATATATAACCCATAAAAACACTAACTTTCACAAAACTAATTTTCCAAATACGAGAAAGCTTTGCAAAGTGAGAAGAGTCGAACTTCACAAATTCAAACATTTGTTGCCTTTTATGTTTTGTTAAATAAACTACTTCGTAAATTAAAAACAATTTGAATTAATTTGAATCTTAAATTAACATTTAAGACGCAATTCCTAGTTCAGCTATGGACTTGTAAAGGGCTCTTATGATAATGGTGATGAAATATTTAAATCATATATATAAAATTCTAAAATATGTTAGCTTAAATAATTATTTAGCTGATTTATATTTTTGTTAACTGAAATAGCGCTTTTTCTTCGTGAATATTGAATCAGTGTCATGTAGGATTTAAATTATTCTATATAATATGTCATACCGCCAGCGGTGAAAGTCCACGTCTCAGTTCCATAACATCGCCGGTAACACGCACTGGTACACCTTATTTGAAGTAATGTCTCGAATGCTGCCCACCAAAATAGGATCCCTCGATTGATCGGTTGATTGATGTTGGACTTACCTAGTCGGACAATTTGGCCTAGCATATATTTTTTTATAGAATAAGGGTGATAAACAAGCACATGGTCCACCTGATGGTAAGTGGATGCTGTGGCTCATAGACTCTTAAACATTTATTCTCGATTAAAAATCAAAATGCAAATGAGTTATCAACCCTGAGGACTAAAATGGAACGCCTAGTTTACAGTAAAGAGAGTATAAAGGTTAAAGGGTGAATATACTCGTCAAGTACTTCGAGCACTGTGTTCCCAACAACTACCAACATAGACGTGACAACGTTACAAATGACTTTTGTCTTGTCAAAGTTCATTTTAAGAACTATCCGTTGTTTAAAATTTAATTACAGAATGATGTATTACAAATTTACTGAAATATTGTTTCAAAGACCTTTTCACCTTACACTATAAAAAAAATCCATTTAACCCCCCAAAATGAACTCCATGCTAACTGAATATCTCTACTATTCCGCAAGTCTCTGAGTAAAACGCCTGTGGCAGAAGGCAGCTAGAAATATAGTGATATTTTTTGCATTACGTAAAGTAAAAACGAAGTACGCTTCTAATAATTTTGTATCTCGTACATGTAAAAATTTTAACTTAAAATATTGTGAACTAGATATTTTTCACCTTAAATACAATAGTTATAAAAAAAATATTGTAAAACTTAATTTATAATTGGTAGCTTCACTATAGGTCGTGTGTATTGTATTACTTTTATTTTATGCTTAGAACTTAATGTTTAATTATAAATCCATTTAGGTATTTTTTTTTTTCAATCTTTAAACATATTGTGGTTGCAAGCTTTTAATATGTTTTAGATATCTGTGGAAACTTCATTGGTTTTAGGATTACTTTTATATGTTTTATAATGTATTTTTTTTATTGTACTGTATGTTTCCCTGAAAAAGCAAATAAATAAATAAATAAATAAATAATTCTAATAAAAAGTTACAGCTTATATCCGTCTTACTACTGAGTACTGGTCTCCTTTTATTTCCGAGAGATTTTTATGGTAAATAAGTATCCTCTGCCCCAATGCATGTTGGCAAACTTCACATGTCTACGGATTTTTATTTTTCAAACGCGCAGATTTCCTTACAATGTTTTTCTTCAGCACCAAACACGTGGTTAATCACTGATTAATAAATAAATTACGATTAACAATTAATCATTAGTGCCGACGGGGATACGATGAGCGCTCTGAGCTACCACGGCTCTTATAAATAGTTAGTATATTGAATAAAAGTTTTATTAAGTGTGTAGTTTTCGCGTAAATCAAAAAAAATCTTAGTTGAGTATAACTATAATTTCGTTACAAAAGAGAACAAAATTTATAATCATGGTTCATTACCGTAGAATGTTAATATCAAACCCAGACTTAAAAAACTGATCCCTTCTAAAAGCGTTAAAGGTGTATCAGCATGAAGTTTGGTAGATGCTAGTCCGACATAAAGCCTCCGCCTCAGACAATTTCCTACTTTAATTTGCTAACAATTTCAGTATGCAAAAAAAACTTGTTCGAAGGTTTATCTTAAGCACGATTTATATTAAAACATATTTCAATAATATATTTAAAGATTTTTTTCCCTCTGTTGCCTCTTACTACACCTACGGTACGATGTGGGGTAGCGGATATTCATATACCGTCACTACCTGGTGAATCAATATGATGTAATCCAATCTCATTAAACATAAAAAATCTGATTTTTCAAAACGTTTACCAGTTGTTAAAAGAGGCTTACAAAGAAAAACATATTCTCAGCAGTTTTATTGCTGTACGTGCTCAGTCTCTACTCTCAAAGGTTCAGAAACTGCACTGCAGCAACATAGAATTTAATTAGTTTGAGTCACTTATTAGAGATAGTTTGGAAGATATGAATGAACAAAATGATTTTAATTATATATTATAATAAATTTTATGTGATATCGAATATAGGAAATTCAAGTATCCTTTAAAATCTTTAATAGAATAACAAATAAAATAACATAGGGTATAATTTTTGAAAAGTGTTGCATACCATCCGTATTGTTGTCAGGCTCATGAAACCACAATACAACGTAGGAGTGTTATGGATGGAGAGGTTAGAGAAGTTCACAAAAAAGAGAATATTTTTTTTAATATTGGCAATACTATTAAAATTGCAAATATTCCCTTATACCACTACTGGTGAGCCTAAAATTCTTGTATTAAGATAAAGGCACCTATTTTCGCGGTATTTTTACTAAATCTCGAAATGAGATCGAAAATTAAGAATTTATTGTACCCTTTTGAAGGTTTAGCTATTTGAAATAATACTAGTTTTTACGGAATTTATCGCGTATATCCTATACCTTTAAACTCTCCAAGGCTCCAACGATTTTCATAAAATTTTGTGTGCAAGGAGTTTCGGGGGCAATAATACTAGATTTATTTTTAGAAAATGTCTTTTTGTCCGTGTTTTTAGGCAATGAAAAACTGCTACAATATCGTTTAGAATAAGAAGATAAATTTTAATTTATAATAAATAAAATTTAATCCCAACCCAAGCATACAACTGCAAGACTTCAAGATACCATAAGTTCATACTGCGTAGATCGGAACAAAAGTTAAATTTTAATCTATGGTAACCGCGGTTAACTATGACATCTGGACGTTGAATATCTCAGTCCCGCCCGTGACCATGAGTGCTGTAAAGCGTTCGAAACGTCGGGTATTTAAAAAGTTAAATATACGCGATAAATTCCGTAAAAACTAGTATTATTTAAATGTGTAGTGTTCGCGTAAATATAAGAAAAGGTTTGACTATTTTCTTAGAACTATAATTGTTCCCACTCTTGAAATAGACAATCGGTTTGGTTATTATATCTTGATTTGTATACTAAATTGATTAAATGTGAAAGATGTTGAAGGCACCTTATTCCAATCTTAACGCCCTTGTTCTGATATATTTGGTTCCTAATTCCGAATGTACCAAATCCAAAGGAAAAAATAGGGAATAATGGTGTTCATTGTTCCTTAACCAAAATTATTATAATTTAAAAAAATATGAAAAATTATCTTCATGAGTATAGTCCTGATGAGTAAGTTTTATTTAAAATAATGCAATTAATTAATTAGCAAAGTGTTAGTGACCAATTTTGATGTTCTTTCACAAAATATATAGCGAGAGCAAATTTGCCAGAAGCATTTTCTTTGCACTATTATGAAGAGTGTAAAAATTTGTGCTGATATATGGATTGATTGCGTAATTAGCATCCATTCTCATAATCAATATAAACATTTCATACATATGAAATAAAATCCTATTATTACCTAATGTACAAAGGTAATGAATTTTATTTATTCTAATGCCCCTCGTATTATTACAACACAAATAATATGTGGCTCTCTCTAAAGCAAAATATTGTGTAAAATTATATAATTTATTTGTGAATTGTTTACAACTACGCAGCTTAGTTTGGTAAAGTTATTATAAAGGAAATAGGAACCTACGTGCTATTGAAACTAACGTAAAATGCTAAGCATCCCTCGTAAAATTGTGAGCACTCTGTATTTTGCGTGTGTATATACCGCGGAATAAGGTGTTCATAGAACCTTATCCCGATCTACTATAAATCGGAATAGCGTCTCGTTTAAAAAAATGCAAGAGTTTTGGATAATTTATATATAGAATATAGATTTATATAGAGATAATTTATTATAGATTTAGTTACTCAATTGCAAAATCATTTTAAATAATCATATAATACTTACTAAAAATATATAGAATTTCGTATGAATTTAAATTTACCTTCTAGATTTATCATGCAATGAATAAACAAAATACTGAAATAGATCTCCTTTGACATGCTATAATTAGTGAATGAAACGAAAAAGCATACTTCGGCAATAGATTTTAGAATACATTGTTTTTTTAAATAGTCAAACCTAAAGTTGAAAGGCCTTAATCACAAAAACAACCCTGAAAATTAAAACAGAAAACAAACATCTGAAATAGCTATTCCTCATTATACATCGGTATAAGGAACCACTGAAATATATGGCAACTAATACCGCGGTATTTTCAAGTCGTATTACCTTGATTTATTCAGAAAAACATACAAAAGTTTAGTGTTTTCGACTAAAAATATAATATATGAAATAATATAACTCAAAGGAATACGCACATTGTATAAAAATAACCAAATAAAAATTATTATTTAAAAAAAACATGGTACGTGCACAGGGTCCAAAATGTATAAATCGTGGGTTCAGACCAGTTCCTGACGCAAAACTAACCAATTATTTTAAAATTTATATACAGTACTCCAGATCTTTAATAATATAATTACACAAAGATATATTATCAATTCAATTAGAGACATTGCAGTAAAAAAGAGCTTGTAAATCGATCGTAAACGCAGTTTTTCTAAATACCTGAGATTATGGTGCCAATTTTAGAATCCCTCGGAATTAAGTGTCTTTACCTTAAGATGGTTCACGACAGTAGTGGAATGATCAATTCGAGCTATATAATATTTTTTCGAATTCATGGTGTTCGTTGATAAAAGTAAAATTAGCTTAGGAAATATAAAAAAAGCAAATATTTTCACGTCAGTCAGCATATAAAAGTAATCCGGACGTTACAAAAAATGACTTCTCCAAAGCTTAATTTAGTAGGTATAGTTCAACACACCTCGAGTGTGAACTTTAATTGAAAATGTTGCGCGGAAACTTGAATGGAAACTGCAGAAACTGTAGTTGTTTGATGAAACATTGATGGCTTTGAGAGTTAGGGTACTATCTAGTAACTTTAGCAACTCTATATAACAACTATAGTATTTGTTTAAGTTTAACGTTAAAATAATATCTTTATTCGATTTTTATTATAATGTACATTATTATTACAAATTCACTTCTGAACATAGGCACTTCCCCAAAGAACGTCAGAAAATACAGCCCTAGGCCTTCTACATTCATTTAATTCCTGTATATTACGAAGTCACAACTCCATCTAGCGCAGGCCCATTCTAATCTTTATTTTGCGGTAAGAGTACGGCACGGTACGTACTGCGCGCAGCTTCGAGCCATACTGCGATTGCCAACCTATGAAGCATTATAATAACTAGTGTAAATATACTTATATATGATGACTCATGGATAAATTTACTGGGTTACAATTAAATTAAATTTAATTTAAAATTGCAAATGTCGAAAACCCAACAAACGAGAAAATGAACAAAATGATGAAATAAAGAAAGATTTTACGAGTACACCAAGAAACATTTTCGGACTAAACTTTTTTCCCTCATGATTGCTTAAGAAGGGCTTGTGTTGCCCCCTCAGCTTTTCTAACTGCTTCCGGTCTCCTTGGCATACTCCTAATCAAGTTGTCAATAAAATCCTGATAGGTTGCGTTCCATTCTTCCTGTAATGCATTTTAGGATCCTTCACATTGGGGAACCGGGATTTTTTTTTAATTTGTCTTCCAAGCTTATCTCATACATGCTCTATTAAGTAAGGTGAGCGCTCTGGCCTCTCTATAGCATTGATTTCAACGTCTCGAAAATTTCAGAAAATTCAACAACTATGGCCGTAGTATAGCGACGTGCTTTTACGAATTAACATGCATAAAAACAAATCTATATGATTTCTTAAATTTACGCGAACACTACACATTGAATAAAACTATTATTTAGGGATTTTATCGCGTTTAATTACTTTAATTTATTTTTATTATTATCCCGACGTTCTACTACCATACTACTACCATATGTTAGAGGAGTCACAGACAAGATTGGCTACATCTTGAAGCGAGCGTCCATTAAGACATACTACAAGCCGCTGAAGAAGATTAGTCAATTTTTACCATCCATCAAATGTAATATTCCTCTACAAGATGCAGGTGTGTACAAGCTAGATTGTGAATGTGGTCTCTCTTACATAGGTCAAACAAAGAGATCTAAAAAAACCCGCGTGAAGGAACATATAGCTGATGTGAAGCACCGACGCTCAGGAAAGTCTGCAGTCTGCGAACATGTTCAAGATCGTCCCCACCATTACATTAGATTTGATAAACCACAAATTCTCACAAAAGAACACCGATTCCTACCAAGGATGATACGCGAGGCTATTGAAATTAAAAAACATCCAAATTTCAATAGAGAAGATGGTTGGGTGCTACCATCTGCTTGGGATCCTATAATTAACAAAATTAAACCCAAACCCAAGCATACCACTGCAAGACTTCATGATACTATAAGCTCGTTTTGCGTAAATCGGATCAAAATTTAATATTAAAAAACTGAAGGTAGCCGGACTAACTATGACATTGGGACGTCAAACATCTCAGTCCCCCCCCGTGATCATGGGCGCTGTAAAGCACCCGAAACGTCGGGATAATAATAAAAATAAATTAAAATAATTAAACGCGATAAAATCCGTAAATAATAGTTTTATTCAACAAATCTATATCCTATAAAAGGGCCAAATGTCCACTTTTAATTAAAGTAACAGCCCTAGCAACTTGGATTGCGTTTAAGTATGGCATTGTCAGTTTAGTAACAATTCACAGTTTACACGATAAACAAGGCATTCAAAGCAATACATATAAAGTCCAATTCAAAAGTTGGAAAAATTTTTGGAGTGTAAAAGAATGCTATGTTATGCAATATTAACATAAAACAGATAAAATCCATAAAAAAAACTTTTTACAACTAATATGAAGTGTAAAAAGACAGTAAAATTATAGGCATTCCATTTTATGTGCAATGGTAATGTGAATAACATAATGTTACGCGCTCAAGTCGACGGCACTAGCGCCATCTAGTCTCGAACCGAAGAACTAAACTTCTTGAAGTCTAAAACTCGAACTCTCGGTACCTTGCGCGTGTTTAGTTGAACATTCTGGATATTTCTTTGCTAATTTATATAAATAGGCGCTGCAAGATGCGATCGAGGCAGTATTGGATTTGGCGAGACAAGCGAAGCTTCGGAGCGGAATAAAGTGAATTAGTGTTTAATTATTAGTGTTTTAAGTTTTAATTTAGGTAATTTTATCGGCAATTTTTATTGTCACGAACCTCAAGCTCGTAACAATTGGTGTCAGAAGTGGGATAAAATCATGCCGATTTTACCTAAGGAGGAAACGGAGGGTGTCCGTACCCGAAGTCAACGCCAGCAGGAGACGGACCAACGAAGATTTGGTGGTGCAACGCCACAGATGTCAGAGGGCCAGCCACCGGCTGCAGGCCCGTCGGTAGCTCCTACATCTGCAGCACCTGACTTAGGTGCTCTGATGGTGATGCTGCAGGAGCAGGCTCGCCGACAGGAGGAGCAGGCTCGCCGACAGGAGGAGCAGGCTCGCCGACAGGAGGAGCAGGCTCACCGACAGGAGGAGCAGGCCCGTCAGTTGAAAGAGCAGCTGCAGAGCGGACAAGAGGAACAGGCCCGCCGACAGGAGGAATAGATGCTCCTCATGAAGGACCTTCAAGCTACCTTTGCGAAAGAGATAAAGAAGGTGAAGTATAGGGTTGCTCAACATGACAACCGCCTGTTGGAAGCTGAAACCCGAATCGAAGAACATGAAACCCGAATCAACCATGTGAACAATCGGGTTGACAACGTGATGGCTGACGTGAAGAAAACGCTGAACGACCTCAAACTTGGAGATGGAACTACAGCTCCCGTAGTAGCTACAGCACCTTCGCTACGTGGATTCAAAGTGCCGCCGTTCGACGGGACTTCTTCCTGGTCGGCCTATAAAATCCAGTTCGAGGCCGTCATGGAGGCAAACGGCTGGAATAAAAGCCAGGCCATGACTGCACTCACCTTAGGCCTGCGCGACCAAGCCTTAACCGTGTTGGAAGCTCTCGGTAAGAAAGTGACCTACGAGCAGCTCCTTGAGGCATTGGAGGCGAGATATGGTGACGCTCACCTGGAACACGTCTTTCGCGCGCAGCTTAAAGATCGTGTGCAACGCAGCAACGAAAACCTGCAGCAGTGGGCCCTTGAGGTGGAGAAGATGGTTCGAAAAGCATACCAGTCTGTACCTGCGCTCATTGAAGGGAACCTCGTGCAGACATTCATCGACGGCATCCGCGATCTGGAAGTCAGAGCTGCTGTGAGGCTCGGGCACCACGAGACGCTTAAGGACGCCTTGGCCCATGCACTGGAGGTAGAAGCCGTGCGGCAGGATCATCGTTCCTATCGCGTCAGGGAGGTTGCAGCAGCTACAGTTCGCGACCGCAACAAAGGATACAGCCCTAGGTGCTATGGCTCTGGGGAAAAGGGCCATCTTCGATCCAGCTGCCCTAAGCGAACCCTATAAAAGGAAGGTGAACGATCCCAAGAGGGTAGTGCGGCCAACAGCACCGCCCAGCAGCAGCAGGGAAACGAGTAAAAGCCAGAACTGCGGGGCGGGTGCTGGCTGATGTTAAAAGAGCCCCAAGGATCTCGATCTCACAAACCCATGATGGGAACAGTCTAATTATCAAGGGCGAGGTCAACGGAATGCCGTGTAAACTGACCATAGACACTGGAGCCTCTGGTACGGTTGTTAGTTCCCAACTTATAAGTCAGTTTCTTGGGGACTCCGCATACAACCGAGAACGCATTAATTTGGTAACAGCCACCGGTCAGCGTATACCCGTCCGTGGAGAGAAGGAGATGGAGTTGAAGCTTGGCAACGTGATCTACCTGAATAATGTCATCGTGGCTGATATAATGGACGACTGCATACTAGGCCTAGACTTTATGAGGAATAATTGTTGTGAGATCGACGTTAAGCAAGGTGTTTTGAAATGTGGACAGGAGGAACTTTTTATGGAAGGTGCGTTACCAGGGAACGTGTACAGCATTAAGAAGATTGTTCTTCCGCCGAGATCGGAAACGATTGTTCCGGTTAGTCTTCCCCGAAACGCTGGGCAAGCTCACCGTTGTGTACTTGTGGAAAGGGTAAACAATGACCTTCCATGGAAAGTAGCTCGAACCTTGGTCAGAACCACTGACATCTCAAGAATACGTGTGCTGAACCTTTGCGACCGGGAACAGATTATAGAAAAAGGCACACTGGTTGGCACTTGTGAGGAAGTGGATTGGTTACGTCGGTGCCAATATATATCGAGTGGGACCCCCCAGCAAGGATTCAGAAACGAGAGTGACCACACTTCTGGAAGACTGTCGCAGTGTTCTCTCCCCGAACGAATTGGTCAAGGCGAAGAAGTTGTTACTCAAGTACGCCGATGTATTCTCGTCAAACGATGCTGACATAGGAAAGACTGGCTTAGTTCAACACAAAATAAACACAGGAGAGGAATTGCCTATCCGTCAGCGGCTAAGAAGATTGCCGGTAGCACGTGAAAAGGAAGTGGAAACCATGATTGAGGGAATGGTGAAGGATGGTGTTATTGAACCTTCATCTAGTCCATGGTGTTCACCCGTGGTGCTGGTAAAGAAGAAGGATGGCAGCATGCGGTTCTGTGTTGATTACCGCCGTCTGAACGACGTTACAAAGAAGGACAGCTATCCCTTGCCAAGAATTGATGACACGCTGGACATGCTTACAGGAGTAAAATGGTTTAGCACGCTGGATCTAAAAAAGTGGCTACTGGCAAGTTGAAATTGACCCTAAGGACAAGGAGAAAACTGCGTTCTCGACGGGAAAGGGTCTGTGGCAATTCAAAGTAATGCCGTTTGGGTTGTGCAATGCTCCAGCAATGTTTGAAAGGCTGATGGAACTTGTACTTACCGGGCTAATTGGCGATGCCTGTCTGGTCTACTTGAATGACATCATCATCGTGGGCCGTACGTTTGAGGAACACCTTGAAAACCAGGGACGCGTGCTCATGAAGATTCAGAGTGCCAACCTCAAGTTGAGTCTGAAGAAATGTTCACTATTCAAACGGCAAGTTAACTTTTTGGGGTATGTAGTATCGGAAGAAGGTATCCGCACGGATCCAGAGAAAATCGCCGCTGTCAAGGATTGGCCCGTTCTCAAAGACAAGACGCACGTTAGAGCATTTTTGGGTTTGTGCTCCTATTACCGGCGATTTGTGAAGAACTTCGCAGATATAGCCAAACCTCTGCACAAGCTAACCGAGGAGAAGCGACATTTCTGCTGGGATGAAAGTTGCAATATCGCATTCCAGGAGCTCAAGGACCGTCTGTGCAAAACACCTATTTTAGGATACCCTGATGCAAGCAAATAATTTATAGTTGACACAGACGCAAGTGATATAGGACTTGGCGGTGTGTTGTCTCAACGGAATGGTGACCAAGAGGTCGTGATAGCGTACTTCAGCAAGTCGTTGTCAAAACCGGAAAGGAACTATTGTGTCACAAGACGCGAATTGCTAGCTGTGGTAAAGTCGTTGCAGCATTTTAGCAAATATCTTCTGGGGCGAAAATTTCACTTACGAACTGACCATGCTGCACTAAAATGGCTATTGCAGCTTAAAAATACAGAAGGACAAGTTGCGAGGTGGATTGAACTACTGCAGGAATACGACTTTGAGATCGAACATCGCAGCGGGAAATCTCATGGCAACGCAGATGCATTATCACGAAGACCTTGTCCTGAAGATTGCAAACATTGTACTAGGCAAGAGAGTAAGGAAGTGGTATCCGTGAGGATGCTCAGGGCAGACACCTCAGCAACGAGTGGAAGGACAGCTTTCAACGTGCACAGCAGGAAGATCCGGACATCAAGCCGATCCTGGAATGGATGAAGGCCAGTGCTCCCAAGCCTAAGTGGAGCGACGTCTCAGCAATGAGTTCAACCACTAAAAGCTATTGGGCCCAGTGGGACAGCTTGCTGCTTCAGGATGGAGTTCTGTGCCGTAAATGGGAAAATGTTCGGGGAGACAGCTGTCATTTACAAATGGTTGTCCCTAAAACTAAAGTACCGGATGTTCTAGAGCTGTACCATAATGATTGTTCAGGAGGCCATCTGGGAGTTAAACGAACTCTACTGAAGATCCGAGAACGGTTTTACTGGGTCCACTGTCGAAACGATGTCAAGGACTGGTGTCGCAAATGTACAAGTTGTGCGGCTGTAAAGGGACCTCAGACTCGTAGTAGAGGTGCATTGAAGTTGTACAATGTTGGTGCACCATGGGAGAGAATAGCCATTGACGTGGCGGGGCCGTTTCCGGAGAGTGAAAGCGGTAACAAGTATTTCATGGTTGTGATGGATTACTTCACTAAGTGGCCAGAAGTCATCGCCATTCCAAATCAAGAAGCTTCAACAGTTGCAGATAAACTAGTTCATGAAGTCTTCTGTCGTTTTGGAGTACCTTTAGAGATTCACTGCGATCAAGGAAGGAATTTTGAGTCTCAAATATTCCAGGAAACTTGCCGAGTTATGGGTACTCTTAAAACAAGAACGACTTCTTATCACCCGCAATCAGATGGAATGGTAGAACGATTTAATCAGACATTGGAGAGGTACCTAGCAAAAGTTGTAGACAATCGGCAACGAGATTGGGACAAGCACATACAACCGGTTTTGTTGTCATATCGAAGCGCTGTTCACGAAAGTACAGCAATGACACCAGCTTTCGCAAACTTTGGAAGAGAATTACGGCTGCCTGCAGACCTGATCACCGGGATACCACCTGATGCCCCACGCAGTATAACCGACAACAAAATGAATGACGTTTATGAGCACGTCTAACAATCGGGCCAGCAAATGTCTGAAAAGATGAAAACCCGGTGCGACCGCAAAATTAACAACAAAGGGTTCGACGAAGGTTCACTTGTGTGGTTGCACAATCCAGTCCGCAGCAAAGGGAAATCTCCTAAGCTTCAAGCTAAATGGGACGGCCCGTACCGGATTGTAACCAGGATCAACGATGTAACCTACCGGAAACAGAAAGGCGCAAAAGGGACTCCTAAGATCGTCCATGTGGATCGCCTAGCGCGTTATTATGGGGCCGATAATGCTCGGAACGAGCATGTCTTAGGAGGGGGCAGTGTTACGCGCTCAAGTCGACGGCACTAGCGCCATCTAGTCTCGAACCGAAGAACTAAACTTCTTGAAGTTTAAAACTCGAACTCTCGGTACCTTGTGCGTGTTTACTTGAACATTCTGGATATTTCTTTGCTAATTTATATAAATAGGCGCTGCAAGATGCGATCGAGGCAGTATTGGATTTGGCGAGACAAGCGAAGCTTCGGAGCGGAATAAAGTGAATTAGTGTGTTTAATTATTAGTGTTTTAAGTTTTAATTTGTGTAAAGTAAATTAAAGTGTTAATTTAGGTAATTTTATCGGCAATTTTTATTGTCACGAACCTCAAGCTCGTAACAATAACATAGGTTAGACATTATTTTACATCCTTTGTTAATTTTCTAAAGCAAGAACATGGCGAAGGTGAAAATCAGTATATATAATAGTATGTAGATCGTGCCTATCTCTAGTGTCATTTAGTACAATTTATGACTTAAGAAATTCTGGCTACGTAAACTGAGAATTTTAACTAAAAATTAACAAGCATAGAAACTTTATGTAATTTTTTATACCTAGCCATAAAATTGCTTTATGACCCGCCGTTTACTATAAATAAAAAACGCAATAAATTAATTTAATTTGTTTTTAATATTATATGCACGGCAGCTACAAAGTAATAAGAAATACCTTCTAAAGATCGAATAGTCCTAACAGTTAGCAGGTTCAAGATAAACTAGAAACCTTAATCATTTTTACTGGAAACGTGGCATTACACCCTAGTCTTTAGTCGTGAAAATGCATTTGCATTTTCACAGCATCCACTTACCATGAGGTGGACTGTGTGCACGTTTGCCACCCTGATTCTACAAAAGATGCTACAATATATATTGGCAATGCCTTCTGCTACGAAAAGCAGAAAAATGGACAGCAATTGATTTTTATATATAGACAGAGATAATAGGTATACTAAGAAACATAAACTTACATTATTTTACATTTTCATTTATTTACACCCGCTGAATACATCTTTCTTTATCTCTCAAAACAATATATATAAGATAAAAACAAAAACAATAAAAATAATAATATTAGTAAGTGATAAAATTATTTTTTTTATTATATATCGGTAATCTAAATTTTAAAACCATATATTTTTATTATAGCCGAACTATAATTAATAATTCCTTTTACTTTTATTGTAACGCCCCCGCAGTCCCCTTTGTGAGTGGAATTTGATAAAATTCGTTCTCAGTTAAAGTTAAGATGACAAAAATAATAAATTTGCAAAATTTCAAACCTTAAGGAGCTCTTAAAGTATAATTTTGTAACGCCCCCGCACTGCCCTTTGTGGGTGAAATTTCATAAAATTCGCCTAGTAATTTTCCAAATATATATATAATATATATATATATATATATATATATTATATATATATATAAAATATAATATATACATATAATATATACATAGATATAGATATAGATATAGATATATATATATATATATATATATATAATAAGAGATAGAGATTATTGTAGCAGAAAATTCTAAGTATTATTATTATATCAATAAAACTAAAAATTTGCTCATGGCTGCCACCCATAATTACGGTACATAACCCTTATAGTAATCATTAAAGCACTTTTTTTAGTAAGCGTTATCCATCACCCCATTTGGCCCTTGACTGTAGTAAGAGATGACTACGAGAAATAAAAGAAAGATGTCATAGCCGATCCCTTGCGTAGCAATGTAGCAAGTAACAATAGTAAGCATCCCCTATATGAAAAATGCAAAATATCCATAGCAACGCCGCGGATTAGCATCAATATTGTAATGTATCTGAAGTAATATGACCACTGATCTGCCAACACCTTTTTGCAGTAGTTTAGGTACTCGTAGTTAACATGAATTATAAGAGAAAAAAATGTTAGCCTTGACATCCGCGACCGAAAAAAGTTTCTCATAAATATAGATCATACTAAAGTCGTTAAGGCTACGTTACAGTACTTTTTAGGGATCCGTACCCGAAGGGTAACCAACCGAACCCTATTACTAAGCCTCCGCTGTCCCTCCGTCTGTCTGTCAGCAGGCTTTATCTCATGATCAGTAATAGGTAGACAGTTAAAATTTTCACAGACATGTATTTCTGATGCCGCTATAACAACAAATAAAATGCAAATTTAGTAAAAACTTAAAGGGGGCTTTTGTCACTACAAACGTGTTTTTTGGATTTATTGTTCGATCTTAATAATGGCAGCAAATAGACGCTTTAAATTCTTACAGAGTTTGTATTGCTGTATTTGCTAAAAAGTTATAATAAAATCAAATTATATTTAAGAATTAAAGGGGGTCCCCATACAGGAGACGTGTATTAGATCATGTACGATGGAACACAACGATGGTACGAGTCTGACTCGATTTAAATGTATTAATTGCACACAATCGTATAGTAAAATCTGATCAAATAAATGGAAAAGAGTTGTGTGAATACAGAATCATAATAGTTAGCTCGATAAAAAAAATTATAAACATGAATGAATGAATGAATATACTTTATAGTACACCACAAATTTACAAAGTATGTAACAGAGTGCAGATTACATGTACAATTTGGCGGCCTTATCGCTACATAGCGATCACTTCCAGGCAACCAAAGGTGTAAAGGAATAAAACAGTGAATACTAGGTAGGTGGTGCAATATAAATATACCTAATATAATTTCAATACATGCAATAAAATAACATATAAATAACTAATACATTAAAAAATATGATACACAAATACATACGTATATACATAAACATACACTCATACACACATACATATATATCCTCAAATTTATACCACTAACAATAACATAAACAAATAAATACAAAAACTACATAATCACATATTTATCCTAATGATTTTCGAGCGATTGAGACAAGTAATGCTCTCTAAGACATGATTCTTATTTGACGTTTAAATGGGTACTAAGCAAAACTTCCCTACCGTAACCGCGTAAAACATAAATCATTGGAAGACATTCTTTTTTTAGAGAGCGTTGTGAACACGTTTAAAAATTTTTGAAGGATTTTTTAATCTTATGAAAAATAAACAAAATCGAACAATCTCGCGGTCTCCTCTGCTATCCCCAATAAACGTCAAGACATCTTAGAGGTTGAACGTACCTTGTTACACTTTTTTTATTCTCGTGTAGATAATTGTGGAAATATTTTTTCATACTTTACAAACAGTGCCACAAGAGGGCCTTAAACATCTGAAGATTTACATCCTAACTCGAGATATCTCCTAACGTATTCGCTTTTCCTCGTCCGTGAAATTAAGGTCTACCATTTTTCAGACCGATAAACCGCCATTTGTTGGGGATCAAAAGAATTTCTCGGAGTTGCAAGAATTTCTCTGACATACACTACACCCACGCGACAGAATAGGGATGAGCGTGACAGAAAATCATTGACAATATAAAACAATTTTAAAAAATCCACTACACTAGGCTTAACTCTAATAACTTTTATTATTTATCATATTATATTATATTTCATAATTTTTACAGATCAAAAGTATGTCAATAAATTCACAGTCCAGCTGATGCCCATAGTTGGTGTTGTAGCCTATAGATACTTAAATCTATCCTCAAATTAGAATCAAAGTGCAAATGGTATTATAAACTAAGAACCTGTTATTTGACAGTAAGCATTACTGTAAGATTTTTTTACATGAGTTAAATTATTTATTTATTTAAAAGCTTTATTATTCTAACCACAAAGATTACAAAGAGCGACTTAATGCCAGTTAGCATTTTCTGCCAGTCAACCCATGGTGTGGTGAGAAATTAGTGGCAGGTGACTTACATAAGCAAATACAATACATTTATATAGATATAACAGAAATTAAAATAAGGCTTGTAATTTACACTAATACATATGAACAAACAAATAGAACATAATAATCCACATTTAAAAATTATCCTTAAAACCTACATACATTTACATACACATAAATGCATACATAAATACATATATACATACATACATAATATGTCTGGATAAAGGTAGCAGTATTCACATTATGTTGACGACATTGTTTTCGAGAGATGTTCCCGGGTCAATCTTTTGAAGGCTATCTTATTTGGTGTTTTCCTAATGTCATCAGGTAAGAAGTTCCAGAGTAATGTAGCCTGAACAGTAAAAGAATTGCCGATAAAGCCAGTGAAATGGAATGGAACTGAAATCTTCAGATTAGTCGAAGAGCGAAGTACCTTAGCATTATCAATCATCATAATCGTTACAGTCTTTTAAAGTCTACTGTTGAGCACAGGAATACTGAACCATCTGATTCTATCGACTTTCTGCATGCGTTAGGTCGTCACTCCTTCTGGTGTTGTAGTGAACCTTACTTCTCTATTGTTGGCGCGTTGGTCGGTTCTTCTAGTTATATGACCAGCGCATTGCCAATTAAGCTAACTAATCCGTTGGGCTATGTAGGGTACTCCAATTCTACTGCGGTATTTAACTTCCTCATATGACCAGCAATGTAGGACCATGTCTCAGATCCTTTTTATGGCACTATCAACACGCACTTATTGTGTTTTTATAATATGAGGCATACGTGACGAGAAGATATGTCGCAATTTTCCAGAGGAGTTGGATCTGTCGATTGAACCCTTGGTATCTGTTTGACTATGATCAATAAATGAAAAATAATAAAATTCGTTGTTGCTCCTTAATACTAAGATGGACTGCCTCACCAACATTTAAAGGATTCCTAAGTATATGAGGTTACACTCATAACACAACAGCATTATAGTGTTATTTTACTTGGTGGAGCAAACCTGTAGAAATACAGCTGACTGAGCTGGTGAGAACGTTATAATCATCACTATCATTAGAGTCCTTCACAAGTCCACTGTTGAACATAAGTCTCCCTGCTTCCACCTTCATCCAACGACTTCCTGCGTGTCTTACCAGATTGTCAACGTTAATTTACAATCATGTAAATTAATCTATGTAAGGATATTTCGCCACCGCCACTTTAAACTTGAAAATCTGTTATGCTTTATTTTACGGTTCAGTAGTCACAGAAATTTTACAAGCATACATAAAAACATAATTACACGTGGAAACATACAGACAATTTAACATTTTTGTATTTATGTAAATAGCAGACAGGGATATTTTATGGCAATTAGCATTTTTTATAGAAGAGGGTGTAAACGAGTATGCAGCTCACCTGATGGTAAACGACTACCGCCGCCCATGAACCATCGCAACACCAGAGGAAATGCATGTGCGTTGCCGGCCTTTTAGAAAGGAGTAAGCTCTTTTCTTGAAGGTCCCTAAGTCGTATCGGTCCGGAAAAATCGCCGGTGATAAATAATTCAACAGAAAAGTTGTACGAGAAAGAAATAACATTTTAGAGACGTGTATGATTAAATCATCAATCAAAACCATGTTTCCATGCGACTATCATTTTGTAAAAATTTTAAATAATCACATAATTTTATGGCTTTTCAGTTTCTCTTTTCCTTAGTTCTTTTTTCTGATATTTTCACATAGTCATTCCGTAACCACTAAAGTACCCAAATTCCATAAAATTGTATATGTGAACAGAATAAAAATCGATATATCCAGTAGTTTACACATTATTTTGAAACATCTATTGTTTCTTCTGCATTAAGAATAAAACTACAAATTAATAATTGTACGTCTTTTAATGTTCTCAGAGAATCCTTTGTGTAAAACTAGAAACTAGACTAGAACTCGTTTTGTGTTATCTACAAGTGCAAATATTTTATGAACAAACTCAACGTTGCTAACAAAGTAAATTCATTTAAATATGTAACTTAAAAGCTATAAAAGTCCATCATTTATAAATAAAGTATAATACATATGATGTACACATTTCTACAAGGCGAATTTGTTGCGAAAAATTTCAATAACCTAATTTATAATATAAATAACCGGCGACACCGTGAAAAAACGCATCTCCTTTGATCGAATAGTATAGGACTATGACACCATTAACGAAAGTGGAATTTTGATATAGGTAAATTCATGTATTTATCTTGAATTTGATTGTTCAAAAACACGATTGTATAATTTTGACTCGATCATAATTATTTGCGAAAACACCTCTAAAAAATCACTATAGTTGAAATTATAACGAAATTACTTAATCTTTATGTTTGGGAATCACTCAAATATATTCATAACATCAATATTCATAATTTACTTGCTCATTATTTTAATTACTTAAATCAATAATTTTTAAATAATATATTTTAAGATTCTGACAATTTCTAAGCGCTTTAAATCGTCGCGGGCGCTACGCTATTTTAGACCTTATAGAAATTATGTATTCACTCGGATCAGTACGGCGATAGCCTTTTCGATGTGTCGTCTTAATGATCAATAACGCACTATTACAAAATTTTTTCTTAAAGGTACCTAATTAGGAAATGGTTACAGAACTTATCATTTATTATAATCACACTACTACATCTAATATATAAAAACTAATGTTTGTTTCTTTGTTTGTTCATCAGATTGCGCTAAAAGTTTTTTAGCTTATTGGTGTTAAGGTTATAGACATAGTACAATTTACTTACAATCAGTGGCGCGCATCGTAACGAGAAATGTATTTGAAATTAAACTACAATGAATCTATCATCATTTCAAATTAAACAATATAACTATTTCAAATTTAAAACAAAATTTAACAGTGGTAGAGCCACGCGGCAGCTTTGCTGTTGCACGTATGGGCCGGCTCAAACCGGGGTGGTACCACGACCTCACAGAATACCGGCGTGAAGTGGACGCTCTGCTTCCGCGTTTCGTCTGGTGAGTGCAGGTGAGCTCCGGCCGAAAAAAACGGAGGGTGCCCTAAATCCAAAAGAGACGGGGGGCAAAATTCCGCTCAAGACTACAACTGCTCGGGGCAAACGGAGCAACACGACCAAGGCGACCCCTGCCTCGCTGTCCGTGAATTTCTGCAATATCAGGGGACTTCATTCTAACCTAAACGCCGTCCACTACCATCTCGAGACGGCTAGGCCGGGTCTGCTCTTCCTGACCGAGACGCAGGTGTCCTCTCCGGCTGATGTCTCGTATCTCTCCCACCCGGGGTTCAAACTGGAACACTACTTTGTGCCTCGGGCTGGAGTTTGCGTTTACGTCAGAGAGGACATCTGTTCTCGACGCCTCGGCAGACTTGAAGGTTCGGACCTGTCCATCCTTTGGCTACGCGTAGACAGCAACGATCCGGCGTCTACGGGTGCCTCTATAGGTCCCATAGCGGTAATGCCGAAACAGACCGACTCTTCGACCACGTCCAAATGGCTACAGATTCGTTGCTACAGCAGATCCCCTCCGCAGAGATCGTGATCCTCGGCGATTTTAACGCCCATCACGCCGAATGGCTTGGTTCACGTTTAACCGATCATGCGGGGAGATCTGTTCACGATTTTGCCTTGGCTTATGGTCTGACACAACTGGTTACTTCGCCTACGCGGATTCCAGATGTGGAGGATCATGCACCTTCCCTGTTGGACCTTCTGCTGACCTCTCACCCGGACGGATATCAGATTTCCGTCGAAGCCCCTTTAGGCTCCTCGGACCATTGTCTTGTCCGGAGTGTGGTGCCACTCACGCTGAAATCGCAGTTGCATTCTGCAGGCTGCCGCCGTGTTTGGCACTATAGATCAGCCGATTGGGATGGGATGCGGTCTTTCTTTGCATCCTACCCTTGGGGGCGGGTTTGCTTCTCGCCGGACGATCCCAACGTTGTTGCGGATTCTGTCGCTGATGTGGTACTTCAGGGTATGGAACTTTTTATTCCTTCCTCTATGGTGCTCATTGGAAGCAAATCTCAGCCATGGTTTGGTCGCTCCTGTAAAATAGCATCACGCTATAAGCAGGAGTGCTACCAAGCCTGGGCTGAGGTATCAACATCCCGGGATGTAAACACCAGCGCTATAAATAAGAAGTATAATTCCTCCTCTAGGTCCTTCAAAAGAGTCCTTACCAAGGCAAAGTCAGAGCACATAGGCAGAATTGGCGAGAAACTAGTTCGCCTTCCTTCTGGATCCCGTAATTCTGGTCTCTCGCCAAGGCTGTCCAGGGGAATTTCTGTCAGCCATCTCTTCCATCTCTGCACAGGGAGGACGACTCACTGGCCCATACCGCAAAGGAGAAAACCGATCTTCTAGGCTCTTTCTTTGCGTCCAACTCGACTCTCGATGACGGGGGGAGTACGCCGCCGACCATCCCGCGGTGTGAGTGCTCCATGACGGAAGTGCAGTTCACACAGCGCTCGGTTGGCAAAGCACTCATCTCCGTGGACATCCACAAGTCGAGTGGGCCTGACGGAATCCCCCCAATTGTGCTGAGGACGTGTGCTCCAGAGTTGGCACCGGTTTTAACGCGTCTTTTCCGGTACTCCTACTCCCTAGGCGTAGTCCTAAAATCATGGAAGACGGCTTTCGTCCACCCGATCCCTAAAAATGCGACCGCTCAGATCCGTCCAACTACCGGCCTATCGCCATCACCTCCTTGTTCTCCAAAACAACGGAGTCTATTGTAAACTTCCAGCTCAAGAGGTACCTTGAGGATCACCAGCTGATAAGTGACCGCCAATACGGTTTTCGCCGTGGTCGGTCAGCTGGTGATCTTCTGGTCTACCTAACTCATAGATGGCCGGAGGCAGTAGAGTCCAAGAGGGAGGCATTGGCCGTTAGTTTGGACATTGCGAAGGCCTTCGATCGGGTTTGGCACAAAGCGCTTCTTTCGAAACTCCCTTCCTATGGGCTTCCCGAGAAATTGTGCGATTGGATCACCAGCTTTCTTGCAGATCGAAGAATCAAGGTCGTTGTAGACGGTGCAAGCTCCGATTGCAAGCCTATTAATGCTGGTGTTCCACAAGGCTGCGTGCTATCGCCAACGCTGTTTCTTCTGCATATCAATGATATGTTGCAAACCCGTAACATTCATTGCTATGCAGATGACAGCACTGGTGATGCTCTTTACACCGGCCGAGCCAATATTTCTCGGGAAAACGTCTCCGAGTGCCGGGACAAACTTGTGTCTGAAGTCGAGTCTTTGCTGAACAGAGTCTCGGATTGGGGGCGACTAAATATAGTCCAGTTTAACCCCCAGAAGACACAAGTTTGCGCGTTAACCGCTAAAAAGAACCCCTTTGTCGTATCTCCTCAGTTTCAAGGCACTCCCCTTGTTGCCTCAGCCAGTATCGGAATCCTCTGCGTTGACATATCGAGTGACGTGCAGTTTCGTGGTCACTTGGAAGAGAAAGCCAAATTGGCCTCTAAAAATCTTGGCGTTCTCAGCAGAGCGGGACAGTATTTCATGCCGGCATACCGCCTGCGACTTTACAAGGCGCAGGTTCGGCCGCACATGGAATACTGTTCCCATCTCTGGGCTGGGGCTCCCCAGTACCAGCTCCTTCCACTTGACCGCATCCAGCGCAGAGCGGCTCGAATCGTCGACGACCGAGTGCTTTCCGATCGGCTCGATTCACTGGCACTGCGAAGAGATGTTGCATCTCTTTGCATTTTATTTCGCATATACCATGAGAGTGCTCTGAGGAATTGTTCGGATTAATCCCAGCCGCCAAATTTCGTGAACGCACTACGCGGCAAACGTCCCGATACCATCCACACCATCTGGATGCTTGGCGGTCCACCACAGTACGTTTCAAAAGGAGTTTTATTCCGCGTACAACCTCTCTGTAGAATAGTTTACCACCGGCGATTTTTGCGGACCGATACGACCTGGGGACATTCAAGAACCAAGAGCTTAGTCCTCTCTAAAGGGCCGTCAACGCACCTGCAATTCCCCCTGGTGTTGCGGTTGATCATGGGCGGCGGTAGTCACTTAACATCAGGTGAGCCGCATGCTCGTTTGCCCCCTCTTCTATAAAAAAAAAATATATTTCCATTTTTTCTTCATCTGTAGTTGTAACGCGCCGCGCCGGGTACCAGTTAGTATAGGTCGCGCCACGAAAGATGAAATTAAATGGAAGTGCGCAGAAGCGAAAAATAGGTGTCGGCGCGGTGAGGTGTGAGGTACGGGGAAGCGAAACCATAGCAACGGGCGACTCGCTACTCCTACGTCGTTTGTTCCTGCGTCCCGTCGCCCGCGCAACTTCTTGTGTCGTCTTGTGTACTATCGATATCGAAAGTATTAGCAACTACCTGTTATAAAATTTTAAATTTTTGCGATTATTTTTGTACTTTTAAAAATATTGTTTATAATATTTTCAAATAGTGTGCAAATATTTATTACTTTATAAATTATTTTGGGACTATTTAAAATAGCGTAATTCGTAGCAAATTGTATAAAGTTGTAAATATTTTGTTATTTTCTACATGATGATTTTTTTTTGTAAATTATTGCATGTAAAATATCATCGTATCGTATAGTATAGTTTTGTAATGTTGAACGGTTGGTAAATGAAAGGAAGACGTGTTTCTCTACTCAAGACTTTAATTATACTGTCACTTAAACCTAAGAGTAAGTACATTTATTAACATATGCTAGTAGGGTGGAGGCACATACACTACACCTACCCCGATACTTAAAAAAAAGGAAAGTTCTCTATTTACTTTTTTTTTACATTTTAGTTTTAATGAATCTTATAACATAATAATAATTTTAATATTGAATAATTTGTAATATTTATTTTTAATCTTTTAATATTGAAGATTAAAATAAAATACAATGTTACATAGGCTTTAAATGTATATAATTTCTAATTGGAATAAAATAACGTAGTTAAACAAAATATAAAACTAACTTCATTTAAAATAAATTATAATCTCATGATCATGATCAGATTATACCTACCATGGTTATACATAATCATATTATTAAGTCATTCGTGATACGCATGCGATTTTCTTTCGTTAACATTTTTATTTCGTACGACATTAAGCCTGTCGTATTTTTGATATTAATCAATGTCACAACTGCACGTTAACATGAACATACCACCTATCATACCATATACTTATTAATATTTTTTTTTTACATTTATTTTCACTCGAGATTTATTACATTAACTATATGTTCTAGTTAGAAGTTATGATTTAAAAGTTCAAACAATATAAAACTGAAAATAAACTATTACATTTCATATTAAGCAGTACCTGCTCTACCTTTATATATATTTATTCACATTTGTATTCATAATTGTATATACTTTATATTTAATTTATTTATACCTTTATATTTGTTTAACTATTGCTTTCATGATCTACACAAATAGGTTAGACATTAATATTCTACTATATTTTCAGAAATTAATGACTTATAAAAGTTAAAGCATGTGATTTGCAGGTTTAATGAATATAACACCGATAATATTACATTTCATTTAAATATGAAAAGAGCAAAAACATAATGTAATGCAACGCAAATATCATCGCTATCAGCAATAACGGGAATCAAAATACAACTTGCAATCCCAGTCGCGTAAGCGGTTTGTGACACCTACGTTTTAAATTTCTAAGTAGGTAGGTACGTATAAGGCTACGTTTGCAATTACATCGGACTATGATCACAAGGTGTGGTGATTCATACCTAACATTAAGTAACTTCCATAATATGTTATAATATGAATGCAAGTAAAATATACCTTAAAACTTGGAACAGATACTTAAAAATACTTAGTTGCATTGTTAATAATAAAATATTACTTTTACTTCTAAGAAATACGTTTATCTTAATTGGGACAGAAATTTATATAAAAAGAGAATACACTGTTAGGTACACAGCTAAAGTTTTTTTTTTACAAAATATTTATTTACATTGGAAAAGCCAATTTTATTTCAAGCAGGTGTCACAATTTTAGGTTTTCGTTGCCTTTTTTATAGAAAAAAAAAACGATTACATTATACAATTTACAATAATAGTGTATCGATAACCTTTGGACTTGATTATAATAAGCTTTATATAAATGTAGTTCAAAATTGTACACATTTTACATAAGAAAACATGAGACAGAAAAAAAATTATTTAAAGTAGAATCATTGTACGAATCAATGTGCCTAAATATGAAAAAATCTCGTAAATTTATATAAATTTACGCGAAAGTGTACTTATGATATTGGGATGATATATTTTTATTTGTTTACGTGTAGTTGTGCGAATCGAACCCTATAGCTGTTATATGTGCAACTTGCTAGTAGCATTTTGGGTAGCGTTAATAGTCCTAATATAGAAATGCAAAATAACCATCTATCCACTATTAGATTATCATACATTTATCACACTTTTTAATTTGCTCGGGGATCCCCTTATTATCCTGTATTGTCATCAATTATTAGGCCTTTTTCCAAAATTCTTGTACGTACTTTCTTTTTTCTTCTTAATATTTTTGACCTTTAGCTAGCTCTATTTCTCTGTATTCACTTATATATTTATTTATTTATTAGATACCGGGAATCGGAGTATTATTTCATTTCATTTATATTTTATTTCGTGATATTTATCACGCGGGTACTTTATAAATATGGGCCCCCCATTTATTTGGGTATTATATTACATTTTCGTAACATTCATTTCATTTTATTGGTACATATTTTTTTTATTTTATATCAAGGTAAAATGTACCTTGGGTTGTGCGCACAACCTTGAGGTCTACGTTTAAGTCATTAAAAGGACTCCAACAATTGTCACTGAGGAAAACTAAGTTCGCACCATGATCCAACGAAGGATGTGACCTCAATGTACCATTATTAAGGGTAACAAATTTAAGACTTCTCTGGTCCCTAACAGTACTAATATGAGTAAACTCAGTTACATCACTTGTGCTGAAGGCGTTGTTCCCTAGTACCCGTTACTCCGATTTCATCGTCCAATCACGGAAACGTACCCTGCTCGAGGACTATACGCTATACCAGTGTTGTACGTTCCCATATCTCTCCATTACTTATTGGTCAATGTCATATTTTTATTTATTTTTATTATTGCCATAAATATTTATTCCTTCTTTATTTCTTCATTACCTTGTTCTTTATTTATATACTTTCGTGCCCCACTTCTATATACTAACTTGCATCATTCTCACACATTTCAAGTCGCACAGTTTAAGTATCATCAATATTTGGGTGATCAGTCCAATATTGACAAAACTTAGTAACTAAATCATTCGTATTTACACGTTCGAACATTCTTCCGTTCCTCATACCAATTACATGCTTTCTAATTTTTGTACAAAAGAGATAACATTCTTATCAGTAAATTTTCTTTGTCGGTGTTTAACTTTTTTTTTGAACCATTATTATTAAAACCTCTCTTAACTACTTTATTCCTGTTTACACTGTTATTTATTTATTATTTTCATCTCTGTAATAATACTATTATCATTTACTCATTTATTTTCCTATACTTATTATTTTTATCGCTATTACAATGTTGTTATGATTTATCCTACACCTGTTAATGTGTTGCATGTTGCTGTGTTCAGTTTAAATTTATCATCTATGTTACCATGTTTTTTTTTATAGGATACGCTCATTGCATAACATTTCGTCGGTCGAAAACAGTAGTGGAACATTTCAAAATAAGTAAATGTGAGATATTGAGCAATTAAAAATTAGAAATACTTATTTTTCCATTTAGTAAGTGTTTAGAGAAAAAAAGGATTGTTTTTAATGTTGTTATATTTTGGTTAGACTTTACATTTATGATTTCTATTAAATTCATTCATTTTTTATTATTTGTTTTTTAAGTATAAGTAAATATTTGAAATGTTCCACTACTGAATTAATTTATTGACTGCAAATATCCCTCTGGAATGGAATATTTTTGAATGTACCAGTACTGAATTAAAAAACTATGTATTTTTCTCAAATAATGAACTAAATAAAAATGAAATCTAGAAAACCTTAGCAAATAATTGCATTTTTAGAGAATAATTAATAAAACACTTTTATAGTTTTATAACATTTTTTTTATTTATAAGTAAGAAAATATAAAAAAGGGAACAATTAGTCATCGTCAGCTCTATCTGAGGAAGCTGGCAATGTTTTATAATAATCCCAATAAACGCTTGGTATTACTTTACCATCACATAATGAAATCAAATCTTTCTTTTTAAGATTTGATATTCCAGGATGAGTGCGATATTTATTTGTCAAAACTAATGTTTCGTTGTTAGGCTTGCCCCGCATTTTATGCCGAACATTGAAGCATTTCATTGTACTGTCAGGTTGATAAGTGTCCAAGTAATAAATAGCAAAAGGATTAGTAGCTTGCATAAATATTTTCTTGATATCATTCCACACTTCACTCTCCTTCTGTAATTATTGTAAAAATTTTCCAAAAGTGTGAAATTAGTTCTTTTAAATCAAAAATTTCTGAATAATCTAAATCATGAACTTGGTAGGGATTACCTTTCTTCTTAGCAGATTGTATAATTGTCCTCCATTGAGATGGCACGAACACGGAACCATTTTTTAACATTCGGAATTTTTCTCTTTCAATAG
Organism: Parnassius apollo; assembly: GCA_907164705.1. Classification (NCBI taxonomy): domain Eukaryota; kingdom Metazoa; phylum Arthropoda; class Insecta; order Lepidoptera; family Papilionidae; genus Parnassius; species Parnassius apollo. Next base: position 8,307,735 of record CAJQZP010000644.1, read on the forward strand.
TGGCATGAACGCTATCGCCCTCGTTCTGAGTGTGCCCGACAACAAAGTATTTATGTGTTATAGATTTAACACCCAACATTTTTAAGGCATAATATAGTATAATGACAATAAATACTTATTCCTATTTTGTGCTGAGCAGTTGTCGGTATAAAATATAACATGTTTTCCATGACAAAATTCTTTGAAAAACTGTAAAATACAAGATCTTACCTCGTCACATCCTTTTCCACCCAAAGTTTCGTCCCATAAATAACAATGTCCAGGTTTATTAACGATGTAATATACGGTACAATTATAAACATTAAGGAGTCTCTTATAAAAAAATAGCGAGTCATTACATTCTCTGCAAAGCTCTTTTTCTGTAAGATGATCTTTATAACTCTTTTCCATTTCTTGTTTCTGTTCTGTTGTTGCATTATTGTAAGAACAGCAAAGAGAGCACTGATCCTTCTTTGGTACATGAAAAGCTATATTAAATTCAGTTCTAAAAATGTTTTCATACGTTCCTTATTTAGCTTCAGGCTTACCTTCTTTATTACATCACTCTTTGTATTGCCTGTACTTCATACATAGATTTAAATCACCATCAAAATATTGTTTATTTGATGATGCTCGACAGTAGTGCGATTCCTTAGTAGGATATGAGTTTATGTGTTCATGGACTCCATCCTTAACAAAGTCAGGTAATAGTTTAGCTTTCCTGTTATGCTTACCTCTTAAATCTTCTAAAACTATACCCGATGATGTTGTTTTCTTACATAACGTCGTTATAAATGAGTGCCCAATATCCAAAGTGTGCATAAAGAACTTTTTACGTACCCTTATAATTAATTATACTGTAGGGGGTATTTTGTGAGTTGTGACCCTCTACATATAATTGATATGTAGTATATTAATGTAGAGGGTCACAACTCACAAAATACCCCCTACATTTTTGGTCCTTCGTGCTTTCGACGTGAACTAAGACTTGCATATTACGTCTACAATAGTTCAACAGTAAAGTGTATTTGAAAAAAAAAAAAAAAAAGATTAATTCGTGATTCTATCTGTAGTGTCACTTTGGTTGCTGGCCTCCCACAAGCGGGTCTCACCAGCTTGATTGAGGTGCATACTACGGTAAGAGTCGCAGTCACACGTATCTGAAACCAACTATTTACAACATCGTTCTTAAACCATGGAGAACCTACTTCAACAGCAGAGAACAATCATTGAATCTATCCTTAAAATTGAGGCTAACTTCAAAAAGGATTCTGATTCACGTAAGTCAGGAACATACATACAGAAAAGGTTGGATGCTTTGAATGCTCAATGGGAGGTGTTCAACATGAATCATGGTGTTCTAAAAAAAACAGACAGTGACTTGGATGACGACTATTTCATCAATGATACCTACACCACCACAAAGAAGCGGTACGAAGCGATTCGTGACATGCTGACGAACTACGAGGTGAAAACTGCGGAAACTGGAGTACCATCAAGGTCTGATGAGTTCATTAGCCAACAACGCACTAATTTCCGGGCGCTCTCTAGGGTGATTAAAAACATCAACACCAAAGAGTTGACAGAAAAGTGGGAAATTTGTGACAAACTGAATTCGCTGCAGTCTCGCTGGAAACTGATCGACGAGCTCCACTGGCAAATCGATAACCTGACTTCTGGCGGTGATGTAGGCTACGAAGAAGAGTTTTCTGCATACGAAACCTTGTACGAAACTACAAAAAGGGATTTGAATCGTAAGCTTAACTCAGTATCTCAACAGCATCAGCAAGTGCCTACAATTGAGATTCCTTCTTTTTCTGGTAATTATACCCAGTGGCCTACATTCATGGACCTCTACTGTGAAGCCATCCACAACAATGTCATGTTGACAAAAACGCAAAAGATGCAGCACCTCAAGGGCAAACTTAAAGGCGAGGCGGAGCGCATCGTACAGCATCTTACAGTATCAGCTGATAATTACGACACCTGTTGGGAGATACTCACCCATAGGTACAACAACCGACAACTTTTGTTTACAAAACATATACAAACCCTTATGGGACAACCGGCGTTGCAAACACAGAATGCATACGAGCTGAAGAAGCTACATGACACAAGTGTCGAGACCATACATGCTATTCACAATCTGGGCATCGACACAACGACTTGGGATCCGATCCTGGTGCACATTCTCACTGGCAAATTGGACTCCGACACGTATGCAGCCTACATGGAGATCAGAAAGGCTCCGAGAGAGCTACCTTCCTTGGAGGAGCTGATAAACTTCTTGGAAAACAAGTTTACTGCGCTTGAACCTGTTCAAAAGAAGAGACAGACACCTAACAAGTCAAACAATTCGACCAACAAGGAGGCAACAGCTCAATTTAAGAAGGACTTTAACAACACCAACAGGCGTAGTTTTCTTCGAGCATATCATACAAGCACAGACAAAAATTGCCCACTGTGTAAAAACAATCATATTTTACTCTACTGCAAGTCGTTTCAAGACATGTCACCGGAAGACAAAATGAGGTCAATTTCGCAACTACATATTTGTCGCAATTGCCTGTACTTACACAACGACAATAAATGCAACTCCAACAAAAGATGCCGCGTGTGCAAAGAAGCACACCACACAACATTGCACGATATTTACCGCAAAGTTGAAATCGCGGTCTCAAATAACGTTATACCTAGCAACAAGCCACATACGTCACAGCAAAAGGCAAACCACGTGTCTGGAAATTATAACGAAGTCCTACTAGCGACCGTTCAATTAAAGGTGATGGCAGCTGATGGATCGACTGTTCAATTGCGATGCCTTCTCGACCAAGGATCACAGATAAATCTAATAACTGAAGATGCTGCGCAACGGCTGGGACTGCAAAGACAAAATCGAAACGCCACAGTCTCAGGCATAGGGACGTCAGCACATCATAGCAACGGAACCGTACGGTTAGACTGTGAGTCTTTGTACGGAGGCCATTCATTTACAATCGAAGCCATGGTAATGGCCAACATGCTCAGCAACCTGCCTAATTACACCTTCGAAAAACAAGACTGGCCACATATTCAGAACATACAACTGGCGGATCCCGACTTCAACATCTCGAGACCAGTGGACGTTCTGTTAGACGCTGGAGTGTATGCTGACATAGTAATGAGTGGTATGCTACGAGGACCCTCACACGCACCCATGGCTCAACAGACAAAAGTGGGCTGGGTACTGCTGGGCAATATCAAAACCTTCAACTGCCACGTGCTCATTAATCTTGACGATGTATCTCGATTTTGGGAGATGGAGGAGATAACCGAAACCAATCACAATCTAACATCAGAGGAAGAATACTGTGAATCTATTTATTCAACCACAACAACAAGAAAAGAAGACGGACGATATGCAGTCAGACTTCCAATGAAAATAAACTACGAACAAACCTTGGGCACTTCTAAGCCACAGGCAATCGCACAATTTCGGCAGTTAGAAAAACGATTGGCCAAACAGGAAACATTTTCTACGTCATACAAGAAGTTTATTGACGAATATCTACAACTCGGCCACATGAAGCCATGCACTGAACACCATAAGCCAAGCTACTTCTTACCTCATCACGGCGTACAAAAGCTGGACTCAACAACTACAAAATTGCGCGTAGTCTTTAATGCCTCTGCCAAGACAAGTACAGGACAAAGCTTGAACGATCTCATGGAGTGCGGGCCTAACCTCCAACAAGACCTACAATCTATGATTCTACGTTGGCGAGCCTTTCAATACGTCTACACTGCAGACATTGAGAAGTTTTACCGTCAAGTACTGATACACGATGAAGATCAACACCTGCAAAAAATTGTATGGCGTGACTCTGCTACAGATCTCATCAAAGAATACCAACTGTGCACTGTAACATATGGTACCAAAGCTGCACCATTTTTGGCAATGCGCACCATAATACAACTCGTAATGGACGATGGACACCGCTATCCTCTCGCGGCAGAGATCCTTACTCACCAGCTGTATGTGGATGACCTACTTGGTGGCAGCAACGACATGTTAGAAGCACAAGACGCTCAAAACCAATTGATTGACCTGTTAAAAGGCGGTGGGTTCAATCTTCGCAAATGGGCTAGTAACCACCCCAGATTGCTTCAAACTTTACCTGAACATCTCATAAGCCAGAATATGTTTGACTTCAAGGACGCAGAGAGTAACAAAACACTCGGCTTAACCTGGAATCCGCACACTGATCAGTTTACATTCAAGGCGCCACTTAGTAACACACGTGACGTCACAACGAAGCGGACATTGCTCTCTGATCTATCAAAATTATATGACCCACTTGGTTGGCTGTATCCGGCTCGAAGGACCAAAAATGTAGGGGGGTATTTTGTGAGTTGTGACCCTCTACATATAATTGATATGTAGTATATTAATGTAGGTTGTATCTTCTACGTTACGGGATGTGGTAATTAAAACTGTGTCCGTTTCCGTAGAGAGCGTTTATTGTACTGAAAATACTTATGAATAAAAAATGTAATTATAGTGAACGTGTCGCGCGCGCAGGCGCGATATCAGCATTATTTTCTAAACTGTTGAAATATCATGTACTTGCTCGTACATATACCATCTATTGTTAAATGATAAGCCGCATTAATAGATCTTTTACTCTGAGCATTATGTAGCGAATATTTCGGCTTTACTTCTTTCATAGCATTTTTGACAAAATCTCGCTGTCTATTCAAATCACCTAATATCCAAAAATTATTGAATATTACTAATCTTTGCTGCTCATTAATCTTCAGTGTACACTTCAACCGACATTTGTCTCCACAACCAGGTTTTAATTGTTTAGCATTAACTAATTTTCCTTTCTCAGTAGTAAGCCATACCTGAAGTTTTTAAACATTTATTTTTATTTTTCTTCCATGCCTCGGGATTTCGTTGTCTCTTTCTTGTCAACTTCTTCTTTTCTTCCGAAGCATTATTTTTAGAAAGCGGGGTTGATGGTGACGGCTATCTGTTAATTAGTATATTATTTTCTTTATCTTCTCCTCCCCCTGAAATTTCAATAAGCTCGCCACCTAAGCTAACAAAGACCTCGTATAAAGCTATTACATAAATAATTTAGAACTATGAAATACATGTTGATGGGCAGCAAGCTAGTTTATTAAAATAGTATAAAAAATCATACTTAGATTAGAAGCTTCATTTGCTGGCTCATGCTGGCTGGCTACGAACCTATCGTCTGTACAACTTTCCATATTTAATGCCTGCTCTACACCTTAAAAGAAATTCAAACAGTTAAATATACACACTATACCAAAACACAAAAATAATATATGCATATAGGTACGTAGGTACCTCTATTATGTACTTAAATACATGAAGATAGGTACGTACTTCGATTATGTACTTCATTCAGGGGCCAAGAATTCTCTTCAACATATTGCTGTATTTCACCAACTTCATTATTATTAGATATAAAAATAGTGTCTGGAGATTTTTCTATGTTCAATGTCTGTTCAGCATCTTAAAAGCAATAAAAACAGTTAATAGGACAGAATGTTTAATAACATTTATTAGATATAAAACACAAAAGTTAATAATTATTTACCTAGACTTTGTACATTTTGTGGCAAAGAATACTCTTCAACTTGCTTTATCTCACTTTCTGTAGAATAAAAGTGGTTAAAAATATAGCCAAAGCGTGCAAAATTTTAAAAGTAACGACTCTTTACAAAATACACAAACGTTACAAATAGAATACACACCTTTGTTTTCAATATTGGCGTCTTCATGGATTACCATTTGCAACATTTTCATTGATCTTTCATATAACTTAGACACAGACCTTTTTGCAGATTGTATTACTTTTGATAATACGGTCTACCAAGCACAGCGTGCATGCAGCGCGTAACTAAACAAACGCGCGCGAGACTCGAGCGAGATCGAGAAGCGTGATGGAATAAATTTAATTCAACTTTTGATTTTGATTTTGAGATTGGAACCGTATTGGAACATTTCGAAGTGTCCCAATACTGAATAATACTATATGCACAGAGTAGGAGTGGAACTTTCATTTTTAATCGACTTCTATGTGGAGTTTGACTTATTCCGATACTGATATAGAATTGGCACTAAAATAGTAATATAACACTCTTAAAAAGTTAAAAACCAAATTTTCAGAGATGTTCCACTACTGTTTTCGACCGACGATTTTATAATATCATATTTTTAGAAACATCAGTATCATTCGTAAGAAATGGTTAGCAGACCTTTTATATTCACTGTGTAAAGACTGACTCTTGTTATATTTACCTACCTAACTAGTTTCTTGTCTTTCAAAAGAAATAAAAGTGTTATTTTAGCCAGAAAATATGAAAAATATAATTGATAATAAACGTTAAAATAATCGCATCGTATGATCGTGCCTAATGTCAACTTAACGTGTACAATTTGTTACTACATAAGTAGTAGTACTCATATAAATGAGTGCGAGTAAAAAAAATGTACCTTAAACTAATATTTTTAATTTCTTATTTATTCAGAAGTCCACATGGTTACATCGTTAAAAGTTATATCGCTTTTATACAGATCGAAAAATATTACTGAAACTATGTTATATATTATATCGTGTATACAGAATAATCGAAAATCACATTATAAGAGTTATCACCTTTACACAATGATACAATAATTTATTCAAACATTTAAAAGGAAGTTTTTTATATTTTACATAAGTTATTATATAAATTTAAGATTTAATGCCTTTAAAAAAAATTAAAACTTATAATGATAGTGAAATGCTTCTAACCCTTTAAAATTTGGATTCGAGAAAAAAAAATCAACGAAATGTATCACAGTGTTATTTTAAATCAAGTGCGTAAAATTGGAATCTATTATTTTATTATTTCATTAATTGTTTGGCAGGACACAGTAAAAAAATAATACAAAACTATAACTTCATAAATGAGAATATAAAGTCTGGTCTGGCGCCTTAATAGAAGTGCCACATAAGTGCTTAAAATTCAACTTAATTTTTAATACTGTATTATAATTGTTTTAGTTTTTTTTTGTAGGTAATAAAATATTTGATAATAAAGTATATTGTGAATAATCTGATAACTAATTTCAACTTAATTCTAACTTTAAAAACATAATAGCAAAAAAAACAATCTTAAATTGTTAAATAAAGTTTGAAATAGAATTAAAATCACATAGGTGCGAAGTTACCTCATAATTTGTTCTTTTCGGCTCAATTTTTCTATCTTCTTATCGGTTAAGGCTTGCAGGAAGTTTCTTCTATCTTAAATTTGTGGTCTCACCATGTAATTCGTTTAATCTTCATGTAATATTTGAAGCTGTCATAATATTTGTTTCTGAAGTTGATCGTTCCCGTTTTTTTTTCGTAACATTTTTCTTCTTTTTCTAATAGGTTTTATTAGCATATCTCCTTAAAGAAATAATAACCTTGTCGCCTCTTCTTATGTCTCCGTTTCGGCTTACTTGTCACATCCGGTAGTGTCAATTCAATAGTTGAAAATTGTTCCTTTAGTTTTATATTTATTTTTCCATGTTTCTTTAACTATTTGTGCAGGCCGCGGCGGTGCGCGTGCCTTGTCGCCGCGCACCGCCTGGCAGGGTCGCCATGTAATGTTGAACGGTTGGTAAATGAAAGGAAGACGTGTTTCTCTACTCAAGACTTTAATTATACTGTCACTTAAACCTAAGAGTAAGTACATTTATTAACATATGCTAGTAGGGTGGAGGCACATACACTACAGTTTAAACAGCAATTACAAATACAAAAATACAAATACAAAATATATTATTTCTTTAACTAAGTGTACATAAAATGCAGAGTATTATTTATAAGCAGTTAAAACATAACGACGATATATATATATATATATCGTTCCGTTTTCGTGGAGACTGATGTGGTTATAATGTTGACCTTTGACTTTTTACATATTATAATGCCATAATAAAATTTTCATTTTTCTGCTTGATTGTACATGCGCAGTGGACTCTATTTAATTTCATGTTTGGTGGCGCGACCTATACTCGTATATTATAACTACAGAAATAGTAATAATAAGATAACAGAAATGAATTAGCGCTCGATTACTTCTAAAGCCGATGTTGTTGCCACATCTTACCGTATTATAAACATACGCACAATAGACAATGATATCTAATGTTTCAAATTACATTGCTTGGCGAATTTGTCAACGTAGAACAAAAGAAACAAATGAAAGTTTAAAAAAGGTAAAAATCATAATTAAGTATTCATCAAGATGTAAGTTAGTTAAAACAATGATAATTAGTAAATAATCAACTTACCGATGAAATTTTATGCCTTTATTAGTTGAATTACACGTCCTTGATGAGCTTTTACAACTCATTATGCTGCAGTTCTCCATTATAAATTTATAATTCACGTACGACGTTCCGCGCGCAACTAAATCAGAAAATGGTGAATTATGTTCATCAATACATGATAGCAGCGACAAGGTCACCCGTCTATTCAACTTCAATTATCTTATTATTACGATTTCTGTCATTATAACATACACAAAATACAATTTTTTAGCTTTAACTTAATAATTAAGAAAAGGACAGAGAGAGCCAATTCGACTATAAAACTGAATTGAATTAACTAAGTGGACTGTATGGAGACAATGAGTTTATCGTTTGCCTATCCAACTAGCTGACAAACTCTAAGCTGAGAGACTCGTCGTTCTTGGTCTCCTGGATTCTTGTTTTGCGCATGCTGTCTCACGTTGCACATTCCGATTGTATTTAAAAAAACACACGTATGGGTTGTTGTTCACGCCACAAGTGGGGTTACCAGTCGAATACAATTTGGAACCGTTAGGTGGTAATTAACTGGTCGTGTAAACGTGGTAAGATCAAGAATGTGACGCTCTGTGGTCACGTATGACGTTCTATGATAGACTATTAATAGAAACTAGGACTGATATGAGATGTTCGTTCTCTCTTGACCGGCGACCTTCTCTCTTGACCGAGGATCTTCTCTTTTGACGGATGATCTCTCTAGATCGACGATCTTCTGTAATGATCTTCTGGCGTTAATCCCGCTCGAAAGTAATTAAAAAGGGTGGGAAAGCAAGTGGGTTATATACAATATGTAACTTAATTAACGCACACCCTCAGACACCCCAATTAGTATATTATGTTATAATCATAATACATACACTGAATTTTGGTTAAACATTTTTATGCACTGATTATTTATCAAATTAGTTATACAAATTCTGGAAGAATGTTGTGGTCACAGTATAAATCCACGAACGCAAAGACTTTAATGTGCTCGAAATAAAGTTCATTTTTCTTTATTTTTATTGAATGATAGAATTAGTAATAATACAAATGAAACTGCACTCTTAAAAGTCTTATTGCCTTAAGTTGAGGTCTATTTCAGTTTGTTTTAACTGTACATATTTAGTGTGACTGTAATTTACGTAGTTTTAAAATTTTTTGGGATAAAAAATTACCTACATTAAAAATGATAGGAATCGATTCAGTAAACGATTCTGAACAAACTACTTTCTCAAAGTGCGTTAATTATGTTACATGTTGTATAAAACTGAACTGAGTTGACCGAGTTGACTGTACGAAAAACTGACTGAAATGAGTTGACTGTTTGCCTATCCAACTAGTTGATGAATTTTTAGCTAAGGGACTGTTCTATTAAGAAAGATGAAATGGCTTAAGAAACAGTTAATTAAACTATTTATAATGCTCGTGGCAGTTAATGACACTAAAACTATAACTATAACTAGGGAGCACTATTGAGGCACTAAAGGAATTATTTTTTCTTTCTTCTTATTTTTGTCTGGAGCTCTATTTTGCCGCGAATGCTTTTTCGCTGGCCTCACCGTGCTCGCCTGTCTCCGGTCGACGGTCTCCCAAGCGGGCTTGAAGCGCGCTGATTTGTCGTGCGCGTCAAATGATTATGTAGCAGTGCATGTGCCATACACGTTGCCATCCGTAAAAAAGGAAATGTATGAAACTAGGTGCTTGATATCGTTGGTACCAGTTATACAACAATATGTATGTAATAAAACGATAAATTATAAGCATAAATAAATGTTTTTTTTTTATTTCTGCAATACATGGGACAATCATAAAAACATTTTTTAACTAAAAAACGAAGAAGACATCGTAAACAAAACGGTGGGACCGTCTCTTTGTCCGATGGTGGAAGAGAAAGGCACATAATTCATGCAATTTCTGATCACATTCTCGCACGCGTCAACACTCACGCATCCGTCAACATACGGTGGCCTACCAGATCGTCACTTCAGCTAGTAGGAACCGTCAAACACTTCGCTTACCAAAACGAGGCCACAATTAGAGAACTTTCCATTCCCATCGGTTTTCGATCCTTCGAGCAATATTTAGATCTTACTTCCACTTCTCTTTTTCTTTAATTCTTGTTCCACATTGGAATCTAAACCACGATCGCTGTCGCGCGAGTGTAGTAAATACCGTCTCTAAGCATACCTCTTGGGAATACATCCTAAATGCTTGTCTAGTGCTTACGTATTTAATGCATGGTAATTATTAAAATATGCATCTTAGCAGTTTCAACGCTTGTAAGATTCCTAATTGCTTTGCAGCATACACTGCAGAACTAGGTCTGCTTGCTAATTTAGATATATTGAAGCTTTTCACTTAATATAATTCCAAGAAAATTTTACTGAATGTAGATATAGCATTATTTACTTCCTTCCTTATATTTTAGTAAATGTCGTTTTAGTTGAAAATTAATGATATAATATCATAATCAAATAATACTTTATCATAGTTATCCCCTACTATGTAAGGTAGATCATTAAATACAGATAAGTAACAGAAAAGGGTCGAGAATTGAACCCAGAGGTACGCCAAATTATACTATCGAACCGAAGGAACTTATACAGTTGATAAAAAACTGTTTGCGTTCTGTTACTTAAATAAGAAATTACAAAATTTAGAGCACTATTTCATACGCCATAGTGTTATAATTTTCTGATTAATGTCTCATGGTGAACACAATCAAAGGCTTTGGATAGGATATAGAATATACCAAAAGTATCCTGTAAATTCTCCCATGCATTGGAAATGTATTTGATCAGCTTACAACAGTTGCTAGCGACCCCTTGTGCAACCGAACTGATTTCTATAAAATAAATTATTTTCATTAAAAATTGACAATTGATCAAGGATATTTTTTATTATTAGTCATAGCAGTACAGAAATAGGTATAAAATTAAGAATGTGCACTACCCTATATCCGAACGTCCTGTGGGTGTCATAAGAAGCGAATGTAATAATAACTAACCTGTAGATGCCAACCCACCCAAATGGCGCCTATGGTAGGATTAAGGGTGAATTAAAGGGGTTTAATTTAATTGCCTAATTGAAGGGGTCTCGCCCTCGTAAGGTAATTAAAGGGAGCCTATGTTCAACAGAACCGTGCTTTGTGGCTTTCCTTGCGCAGCCCTATTTTTAGAAGTGGACTTGTGAAAGGATGTAATGATGATGGTGATGAATAATATGTTCAGCAGTAGACTGTGATAAGCTGTTATGAATAAAAGAAATGAGTACAAACGAATCACGTCCTACTCTCCTTCATTAGAATACCTACCAACAACAAAAAAATATATACATTGCTGTTTTCACTCACACAACTTTAAAAAGCACTAGATTAGCTTCCTAAGGGGTTAAGGATACCAAACTTACCTTATAAGAGTAGATAGTGCTGACTTTGAAAAAAAAAAACATTTTAGTATTTCTAAAACGTTATATACTTCTCTGATTCAAGCAAAACTTGCAATTGTAATGTATTCACAGCTTGCGTTTAACTCCCACAGGACGCAACATTGTAAGTTATACTCGCATAATACAAAATGTCAGAGTTAGATACAAACTTTTATACTACTGTTATAAATGCTTTTATTACAATGATACCCGCAATTTTATAATTCATATTTGAATACTTACATACCTTTAGAATGTAAATGAAGAAAAATATTGTGGATTGTTAAAATAACATGTGTATAGAAATATACTACAACCGCAGAACACATTTATGGACATCTATAGAGGAGGCCTATGTTCAGCAGTGGATTTTTACCAAGTACGAACACCTAGGCGATCACGGATTGTGTACGGAGTGTTTTCGGGGGTGTCGTAACAGGCAACAGAGGGAAACTGAATTAGTAGATGCTTAGCATATTACTGACAGCAAATGAAAACAAAATGCGGTTGCCAACACCAAGCGTGGCAATTGGCAAAATCTCCTCGATAAGACTTTCTATGGGAGCAACCTATTTCTAGCGGTAGACTTTTGATAGACTGTAATTATTATGATGATTGTAAACAGCGGTAAAAACTCTTAAGATATTTTTTTTTCATCAGATCATAAAAATCCATTGCTGGGTGTAAGCTCTCCCTTTGTAGGCAAAATCTATCGTTATCCTCATGCTTACAAAGTACTAATAAAAAATATATTTTTTAGCATCATTTCCTTTGTTGAAAACTTTAAAACACACTTTTAAGAAGTTACAAATAATCACAGCTTCATAATTACTCTTTCTTTATTAGGAAATAATAAACTAAAATTTGTAAATTAATAACTAATAATAAGTCTTCAAGTACCGGAACAAACTTGTGTCTGAAGCTGAGTCTTTGTTAAACAAAGTCTTGGATTAGGGACTACATCCCTAGTAGAATAGTCTAGTTCCCTTATTGCCTCAGTCATTATTGGAATCCTCGGCGTCGATACATCGAATGATGCAGTTTTGTGGTCACTTGGAAGAGAAAGCCAAAGGGACAGTATTTTTTTATAGGATAGGGTGACAAACGAGCACACAGTCCATCTGACGGTAAGTGGTTGCTGCAGCCCGTATACATCTATTTGCGATTAGATGCGTTGTCACCTGTTAGGACTATGATGGAACGCCTCGTTTCCAGTAAAAAGGGTCTCCGGTTCTCTACATTTACCATTCGAAACACAGCAGCATTAAGCTACTATTTTGCGCTGGTATTCTGTTAGAGTATGAGCCTTCCCCGGTCGAGCCGACCCATTCGTGTCACTTGACCCCATCCAGCACAGAGCGGCTTGAATCGTCGACGACCGAGTCCTCTCTGATTAGCTCGATTCACTGGCGCTGTTAAGAGATGTTTCATCCCTCTGCATTTTCTATCGCATCTACCACGGGAAGTGCTCTGAGAAGTTGTTCGGCTTAATTCCAGCCGTCAAATTCCACGAATGAACATCGCGACAAAACTCACATACCAACCAGTTATCGTGAGTTTTGTCGATGGTGATCTGGATGCTTGGCGGTCAACCACTGTACGTTTTACTAAGAGTTTTCTTCCCCATACGAGCTCTCTCTGGAGTCGTTTACCACCAGCGATATGACTTAGGGATCTCGAAGAAAAGAGCTTAATCCTTTATAAAACGCTGGCATCGCACCTGGGATTCCCCTGGTGTTGTAGTTTTTCAAGTGCGGCGGTAGTCACTAATCATCAGGTGAGCCTTAAGCTCGTTTACTCCCTCTTCTATAAAAAACAATATTTCAAATACACGCTACAAGTGAGAAGGATATCCGGTTAACATCAGTCACCATAGGAAGCACAGTAGCTGTTATTCACGATGTATTCTGTGCGAAGTAATGAAAAGGCTTCTGACGGAATTGACGGACAGAGAGAGAAAACTCAGGTCGTAACGCTGTTGTGAAGTCTCTTTTATTTATTAAGCGCTCAACAGCGGCTTGGGTTATGACGAACATCACTATTGTGCCGGCCTACGAATACCCTCCCATAATCATCGCAGATACGCCATAACAACGATATTATCTTGAAACCTTTTAATTCAACGAAACTTTCCTAACAACTATAAAACTAGCCATGCAGAAACGCACCGCAGCAACAAATCTACGGAAAGCCTCGATCAGTGTTATTAACAGGGTCGAAACGGCGTTGGAAAATAAAGAAATAGCTCTTTTGCCTTTCTAGAGCACCTTCGACAGTAGCCCCGCCCCAAATCACTGCTGGACATCTAAAAATCTTAACCCTCACCACCACCAGATGGGTGCAGTCGATGCGTTCAAACAGAAAGGCATAAAGTAGTCTTCTTTGAACGAATTTAGTTGCAGGTGTCCGTGGACTGCATAGATAAGCTAGTATAAACGGAAGTAGATACGCCACTGAGGTTTTAAAATTATTAATTACAAGCTACCTCCTGAAGATGGCGCTGATGCTTTACATGGTCACCCACTAGAGGGCATAACTATACAACACGTAACATAACGCACTTTGAGAAAATAGTTTGTTTAGAATCGTTTACTGAATCGATTCCTGTCATTTTTAATATAGGTAATTTTTTATCCCAAAAAATAATTAAAACTACGTAAATTAGTCACACTAAATCTGAACAGTCGAAACAAACTGAAATAGACCGTAACTTCAGGCAATAAGACTTTTAAGAGTGCAGTTTTATTTGTATTATTACTAATTCTGTCATTCAATGAAAATAAAGAAAAATGAACTTTATTTCAAGAACGTTAAAGTATTTGCGTGCGTGGATTTGTACTGTAACCACAAGATTCTTCCGGAATTAGTATAACTAATTTGATAAATAATCAGTGCATAAAAATGTTTTTCAGTGTATTAATTATGATTATAACATAATATACTAATTGGGGTGTCTGAGGGTGTGCGTTAATTAAGTTACATATTGTATAGTATCTAATTTATTCATTTAACTGAACTGTATTTAAGTAGGAATGTTGAGGAAAAAGTTCTTCAACCTGTAATAAAATAGGAAGCTGTTATTTATTGCATTTATTATCAGTTTTACAATAGGTATACTTGTTGGTCGTCCTTGTACTTTGATCCGTTGAATGAGTCGAACAGTTGATCAATCATATTTATAAAGATAGCTGTCCCTCTGCATTTCTCTGGCAATGCTTTATTTCCTGTAAAAAAACCAGTATTAACAATAGTGCTATTTTAACAGATTGTTGTTTGCTTATAAATACAGAGGCTAGTTTAAACTACAGTAGCCAGCCATATACATATTACATTTAATAACTAATATACTAAGCTAGCACCCGGCGCATTGCAGCCGCGGAAGAAATAATTCTAAAAATATTATTTTAAATTTGGAAGAGTAATATTGTTTAATTAGGAACTTTCAAATAAATTTATGGGTACGATTCGCGCACCACATATTGTTAGTTAATTGTACTACGTCTACAAAATTCGCAAAAGTGCAAACAATAAGTTGAACAAAGTTTTAGCGCAATCCTATCAACCGTATGACAGCGCATTAAATCATCATCATTATCATCATCATTACAGCCCTTCACAAGTCCACTGCTAAACATAGGCTCAGGACCGTGCTTTGTGGCATTACTTGGGGGAGGCCTATGTTCAGGCGCATAAAATAAGAACAAATATTAATTTTTACGTATTAGGTATAATATACACCGCGGGCGAAAAGCTAGTAGTATATATTATGTACTACTAGCTTTTCGCCCCGTGGTGTTTGTTACGTAACCAAATTTCAAGTAACAAAATTCGTTTAATAATTTTTTACCATACATATAAGCCGTGGTAGCTCAGATGGTTAGCGCTTGCTATAAATTTCACAGTACGCGATCAACCCGAGTTCGATCCCCGCCAGCAGCAATGAAATTGTCAATTGCAATTTTAAGTGCTGTTTTACTACGTGCTCGGGAGTGAAGGAAAATATCGTGAGGCTGCATGGCTAAGAAATAGGAAAAATATATTTCGAAGACATATTTTTATTTTTTTATAGGATAGGGTGACAAACGAGCACACAGTCCACCTGATGGTAAGTGGTTGCTGCGGCTCATAGACATCTACATCTATCCTCGATTACAAATCAAAATGCAGATGCGTTGTCATCCGTGAGGACTAAGATGGAATGCCTCGTTTCCAGTAAAAGAGGTCTCCGGTTCTCTACACTCCCATGAGAAACACAGCAGCATTAAGCTACTATTTCACGCTGGTATTCTGTGAGAGTGTGGTCCTTCCCCGGTCGAGCCGACCCATTCGTACTACAACCATACTACTAATATAACTGCAGCATGGCTCTACCACATATAACACACATATGAATTTTGCCAACACGCATTGGGGCAGCGAGGGGACACCTCCTAGCCCCAAAACCCTATCAGAAATGAAGGGAGGCCTGTGCCCAGCAGTAAATCGTAAATAGGCTGTAACTTTAACCTTAACATATTATACATCTAAAATGGCTCCATAAGTGAAAAGTGAAACTTTAACCTTAACATTTTTAAAGTCTAAGAAAAATACGTGTGGCACTCGGTGACTGCCGCGGTAAAGCTATTTACTTAGCATTTTTTTATCAACTTATGCAATTATAATTATTTATTTATTTTATTTATGTAGTTAAGTCTTTGATATTAAATCAAGTTACACTTTTTGAGCGTGGTGACCGATAAGAAAACAATTTTTTTCTCTTATTGAGTAAATGAGAAGTTAATATTGTTTAAAATATTTTTAATATCTTACAATACATGTAGGTTATTCAAGGAATTTTTATCATTGAGTTAGCAGCTAGTGTACACGAATACGTCTAGTCGCACGCACACAAACACCGTGCCGAACTCTGCCGAGTCCCTAAACCCCCCCTGCAATACTTAAAAACATTCATAATTTTTCTTCACAACACCCTCCGCCCTCCTAATTGTATTGCTCTTTATCCCCTTTATCATAAAAACAAGACAATGGTCTGCAATTTTCTCAGTATCTCTTTCAAAATCAATTATCTGATCAATACTCCTATTATAATATAAACCAGGAGCTAAGGCAATCTCTTCAAACATTAAGTTGCATAGCCTTTGTTCAGGTGTCATTTTATACATTTTTTTTCTTTAAATTATTTAGCTGTTACCCGCGTCTTCCGCGTCCTCAAATGAACTATCCATTCTTTTTGAATTGAAAGAAAACTGAGTTTTATGGATTTGTCAGAGATACAGCCATTAAAAGGAAACTGAGCAAAATTGATTAGTCAGCCTATTTAAATGTTTTGAAACGCAGCATATAGGAAAGCATGAAAATAGCCTGTTTATTCCAAATGGAAATGGGATATTTTTTAATTAAAGGAAACTGAGCATAATTATCCATCAGGGATGCAGATTTTTGAAAAGAAACTGAGCTAAATTAATTCGTCAGAGATGCAGTTTTCTGAATTGAAAGGAAACCGAGCCAAATAAAAGATTCATCAGAGATGCAGCCTTTTGAATAGAAAGGAAACTGAGCTTAATAGGTCCGTCAGAGGTGCAGCATTTGGAATTGAAAAGAAACTGAGCTAAATAGGAAATTTTGAATTGAAATGGAAGATCTCGCCATCAAGATCGCCAAAAAACGCACCACCGTGTCCTGTACGCCAAAGCGAAAATTAAACAAAAATACCTACGAAAAACTAGTGTTGCCAAGAGTTGATATATCGATAACACAAAATAATTTGATTTTGCTGGTTTTTTACGCAATAAATGACTCTTTATGATCTGGTATGTTTTATTTAATCTTGTGCTGTCTTCCACTCCTTTTATATATGTACTTTGTACAAAAAATCTTACTAAATAAAAACAAATACTAAAAAATAAAATAGTAGTAAACCACAACACTACTCTTCATCGTGATGACGTCACTGTCACGACTGGACGACAACGGCGTAGCTGACCTTGCTTTTTGAAACTTTCTTAGAGATGTAGCCGTGTCGCACGTTGTGTATCGATTTCGAAATCGATCTAACCAAAATATACAGAGATCGACTCAAAATATTTTATGTGTCGGGGGAGGCGTAGGCCAAGTAAAGCACAGAAGAAAAGTCTTACGTTCTTATGACAATGGGGGGTCTGATATGATGCTGATGCTACCAGATGATTTTGAGATAATCATAACCATAATCTTTCTTGCAATAAAATGGTAAATAATAGATGTGATGTTTTTTAAAAAAAAATCTCCGCATTTGAACCCAGCTTGGGCGTAGCAAAATATAATAAAAATATTAAATATTATTCTTAAACTACAATATTAGGTTTCATTAATAAATTACATTATTAGATTATATTATTTTAAAATTCTGTAAATTAAATTAAATTAATAACACAACGTCAAGTAAAAATAATAATTATTATTATAAATAATAATAATGGAATAAAAAAAATTAAATTAAATTATATAGGCACAGGCCGAAGTTGTCCACACAAATTAAATAATATTTGTATCAAAATATTCATTTAAATTATAGAAACATTTTTCAATTAAATATAACTTTAATTTGGGTAAAAATAATGTAGTACTCGGTTTTATTAAAATCAATCTCTAGGTTGTGATGTGTCAGCTAATTTGTAACCTGGTTCAATACTTGATTCAATTTACTTATTTAAATTCTGGTCTTTTGTACGCGGAAAAAGAATGGAAATGTCATCAGCAAATATAATAGAGGTTTCAGTCAATACCCTAGATTGAGAAAGAAAATCGCACAACACAAAATGTAAAATTGCTCTTCATACCTTAAGAAAAAAGTAATCATTTATTATTTGTAATTTTATATTATTAAAATAAAAAAAAATCATCATCGACGATTTCCAAAATGCGAGTTCTGAGGAATCGTTCATGTTGCACTGCTTTTTCCGCTATTCGTTAATGACGTCATCAAGGTGTCAAATGAACTGATAATCGATGACGCGCTGAGGATGCGCCAGAGTTGAGATATTAGATTTATTATGCGAAGTTGATTTGATGAAATTTTTCTTTTATTTATGTAGCTGATGATAGTTTTATATTTCTTACCTTTTGTTTTACTCAAATATCAATAATAATTTAAAAAATAACACCTTTGCGTTTAATTTTGAATAGTTTTCAATAAATCTATATGCCTAACCCATTACAACACTAGCGGTCAAATATATAGGCGACTTTGGCGTGCTGGACATAGTATTTGCATAGATAAAAATCCATTTTTTTTTAGTTCAATGTTTCTTAGTACTTGTGGCTCTAGACTTGTTTTTTTATACTCACATGTTGGGTTATTCTTTTTTTGAGGAGTGTAGAATTAAAATACCAGTACTAATTTTCCAATATCTATCTATATTTCATATTTTTGTGGGCCGGGTTTTTTTGTCAACTATAGACGTCGTTGGCGCTCAGAGCTCACAGGTGCCCGTCAAGTATAGGCGACTTTGGCGCTCAAAAGGTTAATTGATTGTGGGAATTTTGGAAAAAAAACTAACTGAACACTATTTTAAGACGCTACTGTACACAATGTTATATGTTTTTCCATTTGGGGAAAGTATGTGGAGATTCTGGGCATTTGACACACGCGAACATGCTACATACAGCTGACCATGAGAGAAGCACGGTTTTTCTAAGTTGACCCCGCTACCTGTAATGTTTGCCCTTGCGTTTTATTAATTGTCATTGCAAAACTAAGCCTAATAGGGAACTGCAACCTTTTGAATTGAAAAGGAAGATCTGTGGGAATTATAGGGATCCGTGGTATAATAACTTTTCACCTTTTCCTACGCCTGTCAAAATTGTAGCACCGATTATGTTCCGTCCAAGATGTGTCACACACAGCCTTGTATGTAACGGACATAACCGAGGAGCGTCTAAATTTCGCATAAGCATGACTAGGACGCGGGCTGCGATGAGGGCACACCTGACAACTCTAGAGAATTTAGAAACTCTACGGGATATGAAGTGCTCTGTTCTGTGTCCATAACTGTGTCTACTGACAAATACTCTGCTATTTCTCCTGCTACTTCGCTTAATATATCTGAATTTATTTTGTTAACGCTGTCATTTTTTTGGTGCAAGAATCGCCAAACTTTGTCTTCATGAATGTTGTTCGTTAAATAAACGCTCGCAATTAATTCGGAATGACTCTGTACTAAATTACAAAAATCTCTCGTCAATTTAACGCAGCCCTCAGCATCCGTTTCCAACCGCCCATCGCCAATTTTTAATAGTGTGTCAATTTGGTTTTGTTAATTTGGTTGGTCTTTCTATGGCTATGTTAATTCAAGCTCAAAATGTACCTAATCTGTTAATTTGTTCTAAGATCTAAAGTAACGTTTAATAAATAACAATAGGCTAATAGGTAATTGCGAGACTTACGAGACTCTTGCTGCAAGACCAAGACCAATAACAAGACTGAGAGCGCAATGCAAGACCAAGACCAAGACTGGCTAAGTCTCGTCTTGACCTTGCATTTGGGCGACACTTATTGTAGCCCCTTTCATGCTCTCCTCGAGGGGTCCGATCTGCGTGAATGAAGACTTTATAATCCTCTTCACGTAGGTTTTCTAAAGCAGTTTTAAATGTTTTGACTAAAATGTTACGTTCATGCAAGAATCTTTGAATTTTGAACACTGTGTCTCCCTCAACTCCCTGGATAAATTGGCAGCGACGGTCTACCTCAATTTCTTCGTCACCCATAAAATAGACTTGTAAAAATTTATGCTGTTCGTTTTCAGCTGGAAAAAAGTGAACCTATTCTATGATAAATTTGCCCTTGCACCGTAAAATGTAGGCGAAAATCCCGGCATTATTATTTCCCGGTCAACTCCGAAGGACGTCATTTGAAAGCATGAGTTATATTTCCGGATCCTGTTTAAAAAGCGCCGTGACTCATTAGCATCATATAAAAAGAGAGTTTTTAAAGGTTCTTCTGGTTCCCCAAGTAACGGAAGAGACACTGCAATTGGAACAGCACATGCCTGCGGTCTCATCTTACCATTTTAAAGCGCTGCAAAATCGACACGCCTTGTCCATCAGTCCGATAACAACTAACCTGTGATTTTTATAATCAATCAACGGATCATAATTGAATGCTGCGTCATTAAAAACCGACCAATTGTTTCTTTGAAAATTTTGTCGACGTTTAGCTTGGAGCTGTGCATTTGCATCTCTTCGCGCCTGTGTCTGTTCTGGTGTTTCAGATGCCCTTATAGTAGATTGACGTTCAGCTTGCTCAATGAGTCTGTGTTGAGTTTCATCAGGTGTTTCCGCGGCTCTTAAGGCGGCCTGACGTTCCGCTTGTTCGAATAGCCTTTGCTGACTTTGAGCAGGTGTTTCAGTAACTCTTAAAGTAGCTTGACGCTCTGCCTGTTCAAGACGCCTTTGCTGACTTTGATCAGGTGTTTCAGTAGCTCTTAAAGTAGCTTGACGCTCTGCCTGTTCAAGACGCCTTTGCTGACTTTGAGCACGTGTTTCAGTAGCTCTTAAAGTAGATTGACGCTCTGCCTGTTCAAGACGCCTTTGCTGACTTTGATCAGGTGTTTCAGTAGCTCTTAAAGTAGCTTGACGCTCTGCATGTTCAAGACGCCTTTGCTGACTTTGAGCAGGTGTTTCAGTAGCTCTTAAAGTAGCTTGACGCTCTGCCTGTTCAAGACGCCTTTGCTGACTTTGAGCAGGTGTTTAAGTAGCTCTTAAAGTAGCTTGACGCTCTGCCTGTTAAAGACGCCTTTGCTGAGATAGAGCAGGTGTTTCAGTAGCTCTTAAAGTAGCTTGACGCTCTGCCTGTTCAAGACGCCTTCGCTGACTTTGAGCAGGTATTTCAGAAGCTCTTAAAATAGCTTGACACTCTGCCTGTTCAAGACGCCTTTGCTGACTTTGAGAAGGTGTTTAAGTAGCTCTTAAAGTAGATTGACGCTCTGCCTGTTCAAGACGCCTTTGTTGACTTTGATCTGGTGTTTCAGTAGCTCTTAAAGTAGCTTGGTGCGCTGCCTGTTCAAGACGCCTTTGCTGACTTTGAGCAGGTGTTTCAGTAGCTCTTAAAGTAGCTTGACGCTCTGCCTGTTCAAGACGCCTTCGCTGACTTTGAGAAGGCGTTTCAGTAGCTCTTAAAGTAGCTTGACGCTCTGCCTGTTCAAGACGCCTTCGCTGACTTTGAGAAGGTGTCTCAGATACTCTAAAAGCAGCTTGACGCTGGTGTTCTTGCCTTCTCAGTTCAACATCTTCTAAAGATTCTAGCGATCGAGCTAATATTTTAGCATGTATGCGTAGATAGGATGTAAAGGAGGCGAAAGAGGTATGTCAGGATCGTGCCAAATGGAAGTCCGTAGTCTCTGCCTACTCCTCTGGGTGACAGGCGTGAGTGTTTATGTATGTATGTATGTAAATCCAAAATATCTATCTTATATTATTCCTTTTAAATATTTTTTAAAATCAAAACAACAAAACCAATTCAACACGAATCCGAAAACGATAGCTAAAAAAAATCGAATCAACTTAAACCAAATCACAAAACAAATCGCAGAAAACCGAAATCGAAAGCAGTAGTCAATATAAATATAACCAACGAAAAAAGAAGTAAGTGTATAGGTACCGTATACCAGTGGCGAAGCTAGAGCTCCAAGCTAGGGCAAGCCCAAGATATAAATTGATAAAAATATAGATTGTTGTTTTTAGCAGTTTTATAAAAATACACCAATCTTGATCTGTCTCCACGCTTCAGTTTCATATTCAGTGCTGTAAGGACGTGTTTAACAAAGCACACAGAAGGCATACCACTGCTAGATAGATTGTATTACATATCAGCAATTGCATAGCTTCGGTGGCTTTGAAGAAAGCCGTTTGGGTTTGTTTAAGCGAAAGAAAAAAAATATTTACATCCAATACAATACATGAACAAAAGTAAAATACGAACAAAGTACAAACAAACTATGTACAAAATTAAAAAAAAACATATTTACATTCTAATGGATAAGAGATAAGATAAGTGGAATCGTCTCGTTTTCTTATGGAAAGATTTAATTACGTCCACGTAAAATGTTGGTGAACGTTTTAATTGTACCAATAACTGTTTTTAATTGCGATAATTGATAAGTCTGAAATACACTCTTAACCGTGTGTATTATCTCAACATCGTTTAAAGATTTCCTCTCCGATTATCACTTTATCACACTTCAATCGTAGTTATATTTCATTATAGAATATTATGCCAAAGGTTAGAAAGAGAGCGATCGTCTTCCCGAAAGCCCCGTAAAAAGCCCACGCGAGCGAGGGAGACAACTATTAGCTCTATTAAAACTCATTTTTTATAATACGAGGTCATCGGTCGACATGTGTCGAACAGTGGAGTGCGCGGGAAATTTGAAATAGCTTGAAACATTTTAAGAGTTATTTTATTAGTTGCTATTATTGATTGATATTATTGATTGATTCAGGTTTAATAAGGCAAGCCCGGCTTTTCGGCTTTAATGGAAGCTTCGCCACTGCCGTATACACTATCTATACTATTAATATTCCTTTGAAATATTGTTAAACAACCTAAAACAACGAAAACCAATTCACGATTCTAAATAAACAAAATTCAAAATCAAAGCCAGAGTCTAAAGATGTATGAAGGAATACCAACCAAATCAACAAAACCGATCCAAGAAAATACACAAATCCGAAAATGAAAGCCAATAAAAATCCATTCAACCTTAACCAAATCACAAAGCAAATAACAAACAACCGAAATCCAAAGCAGGTAGTCGAATAAACTACGAAATAGAAACAATTAAAGCGTATAGGTACCGTACGCATTGTAAGTTGACGCGCGGCTCAACGGCGGGAGTAAGTACACGTCAGGAAACATTTCGTTACCGCGTTTTAAAAACCTAGTAACGACATCTAGCGGAATCAATTTAAAGTGTGTATACGTTAGTTAATAAGAACTCTCAAAAATATTTTTCTTATAATTTTGCACAATTTTTCTTATTGTAATACCGATTCATTCATAACCACATATAAGAACTGTATTCATTTCCGTTCAATAAATATTACTAAGGCTTATTAATAAGGCTTACTAAGAACTGTTTCTACCACAGTTAAGTAATAGTTAAGGGTGAAAGCGTGACAGGTGGTGATAGTATTTCTGATCCATACTTATAATCACGCCTGTAACCCTTGCGGGGTAGGCAGAGCATCAACGGATTATTTAATATCGTCTGCGAGGTTATCGCCTATTCTGTGAATTACAACAATGCACCAAAACGTTTGAAGAAAATCAGCTGGTGAATTTTATGTTTCTTATCGCTCTCTTCCCGGTCCTGCGTGGAAAAATACAGATCCATACATTTTTTATCTTAATTTTGGTAAAAAGACATAATAATGCAGATATTCTGACCTTCTGTGTTCGTCCAACGTACCGTCGTCCGTCTTCTAGAATCACGGTGGCGCCACCTAGCTGAATTTAATTGTGCAAGATATTCGATTTTCCCACGGGAATGAGATGTTTTTCCGCGGAAAAAAGTAGCCTATGTCACTCTACAGCCACCGAACTATCCCCATACCAAAATTCATGCCATGCCGACGCTCTGTTGCAACGTGAAAGAAGGACAAACTCTTGCAACATATTCTATTTTCCCACGGGAATGAGATGACTATTTTTTCCGCGGAAAAAAGTAACCTATGTCACTCTACAGCCACCGAACTATCCCCATACAAAAAATCATGCCATGCCGACGCTCTGTTGCAACGTGAAAGAAGGACAAACTTTTGCAACATATTCTATTTTCCCACGGGAATGAGATGTTTTTCCGCGGAAAAAAGTAACCTATGTCACTATACAGCCACCGAACTATCCCCATACAAAAAGTCATGCCATACCGATGCTCTGTTGAGACGTGAAAGAGGGACAAACAAACAAACACACTTTCGCATTTATAATATTAGTATGGATTTGCAACATATTCAATTTTCCCACGGGAATGATATGTTTTTCCGCTGAAAAAAGTAGCTTATGTCACTCTACAGCCACCGAACTATCCCCATACAAAAAATCATGCCATGCCGACGCTCTGTTGCGACGTGAAAGAAGGACAAACTTTTGCAACATATTCTATTTTCCCACGGGAATGAGGCTGTAGAGTGACATAGGCTTTTCTGTAGAGTATTGTTACGCGCTAAAATCGGCGCACTAGCGCCATCTAGTCTCGAACCGAAGAACTAAACTTCTTGAAGTTTAAAACTCGAACTCTCGGTACCTTGCGCGTGTTTACTTGAACATTCTGGATATTTTGCTAATTTATATAAGTAGGCGCTGCAAGATGCGATCGAGGCAGAGTTGAACTCGGCGACACAAGCGAAGCTTCGGAGCGGAATTAAGTGAATTAGTGCGTTTAATTATTAGTGTTTTTAGTTTTAATTTGTGTAAAGTAAATTAAAGTGTTAATTTAGGTAATTTTATCGGCAATTTTTATTGACACGAACCTCAAGCTCGTAACAATTGGTGTCAGAAGTGGGATAAAATAATGCTGATTTTACCTAAGGAGGAAACGGAGGGTGTCCGTACCCGCAGTCAACGCCAGCATGAGACGGACCAGAGGAGATTTGGTGGTGCAACGCCGCAGACGTCGGAGGGCCAACTGCCAGCCACGGAGGCTGCGGGCCCGTCAGTAGCTCCTACACCTGCAGCACCTGACTTAGGTGCTCTGATGGCGATGCTACAGGAGCAGCTGCAGCGCGGACGAGAGGGACAGGCCCGTCTGTTGAAAGAGCAGCAGGAGGAACAGGCTCGCCGACAGGAGGAACAGGCTCGCCGACAGGAGGAACAGGCTCGCCGACAGGAGGAACAGGCTCGCCGACAGGAGGAACAGGTCCGTCGGTTGGAAGAGCAGCTGCGGGGCGGCCAGGAAGAACAGATGCTTCTCATGAAGGACCTTCACGCTACCTTCGGGAAAGAGATAAGGGAGGTGAAGGATAAGGTTGCTCAACATGATAACCGCCTGTCGGGAGCTGAGACCCAAATCAACCAAGTTAAGAAAACGCTGGATGAACTCAAACTTGGGGATGGAACCACAGCTCCCGTAGTAGCTTCAGCACCTTCGCTACGTGGATTCAAGGTGCCACCGTTTGACGGGACTTCTTCCTGGTCAGCCTACAAAATCCAGTTCGAGGCTGTTATGAAGGCGAACGGCTGGAATAAAAGTCAGGCCATGACTGCTCTCACACTAGGCCTGCGCGACCAGGCCTTAACAGTTCTGGAAGCTCTCGGTGAGGAAGTGACTTATGAGCAACTCCTTGAGGCATTGGAGGCGAGATATGGCGACGCTCACCTGGAACACGTCTTTCGTGCGCAGCTTAAAGATCGTGTGCAGCGCATCAACGAAAACCTGCAGCAGTGGGCTCTAGAGGTGGAGAAGCTGGTGCGGAAAGCATACCGGTCTGTACCTGCGCTCATTGAAGGGAACCTGGTGCAGACATTCATCGACGGCATCCGCGACCTGGAAGTCAGAGCTGCTGTGAGGCTCGGGCACCACGAGACGCTTAAGAACGCCTTGGCCCATGCACTGGAAGTGGAAGCCGTGCGGCAGGATCATCGTTCCCATCGCGTCAGGGAGGTTGCGGCAGCTACAGTTCGCGACCGCAACAAAGGATACAGCCCTAGGTGCTATGGCTGTGGGGAAAAAGGCCATCTTCGAATCAGCTGCCCTAAGCGAACCGTGGAAAGGAGAGTTGATCGATCTCGAGAGGGTAGTGCAGCTAACGACACTGCCTGGCGGCGACAGGATCATCGTTCACCTCACGCTAGGGAGGTTACAGCAGTTACGGTTCGCGACCACAATAAAAGATACAGCCCTAGGTGCTATGGCTGTGGGGAAAGGGGCCATCTTCGGTCCAGCTGCCCTGAGCACACCCTACGAAGGGAAGGTGAACGGTCTCAGAAAGGAAGTGCGGCTAACAGCACCGCCCAGCAGCAGCAGGAATACGACTTTACTATCAGACACTGCAGCGGGAAATCTCACGGCAACGCAGATGCATTGACAAGAAGACCTTGTCCTGAAGATTGCAACCATTGTAGTAGGCAAGAGAGTAAGGAAGTGGTATCCGTGAGGATGCTCAGGACAGACCACCTCAGCAACGGGTGGAAGGACAGCCTACGACATGCACAGCAGGAAGATCCGGACATCAAGCCGATTCTGGGATGGATGAAGGCCCGTGCTACCAAGCCTAAGTGGAGGGACGTCTCAGCGATGAGTTCAACCACGAAAAGCTATTGGGCCCAATGGGATAGCTTGCTGATTCAGGATGGAGTCCTGTGCCGTAAATGGGACAATGGTCGAAGAGACAGCTGTCGTTTGCAAATGGTTGTCCCTAAAGCTAAAGTGCCGAATGTTCTACAGCTGTGCCATAATGGTCGTTCAAGAGTCCATCTGGGAGTTAAACGAACTCTACTGAAGGTCCGAGAACAGTTTTACTGGGTCCATTATCGTGACGATGTCGAGGATTGGTGTCGTACATGTACAAGTTGTGCGGCCGTGCGGGGACCTCAGACACGTAGTAGAGGAGCACCGAAATTGTACAATGTTGGTGCACCACGGGATAGGACAGCCCTTGACATTGCGGAGCCGTTACAGAAAGGCGCAAGAGGGACTCCTAAGATCGTCCATGTGGATCGCTTGGCGCGTTATTATGGGACCGATAATGCTCGGGACGAGCATGTCTTAGGAGGGGGCAGTGTTACGCGCTAAAATCGGCGCACTAGCGCCATCTAGTCTCGAACCGAAGAACTAAACTTCTTGAAGTTTAAAACTCGAACTCTCGGTACCTTGCGCGTGTTTACTTGAACATTCTGGATATTTTGCTAATTTATATAAGTAGGCGCTGCAAGATGCGATCGAGGCAGAGTTGAACTCGGCGACACAAGCGAAGCTTCGGAGCGGAATTAAGTGAATTAGTGTGTTTAATTATTAGTGTTTTTAGTTTTAATTTGTGTAAAGTAAATTAATGTGTTAATTTAGGTAATTTTATCGGCAATTTTTATTGTCACGAACCCTAAGCTCGTAACAGTATGTTTGGATGGTAGTACCAAAATTTTGGTTAAAAAGTTACAAGCCCTAGAACTTTGTTTTAATGTTGGTAATGCAAAAATTTTCTCTTTTAGAGTAAACTTTCTGCCTTTTGGTTTCTGTACAAGATTTCAATTGAAGTTTCATAAAAGTCGATATTGTTGCCATACCTTCTCTGCTACACTGTAGGACTTTTTAACATCTTTGCACTTATTTTGTAATTTCAACAGCCTCGTTTTTAATTGTTGGTAAGTCTTAAAAAGACTTTCTTCTTACTTCCGACTGAAAGCAAACAGAATAAAAAAAATATATTTTTCTGTTAAGATATACAAAAACCTGTCAGTCATTCAATTGTACTTTATAAGGTACACTAACTATTGCCAGTGGCTTAGCTCAGACAGTAGTAGATGTTTTATAGAAAAAGAGTGGCAAACAAGCACACAGTCCACCTGATGGGAAGAAGATGCTGTGGTACATAAACATCTACATTTATCTGCAATTTAGAATCAAAATGCAGATGCGTTGTCACCCCTGAGGACTAAGATGGATTGCCTTGTTTACAGTAAAAAAAGAGTCCAGTTCTCAGTCACTATATGAAACATAGCAGCATAAAGCTGCTATTTCACGCTATTATTGTAAGAGCGTCTTCATATACACTGGTTGAGCTGACAAATTCGTGCCACAACCTACGCACAGCTCACCATGTTCAATATTTCTAAACAAAAGCCTTCATCAAATCAAACTACATTTCTTGCTGTAAAAAATAACGAGACTCTCAGGCACAATCATAATCCCTATTCCACTCAAAAATCCTTCCTAGTGGGAGTTTATGCTAAAAAGGTTATTTGCAGCTTTACTATGCAAATTCCATGTTTCTCACTTCAATAGTTAATAATCTGCTATTATAAATCGGTTAATCTAGCTATTTCACTTTATTTATACATAAGTATGGGATAATAGTATTGTTGAACCTAATGGAATGAGATATATTTTTTATATTCCCTTAGTCTATTCTGTATAATAAAGTCAATGCAAATTTGTATACATCCATTAAAAATGGCAGATTGTAAAAATGTAATCCAAACATGGTTACAAAATTTGTCATACAATGATATGGAAAATTTGCTGATTTTTTAAATTTAATAAATATAATATATTTTACCGAAATAATCCTTATCAGTTAGTATGTTATTCATTTTATATAAGAAACGGAAAATATTTGTTAATGTGCTAACATACACTTGAGATAAAGGTTTATCCTAGTTCAGGTGCCTGTTATAGTACACAATTTTAAATTAAGACATTATTTTAATTAATTGTAGTTTATTGAAATATAAAAATTATTAAATTAAATTTAAGCATTGACCTACTACTGAATGAATAGAACAAAATTCACGAAAAATGTGTCCCAGTTAACCGATATTAAGTGTAGGCACACATATAGAAATATAAAAAAACTATAACATCCCAGTTCAAACCATATTGTCGTTATAAAATTACTCAATTTTACTTGTGACAATTTATCAGCCTATTGATTTCGACTAGAGGTTGCACTATTTTCACCTTGTGAAGATTCTAGTGAAAATTATCAGTATGGTTATTTGTCTTACAATTAATATGAATTTAAATTAAATACTATTTACATATCCATGCATAATATTACTTTTAAATGATTTAATATTAGTAGTTCTTATGGAAAATAAATATAAATAGTTTTTGTATGTTTTCACAATACAGTATGGCATTTTGAACATGTATTAAGTTGCTTGACGAAACTTATTTTTGCATTTTGTAACTTTTTTAGCTGGACACTAGTTTGGAACCCAGTTTCCTTTAGCAATAGGTCACTGTATATAAGCATCAAAAACAGAAATAGAACCAGACAATGAGGTGTAACTTGCTTCAACAAACTCAATATGTTCTAATCTTTTTATGTTACTATAAAATAATATTTGGCAATACAGCCAATTTATATTCAGCAGACATACTAACTAAGTAATACATATTACTTGATACAATTCTGACTTACCTCTTTGTTGTTGAGGTTTAGACTGTTTTCTAATTTGATATGCATCCTTTGAAGTAGAGGCCTTCGGTAAAGTTTCTGAAAAAATATAGTATATCATTATGCTTGAGTAAAAGATGCAAAATTATTAATCAACAAATGCTTTTATTAATTAAATTTTTTATTATTTTATTTAACAAGTACACTTACAATACACATATATGACATAATCACGAAAACATACACATTTCTATACTCTCTGATATGTATATCAATAACAAGTGTACATAACATTCATTTTTTTACATTGTAGAGCCACGCTGCAGCTATATTATGGTTGTAGCATGAATGGGTCAGCTGGACTGGGGAAGGACCACGCCCTCACAGAAAACCACTGTAAAATAGCAGCTTAATGCTATGATGGCTGCGTGTTGTTACGTTACCAATTTTCAAGTAACAAAATTCGTTTAATAATTTTTTACCATACATATAAGCCGTGGTAGCTCAGATGGTTAGAGCTTGATATAAATTTCACAGTACGCGATCAACCAGAGTTCGATCCCCGCCAGCAGCAATGAAATTGTCAATTGCAATTTTAAGTGCTGATTTACTATGTACTCAGCTGTGAAGGAAAACATCGTGAGGAAACCTGCATGTCTAAGAAATAGGAAAAATATATTTCGAAGATATATTTTTATTTTTTTATAGGATAAGGTGACAAACGAGCACACAGTCCACCTGATGGTAAGTGGTTGCTGCGGCCCATTGACATCTACATCTATCCTCGATTACAAATCAAAATGAAGATGCGTTGACACCCGTGAGGACTAAGATGGAATGCCTAGTTTCCAGTAAAAGAGGTACCCGATTCTCTACACTCACCATATGAAACACAGCAGCATTAGCTACTATTTCACGCTGGAATTCTGTGAGAGCGTGGTCCTTCCCCGGTCGAGCAGACCCATTCATGCTACAACTATACTACTAATATAACTGCAGCATGGCTCTACCTCGTATAACACACATATGAAGTTTGCCAACACGCATTGGGGCAGTGCGGGGACACCTCTAGCCCCAAAACCCTATCAGAAATTAAGAGAGGCCTGTGCCCAGCAGTAAATCGTAAATAGGCTGTAACTTTAACCTTAACATACACATATAAAATGGCTAGATAAAGTGAAAAGTGTGTACAAACTGTGAACCCTATTTCAAAATAAGGGCTTGAAATTGCACCATTTTTCAAAGTCTAAAAAAACATTCATAACTTTTTCTTCACACAACTTTGAATAAACTGCGCCCTCCCTGCGAGGGCTTGTTTCGAGCCCATCGCCCTACAAAATAAAAAGTTTCATAGAAACTGTCCCTGTCCCTTTTTCACCCTATTAGGGTTTTAATTTTCCAAAATATTTTCTTTTTGGATGCCTATGTAATATAAAGAACTATTGTCCTAATTTCACGCTTCTTTGTAGAGTAATATGGATTTGACTGCCTCGTTGGTCTAGTGGTTGTAGTAGTGCGACTGCTGATCATGAGGTCCTGGGTTCGAATCCCGGGTCGGGCCAAAAAATTAATTATAGAGTTTTTCCGTCAAGAAATTCTCAGTAGATGCCCGGAGTCAAGAAGTTGGCGGTGTCTCACCCCCGTGCCTCGGAAAGCACGTAAAGCCGTTGGTCCCGCGCCTGATCTCTCTCCGGTCGTGTCGGTTTACCGTCCCATCGGATTATGAGAGCGAGGGAATAGAGAGTGCACCTGTGCTTGCGCATACACTCGGGCACTATAATCCTGTCCTGCGCCGGTGGCTAGCCTCCGTTGAGGCAGGCCGCGGTGGCCGAAATTCGGTCTGGAGGACATTATTAAGTCTTAATACATATAATATTTTTCATACAAACTGCATTTTCGTCTTACTTTAGCCTTATGAATACAGTTTTTAAACATAAAAAATGGATATCTTAATATTTTAATTCAAGAGTATTTTCAACAGTTCTCAAATAAATAACAACTATTAATTAAATAACATAACATTTTATATTTATAATATTCTAATGTTATATTTTATGTTATTTCGTATATTTTATGTTCGTGGCGCAGTGGCTTAGCAATGAGTGGCTGCGCTGGGGGCCGCGGGTTCGAATCCCGCACGGAACAAGCCTACGGCCTACAAATAATTGTTCCGGTCTGGATGTTTTTCCTTGTGCAATTTATGTTTGTAAACTGACTTCATAATATAGGAGAAAATCCTAGTGTGGGGGGTAACGTCTAAAAAAGAACTATAAGCAACTTACTTGCTAAAAAATTTACTGTGGCTGCAACTCTTTGACTGAAAACTTGAGCTGCACATGATGAATTGTTAATTTGTTTAATATTCTTAAATCATCTTCAACATTAATTTCTAAAAGCATTTTTAAATATTCCCATTTTACCACCATGACTTCCCCATTGAAAATGAATCTTATATTTTTACTAATCCAATTATTTCTTAGTCCCTTTAATAAATGGAGGATGATCATAAATATGGAATAAAGGTACGTTATCAATTTCTATTACATTACTTTTGTAGACTTTATGCCTTAAGTATTTTTCTTTCGTATCTTTTAAAAGAGATACATTAGATGTGCCTTGGTCACAAATTGTAGCGACAATAATTAAGCCACCTTCTCTTAATCTTCTAATTAAATCTTTCCAATATATGGCTTTTAGTTGCACTTTGGCAGAACTGGTAACAAATGGCTATTTATATTTGCTCTTTATCCCTTTTATCATAAAAACAAGACAATGGTCTGCAATTTTCTCAGAATCTCTTTCAAAACCAATTATCTGATCAATACTCCTATTATAATATAAACCAGGAGGTAAAGGCAATCTCATCAAACATTATGTTGCATAGCCTTTGTTCAGGTGTCATTTTATAAATTTTTTTCTTTAAATTATTTAGAATATTTTCTGTCAATCGTGGTTCAATCACAATATTTTTAAGGATTTTCTATAGAGTATGTTTGAATGGTAATACAAAAATTTTGGTTAAAAAGTTATAAGCCCTAGAACTTTGTTTTAGTGTTGATAATGCAAAAATTTTCTCTTTTAGAGTAAACTTTCTGCCTTTTGGTTTCTGTATAGATTTCAATTGAAGTTTCATATAAGTCGATATTGTTTTATTCTGTTCCGTTTCATTTCTGCTTACCTTCTCTGCTACACAGTAGGACTTTTTAACATCTTTGCACTTATTTTATAATTTCAACATCCTCGTTTTTAATTGTTGGTAAGTCTTAAAATTTTTAATCTCCTCTATGTAAAAGACTTTCTTCTTACTTCCGGCTGAAAACAAACAGAATAAAAAAAAATATAATTTTCTGTTAAAAGATATACAAAAAACTGTCATTCATTCCATTGCCTTTTACAAGCCAGTGGCACAGATTACCCCCTAATAGATTCCGCATACAGGGCCACAAACGCACGCAACAACATACTTGCTGTAGCTAGCATATGAAGAGAAGCTAAGAATCACGATATCATTGTCGACCGAGTATGTGACCCGTAGGCATTACAGAGTTTTTGAAAATTTAAAAAATTATCCAAAATACATTACAAAAGCTTCCTATGCAGTGAAATGTGTGACAACTCAGCTAAGACATCCAGTTATCAAAAAGATGGCATATTATTTCACCGGTAAGTAAATTCTATTCTTATCACGTTAACCTATTTCAAATGCACCGGAGTTCAACTTACACTGGAATATAATGTTGCAAAGTGATATAATTTGAGCACCCGTTGATGTCTTTTTGAAATGTCCCTTTCACTCATTACGTAAATTAAAATAGTTGTCTTTGTCTAACGACAGCACGTGTATCGATAGAGTTGTGATTTATAAGTCGATATTTGCATGGTCATCGTTTACTTTTTTTGTACTCATTATTTTATACAAATAGTGGCGTATAATTGTGGTACCTATATGTTATAGGTTTCCTAAATGCCCCAAAAGGAAAAGATGTGGACCGACGTTACTCGTCAAGGAAACCAATGGTTTCCCACCACAAATAGTGCGCTATGCTCAAGACACTTCTCAGAAGACATCTTCATATTATGAAAAACCGTAGAAGGCTGTTGGATTCCGCTATACCATCTCTATACTTACCAGTTTTAGTATGGACTTTTACATTAAAAAAGTATAATACCAATGGTGATTACACAATAAATAATAGAATTAAGTGGTTGATTGAAACGTGATATTCTAATATTTACTATTTAGGCGAATGTTACACATCGAAATAACTCCGCCATTGCCGGTCCCAAGCCCGGATGAGAAAGGAGGAGGGAAGTTCCGCCGGAGAGAGTAGGTGTATCCGGTGGACTAACACACCCACCTGCGCCTCAGTCGAACGCCGTACGCGGGGATGAAGGAGTCCTGGAGGGTTGAGCCGATCGTCGCTGGGGTATATAGTGGCGAGAGGCAACACGCCCTCTTTGGTCCGGATTTCAAGCTAAACGGTGGCCCTATCTGCTAGCCACAGATAGGGAAATGGCCAAGCGCCCCGTCAGAGGGTCGCTGGCGAGGGATGTGGGGGCAGCCTAGTTTTCCTGAAAAGGGGGCTGGGTGGTGGTAAAGGCCATGCTGACGGAGCAAGTGACAGTTTATTCGGGTGGTGGGGATGGGCCTTGTCAGCCCCATCTACCAGCTGGATCGAGCTCCCGATGTCGCGCTGTGAGCCAACTTCGCGTCCCTATATTCTCCCGGTAATCCTAACGCCTGAAATTCTTTTTTTTTTAAAGTAGGGCGTTCCCAAAGGTGCGGGCTCCATGGAGGGTGGGAAGCCGGGGGGATGAATTTTAAAGAACAAAAAATTATGGACGATTTAAGACCCAATAAGAAAGAGGGAGAGGTGTCAGAGGTGCTTACCAGAGACACCAAAGAACAAGGGGGGAACCGTCACTAAACCGACGGTTCCACGGACAGTACCGTCCAGCATAAGTGCCCCCAACAAAAGGACACTACCTCGCTGAAAGTTTCCAAAACCAGTTCCAAGGAGCTGGACGAGAAAAAAGAACAAGAGCTCGCGAGTAACAAAACTGCAGAGCCACTACGAACTGACGACCTTTTCTCTGCTGCCTGGCAAGTGGTGAGCCGTAAGGGGAAAGGCAAGGCACCCAAAAAGGTGACTTGCCGACCTGACAGACCATCAGGAGGGTCTATCCCTGCAGGCAGTAGTGGAAAGGCCAAAAAGAAGAACAAGAAGCAGCGGGAAAACGGCCGAAGAGAACGAGCCGCATTGGCTGCTTCCGAAACTAAAACCAAGGAAGCTGGGCAAGCTACTGCGACTGGGGTGCTTGAAGCTGGAACCAGTAGCCGCACTGAAGCTGGGAAAGATAAAAATCCAGTCCAAGTGGAAGTCGCGGCCGCGGGAACCAGCTCTAGGATATCCGCCAGGAAGCAGCGAGCGGCCAAGCGTCCTGGGAAGAAGGAAAGAGCAGGAGCCAAAGGATGCTGGAAGAGTCCACCTCGCCTAGAGGGGAACACAAAAAATTGCGACTCGAACAGCAACCAAAGGCTGCACAAACGAGCTACGCTTCCGCTGCTAGAGCAGATTTGGGTGTGGCCTTAACGTGTGCGCGTTCAGGTCACATTACGAAGGAAGTAGCAGACGACATCCTCGTAGCAATACAGAGGAAGATATCAGCGAGGCCTGGAGTAACCAGGACCCTGATGCGTCGGGCCCAGTTTTTAGGGGCAAACCCGTTTATACGGAGGGTGTCCTGAAACTGTGGTGCGACGATCAAAAGGCTCTGGACTGGTTGAAGGGGAATATTGCTACCCTCGATCTTAAATCCAACACCTTGCTGACAATAAAGAAACAGTCCGAGATACCACAAAGAGTCAAAGGTGGTATCCTTATCCCTGATGCCCAAGGAGCCTGGAAAGACTCAGTACCAGAACCGCTGGGTTAACATCAGGGACTGGCTGTTACTCAAGGCTGATAAGCAGACGGACGGGTGGTTCCTCGTTGTTTCGGTGCCGGAGGATTATATCCCGACCCTGATGAAGGCCGGACGCCGTCTCGCATGTGTATGCGGGGCGGTATACGTAAAATTCCAGGGTCGTGGAGGTAAATTCTTTGACACTCCACCAAGCAGAGGTAGAAAACAACCCGGAAGTTATGGATACCAGAGCCACGGTTACCGGTACAGCGGAATCACTGGAGGCCAAGTCCAGTGAAAAAACGGCCTGCACAACTGAGCCGAAGCCCCCAGTGGAGATCGGGCTCAGCGGCAGCTCACTGAGTGACGAAGAGGACTGCATTTTGCCGACCACTTCCGACTCGGTGGCTGACGATGAGACCCGAGATCTTCTGGCAGGCCTGTTTTTGGGCGGGGACGGGGAGGACGCGATCAGTGATGGCGTGCCCTTCGTCCAAAACTAGCCTAGTGCAGGCCAATCTCCAGCACAGCGAAACTGCGTCGGCTCAATTACGCAAGTGGTTGGAGGTTCAAAGGACTGCCATAGCCTTAATCCAGGAGCCGTGGGTTGGGGCTGGTAAAATTAAAGGCCTAAACAACCTAAAAGGTAAGCTATTCTACAGCTCTGAACACGACAAGCCTAGAGCGTGTATTTACACCAAGATACCCAACAAACAGATTTCTGTTCTAGAGACATGTATGCCGTGGCATACAATTACACAGGAGAGAAGATTAGTCGTCGCCTCGGTCTACATGCCGGAGGAAGACACTCCTCCCCCCTCATGACCTCGGCAGGCTGGTGAATTTCTGCGAGAGGACCGGACTAGAGGTTGTGATCGGGACGGACTCCAACGCACATCATCCCCTTTGGGGAATGGAAAAACCAAATGAACGAGGTAAGGTTTTAGTTGAATATTTATTTAGTACTAACCTATCCATTTTAAACATAGGTTCTGAACCTACTTTCATAAACAAACGCTGTCGCACTATAATCGACCTCACACTTGCAACAGAAGGAGCAGCCAAACTAATTACGGGATGGCATGTGTCGAAAGAGGCCTCATGCTCAGACCATAGATGGATCTGCTTCGCACTACAGGTCGATATCCCCTCTACACCACCATGGAGAAATCCCCGCAAGACGGATAAAACATAATACCTAAATAGGCTGACGTCTTCGCTCGCGGGTTTTGAGGGGATAAATAATATAGCAGATCAGTCGCTCCTAGAAGAACAGGTAGCAACTGTTACTAAGGCCATGATAGATAGCTACCATGAATCATGTCCGGAAATCACTCCACCAAGGCATGCCGAGGTAATGCAACAGTGGTGGGGTGAAGTACTCGATAGGAAACGTAAGAAGGTAAGAAAAGCCCTAAATAGGGCCATGAATACCTCAATGGATGAAGACTGGCTACTATATAAGAAAGCTAAGTCTGAATACAAAAAATGTATCAGGTATCGACGCTCGACTGGGTGGTGTAAATTCTGTGGCAACATAGAAACCTGTGAACAAGCAAATAGGATAAGGAATATTCTAGCTAAACGGAACACGTCGGGATCCATATCTCTAAAGAAACCCGACGGTAGCTACTCAACATCGCCGGATGAAGCCCAACGCATCCTAATTGAAACGCACTTCCCAGCTTGCTGCGTAAACCAGGAGGCAAACCGGCATGACGACATACCGACACCAACAGTAGAAGACTGGAATTTAGCACAGAGTGTGGTAACGATGGACAAAATCCATTGGGCCATTCACAGTTTCCTCCCCTATAAGGCGGCAGGACCCGACGGCATATTCCCGGCACTTCTACAGTGGGGGGTTAAAGCCCTAATAGTCAGATTTGTTGCCATAATGAGAGCCTGTCTGGCTCTTAAATATGTTCCTAGGGGATGGAGGGAAGTGAAAGTCACATTTATACCCAAACCAGGTAAGAGCGATTACACTGACCCTAAATCCTACAGGCCCATTAGCCTCACATCCTTTCTCCTAAAAACGATGGAGAGGATGTGTGAAAGGGAATTAAGGGGGTCGGCGCTAATAAACTTACCACTACACGACAAGCAACACGCCTACACTCTAGGCAAATCAACAGAATCGGCACTTCATCAGGTAATTACAAAGATTGAAGAGGCCATCCAAAACAAAGAAATTCTGTTCCTTCATAATATAGAAGGTGCTTTTGACAGAACGAACTTCTCCAGCATACAAGGTGCACTCAGTAGACATAAAGTTGAACCGGCACTGATCGACTGGATAGTTTGCATGCTCAGTACACGAATAATAAAGATTGCTGGTGAATGTCAACCAATCCAAATTAAGAAAGGCTGCCCGCAGGGTGGGGTTCTCTCACCTCTCCATGAACGGAATGAATGGTCATTAATGAACTCATCAGCAAATTAAATACTAATCACTTCTATACAGTAGGTTATACTGATGACCTGACAATACTGGTCTCGGGAAAGACAGCAAGCATAGTGTGCGACCTGACCCATGCGGCTCTCCGTAAAGTGGAGAGATGGTGCAGGGAATAAGACTTAACCGTCAATCCAAATAAAACGGTTTTAGTAATGTTCACACAAAAACGAATGCTGAATAACTATCATCTTCCAAGTCTTTTCAGCACAAAACTCCAGCTATCCTCCGAGGTAAAATATTTAGGTCTTACCTTGACGCAAGCTAACAAACAAAGAAAAAAGCTAGTATAACTTTCTGGCAATGCAGAAACATGATTGGCAAAAGATGGGGACTGACGCCAAAAATCATATCGTGGCTTTACAAAACTGTAATTCGGCCCATGATCACATACGGCGCTCTGGTATGGTGGACCAAGACACATGAAGCCACCACAATTAAGAAGCTTCAGCGCTACCAGAGACTGGCATGTATGGCTGCCACAGGCTGCATAAGAACTACGCCAACAGCAGCCTTGGAAGCGATGCTGGAGCTAACTCCGCTTCATCTACATATACAACAAGAAGCGACTTTAGCTGCCATCAGACTCAAGACCCTAAATCTTTGGAGTAAGAATAGTGTCCCTCATACAGGCATAATTGATAGAATTCACTCAGAAATTCCTATCCTACAAGCCAAATACAATAGGATTCGTAAACAATTTGTTTTCGATAAGAAATACAAGATACAATTAAATGAAAACAGCCAGCTGGAAGGATTAAGCCCAAAAGAGCTTAGAGTTTTCACCGATGGTTCTACAACAAACGAAGGTGTAGGTTCTGGAGCTTTCTCTGAAGACCTCAATATTCACATATGCACACCGCTGGGTACCTATAACACGGTCTTTCAGGCGGAATGTATGGGTATCATTCAAGCGGCCATAGCAATAGTTGCTAGGAAGGTTAATGACTTCCCCATCAGAATACTGACCAACAGTAGGGCGGTACTACAAGCTCTGAGTTGCAATGGGGTGAACTCGGGACTAATATATAAATGCCATCAACGATTAAATGAGGTATGTAAAAACAACAATGTGACTCTGCAATGGATAAAGGGACACAGTGGATCCAGAGGCAACTATGCAGTGGACGAACTGGCCAGAAGAGGATCGGCTCTGGCCACTATAGGGCCGGAACCAATCATACCCCCTTTAACGGAACCAATAATCCCCTTTGGTACGTTCGTTCACTGGTACATAGACACTTCACTAATCAACACGCTCAGCTTTGGAAAAATCTAGTAGACTGTAGACAAGCTAGGGAGGCCCTACCTGTAATAAACAGTCGCTTAACCAAAGTTTTAATGAGACTGAACAAGCCGCAGATCAGGATAGTAACAAGTGCTATCACAGGACACGGCACCTTTAACAAACATTTATTTACTATAGGTGTTAAAGATAGTCCCCTGTGCAGGGCAAGTATGGGGGAGGAAGAAACGGCGGCCTACATGCTACTGAAATGTCCGGAGGTCGCTACATACAGGGCTAAACATCACGGCACGCCGGGATCACTCCCGAAGTTGCATGCAACATCAAGGGACTGTTGAGCTTCTTCGGGGAGATCTCATGGCTTGAATAATCACATTATTCCTGCCCACACGCAAAATACGCGCATAGACGTGGAGTTGCGGAAAACAGCCCGTCGCAAACTAAACTAAACTACACATCGATATTAAACTATATTTAACGGATTTATAAAACCATAAAACAAGTGAAAGTTATTTATTTATTTATTTATTTTATTCTTTATTGCATCCTTAACCCTTTTTACAAAAGAATACAAAGGGCGGACTTAATGCCTTGAGGCATTCTCTACCAGTCAACCCACGGAGTGGTGAGAATTTGATGTAGGTGTGGCAATAAGAGAACAATATACAAATGATAATTAACTACATAATATATACAAACTACTAATAAATAAACTATACATATATGGTCTATCCTTACATATATACAAATATATAAATAAATGGATATACATACAAGTATATATATATATATATATATATATATATATATATATATATATGTATATATTTAAATACATACATAATTAGTATATACAAATGACTATGAATATATACGTCTGTTTGGCAATATATATTAAATAGATGAGTCATGTAAAATGCATTGTCTTTAAGAAATGATCACGGACCAACTTTTTAAAAGTGTACTTATTGGGAGCTTTTCTGATGTCATCGGGTAAGGAGTTCCAAAGGCGTGTAGCCTGAATTGTGAAGGAGTTACCATAGAACTCGGTGAAGTGAACTGGAGTACAGATTTTGTTGTTAGAAGAAGAGCGTAGGACCCTATCATGAGATGAAGAAAGATAATGAAATTTACTCTTAAGATAAGAAGGCGAAGATGGATCATTTAATATGGAAAAAAGTACAAGTAATATTCTGGAGTTGCGCCTCTGCCGGATTGTAAGCCAATTTAGCTTAGATCTGTATTGAGAAATGTGATCATACTTACGAAGCCCAAAGATAAATCTTATACAGTTATTGAAGAGGCGTTCCAGCTTGTTCAGAAGATCTTGGGACAGGTCTGGGTAACACACATCTGCATAATCAATTGTGGGTAATATAAGTGATTGAACAAGCATGATCTTAGATTTTGTGGGAAGAAAATGTTTTAAACGATACAGAGAGCATAACGTGGCAGTGACTTACGACTAACATCTGAAACCTGTGTTCTCCAATTCA
Source organism: Parnassius apollo (assembly GCA_907164705.1). NCBI lineage: Eukaryota > Metazoa > Arthropoda > Insecta > Lepidoptera > Papilionidae > Parnassius > Parnassius apollo. Next base: position 8,348,681 of record CAJQZP010000644.1, read on the forward strand.
GCGTGCTGTCGATGTGAAGGCCAAGATTTCCAACAGAATTACTGAAAGGAATTGTAGTATTATCATAGTAAATAGGAGGTAAGTCTGTCCAGATTAATCTTAGCCAGCATCCTTGAGCTACCCACCAGTATAGCTTGGCATTCCAAAGGATTGACCAAAACTCCACAACGAGTAGACCAATACTTGATAGCTGCTAAGTTGCCGTTAAGGTTTCTGATCCCATTATGGATATCCCCAATCTCAGTTTGCACATAAAGCTGAAGGTCATCGGCATATAAATGGTACGAGCAGTCGATGATGGAGGTAATAAAGTTTATAAAAATTGAAAACATTATAGGAGAAAGAATACCGCCTTGCGGCACACCAGCATCCACATCAGCCCAAGCTGAGGACAGTTGCCCCACACTGACTGACTGCTGTCGACCGCGAAGATAAGATGCAAACCAATTCAATTCAGTAGGGCCAAAATTAAGATGAGACAGTATGGAAAGAAGGATTTCATGATCAACTGTGTTGAAAGCATTTGAGAAATCAACTAGTACCAGTACTGTTATTTTTTTTTCTTCCATGCCTTGTTTAATATTATCAATAACATTAATTAATGCAGTAGTGGTACTATGACCAGGACAAAACCCAGACTGATATATACTCAGTAGGTTATGTTTCGAAATAAAAGTAGAAATTTGCTTGTAAACACAGGATTCTAAAATTTTGGAAAGAAATGGTAGAATGGATATTGGACGAAAATGATTGGGATGAATGGGAGTAGGAACTTTTGGGAGAGGCTTTACAAAAGCCCTCTTCCAAAGATTAGGATACTGACCTGAACCAAGAGAAAAATTGATTATATGGGAAATTGCCAGGAGAAGGTGCTCTAGTATAAATACAACCATATGTCTACTAATCTCGTCGTAACCCACGGCTTTGGACTGGATTGCTAAAATAGACTTTTTGACATCATCCTGAGAAACAGGAGAAAAATTAAAGGTAGGAATGTTAGGAATTTGCATAGAAGCAATGGAAGCCATAGTTTGGGAACGAATTGTAGGGTCCAGTGCTTTTACAGAAGCGAAATGTTGGTTGATTTCATCAAGTGACACAGAAGGACCACAATCCAACGTAGCTGGTCTACAAAGACCGAAAGATTTTAGGAATTTCCACACTAAAACTGGAGAAGAATTATTAATACAGTTATGGAAATATCGGCGTTTAGCTGCACGTACCATCTGATTACACCTATTCCTGGCTGCTTTAAAAGATGTCCAATTTTCTTCAGTTCGATCTCTCTTGAAACGAAGAAAAGCACGATTTTGTCTAGCCATTGCCATCTTTACGCCCTCTGTCATCCAAGGGGCAGGGGGACGCTTTAATCTAACCTTGTGAACAGGAGCGTGAGCATCATAAAGGCTAAGAATATTGTGGTTAAGGATAGTGACTTTATCGTCAACAGTAGATGCTGCTATTAAGGAGGCTAGATCAAGATTAAGAGCGTCATTCCTAAGCTTGTCATAGTCTATTTTAGAAAAACTGCGAAGATGCATTACAGTAGGGGAATATTTAGGAGGTTTAAGCTTATACGATACATAAATTAAGTCGTGGCGTGAGAAACCCAAAGCGGGTAACTGTCCATGCATCATCACATGTTCAGGAGAAGCAGCAAGGATTAGATCAATCAATGAGTCATCGGTTCCGATATTATGATGAGTAGCCTTTAAAGGGAGAATAGAAAGATTAACCGACTCAATAATTGAAAGAAACCTTTTGGAACGAGGGCAGCTTTTCAACAGATCAGTATTGAAATCACCCATGATTATACAGTGAGTTATAATGTGATTATTGCTATTCTAGTGTTACATGAACTTCAGTAATAGCCTATTATTTTTATTATTAAGTACATCTAAATTTGAAACACATACCGTATGGTTTTTTAATTAATAATACTACTTAAAATACTGTCACCACCGAAAGGACATACCAGAGCACACACAAAGGATTCACACCATTTTGTTAGTGAGATAAAAGACCTACATCTCGCTAACAATGTAACTATGGTCAGTTTCGGTGTTCAGTCACTATTCACATGCCTACCTATTAAGACTGCTTCTCAACTGTAACTAGGAAGCTACAAGATAACAACATGCCTGTAGAATATGCAGTATTACTCAAACACTGCTTCACATCTGGCTATCTATTGTAGAAATAAGAGTTCTACAAGCAAGTTGATGGTGTGGCGATGGGCTCACCTGTATTTCCTATAGTCGCAGACATATATCATGGAGGACTTTGAGGAGAAACCCTTCTTACTGCTCCTATAAATCCAAGATTCTACAAGCGGTACGTAGAAGACACTTTCAAAATTTTACCATCTGACAAAGCAACTGCATTTTTAGACCACCTTAACTCCATAAGCTTTAAAATACAAATCACGATCAGTGGCGAAGCTAGGGCTCCAAACTAGGGCAAGCCTAATATATGGTTTTGTTGTTTTTAGCAGTTTAATAAAAATACACCACAAGCTTGAGCTGTCTCTACTCTTTAGTTTCATATTCAGTGCTGTCAAGGATGTGTTTAACAAAGCACACAGAAAGCATGCTACCGCTAGATAGATTGTATGACATATGCAATTGCACACCTTCGGTGGTTTTGAAAAGAGCCGTTTGGGTTTGCTTGAGATATTTACAAACAATACATCTAGCGTAATCTTTAGGTACCATCGTGAGAATCAACCAATTTTCGTTCGATAAAATGACTTTACCTATAGAATTAAGTAGATGGCGCTATTAAAATTTTATATACTGGAAATAACTAAACTGAGTATTCTTTAAAAACCTCAATATATTCTTCTGTATTCTTTTGATTTACATTAAAATTTGGGCTTCACATTAAAAAAAGATTATAACACTTATTTCCTATAAAATTAAACCTAGGTGTCTCATATTTTATGCTGCCGTTCAAAATGATATTTTTAATTCATATGGTAATATAAATATTGAGTTATTAAACCTTTAAATACGCCTAACTTAATTAAACTTTAATACTAAAGAGTCCTGTACCTATATTTAAAGTATGAAGAAATGTTTATTGAATATTAAATTTCATTTTTAAAGATTTCAGTTTTCCTCGCCGATTAGTACTTCAACACTCTTATATTCATCACTATGAACACTATTATCTTCCCATTTTCACTGAAAATATTTGAAAAAGCATAAATTTTTAACAAGCACAACAAAAACAAACATAAACATTGAAATGTGAAGTGAACTTGCACACGAATGGCCCGCACCTGCACCCCATTTGCTAGTCGCTAATGCACTCCTAAACAACCTCAGGGTAAAGCCAGGCTTGTGGCTCAATAGTAATTGCTATATATAAACATTTCGTAGTTATATTTCATCAGAGAACATTGTGCCACAGGTTAGGGTTAGCAATAGTCTTCTTGAAAGCCCAGTAAAAAGCCCACGCATGCGAGGGAGAAAACGAATCGCTCAATTCAACTCTCCTTACATGTATGACTGCATTATTCCTAAGGCTACGAGGTCGAACAGAGCACGCGGGAAATTTGAAATTGTTTAAAACAGTTTAAGAGTTATTTTATTACTTGATATTATTGATTGATTCAGCTTGATAAGGCAAGCCCGGCTTCTGGGCTTCTATAGAGGCTTCGCCACTGGCTTTTGTTTAGAAATACTGAACATGGTAGAGCCATGCTGCAGTTATATTAATGGTTGTAGCACAAATTTGTCAGCTCAACCAGTGTATGACCACGCTCTTACAATAATAGCGGGTAATAGCAGCTTTATACTGCTGTTTCGTATAGTGACTGAGAACTGGAGACTCTTTTTACAATAAACAAGGCATTCCATCTTAGTCCGCAGTGGTGACAACTCATCTGCATTTTGATTCTAAATTGCAGATAAATGTAGATGTTTATGTACCACAGCATCTTCTTCCTATCAGGTGGACTGTGTGCTTGTTTGCCACCCTTTTTCTATAAAAAATCTACTACTGTCTGAGCTAAGTCACTGGCAATAGTTAGTATATCTTATAAAAGGCAATATAGCACATATAGAAATATAAAAGAACTAACATCCCAGTTCAAACCATATTGTCATTATAAAACTACTCAATTTTACTTGTGACAATTTATCAGCCTATTGATTTCAACTAAATGTTGCACTATTTTCACCTTGTGAAGATTCTAGTGAAAATTATCGGTATTGGTTATTTGTCTAATTTAAATTAAATACTATGTACATATCTATGCATAATATTACTTTTAAATGATTAAATATTAGTTCTTATGGAAAATATATATAGTTTTTGTATGTTTTCACAATACAATATGGCATTTTGGACATGTACTCGACAAAACTTATTTTTGCATTTTGAAACTTCTTTGACTGAGACAGTAGTTTGGACCCCAGTTTCCTTTAGTAATAGGTCACTGTATATAAGCATCAAAAACAGAAATATAACCAGACATGGTGTAACTCGCTTCAACAAACACAATATGTTCTAAAAACAAACACAATATGTTCTAATCTAATTTATTTTATGTTATTATAAGATAATATTTGACAATAATACAGCCAATTTATATTCAGCAGACATACTAACTAAGTAATACATATTACTAGATACGATTTTGACTTACCTCTTTGTTGTTGAGGTGTCTTTTCAAACCCAAAATGACAGTTATTGTCATGATCTCAGATGAAGTAAAAAAGGTAGATACAGCGCGGCCTTTATTAAATGAAGCCAAAAACTCCGCTCCTTTATGTAAGCACACGCGTTCACGCACACACATGCATCAAACTACGCTCATTTTCGATCAGTACTTCCCAAGGCGTCATGCAGTAAATTTGCCTACAAAATGCCGTCCTGTGTAGCGAAATGGTGAAAAACAATACTATATTTACTAAATTTTACTATACTAGGTATATTTGTTTTTCACAACACAATTTTGAAGGTTATTCAAAGCACGAATGTCAATGTTTCCAGATTTTTTTTTTTTGAGTTTATGGCCTGGTATCTAGACCTTTAGGCCATGTTTCCAGATTAGGTAACGGGAAATGTTGCCAGTATTTCTTATTTCTAATGGTCCAAGATTTGGGAGCATATATTTTTTTAATTAGTTGTTATTTATTATGTTACATGAAATTGAAGTCAAGTTAAATATTTAATTTTTTTAAGTCGCTGATGTTTCAGCTTTTATTGTTAAGTACTTACAAACTATTTTACTATCAAAAAATATTATGATTTTAGGCTACCAACGAATATTTTAGTAAGACATGAATTTTTCACCTGGTACTAGTATTATAGTTATAGCACGAATGGGTCTAGCGTGACCGGGGAAGGACCGCGCTCTCACAGAATGCCAGCATAAAATAGTAGCATAATGCTGCTGTTACGTATGGCGAGTATAAAGAACCGGAGACCCTTTTCACTGGAAATGAGGCATTCCATTTTAGTCCTCACGAGTGACAACCCATCTGCATTTTGATTCATAATCTAGGATATATGTAGACGTCTATGGGCCACAGCAACCACTTACCATCAGGTGGACTGTATGCTCGTTTGTCACCCTATCCGTAAAAAAAATGAAGGGTAGCTGCTATAAGACTGAGCTGAAATGAAACAAAATGAAAGCCATTCTCTTGACTTGACAGTGGTAGAGCCACGCAGCGGCTATTGATGTCGCATGAATGAGCCAGCTTGAACCGAGGTGGTACCACGACCTCACAGTATACCGCGTGAAGCAGAGGTTTACATCTGCGTTTTGCTTGGGCTAGAGGCCCAATTACCCCTTCCCCTTATTATCGTAGAGGAATCAAATAAAAAATACCCCAAGAGGGTACCCTCACTCCTGGTGACGGAGAATCCCTCGCAGAGCATCCACGAAATAGCTACTTTACTCTTCTTGACCGTAGGTGCTTAGGCTGCTCTGCGTATCCTGGGGGAGGGGGGGAGAATCCCGTTTCTTTCAGTATTAAATTATTTTTTATAATAGACATTTTTATCGCATATTACTCTAGCGATTTTCAGCATCTTATAGTATTGTATCTCGATTTTCAGAGACTTTAAAAAAAGTGGCAAAACTTTTCGGACCCACAAAATTATAATATTGGTTACAGTTTCTTGTTCTAGGTGCGATATCTACCTTTTTTACTTCATCTGACGTCATGATTCAATTTTAGTATTTGCCATCTTACAGACCATGAAGGTTAGAGAACAGGAGAACGATCGCCGTAGAAAATATTGTCCCAGAAATATGGACACCATAAGTGAGGCGCTTTGATCACTAAGTTCAGTCAATAAAAGTCATTTTCAGTCTATTTTTCCGATCAGATGCTAAACCACTTGCACATACACGCACAATAAAATATTTCTCCATTTTTTAATGTTTCTTTTTGTCAAAAATTACAAAATTGCGGAGTATGAAAATTTTCTCATTAAAAATGAAATGAAAAGTACATTATTCAACTAACTTCATCTACTTGTACTCATAAACAGCTAACTTCGCAGTCACTACTCACCGACGTCAGCGCCGCTATATATTCTACAATAAAAATTAAATAGTTATAATTAATATTAATAATTGAATATAATGAGCGTATAATGATAAATTGGTAAATTGACCGAAAAAGTTTATTATTGAGGAACAGTTATACTATAAAGTCTAACACTGATTGTTAAATAATATTGGCTATCAACAGAATGATAAAATTCTGGTATAACATTAAAATTTACCGTTATATTATTAGGCCACATTTGTCCTCCAATAGGAGTAACAGGAACAGCCATTGAGTTGCTTGTCAAACCTAAAACGCTCCAACATAAGGTAGTTATTTTGAGGCATATCATTAAATTATTCCTTATCAGTGTCACTTCACCTTGGGCAACGGCGGAGTTCTTATTGAAACGCTTCTTTTAAGATTTCTACCTCGAGATCGATGGTCATTATCATGTAGAGATTTATGATGATCGTGGTGTCGCCAACGGGTTGATGGGAACCGTTTTATGTTTTTGCCTACCATGGCATCTTTGCTTACTACGACGATCAGGAGCACTAGAGCTATAAGAATTGATTAATGTTGACGAACTTCCATAACGTTTACGAGCATGACTACATCGCTTACGTGGCGACCCCATAATGTAAGTTTATAACCAACCGACAAACCCAAAAATTTAATTGTTAAAAATTAAGGATATTTTTCACTTGTGTCTACTAAACTAACGGTAACAAATTAAAGGAAGATAAATATTTATAGTTACAAATATTATAATTATAATCTTATGATACCTTAGATATTATGATGGCAAAGATATTGCTATTTCACTTTATAGGTATTATGGTAACAAGCTGTGAAATTATATTTAAGCAATCTTAGTAAAAAGGATTAAATTTATCTTATTGTCTTTAATCGAATTGTTTCAATCACACCTAATCGTTTTTTTTCACTTTGTCAAATCGTATTCACTGTACTGTATTATGTCAAACTGTATACACTATATGTGGCAGCTCGAACATCAAAACACGTTGCCACTTATGAGATTAACACAGACAGAGGATGTATTCAAATACAAATTTATTAAGAATTTTTAAAGAGAAATTAAAGTCACTGACCTTGGTTCATAGTAGACTCACTTTAGCAGTCTTCATTGCGAATACTCCAAATCGACTTTAAGACAGGATATCTTGCGATTACGTGTGGGTTATTTCATCCCACTTCTGAATCTGTCGGCTTTTCTCCAATAAAACCACAACAACTCACTCAGTTAACTGTTTAACCACTATGTTCGTTGTTTAATTTTACTCTTAAATTGTATATAATACTTTATAACACTAGACTTGACTATTAAACCCTCTCAGCGCCACTGTTCGTAATCAATTGCCGCGAGCGTCAAGTGTACGCGCTTTTATATTGTGACTCAATTCTAGAATTAATGTAGGTAGTTTGAAATAGATTCATATTAATATTAAATGTGAAGATTGCTAAGTAATATTGCACAATGATCATGTATCTAACAATAGATACAGTAGAAAAATCTAGAGTCCGTAAGTAATACCAAGTCGTTAAAATAAAGTAATTCACTAATACAATCTTCATGACTCAAACTTACACCATCACACAGAAAGCTGAAACCTTAAAGTAAATCTCTTTTCCTACTTATAATGAAAGATTGTTTTTCTTTAACCATTTAAAAACAAATTATTGGTTTGTAAACCACTGGACCTACTTTGATAATATTTGTATTTAATAATTATATTCTTTGTTTTCAGCTGTAAATTGTGGTTGAAATATTATATTCCTTCCCAAAAGCAGTATACTACTTAAGCTATCCAGAAAAAGCTACATAATGAGCCCAGAATGCTGTGTGAAACGAACGAACATTTTCATGATGGTTAATTTAATGATGCAACCAAGAAGAAGTTCTTAAGAACTGCAGTCCCATGTGATGTAAGTAAAATGTATAATGTATATAGTAATGAATGTATATAGTTTTATTAAAGGATTACTCAGATGTTTTATATGGGGATTCCTATATTCAAGAGTGCACTTTGATTCTGTAATGAAGATGATGATGATTATTCAGATGACCATCATCTGGATCTAATATGGTTGGACAGAACACATACAGTAGTTTTAATCCTGCTAATGCCTTTAAACAATTTATAATAATTGTATAGGACAAGGCATCCAAAGGATTGAAGTCTATAAAGTTAGCACAAGCCCTTATTTACATTATTAAAAGTGCAACACTGTGTATATTATTTTTAACAATTGAATAATTTTTTTAAGACAACAAAAAACCTTAAGAAAGTTCAGGCATCACATTCTATGAATAATTACATTTTGTCCTAAAGCTATCAAATTTAAAGGCAGCAACTTGTACAACACAGCAGACATACATGCATCAAATGGTTCTCAAATAATAGATAAACACAAGACTTCTCTTTTCTTCACATAGTTATTGTATTTACTATCTTATTTTGTTATATTATGTGTAATAGTCGGTGTATTATAGAACAAGTTGGATGAACAAGATCCATTCTTTTATTTTGTATTGGTAGAAAGGTAATGTAGTGCCATGAGTAGGGACTGGTTTACTATGAAAGTAATGTCGATGAATATAATGTTAATTTAATATGTTTATTATACTATAATTTAATTCAGTTTTTATTTATTTCCAGACTGACAGTGTATTCCCATTTTATTTTGTGGAATCATAAGCTGGTCCCTCGCAAATTATTGCTGCAAAACCACAAGCGGGATCTTCAAAAAGGACAACATTATATTCACTGAAGAACAACCACAAACATATCAAGGCATATCAGATAATGTTGAACCTGAAAAAGAAAGTACTCTATATGAAAAATTTAAAATTACATTAGAATTTTTTTTAAACTAATATTTAATATGTTTTATAATTTTGAATTATAATTATTCTATTTATAAGCTGCATTTAATACTCAATATATTGCATATAATATAGAGACAAAATTTTAGTGTTGATTTAGGGAAATAGATAGACAACCAAATATTATCAAAACAAAATTATTATTTGTAGATATTGCACTTTGCACTTGTGTGTAGGGGCTTATTTATTAATTAACTTGTTTTTGATTAAAATATTGATATTTTGGTTAATATAGACATTCTGTGATTTGTGATTGTGCATATTATCTGTTCATTCATGATTGTAAATCTTATATAATATTATGTTTTTCTTTGTTTTACATAAGTAATTGAAATATGCAATCAATATTGATTTTCTTTTCATGTTTAAACTCATCAAATGTCTTTATAGAAAGAAATAAGCTGCTGGAGAAATTTTGTCTCAAGTTATGTATGTTTTTTTAATTTATTATTAATTTTAATTTTAATTTTGAATAAATAAATAAAAATTTTGTAATTTTTCTTCTTTTATTTAGGGCTGCCCAAAATAACTAGGTAACCCAAAAAGACCTCAAATAAAAAACCAAAAAAAGACCACGTTCAAATTTTCCCGCCACACGAGACAAGTGCAAGTAGGCTGACGATAGATGGAGATAGTGAGTATATATCACATTTCTTAGATTTTGTATGAAGTTGTCGTTCTTATCCGATAGCATGGCAGAAACTCAGAAAAAACTTCAAAACTTTTCTACCGGCTCACAATGTCCAAAGGTGCCATAACCAGAATTACAAATTACTTAATTACCTTGTAACATTTGAAAACATTTGAAGAACCACTACTGAAAAGGCTTTAATAACATTTAAAGAGAAGTAGTTTTTTAGTTTATTTTATTTTTATTTATAGTTTTATTATAAAGTTTGCAATAATTGAAAACCAAAACAAAACACAATTAATATAACTCTTCCAATTCTACCATGTTCTTTATATGGCCACCCAACCCTTTTAACACCGCCATCTATTAGAATTTTTTATAAAACGTTTACTTAAGTTGCATGACGGTGTCCTAAAGATGGCGCTCAGGCGTCACACAAAATTTCAGTGTTAAGTTTGTATTGAAGTTCCTTCCCTGGTGGACTGCATTAGCTATTTGCCATGAGGTTTATTAACGTAGACAGAGAATGATCAATGCAATAGAATTCTTTGTCTACGTTTATTAAGTCTGTTAGTCACTTCAAAATTTCAAATATTGCCATCTGTCGGTACTCAAATGAACTTGCTACATATCTAGTTACATGATACTTATAACATATTATGAAATATGGTAAAGGAATTTGTTTTAAAGCAAAACAATAGATATGTTGTGTTCGAAATAAAACAATGATCAATATTATACAGATAAAATATCGAATACCTATATATTTTTAATTATCTAAAGCGCTACCTAGTATTAGATGTAGGAACTACGCGAATACCAGCCAGTATAATAGTATTTATTTCAAGTAATAGAGGGCGCTGTATTAAAATGCCCTAAAGTAAGGTATTGAAAACTTACAAGTCTTCATTTCTAGTTTACTTTAAAGTGTAAAAAGTTTATGAAGCTACCTAAACTGATAAACTTAGAAAGGATATCACAAAATATTGTTTAAAAAAACGAAGAAGTAAAATAAAGAAAAATATTATTATTAGTAGTAGTAGTGCTACTCACCGCTAGGTAGCGGAACAAAGCTTCAAAACACGAAACTTGATTTTAGATACACGTTCAGTACAGAGGAATCATTCGTATTAATTTCAGCACCCAAATTTCGTAAAACTTACGATACCATCCACACCATGTGGATGTTTGGCATTCCACACCATGCAATTTACTAGATGTTTTCTTCCGCTCCCAATTTTCTCAAAAATCTAAATGCATTTAACTATGATTTGCTGGGTCGGTAGTCTCAGCCAAAGCCAACAAGATCTGGAATTTGCTCAGAAGACTTCAACGTCCACTTATGTACACTGCTGGTTACCCACAGAACAGTCTTTCAGGCTGAATGTATGCGTATTATTCCAGCGACTATAGAAATAAATACCAGTTAAGTAAAGGAGTTCCCCATTAGAATACTGCCCGACAGCACAGCGTTATTACAGGCACTTAGTTGCAATGTGACAAGGGGCTAATATTTGAATGCCATCAACAACTAAATGAGTTAAGTAAACACAACAATGAGACTCTACAGTGGATCAAAGGACACAGAGAATCCAGGAGCAACGACGCAACAATCGACCTGGCCAGTGGAGGATCGGCTCTGGTCGCCATAGTACGGTAACCGATCATACCGATTTAGTAACTTTCGTTCAATATACTAATCAACACGCTGAGCGTTGGAAAAATCTGGAAGACTGTAGGCAAGCTAAGAAAGGATCGGTTCTTTTCGTTGCCATAGTATTAGAACCGATCATACCGATTTGGTAACTTTCGTTCACTGGTACGTAAACAATATACTAATCAACACACTGAGCTTTGAAAAAATGCAAGCTAGGAAGGTCCTGCCAGCAATAAACAGTCGTTTAACCTTCGTTTTAATGAGACTAAACAATCTTCTGAAACAATTTTCAAACAAACTTTTGTACGTGGTATAGCCATGCTGCGGTTATATTGGTAGTATAGTTGTAGCACGAATGGGTCGGCTCGACCGGGGAAGGACCACGCTCTCACAGAATAGCAGCGTAAAATAGTAGCTTAATGCTTCTGTGTTTCGTATGGTGAGTGTAGAGAACCGGAGACCCTTTTTACTAAAAACGAGGCATTCCATCTTAGTCCTCATGGGTGACAACGCATCTGCATTTTGATTCGTAATTGAGGATAAATGTCCGGTGGACTGTGTGCTCGTTTGTCACCCAATCCTATAAAAAAATCAGGATAGCAACAAGTGCTATTACAGGACACGGCTTTTTTAACAAACATTTCCCATAGGTGTTACACTTAGTCCCCTGTGCAGAGCGTGTATGAGGGAGGAGGAAACGAAGGTCTACGTGTTGCTACCATGTACAGAGGTGGCTGCATATAGGGCTAAACATCTCAGCACGCCGATATCACTCCCTGAAGTTGCTGACAACATCAAGGGATTGCTGAGATTCTTTGAGGAGATTTCATAGCTCTAATAATCTTCATGATATTTTTGCCCTCACGCAAAATACGCGCTTAGACGTGGAGTTACGGAAATAGGCTGTTGTAAACTAAACATGATTACGGTACAATTGCTGCTATAGTTTAAAGTGCTAAAATGGTTTAAAGTGGATTTCGATAAGTAAAAATAATGCGATTTTGTGTTGCAAATGTCTGCGCATGAGAACTTTTAGTTTACATAGAATAAAACTAATTTTAAAAATATTATCGCATTTATTTCTACTAATTTATAATAGGAGATTGACGTCCCGATGATGTCAAAGTTAACCCGGAGTACATAACTTCAGCTTTTTAAATTAATATAAAGGATATTTTATGGTAAACGTTAACACTGAACAAAGTACAATCGCACAAGTCAATTAGCAAAGAAAGAATTGAAAACACAAGTTATTCGTTTTCAGGTCTAATTGGGTTGCAGTTAACCTGTATCTGTGACTTGGCATTATATACGTCCACCAATCTATTGGTAGTCTTACCGCTCCAAGAAACTAAGCGTTAGATCGAACTTTAAATTAGAAATGAGCGACTCTGTTTTCACGTCATTTTGTGCCTTGAGTTTTTGTGTCTCCGGTTATCGTTACTAACTACAACTACGTTTATAAAGCACAGAAGCATAACGCTGCTATATTTTCATAAAGCTCGTATTCTGTAAAAATGTGGAGTTTCCCTTGCTTCGTGTTGCCATAACCCACCTGCAGGGTATTTCAACTATGTATATTCTTTTAATTCAACTGAATAATAAATAGAGATAAAGTTATTCCATTTTTTTAAATCTGTTGTATATTTAGTTAACAGTTTGACATAAAAACATCGATTAAAATCGAAATATAACCAAATCCTATGTAAGATATTGTTACTTATTTTAGGAACAGTAAAGGTAAAACCACTCTAGCTGTCTCTTTTAATTACAAAATTTATTTGCAACAAAAATATTTACCTGATTCATACCAAAAACGTGACGGTGTTATGCAATAGTATATATGAAAAGTAGTTGTAGAAAGTTTCCTTTTCTTTTACTACGCGTTTTACAATCGCGTGCAAATGCTTCGTTTCTAAGATTTGGGGTTTTCCTATTATAAGTAATTGAAATCCGCCAAAGGAATATCTTGTAATGAAAACGGTTTTAATAATGTCCTTCAGAATGAAATCTGTCACGGCGGCCAGTCTCAACAAAGCACAGGTGTGCATCGGTCAAACTTATCGACTGTTCCCTAAAGCTGATCCCTTTCATTTAAAACATCGTATAGTCTGTATGCAACTTAACCATGTCACTTTTAACTGAGTATTTTTGAAAGTTTTATCTATTATTTCCTTTTCATTGTCATCGCTTTCTTTAAGCAACAGCTCACACTGCACCTTTGACGCTTTTATTTCTTTAAGCGCCATTTGAAGTTGGTTCTCTAAAATCTTAAATCTTTACATTACCCTAAATCTCACTCTATACCGAGACTCTTTTAGTCTGAAGGGACGACAATCCGTAACGACCGGACAAAAATCAGAGGCAGGACCAACGGCTTTACATACTTTTCGAGGCGGTTGGTGACACATTGCCAATTTCCTGGCTTGAGATTTTTTTTTGTAGGGAATACTTAATAACTGATTTTTGACTCCGAAATTCGAAGGACAGGATCATATGATCAGCAATCACGATTTCATCCCCTAAACCGACGAGGCAGACATAGACGTAGTTCGTGTATAATAATACTGATAACAGTGGAGAGCTTTTGCTTGAATAAACTTGGTGCTGTTTTCCTGCCTTATTACCGCACTACGGAAGGTACAGGACCAAGGATAAACACCGAATCACGTTTATTCTAATGATGTTGACGACGAACGGTGCCGACATTCCTCACGCTGCGTGATCCAACCAATTATGAAACAAACTTGTAATGCAGCTCCATAATTTACAAAATGACATTCCGACTCTCGATATATATCATTAATGTCGTTCGTGGACAAAATTACGATGTAAATTACCAACGCCGCTGGGAGGGTTAACAGGGACAGTGATGTGGAATAAGCTAATGATGCAAATGGTATTGAGCTTCGTTTATTGCGTAAAACGCTATAAGTAACTCATTTAAATTGCAATCGAGATGCGAATCAGGGTGGTCTCAGAGTCGAATATCAATTCGCTTCATAGCAAACTCCACGAATATGTTAAATATTGATTTCTAGATGAACTTTTATTCTGCCTTGGAGTCAGTCTGGGTAGGTACCACCCGCTTCAAGTCAAAGATTAAGTCTGCAACCATACAGCAGTGTCTGCGTTGCTGTATTCCGTTCTGAACGGTAAAGAGAGCCATATAATTACAGACTGAGAGGTATTTCATCTCAGTTAGTATCAGAGTTGACAACGAATCTGTAGCTGCCTTTGTTGAACGTTGGCTGCAGTTGTCCAAGGGATGCAGTCGGCACTTACTATCAAGTTGGCTGTAAGTTCTTTTACACGTCAGTTTTATTAAAAAATATTAATATAATTATTAGATCGGTGACCTCTCGCCCGTCCTCAAATGTGTCTATTATTCACGTCACCGCCTTTTCTAACATCACTACACTTCAACGGCACTCCACTGTCTATAATACGACACGCTTTTCGCCTTTAAACGATCCATTTATTGTAATCATAAAATAAGACGTCTGAATACCATAAAAAACCAGCTGTATTAGGGCTGCAGCATAAATAGTCGATTCGATTAGGGCAGAACCAAACTTTCATAGGTACGATAGAAGTAGACCACAGTGAAACAGCAGCACAACGTATTTTTGTTTCGTATTGGAAGCGGAAAAATTAGTACTTTTTTTTTTGCTGGCAACGCGGTATTCCATCTTAGTTCTCAGGAGTATCAACGCAGCTGCATTTGAATCCCAATTGAGGAAAATACAGTTGAATATCGACCACTATATCCAATTGCCTTCGAATTGTTTGTTTTATTTTGTTTATTAATTGATTCGAAAGCTTATAGCCGATTGTGTGATAAGGAAGCTCATCTCAGACAAATTTACCAATTTCAACTTTATAAGCTAAACAAAGAAGCCATAGCTAATCATTTAATCGGAACAAGAACACAACACACTGGTCAAATAACAAATCAAATTTACTTGCTATCTAATTATAAAATGTATGATTTCGAAGCACCATCATTACAGCCATGCCAGGAATGCCAAGGAATGTCACCAAGCATGGTTTTAAGCAACCTGCAGCCATATTACCACATCTTATCGCCACGTATTCCTCGAATATGAAAACATGAGTGTACAATGTACATTTTTGCGTAGGGTTGTGTTATGAATGCACAATCATGATGCTCGTGATAACATGGATCTGAGACGTGATGCTTTCCTGCTGGCCGTATGAGGAAACTTAAGGTTGCCGAGCAAAGCCCTGTTCATATATAAGGCTTTGCTTGGCGTACCTTTGTGTGATAAACTTCGTAATGAGGATATCCGTAGTAGAACTGGAGTAACCGACAGAGCCCGATGAATCATCAAGCTGAAATGGCCATGGGCCGGCCCTAATCGAATTGTAGGGCAGCTCCTCACCAGTTAAAGTAAACTGATAACATTCCACTGTCTGGCACAGGTCTCCCCTCTTTTCTGAGAGGCTTTTAGGGCAAAGAAATGTCCGCCGTGCTACCCCATTGCGTGTTGACAAAGTTCACATGTCGTCGAATTGTTGTTGTTTTCCTTCGCCGACGAGCACGTAGTAAATCAGCACTTAAATTTACAATTATCAATTTATTGGTACCGGCGGGAATCGAACCCGGGTAGCTCACTTAAGGTGAAATTTACAGTGAGCGATTACCCTCTGAGCTACCACGACTTTTTTGGTAACTTTTGTAAGTAATATATACAATTCCACTGACGTTACTGATGTTTTTGGGCGGAGTGATAATAACCACTCCTGATGGTGAATGCAAAATCGGGTGAGCTGTATTCTGGTTTTCCTCCTCTCCCATAATAATATAAATCTGATTATCCCTCTTTAATAATTTACTGTATTATTTTATGTATTAATGTCCTCCAGACTGAATTTCGGTCACAGCGGCTAGTCAATTATAGAGCACGTGTGTGTACACACTACAAACAAACAAACGTGTGCAAACACAGGTGGATTCTTTATTACCTCACTCTCATAGTCAGATGTAACGGCAATCTGACATGAGTAAGGCCAACAAAAAGGCTTGACGTCCTTTCTGAAGCACGAGTCTTTATCACTGCCTACATCCAGATCCAGACTGCTTCAGAGAATTTACACAGAAAACCCAATTACTGATTTTGGCTCGACCGGGGATTCGAACCCCAAACGATCAGTCCCCTGAAATTAACGCTTACGACTACTAGACTAATAAATGGTCCACATATATACACATATAATGGCAGGTGCATTCAAGTTGATTCGTAGACTACACGCTATGTCAGGTATAATTTAGCGGTTGGGCGGCGTAACTTTGAGGGGCATATTTGCATGTCATTACTTGCAGTGATGCGCTCGCGCATTGGTGGACCGACGAGGGCGGTGCCAATGAAACTATGGCAGTGCAGGCTCTTAGTAAATTACTGTTTCAGAACACGCGAATGTCATGTTTTGCGAAATGGTGTTTAAAGAAAGAATTTAAAATTTATAGACTAAATTAAGCAAACTGTTAAAAGAAATTCATAAGAATTGTAGTACTATGAAACTGTAAGGATATAGTTTTTTGATGATCTAAGCTATGATTCTACAGCAGGTCAAATCACTCTGTGTTGGTCATATGATAAATTCTCTAGATTTTTAGATAAATTATTGACTTTAATAACATATCAAAGACTTAAAAAAATTACTAGCTACGATACGCGTAATAAAATAAAAAAGACGTGTCTTACCACTACAGTTTTTGGACACCTATTATGGAAGAGCGGGAGGTGCTCCTCAAACAAGGTAAACTACGCGGATATTAGCTAACCATTCTTTTTTTACATCCTTAAGGCGTTACCCCTAGCGAACGACCTTGAGCGTTCGATCCTATACAATCCACGCGCTCTCGCTACAATATATCGCGTAAGAAATACGCCCAAATTTTGTAATTATCTCAATTAAAAAAGAAAAGCGAATTTAAAAATTTAAGTAAAACGTGAAAAATATATGTTTTTAAATTATCTATCCATTAGTGTAATCCTCAAATGATTAGAGCGTTGCTTTTAGCAACAGATGCATGTAATCAATAATTTCAGTCGCTTTTTTTAAGTTTATTATAAATGTATTTATAACACATAAAAACAAATTAGAACGTGGAATGTTATGATAGGGTATCGAACATAAGTAATGTGCTTTTAGATGTAGTTTATTTCTCATAACTAATGAGAATATAGTCTCTGAAAAAGGCACTATCGCAAGGTTTTGGTCGGGGTATCGTCTTAATATAACGGATTCCCGCAAAGCTACGTCCGATTATATTAATTATTTTAATAACGTAACTAAACATCTCCACGCAATAAAAAAATTATATGACCATTAATTATCTGAAACATATAATTCAAAGTATTGTATGCTACTAAAAACGCTTAAGTTAAATTTATATAAAAACTATACAGCCATACATACAAATTTAATAGATATACTACATAAGACAAAGATACACTAGTCACACAATCATTAACGAGTGAGAAACCTGCTACAGACGACAGTAAGCCGGTGAAAGACAATCAAGACCGAGCTCGCGACAGCCTTTATTAATGAAAGATGTGAAAATCTATTTGTGTATGAGGGCGAATGATTTAGCAAACCCCTTTCAAAGTCGCAGGTGTGAAGGTTCTACTTCTTAAGAAATGTTTATTTGTACCCTTACGGCCTTTTAAAGTCCATTGCTGAACATTGGCCTCCCTCATTGATTACCTCATAGGGGATTTTTGTTACAGTTGTCACACATGGCAAGCGGGTTGGCAATCGCAGTTTTTTTTTATTATTATTAGGAACTCGCTGCAGCTCATTTTCTGATTTGTATCCTTCTGTCGCTTCGTATGACACCCACAGGATTATATGGGGTATTAAATATTCTTACACCGCCACTACTAGGTATTTATACGTATTTCTCTCTTTGCAGCTACCAGAAAAATATAATTAATACTTAATAGTCGCCTTTTACGAGACCTTCGGGGCTAAACAGAAAAATCGATTATATAACGCCGCCACAAGGCAAAGATGATGAGTATTCTCTTATATATTTTAGGTGTAAGTATCCGAATCTATACATTCTTGTAAATCGAGACCCGACATAATTCAAAAAAAAAATTTGTACAAAATCTCCGTGTGACTGTTTTTTTCTTGTTATGTGTTTATTTATTTATATAAATAAAATATAAACAGTAAGTGTGAACATGTAAAATTTGTTAAGAAGTGGACGAACAACTTTAGTAAGGTATCAATTACTTCCCATTTGTTCTGTCTAAATTGGTAAATTGATGTTCCCGAATCATCAATCAAAGCGTACGTGACCAAAAAAAACTAATTCACTTTTACTATTACAACGCTTAGTCGATAAAAAGACCATAAGCAGACAGCGTGACGCCTAAACGAAAGTGAATATATATTTCTGAGAAGCTATTATCATTGAGGAACGCATTTTGTTGCTCTAATGACGAAATGTTTACTTTCGTAATATAAACATGTTGAATACACAAGCATTCTATTATCTATTCCACACATTTTTACACCTACCTGTGTACGTTAAAATACAGAAGAGATTTAATCATTTAACAAATGAATTTGCTTGTAATGTGGATGTATGTAATGGGCATCAAGTCTGTTATGCATCAAATTTTGTAACTTTTTTTTAAAATATTATCTATTTGTCGGAGTCAATTAAATAAAAGCAATTTTTGCTTATTCAAAGTGGCCGCTATTGGCTTAGGTACAGGCTCTAATCTCTCTGGACACTTTAACCACGGCTGGCTCGAAATATTTCTTGAAAGACTCAATATCAGAGTAACGTATTAAGCAGACCATATTGTTTAGTAAGGACAGCAATTTGTAGTCTAATGGGTCCAGATCTGTGCTGAAAGACCAAACTTCAGCTCTTATGAACTCCGAAACGCTATTTTCGAGTCAGGTGTGAGTTGACCGTGCCTTTTGACTTGCTGGAAAGCTAGCGATACATTTTTGATGTATCGCTATTTCACTTCACTATATGATTCAAAACGGTGTCTTGATAAAAAATAATCATTTTCATAAAAATAAATCTTCGCGGCTCTTAAAGAACACCTCCCCGCCAAAACCATGATTGATTCGGGTTGATATGCTGATCTTGGCAAATGGTCTGACACAACTAGTTACTTCACCTACATCAGCAGAGACAGGAGAGTCCAAGGGGAGGCTTTGGACATAGCGAAGACCTTTGATCGGGTTTGACTTAAAGCGCTTCTTACTAAGCTTCCTATGGGCTTCCCGAGAAATTGTGCAATTGGATAGCTAGTTTTCGTGCAGATTGGTGAATAAATATCGTACTAGACGGTGCATGCTCCGATTACAAGTCTAGTCACGCTGGTGTTCTACAAGGCTGCGTGCTATCACCATCGCTGTTAATTCTGCATATCAATTATATGTTGCAAAACAGTGAAATTAATTGCAACGCGGACGATAAGCACTAGTGATGCTTTATACACCGGCTGTGCCAATATTTCTCGGGAAAATATCGCTGAGTATCAGAACAAACTTGCTTCTGACAGTCGAGTTTTTGTTCAGCAACGTCTCGGATTGGGGGCGACTAAATCTAGTTCAATTCAATCCCCAGAAAACAAAAGTTTGCACGTTTACTGCTAAAAAGAACACCTTTTTGTATATCCTCAGTTTCAAGGCACTCTTCTTGTTGCCTCAGCCAGTATCAGAATTCTCGGCGTTGACATATTGTATGACGTGTATTTTCGTAAGATTTTCGTGGTCATTGGGAAGAGAAGGCTAAATTGGCCTCTAAAAAATTTGCCGTGCACATCAGAGCTTGATAATATTTCACGCAAGTTCAGCCTTACCTGAAATACTGTTCTAACCTCTGGGGCGGTGCATCAGAATGTCAGCACCACTTGACCCCATTCAGCGTTGGTTGGCTCGAATCGCCGACGACCGAGTACTCGCCGATCGGCTTGATTCACTGACGTATTTACAATGAGAAGTGCTTTGAGGAATTATTCAGATTAATACTAGTCGCCAAATTTCACCTACGCACATCGCAACAAAACTTACGTTATAAAATCCACAAAACCTGGATGATTGGCGGTCCACTACTGTGCGACTTACTAGGAGTTTTCTTCCTCGCACGACTACTTTGTGGAATCGTTTACCACTGGCGATTTTTCTGGACCGGTACGACTTAGGGACCCTCAAGAAACGAGCTAACTCCTTTTTAAATGGCCGGCAACGTGCGAGATTGCTTTAGAGCTGTGAGAATTTATTTTTCATTTTAATTTTAAATGTAAATTTTGAAATGAGGTCGTTAAGGAGTATGTTAGGGCTGAATCTGAGTAACAGGGTTAGAAATTGTGTGATAAGAGAAGAGTGTGGTTTGCAAGATGATGTTGTGACCAGGATTAAAAAAGGAATGTTTCGGTGGTTTGGTCATGTAGAAAGAATGAATGAGGAAAGAGTGATAAAGCAAATTTATGTTGCAGAAGTGAACGCCAGTGTCGTAAAACGACGTCCTAGGCGAAAGTTTGTCGACCAAATTGGCGATTTATTGAAAATGGGTCAAAAAATTAAGAGATACTCAGATACTCGTCGCTTAACCGACGAGCACGTATGCGTAGATATATGGATGTAGAGGGGGCGAGAGAGGTGTATCAGGATCGTGCCAAATGGAAGTCTTTACTCTGTAGTCTCTGGTCTCTGCCTACCCGTCTGGGTGACAGGTGTGTGTGTTTATGTTGTTTTAAATTTTAATTTATTTTTCAATACAAGTAGCATTTTTATCTTCTACCAGTGTATCGGATAGTAAGTGCTTTGATAGGTCCATTCTCTCGAGCTGCAAGTATTTATTAAAACCATAGCCTGTGTATAGATAGAAGGCACTTAGGTGCAGATCTAGATTATTTTTCGATTAATTTAGATTAGGTTTCGTCGAATTTTGGCTTTTCCTAGATCGTCTACCTAACAAAACTAGGTCGCCCCGATATTTTTCGGCTTTTGACAGAGAATTTGTTGATTGTGTGTGTCACAAATATACGCCTGCTATTTAGCTTTAAAAGGTTCTAATAAAACTTTATAAATAATACACATATTTAGATAAATATAATAATTAAACCAGCATGAAATTACTCTCATTTTTAAAAATAGTGTACTTGAAGATTTTGACGTTCATATGCCTTACTAATTACGCGAAACTTAATAAAATTATGTTATACTTTGATGTTGACCAACTAAATACAGTATATGACAATGGTCTCCCCCATACAAACATATTTTTGCTTTAACCACCAACTTGGCCAGTCAATAAGCGAGCACTAGCACTGCATAGTACCTTGGACATCATTGCTTCTCTTTATTGCTCTGAATATTTCATTGTTAGCTTGTTTTTACAATTCACATATGCACCTGATTGCTCTAAATATTTCAGTTCTAATAATATTAAACAAATTATGCTATATTTGATGGAAAGAGCTCTCATCAAGAGTAGTTACTGTCCTAAAATTGTTCTTTAAAAGTCACACCCTACTTCGTTCCATTAACCATAGATCTCCACATATTAAAAAAATATTATTGAATACCTAATTAGTCAGCCACTCTGCTCCGAAGCGTGTTGACGGACTTCACAACATGCCTTCAAACTTTACTCCTAAGACCCGCGTGGTTTGCTTGCGATGTTTTTCATCATCGCTGAACAGTGGTAAAAAAAAGCTTAATTGCAACTATTAATATTATTTTTGCCGACGGAGATCGAACACGGGATACTCGCGTACTGCGAAATTTACGACGAGCACTTAGCCCCACAGATACCACGGCATTTTAAATTTATGGAGCAAATGTGTCACCACAACCTTAAAAAATTAAATAATTAGTTCGCGCCTATTGGTTGACTTAACATTTATTGCTCGTAATATTTTATTTATTTTGCAGCAACTGAATGCATCGCAGCGAGCGTAAATTCAACTCGGGTTGCTCAAAAACTATGAAATTTAAATAAAAAAACTTAAATTTTCTTTGATCGAGTAAATTATGCATTCGATCCTTGTCAAAAGCATAAACATATATTCTATAAGAGTATCGTACCAAATAATTTTAAATTTATTTATATTTTATAGAAAGCATGAGATAATGGTGTTATTAAGAGCCTCTTATAATTTTAACCGCACCACATAAACTTTATTTTATGTGCTAGACATAATTAATGACCATTTTAAGTATGCCCTCGCTTTCTTTAGTATTTTTTAACAAATAGGTGACAAACGAGCACACAGTCAGTCCTTAACCTGATAATAAATGAATGCTGTGGCCTATAGACATACACATTTATCCTCAATTATGAATCATTGGGTGCGTTTGGCAGAAAAAAGCGCTAGCAAGCGCTTATAAGCGCTAAAATAGTTTTCGGCCAGGACACGATTGCTACTTCAGTAGCGCTGACACAATCCGCCATTTTGCTTATTTAATTTGTTTGTTTTGAAGTAGAGTTTATAAGTTGTTTTGTGCAATATTAGTTTTAAGTAATATATGACATGAATAAACATATACATGCTATTAAAAACTCATGATTGGTAATTTTTTAATATGAATACTTTACAAACATATATTTAAATTAGGTTAGATTCCTCGGTTAAAACCAACATCGTGTCCTGGAGGAAAATAGCTATTTACGATTTAACAGCGCTTACCGCTTACGATCGCCATTTTGCTTACAAGCGCTTGCAAGCGCTTTTTTCTGCCAAACGCACCCATTGTCATTGTTACCCCCAAAGACTGGGATAGAATGGCTCGTTTTCAGCTGCATTAAGCTGCTATTTTACGCGGATTTTCTGTGAGAGCGTGATCCTATCCCAGTCGAGCCAATCAATTCGTGCTTCTACTATAATACAGCTCCAGCATGTCTCTACCACGTATGAAAATGTATTGTTATTTTCCCCATATTGTACATATTACTTTGTACTTCGGGATAAGCAAGCAAAGAATGTCGAACGGCTTTAAGTTTATATATACATCCTTAATGTAATTTAAATAAGTTTTTTCCGCGTTATGACGGTGTAAGAATGTCTATTCTATATCCATCTCTATTTTGTCCTATGGATATCCGTAAGCGGCATCATTTTCCTAATAACAACCAGCAAATAAAATGCCATCAAAAACATAACTTGTGAAAAAAAAAACCAAGTCTCGCAACTCAGTTCTTCTAACGTAAAAAGTTGTGAAATCCATGTAATAACAAGCCGGTTAATTTTTTCAGTCCCTACTTAAGGGTCCTTCTGTTTTATGTTATTACGCAATTAGCCAACCTAACAACATTTTATAGTGACCACATCAATGTTAAAAATGTTTTATGATATAAATATATAGATTGACTGGGCCATCGCATGAAAACACAATGTATCTCACAAGTAATACATATTATATTAAATAACATTGCTTAGTGGATTTCATAACTTTTTACGTTAGAAGAACTGAGTTGCGAGACGAGTTGTTTTTTTTTTACAAGTTATGTTTTTCATGGCATCTCATTTCTTTTTGTAGATAAGATAGTCCTACTTTTTTACCATTCCGTTTCCGGTACCTTCTACTTCTTGAATACCAACAACGTACCTATCTACACCCATTATACATATAAAAGTACACTGATTCATTCGCTGTAATTCTGTACATTTATATAATATTACAAAGTTATTTATGCAGTTAGTGTATCTAGAAAACTGGAACGAAATTAAAAAATATTTTAGATTTTCCTTGATTTTTATACTAAACCCTAATTTTATTCTAAATTTGAAGCTTCTATGTCTGCTAGAAGTGCCTTAGAGTTTTGATGATCGGTTAGTCAGTGAGTGACAAAGTTAAAAAACTTTGCCTAGTTATAATTTTTAGACTACTAGTTCAAATTTAATTAAGTTTATAATATACCATGTTTATACAATACCTACTTGGTTACTGAAAATTCAGACTTCTAGTTTTATCCACTACGAAGTTACCGGGGGTCGAAAATGGCCTGAATTGCTTCGAGAAAAGTATGGTACGGCCGTGCCGCTTTTTTGCTCGACTTGGCGGTGGCACTGCCGTGCCCCCAGAACTGAGGATACCAACCGGCTTGCCAAGCATGGCAACTATAGCAAATATCCATTTGACAATGTAAGGGTAGGTCTAGGCTGTTATAAATGAAGTGAAAAAAAAGGTTTTTTACGTTATCAATAAAAAAATGTATCAAAGGACTTGGTTCGTTTTACATTTTCTCAGCAACATAATACGTAACTAAGCAGGCACTTTCGCCGCGTTCGCGCGTTCACATAGTATAAATCTTAATTCAAAAGGCATACGAATCAGAGCAATTCACAATAAATTAGACCAATTAGAAGCGATTGGAAGTCTAAACGGTGAGAAAAACAATCTCCGACACCCGCAATTACATGTTAACTATTCCTCTAGCTTTACCGAAGTATTCCCGGTTGTTTGCACTGTTGGAATTTGGTCGTCTACCTTTATCCTTTTTTATAGTTGCAATACACCGGTTTAGGTATCTCGAGACAATTAGTGCGGATAGAAGTGAATTCCTCGAGGGGATCAATGCAATCCAACTGGCAATGACATGGTTCATTACTGTCTAGTATTCATTACAAGAAAATAATGATGATTGTTAAAGAATATCTCGGTGTAAGATCACAGTCGAATATAAGTCTTGACTTATTAAAAAATATTAAAGTGGAAAATCATATTAGTTCTTTGATATCGCGTTTTAATGATATCTTGTAAATAAACTTTAGTTCATTGATATCGCGTTGCTTAGTGGTGAACACTAAAGCTTCTTAAAAATAAAATAAAGTATTTGCACGTCTTTCTTAATAAATTGATAGACCACAATAGAGCTTCTAGAATTCTGGGATCGTAAATTCGCATTTAAAAAAAAAATAAACACACGTGCATACGGTTCAACTTATATTAAGTGATAGCCCCCGCCTATGAACAGCTGTAACACCAGAGGAATCGCAGAAGTGCAGCTGGTTTGGAAGAAGATGTGGGCTGTTTTCTTGAAGGTTTCCAAGTCGTATCAGCCCGTAAAATAGTGTCTGTGCGACCGTATTTTCCAATTTCATAATTTTGAAACAATTTTCTTAAGTTAATTCTAAATTGATTACATATTTAATGCTGATTCCACATTTAACTTAAATTAATGAACGTACATCAAAACACAAAAATTTACAATTAAAAAAATTATTATCACACTAGTATTTCTATATTTTAAAGGCGTTTTACATACCCAAAGTGCACATGGGCAAAATTAGAACAAATATTTGCAGGTTGTAAAAGTCGCACAAGCATATGTTCCATGCGTGATTCGAACCTGCAATCGTCAGCGCTGCAACTTAGCCTTTGAGTCACTGAGCCGTCAACTTCAGTATTGCATGAATTAAATTTAAAAAGCCCAATTATTCTTGAATTCCCCGATTTACGATTTATTAACTAAAAAATTACTAAGCGAAATTTTTAAAATAATACTTAGGCTTAGATTATTATAAATATCATTATCAACGTTAAAAAACAACTTTTTAATTCTAGGTACTTTTTTGATACGGACCAAGATATACTTATGAGGTAAATGAGACCTTAAAGTTTTGAAATTAATCCCCTAAAACTTACAACGGCATGCGCTGGCTTCATTCAAGCATCTGTCAACACGCAAGCACGGGGTTTACGTATAGTAGCAAACTGAGAAAATAACCATTTATATGTATGTCGAAATGAAGCTCCATAGAAATTGTATAAGAATATAAGTAATGAGGTCATCTATTATAGAAGTACTGTTGACAACCGAACATATTATCCACCTGGTGATAAGGTACCACTACATGGAATGCCTTTGTACCAGTAAAAAGACTCTCTGATCAGATGCGGATTAAATGTCGACAGCGCTCTATGCTAGCACCTCGCGACCTGGGACTGTATGTTATAAATTATGAAATTTTTTGCAAATAAACTATATTATGATTTATAATATTGTTTAGTCGCAAAATAATAAGACACGTAGCATGAGGGCATGAATGCAAAATATGATGAGATCGTCATCATCATCATCATCATTACAGCCCTTCACAAGTCCACTGCTGAACATAGGCCTCCCCCAAGTAATGCCACAAAGCACGGTCCTGAGCCACCTGCATCCATCGACTTCCTGCATGTCTTACCAGGTCGTCACTCCATCTAGTGGGGGGTCGCCCTACACTACGCCTACCGGTACGAGGCTGCCACTCGAGAACCTTTCTTCCCCATCGGATATCGGTTCTTCGAGCTATATGGCCGGCCCATTGCCACTTCAGCTTACTAATCCGTTGGGCTATGTCGGTCACTCTGGTTTTACTGCGGATATCCTCATTTCTGAGTCTATCACTCAGAGAAACTCCGAGCATAGCCCTCTCCATAGCTCGCTGAGCGACCTTGAGCGTCCTCATACGGCCAGCAGTGAAGGACCACGTCTCTGATCCGTAAGTCATCACTGGCAACACGCACTGGTTGTACACTTTAGTTTTCAGAGATTGAGGTATACCTGACGAGAAGATGTGTCGTAATTTCCCGAACGCTACCCAGCCGAGTTGAATCCGTCGATTGACCTCTCGGTCGAAGTTGGACTTACCTAGTCGTAATCTAAACGTACTCGTCAACAACTTCGAGCATAGTGATCCCCACAACTACCGGCATAGATGTGACATGGATATTGAACATAATCTTTGTTTTGTCCATGTTCATCTTAAGACCTATCAGTTGGGAGACACCATTGAGGTCATTGAGCATAGTGCTAAGGTCCTCCAGTGATTCTGCCATAAGGACTATATCGTCGGCAAATCGAAGGTGAGTGATGTACTCGCCATTGATGTTAATACCGTATCCTTTCCAGTGCAGTAGCTTGAAAACGTCTTCCAACGCAGCGGTGAAGAGTTTCGGGGATATAACGTCACCCTGTCTTACACCTCTCTGCAGTTGGATAGGTTTCGAACTCTGGTTCTGTACTCGGATATCCATCGTAGCCCTACTGTACAAACACTTCAGCACTTCGATATACAGACAGTCAACTTGGCGCCGCTGAAGGGACTGTAGCACCGCCCAAATTTCGATGGAATCAAAGGCTTTCTCATAGTCCACATACGCCAGGCAAAGTGGCAGATTGTACTCTTGGGTCTTCTGTACAATCTGCCGCAGTGTATGTATGTGGTCTATGGTACTGAAGCCTTTTCGGAAACCGGCTTGTTCGGGAGGCTGGAAGTCGTCGAGTCTGCGTGCGAGACGAATCGTAATGACTCTCGAAAACAGCACGTAGACGCGGCTCAGAAGGGAAATCGGTCTGTAGTTCTTCAAGAAAGCGTTGTCGCCTTAAAGAACAAGACCACCGCACTTCTGCTCCACGCCTCCGGAGTAGTGCCACCATGGAGGACGGAATTGAAGAGCTTCTGAAGGACTTCAAGTACCGGTGTTCTACCCGCTTTCAGAAGCTCCGCTGTAATTCCATCCTCGCCTGGGGCCCTGCCGTTTTTAAGGTGCTGGAGAGCCATTCTAATCTCGCTCAGACTGACGTCCGGGATATCATCGGAATAGTGTCGGGTAAGACTTGCTCTTGTATCGTTACTCACACTTGCGTGTGGCTCCAACGATGATGTGCACAGCTGCCCATAGAACCTCTCAATCTCACTCAAAATCTCAGGTGTCTCGGAAACGATGCTGCCACACTCAGTCTTCAGCTTTGACAGTTGGCTCTTTCTGGCAGACAGATCTCTGGCAAAGACTTTGGAGCCCTGGTTACGCTCGATCGCTTCTTTAATACGAGCAGTATTAAATTTGCGTAAGTCTTGCCGCATGCATTTGGAGATATGTCTGTTCAGTTGCCTGTATGCTGTCATATCTGTTGACGATTACAGCTTTATCTCACGTCTAACAGCCATGAGATTAAGAGTGTGATCGGAGAGTTTCTGTGTTCTTCTGCGGCGGGTCTTGCAGAACTTAGCTCCGACCGCATGGACAGTTTCCACGAGCTTGTCATTCATATCGTCCACTGCATTGCAATCTTCTAGGCACTGAAAGCGGTTACGTAACTCGAGCTGAAAAGTCTCGGGATTCTGGATCAGAGCACGAGGGGGGACGGAGCGTTGACTTCATTAGACGAGACCTCTCCAACTTAACGTTCAGGTTCAGTGTGCCTCTAACCATTCGGTGATCGCTGCCGGTTTTCACCCTTGCGATCACTGAGACATCACTGAACAGTTGGCGTCTGGTCGTCATAATGAAGTCAATCTCATTTTTTGTCGAACCGTCGGGGCTCGACCAGGTCCAATTCCTGTGGGGCCGCTTCTGGAAGAAAGAGTTCATCATAAAGAGTCCCTCTCTCTCCATAACGTTAGCCAACTGCTGGCCCCTACGGTTCCGTTGCCCTACTCCAAATTTCCCTAACTTCAGCTCACCGCCTTCTCTTGTGCCTAGTTTTGCGTTGAAGTCTCCCATCAACACCGTGTAGTGGGTTTTGGAGGAATGCATGGCTCTAGAAATATCCTCATACATTTCCTCCACCTCCTCATCGGGATGTGCCGACCTTCAGCGAATACCGTTTGATGGTTCTGAGTATCAGGTACGCGACCCTCGTCGACACACTCCCAATCTTTACAACGTTGTTGACGAGAGACTTGTGGACGATAAATCCGACACCTCCTTGGGACAGATGGTCGCCCTCCCGGTGATAGAACAAGTTGCCGGACTCGAGGATTACCGTGTCCTCCCCCTCTCTTCGGACCTCAGATAATCCAATAATATGCCAGCGCAACTTGTCTACCTCTTCTTCCAGCTCCAGTATCTTCTCGTCAGTCCTCAGGGTGCGTGCGTTATACGTTGCCAGGTCGAGTCGTCGTAGGTGGCAACCGAACCCACCGGAGATTCTTAGCACCCCCTGCCCCGCCGTTACCATGGTCGCCACCGTAGCCAGGAATAGCGGGGCCGCCGGGGACTGGGGGCCGTTTATTTGTGTCGTTGCTCATGGGGGGATATTTGCCATAGTTGCCACGCTTGGCGAGCGGGTTGGCAACCGCAGTTTTTTATTATGTTATTGTTGTTATTAGGAAGATGCTGCTGCCCATCTCCTTTCTGTGTCCCTCTGTCGCCTCTTTCGACACCCACAGGAAGATATGGGGTAGTGGATATTCTCAACCGCCACTACACGGCAATGATGAGATAATGAGGGTGATTTAGGAGTAATCAAGTAGACAGGGTGTGCTTTGGAAGCTCTATTTTTAATTTTAGATTTTTTTAATTTTATGCAAGTAAGTACTTACTTATTTTATATTTACATTTATTTTCGCTTAAAAACTTCCTTGCGCTCCAAGGCACGTACTTAGTTTCCATTTAAAATAAATCGCCACTGTCTCTGGTACTCGTCACTCACCATAAGAAACACAGCAACGATATCGTGCTATTTACGCAGGTATTAGACATAAAGACATATGCTAGCATGGTTCTACCCAGGTCTGACCAATCCATTCGTTTCTACATCGTACAAAATCATTATTTCTAATAGACAAAAAACATTTTGTTATTTAATTTATGCTTAAACAAGTCTTATAAACGTCAAATCTACACTGGTTCGCAAAACAAGACCGTATCAGATAAAAACCATCAAGAACCTCTAAGATTATTATTAATGACGGATTTTATTAAAACTTATCGTCATAAAACCGATATCAGGGATATCAACAATTTATACTTGCAACACACTGAGGCTAGCAAACTATAAATCGATAATACTTTTAACAGGTTATTAAAACGAAATAAAATTAAATGTGTTATTTTTATTACAGAAAATAAGTATTAATGTAATGCATTTAAAGAAGAAAGAAGAGAAGAAAGAAGAAAAGAAAGAGAGAAAGATGTAATGCTTTTTTTTTAATAAAAATTTTGAAAGAATCTAGTCTTCTATCACCCTTACACTCAGAAATAAAAAAAAACTTACATTGAAAATTAAAAAGGTTTTGTAGTAATGAAATTAAAATGTCATGGCAACTCGGTAACATTCAGTGTCACGAATTAAGTATTTGGAATTACGATGTGTTTTTCATGTTGTGATCAATAAGAAGAATCGCTTGGTACGTCTATGATCCATTCTTCGAAAACATCGGTTCAGAAATATCTTTAGTTAACATATCCGTGGTAGAGCCACGCTGCAGCTGTATTATAGTTGTAGCACGAATGAGTCAGCTCGACCGGGGTAAAATCACGCTCTCACAGAATACCAACCTAAAATAGCAGCTTGATGCTGCTGTTTTCGTATAGTGACTGTAGAGAACAGGCGACCCTTTTTACTGAACACGAGGCATTCTATCTAAGTCTTCAAGGGTGACAACACATGTGTGTTTTATTTCTTAGTCAAGGATAAATTTAGAGGTCTAATAACAAAGGCGGCAAAGTCCCATATATGGGACTTTGCCGCCTTTGTTATTAGACCCCTGAATTTATAGATCTATTGGCCAAGACATCCACTTACCATCAGGTGGACTGTGTGCTCGTAAGCGAAGTCTTTTGTGGCAATGGCTTTTTCTTTAAGTAGTATTTTTATAATGCGCAATAATAATGAAGATGATTTCAGTATGATAAAAAAATCTTTCCTATAATTAATAGAATCAGGCGTTACTTTGCGGAATTATTTAACTTACCTAATTTGAAGGGCATGGTTTGAAGACACAACATTTTTATTTTTACGCAGATTTTAGCTAATTTATTACAATATCTTCAATTTAAAACTTTTCTATAGTCATCGGCAAACATGGCGTTCATATGAAAGTCATGTTTCATCCGCTTGAATGAAGTTTTGCATTAAAATTGATTATATTAATCGATTATAGAAATAGAAATACATAAAATGAAAACATATTTTACGGATTTAAATTTTATAACCATAAATGAGTGTAGGGCACTCGTGCCAGCGATATACATCTAGCTTGTTATGTTGTACATATATAATGTTATTGTACTAAGGTATGTTTTGACATATATCAAAAGTCACGTTTCAAATTAATTTCCACTTACAATGTATATCCTTTAACAAACTATGGCATAAAGTATACTTTTGTATAAGTGTACAGCAGCCTATAAAGTAAAATTATGTTGCAGAAACACGGTCATTCATCATTTGCTAAGTGTAATTAAGAACAATCTAATTAGAACGGTATTCTTACACATAACACGTTTTAAATCCCTTAAAATATTAATGGATAAACGCTAGTAATATATAAGTCAATGTGGATAACAGGCTTACATGGATGGTGCAGCTGATTTTCTAACTAGGTATTGATCTGGGTTGATAGTTATACCAACCACCTAGGACTTCGTGTTTCGATAGTTGTGCGACATTTTCTACCGCACTGACAACAGGCCGTACAAACTGAACGTTTTGCCCTTTATGCCCATCGACAGAGCAACCACTTCCATGTGAACTCCTGCAGTAGCCGCTTGGTCAGACAAGCCGATAATAAGCGACGGGTTTAACCAGAAGAGCTGATAATAGAGACAACCCATTCAGCACATTTGAGACTCAATCTGAATAATTTCACAATAAATTCAACATAAATTTATTAAAAAAAAATATTATGTCAAATATACAGGTCTATTAAATGTACACCAAATATACATTCAATAGGCCTGGAATGCGCGCATGTTTGACTTTTATAGATGATCGTAATTGTTAAGCAAATAACTGCAGCGGACGAATTGATACTAGGTTTTTTTCAGACGCCAGCCTTGCGCTCATCCTTGTACGGCCTCTGTATTTGTACTTACCTCGACAAGACCATTGTCACTTGATACTTTAACATTTACCAGAGCAAATAATTATCACAGCACCATGTGATTTCTGAAAATAAAAAATTTTGAATTGACAATATTTTTCATCAGTCATAGGATATAATGACTCATCGTGTTGTTTACTTATTTTTAATTTCTTACGTTTCGGGTGCTTTACAGCACCCATGGTCAAACGGAACTCTAGTTTTTGACATCCCGTTATAGCCTAGCCTGGCTACCTTTAGGTTTTGAATATTAAATTTTGGTCCGATCTATGCAGAATGAGCTTACAGTATCTTGAAGTCTTGCAGTGGTATGCTTGGGATTGGATTTAATATTGTTAATTATAGGATACCAAGCAAATCGCAGCACCCACCTATCTTCGCTGTTGAAATTAGGATGTCTTTTAATTTCAATAGCTTCGCGTATTATCCTTGGTAGGAATAGGTGTTCTTTTGCGACGAGTTGTAGTCTACCAAATCTTATGTAATGGCGAGGATGGTCTTCAACATGTTCACCGATTGCAGACTTCTCGGAGAGTCAGTACTTCAGGTCACATATATGTTATTTCACACAGATTTTTATAGACAGTTTTAAGTTACTCCTGCATATTGTAGAGGGATATTACAATTGACAGATAGTAAAAATTTACTAATCTTATTCGCCGGCTTATAGCGGCTATGAAATAAAGCAGTACAGCAGTCACATACTTAACTGTGACCTGCTTTACTCCTCCACTGAGACACAGGCGTGGGACCCGAAGCTTGTTATCTTGCAATTCTTGCTTTACGTGCTTAAGTTCGGCGGCCAGATATTTTTTGCCACAGATCTCTCATATTCTCTGAAATAAAGATTTAAAGTAAGCTGAAGTGGCAATGGAGATGGGCAGCAGCGTCTTCCTGATGACAACTGTGACGTAATAAAAAACTGCGGTTGCCAACCCGCTCGCCAAGCGTGGCAACTATGGCAAATACCCCCCAATGAATAAATACACAAACAGACGGCCCCCAGTCCCCGGCGGCCCCGCTATTCCTGGCTACGGTGGCGACCATGGTAACGGCGGGGCAGGGGGGTGCTAAGAATCTCCGGTGGAGGTTCGGTTGCCACCTACGACGACTCGACCTGGCAACATATAACGCACGCACCCTGAGGACTGACGAGAAGATACTGGAGCTGGAAGAAGAGGTAGACAAGTTGCGCTGGCATATTATTGGATTATCCGAGGTCCGAAGAGAGGGGGAGGACACGGCAATCCTCGAGTCCGGCAACTTGTTCTATCACCGGGAGGGCGACCATCTGTCCCAAGGAGGTGTCGGATTTATCGTCCACAAATCTCTCGTCAACAACGTTGTAAAGATTGGGAGTGTGTCGACGAGGGTCGCGTACCTGATACTCAGAATCACCAAACGGTATTCGCTGAAGGTCATTCAGGTTTACGCACCAACCTCGGCACATCCCGATGAGGAGGTGGAGGAAATGTATGAGGATATTTCCAGAGCCATACATTCCTCCAAAACCTACTACACGGTGTTGATGGGAGACTTCAACGCAAAACTGGGCACAAGAGAAAGCGGTGAGCTGAAGGTAGGGAAATTTGGAGTAGGGCAACGGAACCGAAGGGGCCAGCAGCTGGCCGACTTTATGGAGAAAGAGGGACTCTTTATGATGAACTCTTTCTTCCAGAAGCGGCCCCACAGGAAGTGGACCTGATCGAGCCCCGACGGTTCGACAAAAAATGAGATTGACTTCATTATGACGACCAGACGCCAACTGTTCAGTGATGTCTCAGTGATCGCAAGGGTGAAAACTGGCAGCGATCACCGAATGGTTAGAGGCACACTGAACCTAAACGTTAAGTTGGAGAGGTCTCGTCTAATGAAGTCAACGCTCCGTCCCCCTCGTGCTCTAATCCAGAATCCCGAAACCTTTCAGCTCGAGTTACGTAACCGCTTCCAGTGCCTAGAAGATTGCAATGCAGTGGACGATATGAACGACAAGCTCGTGGAAACTGTCCATGCGGTCGGAGCTAAGTTCTGCAAGACCCGCCGCAGAAGAACACAAAAACTCTCCGATCACACTCTTAATCTCATGGCTGTTAGACGGGAGATGAGGCTGCAATCGTCAACAGATTTGACAGCATACAGGCAACTGAACAGACAGATCTCCAAATGCATACGGCGAGACTTACGCAACTTTAATACTTCTCGTATTAAAGAAGCGATCGAGCGGAACCAGGGCTCCAAAGTCTTTGCCAGAGATCTGTCTGCCAGAAAGAGCCAACTGTCAAGGCTGAAGACTGAGTGTGGCAACATCGTTTCCGGGACACCTGAGATTTTGAGTGAGATTGAGAGGTTCTATGGGCAGCTGTACACATCATCGTTGGAGCCACACGCAAGTGTGAGTAACGATCCAAGAGCAAGTCTTATCCGACACTATTCCGATGATATCCCGGACGTCAGTCTAAGCGAGATTAGAATGGCTCTCCAGCACCTTAAAAACGGCAGGGCCCCAGGCGAGGATGGAATTACAGCGGAGCTTCTGAAAGCGGGTGGAACACCGGTACTTGAAGTCCTTCAGAAGCTCTTCAATTCCGTCCTCCATGGTGGCACTACTCCAGAGGCGTGGAGCAGAAGTGCGGTGGTCTTGTTCTTTAAGAAAGGCGACAACGCTCTCTTAAAGAACTACAGACCGATTTCCCTTCTGAGCCGCGTCTACGTGCTGTTTTCGAGAGTCATTACGAATCGTCTCGCACGCAGACTTGACGACTTCCAGCCTCCCGAACAAGCCGGTTTCCGAAAAGGCTTCAGTACCATAGACCACATACATACCCTGCGGCAGATTGTACAGAAGACTGAAGAGTACAATCTGCCACTTTGCCTGGCGTATGTGGACTATGAGAAAGCCTTTGATTCCGTCGAAATTTGGGCGGTGCTACAGTCCCTTCAGCGGTGCCAAGTTGACTGTCGGTATATCGAAGTGCTGAAGTGTTTGTACAGTAGGGCTACGATGGCTATCCGAGTACAGAACCAGAGCTCGAAACCTATCCAACTGCAGAGAGGTGTAAGACAGGGTGACGTTATATCCCCGAAACTCTTCACCGCTGCATTGGAAGACGTTTTCAAGCTACTGGACTGGAAAGGATACGGTATTGACATCAATGGCGAGTACATCACTCACCTTCGATTTGCCGACGATATAGTCCTTATGGCAGAATCGCTGGAGGACTTAAGCACTATGCTCAATGACCTCAATAGTGCCTCCCAACGGATAGGTCTTAAGATGAACATGGACAAAACAAAGATCATGTTCAATGTCCATGTCACACCTATGCCGGTAGTTGTTGGGAGCACTATGCTCGAAGTTGTTGACGAATACGTTTACCTGGGACAAATAGTCCGACTAGGTAAGTCCAACTTCGACCGAGAGGTCAATCGACGGATTCAACTCGGCTGGGCAGCGTTCGGGAAATTACGGCATATCTTTTCGTCAGGTATACCTCAATCTCTAAAAACTAGATTGTACAACCAGTGCGTGTTGCCAGTGATGACTTACGGATCTGAGACGTGGTCCTTCACTGCTGGCCGTATGAGGACGCTTAAGGTCGCTCAGCGAGCTATGGAGAGGGCTATGCTCGGAGTTTCTCTGCGTGATAGACTCAGAAATGAGGATATCCGCAGTAAAACCAGAGTGACCGACATAGCCCAACGGATTAGTAAGCTGAAGTGGCAATGGGCCGGCCATATAGCTCGAAGAACCGATAACCGATGGGGAAGAAAGGTTCTCGAGTGGCAGCCTCGTACCGGTAGGCGTAGTGTAGGGCGACCCCCCACTAGATGGAGTGACGACCTGGTAAGACATGCAGGAAGTCGATGGATGCAGGTGGCTCAGGACCGTGCTTTGTGGCATTACTTGGGGGAGGCCTATGTTCAGCAGTGGACTTGTGAAGGGCTGTAATGATGATGATGATGATGAAGTGGCAATGGGTGGTTTTCAAGCTCAGGTTCTGGGCCTCGTACCGGTTAGCGAAGTGTAGGTTGGTTCCCCACTAGATGCAGTGAGAACCTGTTAAGAAATGCAGTGAGAAATCGATGGATGCAAGTTCTTAGTCTGAAGTCGGCTGCAGCTGTCTACGGACTGCAGTGGCCACTTAACGTCAGCACAGAATAAATGATAGTACTACGTACCGTCAGCTTATTTGTCACTTCAGTTATAAGTTAACTAATAGAATCTACGTGGTAGAGCCATGCTGCAGTTATATTAGTAGTATAGTTGTAGCACGAATGGGTCGACTCGACCAGGGAAGGACCAGGCTCACACAGAATACCAGCGTCAAATAGTAGCTTAATGCTGCTGTGTTTCGTATGGTGAGTGTAGAAAACCGAAGACCTTTTTTACTGGCAACGAGGCATTCCACCTAAGTCCTCACGGGTGACAACGCATCTGCATTTTGATTCGTAATCGAGGATAGATGTAGATGTCTATGGGCCACAGCAACCACTTAACATCAGGTGGAATGTGTGCTCCTTTGTCACCCTATCCTATAAAAAAATACGTGTGGCACTCGGTGACTGCCGCGGTAAAGCTATTGCATAGCATTTTTTATCAACTTATGCAATTATAATTATTTATTTATTTTATTTATGCAGTTAAGTCTTTGATATTAAATCAAGTTACACTTTTTGAGCGTGGTTACCGATAAGAAAACAATTTTTTTTCTCTTATTGAATAAATGAGAAGTTAATATTGTTTAAAATATTTTTTAATATCTTACAATACATTTAGGTTATTCAGGAATTTTTATCATTGAGTTAGCAGCTAGTGTACACGCATAAGTCTAGTCGCACGCACACAAACACCGTGCCGAAGTCTGCCGAACTGAAACGACGTTAGACGATGCACGGCCTTCAACGCCACACCTCCGTGCCCGTCGGAGTGGGGAGCATGAGGTTTTTTTTCGTTACGGAAATTCTCGATTCGGTCCCCGCGCTCAAGGCCCGCGATAGAAGCTATGCAATAGCTTAAAAAAGAAAAAAAAAGAATCAGGCGTAACTTTGCGGATATCCATTATACTAACCATATGTAGTCCAGTATATAAACCATATGTTAAAAATTCAATCAGCTAGGAACCGTGTAATAAAATAAAATGGTGTGTCACTCGCACTTGTTGTGGAAATAGTAAATTAAAAGTTTGAATCCTTTTTTAGATGAAAACAATATTCTCAGGGTGGGCGGAAGGCCAAGACTTGCTAATTTAGCAGAATGTAGTAAACATCACATAATCTTAAGCAATAAGAACAGTCTTACACCTTTAATTATATGTGATGCACACAAAAAGACTCTGTATGGAGGTGTACAGTTGATGTTGTGTTACATAAGACCAAGGTATTGGTTAGTGAGAGCAAAGGGCTTAGTCAAGAAACACATTCATAAATGTTTAGTACGCGCTAGAAAAAGTGCCACTACCAGAACCCAAATAATGGGAGATCTACCACAAGTGCGAGTGAGTCCTAGCCACTTTGAAAAGCACCTTTCACCCTCTGTCAATTGCATGCACTATCCTCGTCACCACTAATCTCAGCACCACTACTCCCAACATCACTACACTAGGAAAGATACGCCACCGTCTGTAATACGACACGTATTTCGCCTCCACACGAGGCATCCTCAGGTGAAATAGAATCTGCGGTAGCTGACCGCAAAGTCAAGATTTTTTAACATCGTTAATAATACAGTTGTTCTTAAACTACTCTTTTTATATGAATTATGATGCGAATATTAATAAAATATCTATAATAATTACTTATTCGCAAAAATAGAAGCTCATATACCTTCTATTTTTTAGCGTTTTGTGATAAAATCGCAAAATGACACCAGTAAACTTTTTATTGTCTCATTACACATGTATTAAAAAAAAATCTTCAAACTTAACTTAGAAACATACATACATAACAGTATGAGACAAACCCTGGCACTATATTATAAAAAACACAGTTATAACCTATTTTGGCATTGACGTAATACAACTAAAGAATAGACTAAGATGTTTATTCATATGTGCTATGCAAATTTAGTAAGTAGTAGGTAAAGATTTCAACATATAAAAACAAAAAGCAAAGAATTGAAAGAAAGTTGGAATTTCAACATATAATATATAAGTTTGGTAGTATAATGTATCTTAAACAACTTTCTGTATTGAATTTGTTATTCTTTTTATGGAAGTTGGGGCAAACGAATATTCAGATGACCTGATGTTAGGGAACTGCCGTCACCCATAGACAACTGCAACAACAAATCAATTACAGCAGACTTTTTAAAAAGAAAAGGCTCTTTTTTAACGTACCTGATTCGTATTATACAAAATAATATAGGTACATTTAATGATACATCTTATGAAAGGAATTATTCTGTACTGTAGAAACTATTCCCATAAATTTCACATCGATAAACGACCGAATAGATGTCTAAGGAGTAATAATCGTATTATCTCATACAGCGATTTTTATGATACTCAAAAGTAGTTTAGTACCATGGGGGAATTTAATTCGATGTTCACAAAACCGTAGATACAAATTCTGTATTAATATACTATATATGATAATGAATTAACACAAGATATAAATAATGCAAGTTTAAAAGAAAAGCAGAAAATTATTTGTGCAGTTTCACGCTAACCCTTTATGTATCAAGATTACTACGGCGCAGTTATCAGCGTACGATGTACGAGTATACGAGGCGCGCAACTATGGTGTGGCGTGTGGCTAAGAAACAATAACCGGGCCGAAAATAAATCGACACTCTAACGTGGGCGCCTACCGGTAGTATAGAAGCGAAAGTCTCCTTCGGTTCTCGCCGCATTACGCAACCCACAATAAATATATAGCATCTGTATAAATTAATATGGTCTATACGACCGGTTTGGGCGGTGCTATTTTTCACGGTTGCTATTATGTGTTAAGATATTAAAACGTGTGAGTGTAAAATAATTCCCTCAAGCATGTTAGTTTAACTACGATAACGAACGGCATACGACGTTTTTAACGAATATTGGGAAGTTTAAAAATCGCTCTATTCCAATTTCGGGTTGCCTATCAAAATCTACGTTTGAATGGATTATTTGGTAACATTCGGTGAAAATACAGTAAATAACTTTCTTTCAATTCTTTGCTTTTTGTTTTTATATGTTGAAATTGTGGAATCCGTCACTATCTGATACGGTACGTTGACAACGACAGTGTGTGAGTTTGTTGAAGTGAAACCGGAATATATTTGACCATATCTTGCAGGTGAGAAACGTGTGTCAATGTCATGTTAAATAAAATACAAGTATTACTATTATATAACTGTGTATACTATATAACTCTTAATGTATTATTGATTGAAAAAAAGTTAGTTGAAAAATTTTTAATGATATTAAAAATCTATTCCGTTGTTATCGGCTAAATTGTCTGCAATAATTTTATATCATCGGATGAATATCGCATCGCATTAATATATAAACTTTTGTATTTAATTATACTGCACACTGCGTGCCACAACAAAATACAAAACAAATCGTTTTGAAATCAATATCGGGTACATAAGCTACTTATTAGTTTTTATAAAGGAAGATACCTAATAAGTCTACTATGTTAGTAAACAAAAAGTAGTGATAAATGCGCCCGGGATTTATCGGTATAAAGTAAAGTTGAAGTTGCACTCTATATACGTCTCACTGTTGGGTACAGGCATCCTCTCATTTCCTTGAGTTTTAGGGCAAGGAAATTTTCGCCGTGCTGCCACAATACGCATTGGCAAAACTTTATATATCTTCGAAATATTTTTTTCTTGTTTTTAGATACGCAGGTTTCCTCACGATGTTTTCCGTGGTAACTCAGGGGCTAAACGCTTGCTGAAAATTTCACAGTACGCGAGCAACCCGGGTTCGATCGCCGACGCCAGCAATGAAATTGTTAATTGCAATTTAAGTGCTGATCTACCAATGTCTCGGCAATGAAGGAAACATCTATCAGTATACTGAGATTTAATATATTGCGATTACCCTACAAGCATCATAAGAGTTACAATTGTACGTTGTTAACGACGGATCGATATCTAGCGAACATTCTATGACTCACGACAAAATATGACGCCAGTGATAAATAGTTATGAAGCGATGTACTGTGACATAATAACACAGATTATATAATAGCATAATAGAATGACTTAAACTCTTACGCCTGGCCAGAAGGGTAGGAAGATCGTGTCAAATGGAAGTCCATCACGGACTTCCATTTGACACGATCCTGACAAACCTCTTTCGCTTCTTTACATCTATATATCTACGCATACATGCTGGTCGATTAATGGTACACTTAATTTGGCTCATCCATACTTTTTACTTACTATAATATTATAAATGCGAAAGAGTGTTTGTTTGTTTGTCCTTCTTTCACGTCGCAACAGAGCGTCGGCATGGCATGATTTTTTTGTATGGGGATAGTTCGGTGGCTGTAGAGTGACATAGGTTACTTTTTTCCGCGGAAAAACATCTCATTCCCGTGGGAAAATAGAATATGTTGCAAAAGTTTGTCCTTCTTTCACGTCGCAACAGAGCGTCGGCATGGCATGAATTTTGGTATGGGGATAGTTCGGAAACTTTACTTACTTACTTTTTTCCGCGGAAAAAAGTAGCCTATGTCACTCTACAGCCTCATTCCCGTGGGAAAATAGAATATGTTGCAAAATTAAATTCAGCTAGGTGGCGCCACCGTGGTTCTACAAGACGGACGGCGGTACGATGGACCAACACAGAAGGTCAGAATATCTGGATTATTATGTCTTTTTACCAAAATTAAGATGGATTTGTATTTTTCTACGCAGGACCGGGAAGAGAGCGATAAAAAACATAAAATTCACCAGCTGATTTTCTTCAAACGTTTTGGTGCATTGTAATTCACTGAATAGGCGATAACCTCGCAGACGATATTAAGTAACCCGTTGATGCTCTGCCTACCCCGCAAGGGTTACAGGCGTGATTATAAGTATGGATCAGAAATACTATCACCACCTGTTACGCTTTAACCCTTAACTATTACTTAACTATGGTAGAAACAGTTCTTAGTAAGCCTTACTAATAAGCCTTAGTAATATTTATTGAACGGAAATGAATACAGTTCTTATATGTGGTTATGAATGAATCGGTATTACAATAAGAAAAATTGTGCAAAATTATAAGAAAAATATTTTTTGAGAGTTCTTATTAACTAACGTATACATAGTTTAAATTGATTCCGCTAGATATCGTTACTAGGTTTTTAAAATGCGGTAACGAAATGTTTCCTGACATGTACTTAACTCCCACCGTTGAGCCGCGCGTCAACTTATAGTGCATACGGTACCTATACGCTTAAATTGTTTCTATTTCGTAGCTTATTCGACTACCTGCTTTCGATTTTGGTTGTTTGTTATTTGCTTTGTGATTTGGTTAAGGTTGAATGGATTTATATTGGCTTTCATTTTCGGATTTGTGTATTTTCTGGCATTGATTTTGGATTTTGTTTATTTAGAATCGTTAATTGGTTTTCGTTGTTTTAGGTTGTTTAACAATATTTCAAAGGAATATTAATAGTATAGATAGTGTAAACGGTACCTATACACTTACTCCTTTTTTCGTTGGTTATATTTATATTGACTACTGCTTTCGATTTCGGTTTTCTGCGATTTGTTTTGTGATTTGGTTTAAGTTGATTCGATTTTTTTTGGCTATCGTTTTCGGATTCGTGTTGTGTCTTGAATTGGTTTTGTTGTTTTGATTTTAAAAAATATTTAAAACGAATATTTATTACTTTTAGATATTTTGGATTTGCTTTAAAAAATATTAAAAGGAAATTTAATTCCTTTTAGGTATTTTAACGTTCTTTTTATAAATAGGTTTTTTGTTACTTCATAATGCCTCGCAAACATAAGTCCAGCCTTTCAAGAGTATCTTCTCAAAGACAAGCGAAAAGATTAACTCGATCGCTAGAATCTTTAAAAGATGCTGAACTTAAGAAGGCAAGAACAAGCAGAGCGTCAGGCTGCTTTTAGAGCATCTGAGACACCTTCTTAACGTCAGCAAAAGCGCCTTGAATAGACAGAGCGTCGCTGCTAACCCAAAACACCTCCAGAAAGGTCTAAGCAACGCAGCTACTTTAAGAGCTTCTGAAACATCTTCTCAAAGTCAGC
Source organism: Parnassius apollo (assembly GCA_907164705.1). Lineage (NCBI taxonomy): Eukaryota > Metazoa > Arthropoda > Insecta > Lepidoptera > Papilionidae > Parnassius > Parnassius apollo. The sequence continues at coordinate 8,391,421 of CAJQZP010000644.1, forward strand.
GAAGGCGTCTTGAACAGGCAGAAATACCTGATGAAACTCAACACAGACTCATTGAGCAAGCTGAACGTCAATATACTATAAGGGCATCTGAAACACCAGAACAGACACAGGCGCGAAGAGATGCAAATGCACAGCTCCAAGCTGAACGTCGACAAAATTTTCAAAGAAACAATTGGTCGGTTTTTAATGACGCAGCATTCAATTATGATCCATTGATTGATTATAAAAATCACAGGTTAGTTGTTATCGGACTGATGGACAAGGCGTGTCGATTTTGCAGCGCTTTAAAATGGAAAGATGAAACCGCCGGCATGGGCTGTTTCAATGGCAAAGTGTCTCTTCCGTTACTTGGGGAAACAGAAGAACCTTTGAAAACTCTCTTTTTATATGATGCTAATGAGTCACGGTGCTTTTTAAACAGGATCCGGAAATATAACTCATGCTTTCAAATGACGACCTTCGGAGTTGACCGGGAAATAATAATGCCGGGATTTTTGCCTACATTTACGGTGCAAGGGCAAATTTATCATAGAATAGGTTCACTTTTTCCAGCTGAAAACGAACAGCATAAATTTTTAAACAAGTATATTTGATGGATGACGAAGAAATTGAGGTAGACCGTCACTGCCAATTTATCCAGGGAGTTGAGAGAGACACAGTGTTCAAAATTCAAAGATTGTTGCATGAACGTAACATTTTAGTCAAAACATTTAAAATTGCTTTAGAAAACCTACCCGAAGAGGATCATAAAGTCGTCATTCACGCAGATCGGACCCCTCGAGAAGAGCATGAAAGGCGCTACAATGCACCTTTGATAAACGAAATATCAGCCGTAATTAATGTGATCAATTTTCTTCACGAGACATTGTCTTGCGAAGCACGAATGATACGTTGCAACGGGTAGCCGATACACACAAGTTTTATGACGCTCTGCAATACCAATTGATTTATTGCAAAGGACAAGAGGGTTATCATTTTCAAGTTCCACTCATTAACCCGGTCCCAAAGGAGCCTACTCCGAACAAAAAAGTATCATGTATGTATTTTTATGCGTATCATATGATGTTGCGAGAAAATGATTTTAACCTCTTAGCCCGGTGTAGACAATTATTTCATCAATTTTTGAAAGACATGTATGTGAAGGTAGAAAGTGAACGTCTCCGTTATATATCTTTAAATCAAAAAAAGCTGCGCGTTGAGAATTTTATACATTTACAAGATGCAGTTTCTAGCAATGAAAACCCCAGAGATTTAGGTAAAATGGTAATTCTGCCCTCATCATTCATTAACAGTCCCCGCTACCTACACGAGTACACACAAGACGCATTCGCCTATGTACGAACTTACGGAAGACCTGATCTTTTTGTTACTTTTACTTGCAATCCTACATGGAAAGAAATTACCAAGAAGCTAATGCCGGGCCAAAAAAGTACTGACAGATTTAGTTGCTAGAGTATTTAGATTTAAAGTACAAAAATTAATGTATGTAATTAACAAAGGGAAAATTTTCGGAGAGGTACAGTGCTTCGTGTATTCAATTGAATGGCAAAAAAGACGACTACCGCATGCCCACATTCTAATATGGCTTAAAGAGAAGTTGCGGCCCAGCCAAATAGACGACATAATAAGCGCCGAGGTTCCAGATCCTGAGCAAGATAAAGAATTGTATGATACCATCGTCCGAAATATGATTAACGGTCCATGTGTAGCACGAAATTCAATATCGCCATGTATGAAAGAAGGAAAATGTACAAAGAAATTCCTTAAACAGCTATTAAAAGAAACAGTGCACTATGACAATGGCTACCCTTTATACAGACGCAGAGCTCCCGAAGATGGTGGCAGGAAAATTACAATCGAATCTCGCTCTGGAGCGTTCGAAACCTTAGATAACAGCTGGATTGTCCCGCATTCGCCATTCTATGTAAAATGTTTAATGTCCACATTAATGTAGAAGCATGTAGCTCTGTCCGCGCAATCAAGTATATCTGTAAGTACATAAATAAAGGAAGCGACCAAGCAATATTTAATCTCAGGAGTGAAGGTGTTGCCTCATCCCGTTAATGAAGTACAGACCTTTCAAGCAGGGCGTTATGTCAGCAGTAACGAGGCAGCGTGGCGCTGGCTTCCCTTTACACGAAAGGCACCCAACAGTTACTCACCTTGCTGTGCACTTAGAAAATGGAGAGCGTGTATATTTCACCGAAAGAAATTTCCAAGAAAGAATTGCATCACCGTCAAAAATTACACTAACAGCCTTCGTTCAACTTTGTCAAACGGACCCTTTTGCAAAAACGTTGTTATATTCTGAAGTTCCCCCGCTATTATACTTGGAACACATCTAGGAAGGAGTGGAAACGCCGTATTCAAGGCGCGCCTGTTGCAAATTGGCCCGGTATAAAGTCATCAGATGCCCTTGGTAGTGTGTATACCGTCCATATAACTAATTTTGAATGTTTCTGTTTACGATTGCTGCTGCACCATGTTCGGGGCCCTACAGGATATAAAGACCTTAAAACTGTCAACGGTCAGGAATGCGCAACTTATAGAGAAGCATGTGATGCTCTGCATCTTTTAGAAAACGATAATCACTGGGATGAAACCAGGGAGGAAACTGTACAGTGTAAGTCACCAGCCAAAGTTAGGGATCTTTATGCAACTCTCATATCATCTTGCGGGCTACCTAATGCACACGAATTGTGGGAAAAATATAAAGAGTACATGGCGGAAGATATTTTGCGAAGGTTACAGCAGACACACAATGAACACATTTATAATGAAGCACTTGGAAAATTTGAAGATAAAGTAATGGCAATGGTAGGTAAAAAAATTACGCGACTTTGGAATTATAAGCCCTCAGCGAACAACCGAAAATGAACTAAGTGATGAAATTATACGTGAAACAAACTACGATATACCAGCTTTGCAGCAGCAAGTAGCCGAATTTGTACCCCGTTTGCTTCCCGAACAAAAACGAGTTTTTGACAAAGTATTAGGACAAATTGAATCTGGAAATGGTGCACTTTTTTTTAGATGCCCCTTGAGGAACTGGGAAGACATTTTTGTTAAATTTATTATTAGCGCAAGTACGGAAAGATAAAAACATTGCTGTGGCCGTAGCTTCCTCCGGTATAGCGCCAAGCTGCTAAGCGGGGCCGCACTGCACATTCTCTTTTAAAACTCCCTCTAAATCTAGTCCAGGAAGAATCGCCGACATGCGACTTTCGCAAAAATAGTGCACGAGGTATAATGCTACGACAATGCAAACTTTTAGTGTGGGACGAAAGTACAATGTCGCATAAAAAAGCTGTAGAAGCACTAAATCAAACGCTCCAGGATTTGCGCAGCAATACCGATGTAATGGGAGGAATGGTGGTTTTACTGGCTGGTGACTTTCGACAAACTTTACCTTTCATTCAAAAGGGCACACCTGCAGATGAAATTAAAGCATGCCTCAAGTCGTCTGTTTTATGGAACAAGGTGACAAAATTCAGTTTAATTACGAATATGAGAGTGCATTTGTATATGATATCAATGCTGGAAACTATGCTGACACGCTATTAAAATTTGACGATGGGCGGTTGGAAACAGATGCTGAGGGCTGCGTTAAATTGAAGAGAGATTTTTGTAATTTAGTATAGAGTCATTCCGAATTAATTGCGAGCGTTTATTCAGATTGAATGAACAACATGCATGAAGACAAATGGTTATGTGAATGGGCGATTATTGCACCAAAAAATGAGAGCGTTAACAAAATAAATTCAGATATATTAAGCGAAGTAGCAGGAGAAATAACAGAGTATTTGTCAGTAGACACAATTAGGGATACAGAACAGAGCACTTCATATACCGTAGAGTTTCTAAATTCTCTAGAGTTGTCACGTGTACCCTCACATAAGCTTCAATTAAAATTAGGCGTCTCAGTCATGCGAATGCGAAATTTAGATGCTCCTCGGTTATGTAACGGGACAAGGCTGCGTGTGACACATCTTGGACGGAACATAATCGATGCTACAATTTTAACAGGCGTAGGAAAAGGTGAAAATGTTATTATACCACGGATCCCTATAATTCCCACAGATCTTCCTTTTCAATTCAAAAGGTTACAGTTCCCTATTAGGCTCAGTTTTGCAATGACAATTAATAAAACGCAAGGGTAAACGTTACAGGTAGCGGGGGTCAACTTAGAAAAACCGTGTTTCTCTCATGGTCAGCTGTATGTAGCATGTTCGCGTGTGTCAAATGCCCAGAATCTCCACATTCTTTCCCCGAATGGAAAAACATATAACATAATCAGAATTCCCACAGATCTTCCCTTTCAATTCAAAATTTCCTATTTAGCTCAGTTTCTTTTCAATTCCAATCTGCACCTCTACACCTATTAAGCTCAGTTTCCTTTCAACTCAAAAGGCTGCATCTCTGACGGATCTTTTATTTGGCTCAGTTTCCTTTTAATTCAGAAAACTGCATCTCTGACGAATCAATTTAGCTCAGTTTCTTTTTAAAAGTCTGTATCCCTGACGGATAATTATGCTCAGTTTCCTTTAATTAAAAAAAATCCCATTTCCATTTGAAATAAACAGGCTATTTTCATGCTTTCCTATACGCTGCGTTTCAAAACATTTAAATAGGCTGACGAATCAATTTTGCTCAGTTTCCTTTTAATGACTGCATCTCTGACAAATCTATAAAACTCAGTTTTCTTTCAATTCAAAAAGCAATGGATAGTTCATTTCCCAGTGACCATGCGGGCGAAGCCGCGGGTAACAGCTAGTCTTCAATATAATCATCAATTTGGTCGATAAACTTCAGTCTAGGACACCTCTTACCGCCACTCACTTCTGCATCATAATACATAGTAGTACAATATAAATATAACGTAATTCGTCACATCAGTAATCTAACAGCCTGTCAACGCCCCACAGTTGGTCATAGGCCTTCTCTCATTTATGAAGTTTTAGAATAGGGCTAAGTCTGCCCCGCTACGCTGCCTCTTTACATGTCCATGAAATGTTTTTAAAATCTCACACCTGCAAAATTTTCAAGGTATTTTTCCATTTGAACATTTATACATTTCATTGAGTACTTTTATATGAGCATGCAACTTTAATTTTAATTAATAATTTCATTGGTGCCGATGAGGATCGAACTCGTATAATACATATTAACGTATCTCAAATTACTTTATAATGAGGCATTAATTGAAACCATTGCCTCGTAGACTAGTGGTCGTTAAGCGGTTGTTGATCAGAAGGTTCCGCTTTAAAATCTCGTTTCGGGCCAATAAATATAAATCATGCTATATGCCTCTACACTATATAGTTTGTCGGCAAGTCATAAAGTCTATTCAAAAAAAAAAAGAATGTCATCGAAGTTACGTAATTTATAACACCGGGTTTATAATGCATTTGATCATCTTGACTTATCTTGATAAGACGTATCGTATCGAGTACTTGTATTTTACGTATACACGCCCATTTTATATCACTATCCGTATGGTGTCAAAAAAGTTATCCATCATGTTAAGAAATATATTAAAATATATGGATGTATGTATTTTTTCTGAACCTAATCGGTCCGATTATCATTCAGTCATAGAGGTCAATCAGATATACAAGGTTTTATGTGGATCGAGACGTATCAGATACGGTGTTACAACGGCGTAACACATGATTGCGTATAATTTTGTGTCCTAAGTAGCTATAATGACACACGTCTGTGCCATGCGATGAAGATACTATAGGTACACTGAGATGATTGTAGACCCGGCCTAAAATGTTTCAAATATTTACACGTTATTTTCGTTTATGTGATTTTGAACTTTGTTTATAAGATAAGAGTGACAAGCGAGCACACAACCCACCTGATGGTAAGTGGTTGCTGTGGCTCATAGACATCTAAATTGATTCTCAATAACGTTTCAAAATGTTGATGTGTTGTCAAACGTGAGTGATCTTAGATGTAATGCCTCGTTTCCAGTAAAATTAGCTTCCGGTTCTCTATACTCACCATACGAAACAGCAGCGTTGAGTGCTATTACGTTGGTATTCTGTGAGAGCGTGATCCTTCCCCGGTCGAGACGACCCACTCGTGCTCCAACTATACTACCTACTAATATAACTGCGGCATGGCTGTACCACGTGAAAACTTTACTTGATTTTACTTGAACTTTGTATAATCATGATTTAAAATATTAATTATTATAAATAATATATTATTAAATAATTATAAACCAAAAATTCGAAGTAATAAAAACTGCTGTCCATGTGTTATAATAGTTAATCCATTCCAAAAATTAAAGGTTTAAATATTACCTTAGCAACAAGTTACGGTAACGGAATTACATTCAACATTCAGTAATTTATTAATTTTTTTGCTAAAAGGTTAACTTGTAATATAGCCTTGAATTATGTCATAATGATTGCCTGGCTTGAAACATTACACTATATAATTATGTTTTCCTTTATATAAAAATACTAATAATATTTGCTAAATTCATAAGTATTGTGCAAAGTTAATTTTTTCCAATAATGAGCTTGCAATGCAACTCAATATATTAGCCAATATAGGACGAGTACTTGAAACTCGTCAATCTCTAGTAATTAAATTACAAAAAAGACAAGTGGTAAAACTAAAAATTTTGTACAACCAACTTCTATTAAATACGCATTGTAAAGGATAAATCAAAAACAATTTGTCAGATCTTGATCGTATTTATATGAGACTACATTCAAATAAAAAAGAATCATCAAAATCGGTTCACCTAGAAAAGTTCTAAGGTAATACATATAAAAATACAGTCGTATTGAGAACTTCTTTATTTTTTTAAGTCAGTTGAAGTCTTGATTAAAGTCGGACCCGGTTGAAATTTAAGAATCACTGCACTGTGACAGCATATTCTTTCGGCAAAAAAAATCATCAAAATCGGTCGAGACACCCTGTAAATATTCCTGCTGAATATTTAAAGATATATGGTTGAACGAATATTATTAACTGATACCTATTTATAAGTATACTAATGAAATGAATAAATACTACTACCTACTACCTGAGTAATGAAATAATAATAATAATAAGCTACTGTTTCTTTTTCAAATTTTTCAGGTAAAACAATCTTATATCTTATATGTCACATATCTTTGAGTCCGTTTAACATTAAAATTAAGAAAATTGGCAATCAACAGATACAGACATAATTTTCGTAACAGTGTCTTCTGCCCAAAATCTCCTGGGCGCGCTTAGATCCAGTAGTAACCCTATCGGAGACCGAAGTATGATAGCGTTTTTATTTATTAGTATTTTTTAATTTATTTTGAAAACACAGTCTTTACAAAATAATTACTCCTATCATTAAATACATAAAGACAAATCGTGCCAATACCTAATGATATAAGTCTCTTTCTTTTCTTGACTTTTTTATATGATAGGGGGCAAGTGAGCATGAAAATCACCTGCTGGTAAGTGACTTCCGCCACCGATGAACAACTAAAACACCAGGGGATTTGCAGATGCATTGCCGGCCTTTTAAAAAAGAGTAGGCTTTTTCTTGAAGGTCCCTAAGTTGTATTGGTCTGGAAAATCGCTGGCGGTAGTCGATTCCACAAAGAAGTTCTGCGAGGAAGACAACTTCTTTAAAATCGCATAGTAGTGGACCGCCAATCATCCAGGTGGTAAGGATGGTATCTCGAATTCTGCCGAGATGTGCGATGGTGTAATTGAGCGGCTGGAATTAATCCGAAAAATTCCTCTGAGCACTCTCCGTGGTGAATACGACAGAATACGCAAAGAGATGCAACATTTCGTCGCAGCGCCAATGAGTCAAGTCGATCAAAAAGTGCTTGGTCGCTGATGATTCGAACCGTTCTGCTCTGGATGCGGTCAAATGGAAGGAGCTGGCACTGGGAAGCCCTGGCTCAGAGATAGTATTTAAGTATTAACTTAAATGCTACAACAGTTACACATAATAATATAATGAATTTTTTATTCGATAACTACAACAAACTGTATTCAGTTCAAGGAAAAAAAAAAATTAAAAAAAAAAAAACCAACACAAAACAAAAAAAAAAAAAAAAAGAGGAGGAAGGAACGAAGGTATTTGTTGTTCGTGAAGGGCGAGCGCTTAGTCTTGTGTGCTGAAAACTATATGGGTAATAAATAAGAACGATATATTTCATTATTAAGAAATTTATCGAGGAATATCAAAGAATTTGGATCGATTTTATAAACTCATAAAATTAAAAAAATAGTTTTAGAATTTTTTGTACTGGAAAACATAATTATTTCTTTTAAAAATATTGTAGAAAGTTTCACGCGTACAGTACAAAATGTGATTAATTTTCAAAAACTTCAGTAAATAAATTAAATAGCAGCTCTATCTATAATGTTATATAATACTTAAAACCTTTTTTATAAGCTGTTTAAGAATATTCTACAGGATTATTTGATTAGCGTAATATCTTTATTGAATCTAGAAGTTTTTAATTGCAAACAGTTCAGAACATTATGTCTAATAGCTGACAAAATAGAAACCTCGTCAGATGCAACACTATTAAGCCATTATTTGTGATTACAGTACAATTTACAGAACAAATAATCGTGTTTCAAGGAACTTAATTCATATACTTCCTATGGTAGTAAGGTAAAGAAGTAAGGCCGTAATCACTCAGGGTTAGCTCCTGTACACACCAGTGCACTCGCTGTTAATTTTCCAGTACGCTAGCACCGCGGGTTCGATCGTTACTACGCCAATGAAATTGTTAATTTTAAATGCTGGTTTAGCATGTCCTCGGCGGTGAAGATAAATATCGTGAGGAGAAATCTGTATGTCTGAAAAATAAAAATAAAATATTTCGAAAACATGTGAAGGCGACACATGTCTTTGAAACCGCATAAGAGACTTTTTTTAACTTTCTTTTTTGAATAAAACTATTTACACGGATTTTATCGCGTTTAATTAACTTATTTTTAATTCCCTACGTTTCGTTTTTTTTTCCTTGATTGTAATTTCTACAGACTTGGGCTAACTCCCACATCTAAATCGTTTGCTGATTACTAATTTGAAATCTTTTTATGCTATTGCCAGACTAACCTAGGAAAATCTCGTTTTTCACTCGAACGGATTTTTTAATAAGCATAAAAGTTATTTGGATGAAGAAGTTAGTTTGGGTAAAAATAATATTTCATACGGAAACTGACGACACTACTACACTAAACTTCACCGAGGAATCCCTTACCTATCTTTAACTTTCTTCTTTTTTTCTCTATCATAAACATCATCGTCGTCATTTTCCTACCACCTACATCTATCGACTTCCTGCATCTCTACTAGGCCGTCACTCCATTTATTGGACTACCTTACACTTCGCTTACTGGTACGAGGACTACGGTTTTTCTCTGTATCTAATATTATTATATACTGATCAGTACGAGGACTATGGTTTTTCTCTATATCTAATATTAGTATTATATACTGATCAGGTCTATTGATCCGGTCTGAAATAAATAAGTAATATTCATTCATTCAAACTGTTACTTACCCATCATTTGTATTCTAGTCACGTTCAAAACTTTTTACAAACGTTTTACGCTATGTACAGGTAAATGACACCTGCTACATTCCATTTAAATCCTAGAATAGCACAACATAAACAGATCACAGAAATTATATTTGGCACGAATTCAAAAGATTCGATTGCAATCATCACACACTAAACGGGAAATGGTACTAGAAGTCGAAATCATATAATTTAAATTTATGGTTTCTATTAAAGAAAAAAACTGTGGCTAGTTTCCAAGAGTCTGAATGTAATTTCTTTATTTTTAAGATATTCTTAATAGAAGTAATGGTGATAAATAAGCACACAATTCACTCGCTCTGGATATTATGTTCCCGTGGATGGATAGTATAGCTCTCGCTCGTGATCTTTTTAATTCTTCACTTATCTTTAGATAACATTTATATCCAGCACATCTTTATTCTTTTTTTAAACTTTACCCCAACAATACTTTTCTCCAGTATCGTGGAAGCTATTTACATACATATATTTCACAAGGACAAACATCTAACGATCTCAAAACTGAAGCTACATCCTCCTTCTAAAATCTAGACGTCACTTATAGAACTACAGTATCGTATATTATTATGTATTTATAAAAAAAAATCAATTGCCCACCTTTATGAGAGTTGAATGCTACCTAAACCAGCCGGAGCTATGATAGGCACTCGTACAAATGAGTCGATATATCTGCACCATCCGCTCGCCCCTTTGTAAACGTTTACGTTGGTATTGATCAATCAGGAATTATTTTTTGCCGATCTATCGTAATTACTGCACCGATTACGGCATCGATGAAAAAAAATCGATGATATCCTACAAAGTTGTTAGTCAAGGATGAGTTGAGAAACCTGTGATTGAATCATTCGAATAATAAAGGATTAATAAAAATTAAACATTGTTTGGTCGTTTTAAGTATTGAATGTAAGTACAGAGTTGCGCAATATCTATGTGTTCTAATAATTCAAAATGATTTAAATATTTAATATACAAGTTGTCTTGATTTCTTTAATAAATTCTAGGCGTCATTTAAATTTTTTAATTATTATAATATATCCTAAGCCGGAGCAAAAATATACCTAATTTTCATAGGACTTCGATATCAACAGGGAATGTTCAAATACAGTATCGGAAATAAGAAAATCAACATAATATATCTGAAAGCCAGTATAAAAAAATAAAACGCAACAATATGTGTGTTTGTAATGATATTTTTTCTGGTTATTATTTGTTACAATGGGGAAATAATCTTTTCCGCCCGAGGCTACCCATATTTAGTGATTGTGCGATATGCTCATTTTTTATTATTGCTTATTGTACCTGTGTATTATATGGTAGGTAGTACATGAATTTTTTTATTAATCCACAATACAAAAATAGTAAATAAATTCCTTCGCACATTCAAGTAAGTAGGATTTTGGTCACTATCTTCAATGATATGAATCTTCTAAAACATTGCAGCCACACAATAGATCTGACTGGTGATGATTTAGTCACATCAAGAACAGCAGAAAGGATTACTTGCAGTAGAGGAAAATATTACACATAGATACAAGAAAATATTTTATAAAAGTTAATAAATATGTTAGAAAAGTGCAAAAGTTAATTAAAACTAAAATTAATACAAAAAATATATAAATGTAAGTAAGGAAAAGCAAGAATTAATTAATTAACTAAAACTATGTTCGATTAAGGTGAAAAATGTGAAAAACTGTTATGAGACTGAAATAGAGTGTCTCAATTCATTAGTTTTAACACTTAAAAACTCCTAACAAGTTATATCAAATAAATATGCATCGGTTCATGATGAGATTATGAACACATATTATTGTCATGATTAAACTGGTAAAGTCATGTAAATATAATGAGGAGCACTTTGACTACTAAATTAAACATCGGTATGGCCATGATAATGAACATAAAGCATGATGTTAAAATATTGTATGCCTGGAGCATCCTTTAGTCATAATGGATAAAGTTTTCGCTAGTAAGTTTTGTTCTCATAGCACATTAATAATTCTTGTTGGGAGAAGAGGCAATGTAAACAAAAATCAATTATTAAATTATATTGATTACCTTAATACTTTAAATGTACATAAAATTATTTTGTTAACATTGCCTTACAAGCAGGGTTGGCCACAGGAAAATAAAATAAGATACGATTTTAATCAAATAATAAATAATTTATCATGTAATAATAATTTAAATTTAACATTTAATTGTAACAATTATAGTAATATAATTAATTTTATAGACAAAAATAATTGAATTAAGAAATTTTTGACTACAGAGTAGTATTATCCATCAATATATAATTTAAAACAGATAGCAAATATGCTATCTTATTATTTATATATTAACTCAGCCAATGATTTATCTATCCAGACATCTGCTTCTATTGAGCAGCATAATATTTTGACATGCAAATTGGAGTCAGTTCCAAGTAATTAAAATAAGAAAATGAAATAATAGTGGTAATCTCTAGCAGTAATAATAATTAAAATAGTTTAGAATATTGCTTACAAATCCTTGTAATCGTACTCCACAAAATAATAATAAAAATTGTTTACATTGGGTTTTAGAAATTGAATTGTTCTTAAATAGCAACAACATTCATATTTTATGTATTACTGAACAATGGTTAAAAGCTTATTAATTAATGTTTAACTTCAGTAATCACTAGGTGATCAGTTCTTTCAATAGAAAAACGGTTTTAATAGGTGGCTCCTTATTTTAGCTTGTAAATTATTATCATGTAAAGAACGTAAAGATATTGTGAGCCTCTCTGTAGAGCGAAATGTAGAATTGGCATGTGTTAGGTTTGAGCACCTCATTGTTGTAAGTCCCTACAGAACCCCATGTTCTATATACGATACTTTTGAAAAAATATGGTGTAAGTTATTGTTAAACTTAATAAACAGAATAAATCTATTGTAATTTGTAGAGACTTTAATATCAATCTCCTAGATGCTTCCTCCACCCATATTAAATTTAACTTATTGTTTAAATACGAGTAATATGGTCTTTAAAATTTATTTTTGGTGCCAACGCGTATTGATGAATCTAGTGCAGCATGTATAGATAACTTTTTTTACAAATATTAAGACGTTCCATAAAATTGAAAAATTTAGCACTGATTACTCTGGACAGTCAGAGCCATGGTAGCTCAGTGGTTAACGCTCGCTGTAAATATAACAGAACGCGAGTAACCCGGGTTCGATCCCCGCCGGCACCAATGAAATTGTTAATTGCAATTTTAAGTGCTGATTTACCACGTGCTCGGCGGTGAAGGAAAACATCGTGAGGAAACCTGAATGTCTGAGGAAATAAGAAAAAAAATATTTCGAAGACGTGTGAAGTTCGTCAACACGCATTTGGGCAGCGCGGCGGACACTTCCTTGCTAACCCTAAACCCTCTCAGAAGTGAGGGGAGGCCTGAGCCCAGCAGTGGGACGTATATAGGCTTTTTTTTTTTTTTTTTTTTTTTTTATAGGATAGGGTGACAAACGAGCACACGGTCCACCTGATGGTAAGTGGTTGCTGTGGCCCATAGACATCTACATCTATCCTCAATTACGAATCAAAATGCAGATGCGTTGTCACCCGTGAGGACTAAGATGGAATGCCTCGTTTCCAGTAAAAAGGGTCTCCGGTTCTCTGCACTCACCATACGAAATACAGCAACATTAAGCTACTATTTCACGCTGGTATTCTGTGAGAGCGTGGTCCCTCCCCGGTCGAGCCGACCCATACGTGCTACAACTATACTACTAATATAACTGCAGCATGGCTCTACCACGTAAAACTTTACTTTTTTAACTTTACTCTGGACAATTAGTTTCGTTACCTTACGTTCACAAAAAGCAAGTAGATGAAAAAGTTGTGTTTCTTTCAGTAAATGCACGTCGCTTGGAGAAGTTTAAAAGTATTGAATACTCACCTTTTGATATTTATTTTGTTTACGTCCCACTAACCGATATACGTAATACGGTTAACAAGCCTTATGTATAGAATCTATCATAGATTAGTTATATTTTCATACATTACACTCTACCTGCCAGTGCCTGATCGAGCAAATAATCAATACGCTAAAAACTGACCGCGTGTTGAAACACGCTGCCGGTAAGTTTTTAGCGCACGTTTTATTACGTCCAGTAAGCCGGTAAAGTCATCTCCGACAATTTTTTAAAAGTGCGGATGACAAATGGACACAGTTCACATGATCGTCAATGAATTCTTAGTTAATAGACTTATTTTTAAGATGAGAGTGGCAAGGGAACACACAGTCACCTGATGATGAGCATTTGCATTTTGATACTTAAGACTAGATTAAGTATCAAAATGCAAATGCGTTGTCACCTCTCAGTTTCTCCAGTTCCTTGTTTACAGTAATTTTACGCTGAAATTCTGTGAGAGCATGGTACTTTCCCGGTTGAGCCGACCCATTCGTGATACAACCATAATATAGCTGCAGCATGGCTCTACCACGTATAAAACGGCACTTACATCTTTCCTCGATTAATAATCAAAACACAGACGCATTGTCACCACTGATGGGTACTGAGTTATTAATGCCTCGCTAGAAATAGACTAATTAAAAATTGCATGCATCACATCACAATTACGATATGACGTATTACAATATCCAAATCTGTTCGCTTTTTGTATTTTTCGTAGATTTCAGTCACTAACTTGTCTGTTTGTCAATCCGGGTGAAATATAGTAACTGATTTTGAACAAACTTCCCGATAAGCTCAAAGCTTAAAATTTTGAGTATAGCTTAAATTCGGATGATAATGCAAGAATAATATAAAAAAACGTGTTAACGTTTTTGAAGATATTTTAAAAACAATTCTCTTGTGTATCCTATACCTTTAAAATAGCAATTCTTGTATATATATATATATAAAAAAAAAAAAAAAAAAAATATATATATATAATCGGAATCTCTGAATCGGCTCCAACGATATTCATAAAATTTTGTGTGCAGGGAGTTTCGGGGGCAATAAATCGATCTACCTAGGATTTATTTTTAGAAAATGTCTTTTTGTCCGTGTTTTTTAGGCAATGAAAAACTGCTACAATATCGTTAGAATAAGAAGGTAAATTTTTGACAGTTTAATAATGATTACAAATAGCTTAATTGGTATTTTGGGCGGTCACAAAATCGTAATACCATGGTTCGAGCCACTTTTTTTAAATTTTTTTTTCAATTTCCTTCCTTTTTTGAGAAAATCTATTTATTCGAGCCCTTTTTTTAGTATTTTTTTAAAAACATGAAAATTTAAATTAAACTAATTGCACTCATGTTTTTTATTCAAATAACCAGTTCAGTTTTTTCTATTATGTCGCTAAGATCAAAAAAATTATTATTCGTATTTTATCAGTATGTAATTTGTATCTATATTATATAATTTCCAAAACACACGAATTAAAAAAAAACCGAGCGAAAAATACCGATCAAAGCTCGGTCAACCGGGTACTTATATTTGAAATGATATAAGTGATAGAATCTACCAATACACGGGCGCGTGCAGTTTTAAATTATACTATCTCTTCTCCATTACTCTACTTTGACAACATATTATGCTGCTATTTTTTTTACTTTCTTATGTAACTTTAACTATTGATTTACTAAATGCTCGGCGATGAGAGAAGGAAGGAAGAAGAACATTTGATGGCCGCTAATATTTAGGTGGCGCACTGGACCTAAAAGCTCTCCAGAAATGATAGACCTCTGTTCAATAGTAGAAATTATAATTTGAAATTTAAGGCTAAAAGAAAATTATGGAAGTTGTTTCTTTTTCGCCAAAATGCGCTTGTTAATATTTGTCGCCCTAATAACGGTCCTCTGATAAAAAGTTTTTATGCGTATTATAAAAAAGTTATGAACTACTTACTTATGAACTATATATACCACGGATGCAAACAGTCTTTATCGAAACTTGCTTTTGAGAAAGAAATATGTCCAGTGATCTACGAAGGACTCATAAAAGTTATCTCTACCATCAGTCCAGTCTGTTTATTATAATATTTTATATCACAAGATTTTTTAATCTAAGGCCTAAATAATCTTTTATAACAATTTTAATTAATTTGTTTCGAATGATTATATCCCCGCGTATTTTGTTTTTAAGCTGTGTTAGCAACATAGCTTGAAAATATCACGAAATTTTATAGATATCGTCTTATTAAAATAAACTTTGTTAACCGGATATGCTAATTTTATGCTCTCGCTCATACTCACAATCTTTAAAATATCGTTTGGTAATGTTCCAAAGATTTAATTTAGTAAAAAAATAAAGAGTTCTTACATTTACACTAACACTACACATTGAATAAAACTATTTATCATCCATCCGTTACAACCTATCAAAATCCACTGCAAAGTTCATCTGCAAACTCCACCCAATACAAAGTCCACTGCTGAAACAACATAATATGCCTCGTCATAGATCAGAGATTATCAAACTTATTTCTTTTACCACCCACTTTGAAAAACTATTATTTTACAACGCCCCCAATTTTTTTAACACTCCTAAAACTAAACAACCACAATTTTATTACTTTAATTAATTTAGTTATGGTGTGCCATGTTAGTCGGTTCTGGTGTTTAAACTTACATTCTAAACTACACATTATTACGAGTGAGAGCTTTATAATATTAAAAAAATATTTTAAATAAAATTAAAAGAAACAATACAGATAGGTAATCAATTTTAGTTTTAAAACTAATCTAATGAGATGGATGAATTTGATGATGAACAAACTTACACACACACAAACAGATGCGCTTAACATGCAAACGATTTATTTGGGGTACAACTGAACGGGATTTAGGTGAAATGACTTGTATCAAAAATCGTTGATGCACAGCGGTACAACCGGGTTGATTTTTGAATTTGATTTTTATTTCCTCGTTCGTTGTCAGTTCTACAAGTTCTTCTTACAGTTGGAGTGATACTGCTATGTTGACATTTGAAAAAGGATCCAACACCCAGTCTGGTATTTCCAATTTCAAAATGTTCTGTAATCTTTCAATGAAATCACTGTGGAGATTTTCCAAATGTTGGCAGTAGACAAGCAAGTCGTCGTTGTTGAAGGATACTGATATATTGGGAAAATTATGGAACTCACGCTTGGCTACGAAAGATGGGACAGCATTTTTTGTTTTTATTAAGTTCAAGTCATCGCCTTAAAGTTGGAGATTCATATCATTAAGCAATTTATAAAGGTCTGTCAATATAATTCTTTAATGTGATGAGGTTGTCGCGTAATTCTGTGTGTTTGTTTTCCAATAACTCTACGACAGAGTTAAACAGATAGTAAAATTGAGTCAAACAATGTCGTTTTAATAGATAACGATTAATCTTTCACACTTCTGTGTGAAAGATTAATCGGTTGGAATCTTCATCATTAGTAACACAAAGCTGATTAAATAATCTGTCATTTAAAGAGTTGTTTCGGATTTTATTGACTGCTCTGATGACATGTTGCAACAATTGAAACAGTCGTTCACTTAAAATTCTAGCAACCAAATGTTGTCGATGTGTAACGCAATTTACAGCAAGCATATCTAGTATTTTGTTTTTTAAGTACGCTATGAAGCCTTTTTGACACCCCGTCATAGCTGGAGCACCATCTGTAGCAGCTTTATAACATTCTTCAAGGGAATTCCTTCTTCATCACAAAACTTTTCCAGTGTTTTAAATATAGTTTCTGCTTTTGTGTCTGTCTCTAAATTTCTAGCAAATAATAGTTCTTGACTTATTTTTTCATCTTTAATAAACCTCACGTAAGACAGCAACAATGCTTCATTAGTTGGTGTAGTGGAGTCATCCAACTGAATTGAAAATCGACTAGTTTTCCGATGATTGTACAATGACTCTTCAATGTTTTCAACTATATCATCAAATCGTCTTTGCACAGAACTATTGCTCAAAAGAATTTTTCGAAATTATGTCGAATTGTGCCGCCAGTTTATGGAGCACAGTAGTTAGAGATTTTTATTGCCAGCAAAATTAACGTTTCTCCGATTACCTGTTTAAGCAATTAACAAAGAGATATTTTATGAAACTCGAAGTCCGTCATCGTCTTGCTTAGCACCTCCGAAAAAAGTTTTAATACACTTGGCTGAGCATTATGCTTCTTTTCCAGGTTTCTAAAATAGGCCACATTTTTGTCCTTCTTATCTGGATGCATTTTATTCAAATGGTCTTGAAGTCTCGAAGGCTTCATGGCTTCGTTTGAAAATGTTTTTGAAAAAAGAAGGCACAAAGGCAAAGATGACTACACTATTTTGCCGTCTCTTCTTTTTGCTTCCGACGTAGGTTTGTTTTTACAAATATTATAAAGTGTTGAACTTAAATACAGTCTGCGAACATGTTCAAGATCGTCCCCACCATTACATTAGATTTGATAAACCACAAATTCTCGCAAAAGAACACCGATTCCTACCAAGGATGATACGCGAGGCTATTGTTATATATGGTTGGGTGCTACCATCTGCTTGGGATCCTATAATTAACAAAATTAAACCAAAATCCAAGCATACCACTGCAAGACTTCATGATACTATAAGCTCGTTTTGCGTAAATCGGACCAAAAATTAATATTAAAAAAACTGAAGGTAGCCGGACTAACTATGACATTGGGACGTCAAACATCTCAGTCCCCCCCCCCATGACCATGGGTGCTGTAAAGCACCCGAAACGTCGGGATAATAATAAAAATAAATTAAAGTAATTAAACGCGATAAAATCCGTAAGTAATAGTTTTATTCAATGTGTAGTGTTCGCGTAAATTTAAGAAATCATTAAATACTTGTTTAAAGATTGTGTGCGTAACCACTGATGAAAATATAAAAATTAGGCATGTCGATCTAAAATCGATTAATCGAAAAAATCGATTCTTTGGAGCAAAATAATCGATTTTTTAGATCGATTCGGAGCACCGCATCGATTCACTGAATCGATCCAAAAACCTCTCGAATCGGACCGATTCATCTGATTCTAGAACCAGCGATAAAATTCCCAAACTGGCTTTGGTAAGATTCCGCAGTTTTTTAATTTTTTGCTGTTGGGGAACGCAAAAACAACCGATCTTACTTGGTTGATAATTTGAACGGAATATACAACACGTAACATAATTAACGCACTTTGAGAAAGTAGTTTGTTCAGAATTGTTAACTGAATCGATTCCTATCATTTTTAATATAGGTAGTTTTTTATCCCAAAAATAATTAAAACTACGTAAATTACAGTCACACTAAATCTGTACAGTCAAAACAAACTGAAATGGACCGTAATTTAAGGCAATAAGACTTATAAGAGTGTAGTTTTATTTGTATTATTACTAATTCTGTCATTCAATAAAAATAAAGAAAAATGAACTTTATTTCAAGCACGTTAAATTCTTTGCGTTCGTGGATTTGTATTCTGACCACAACATTCTTCCGGAATTAGTTTAACTAATTTGAAAATAATCAGTGCATAAAAATGTTTAACTAAAAATTCAGGGTATGTATTATGTTTATAACATAATATCCTAATTCGGGTGTCTGAGGGTGTGCGTTTATTACGATACATATTGTATATTTGAATAAAATAAATATTTATGAACGCATCCAACAAAATCGAAAAGTTGTCATTTCATTTTCATTTCTAAATTTCTAATTCTATTCTTACCTGTGAAATGTTAGTCTAACTTAATCTGTGCTTTGAACAAAACTACATATACATACTACAATTTAATATTATAGCTGTGAACCTGTTTGAACTGTGAACTTGCGAATTTACTTTATTATCAAAAACATACATACTGTGAGCTGTAAGTACAGACGGAGTACTTTCTATATATCTAGACGCTCTAAATAAATATTATATGTTGAAGTTTATAGAAATTTATAGTAAGGAAATAACCATTATTGTATTCGTGTAGCATTCATTTCAATTTGATAAATAGTGAGTTAATAGATTGAAACAGATTAATCGAGAAATGTACGTTGCAATTTGCCCTTTTGTTAAAGTATTGTTGTTGTTGTTTTTAGCCTAAAATGTCAAATAAAAGTGATACATGGAATCACTTTGTAAAAAAAGGGATCGAGTGGCGAACAACCCCTAAAACAAGCGTTTCAAGCTTACTAGGAGAGGTTAAAAGGAATATTAGTAATTTTAATTAATAAGATTACTAATATTTTAATTTCAAAAAATATTGAAGTTCAATTAAAGAAAACATCGCAAATTCTTAAAATTTCATGTTTGAAAATGTCGCGATTAATCGAAAATCGATCTTTTAATCCTCGATTTAATCATGTTCGATTCGAATCGATTCAGAGATCGATTTTTTTAAGAGTGAATCGACATGCCTAATAAAAATGATTACGTGCTTTTATATAGGATTTAAATACAGCACGCACCGACAGGAATAAGACAAACACGCACAAATTCGTTTATCTCTTTCGACGCTCAATCGTACTGAGCAAGTTAAGACAAGTATCGATGAACCAGCCGATTGATACCGGATTGCTCCAATAGCGTTATTAAAATAACAAAAACTTGTTAGAACTTGATTGTGTACGGGCGTACGGGCAATCCTAATATCGAAACGAAATCTATGTTAAGTATTTCTAGTTTATATAGCATCATACAGGGTAGAAATATAAACTAAATTAGTACAGCCGGGGATCAAACTTGGACTGCTCGCGTATTATGTTATTTACGCCGATCAACAGTGCGCAGAACATGTTATCAATTTTAGGGTTTTAAGTCAAGAGACTGTAGAGGACATCTGGACTGCAACAGCTAAATTAAAACGTTTAAAAAACATTTAACGAAATTGCTGTCAGCATTACACTATCCCACAAAAGATGGCGCTATTCAAAATTTAGATGAAAGTTAATAGGCAAAAAAATATTAATTTACGCATTGAAGCCGAAAATAGTTTTGAAACTGATAACTTAGTTTTTATTAAATATTTAAATGTTATTATATTTTATTTAAATGCAATTATAAACCTTATTGATTCTTAAAAAGCCTCATTTACTGCAACGACAAAAGTAGCCAGTGCTTACTAGGTGCCGCTATAAGTAGGTAATGAATTACCAAACTTTTATATCTTGGTGTTCTGTGACAATAGATGGCGGTGTAGCTAAATATTATTTTTTTTCATGCTTATTGCAAATATGTACAGAATTATGCTTTAATTAATTTTAGAAGAGTGACGAACACTTTTGTTGTATAATAAATACTGTTTTGCTTTTTAATGTATCTTTTTAATTCGAACTAAGAACCAAAAAATATTTTAGTTTTTGTACCTGTAAATGTAGTCTTTAAAGTGAACCTTCAACAGTGAGCGCAGGCCTCCGTTGATTTCTAAGTGTTTTTAGTCCAAGGAAGAGTTCGAAGATATTTAAAAAGGAAATGTTGCTGAGTCTATAGGAAATAGGAAAGCGTTTTATTTTACCTCAAAATATTTATTATATTAATTAAGGTTGTGGATGCGAATTGAACTAAGATCGAATCTTTCAAAACACCAGCTTGTGAAATCCGCACCACCATTTAATACTATTTCATTCTCGTAGATTAGTGAAAGAGAACTTTAGTAAATCTATAATAATATCCTCTATAATGTTATCTAGCTCTTATTTTCAATTAATTTTTTGTGGTATCCAAACCACGTCCTGTTGTTACTAGTAAATTCGCAAAATCTTGGGTAGCCCAGGAGAGATTCTCGGTACTGATTGAGAGCCGTTACTGCGCAATCGAGATAAAGCTTTTAAATTCTCATAATCACGATCACCGTCATGCATATTGTGACGTCACAACATTGTATTCACAGTGTTAACATGTTCATTATGTTTGCACGTTATCAATTGTATATCGAAAACTAAAACACATTTATACCTTAAAAAAGTTTCCACTGTGTAGTGGCGGTATAAGAATGCACGATCTCATATTGGCCCGTGGGTGTCGTAAGAGGTTACAGAAGGAAACTGAAACAAAAAGTGGACAGTATCTTCCTGATTAAAACTCAAAATATTTAAAAAAAGCTGCGGTTGCTTTTAAAAAGCTTACATATTTTTATATTAACACTTTATTGAGATGAATTAATTTTATCAATTCTCTTTCATAACTCAAAGAACCAGGAAGCTGTAGTGGCAAAGGACCGGGCACAAATACAATAAAGATATTGTATTAATTCAGACATCAAAGAATTAAAAATATATAACATTTGCTCATATCATATCAAAACAAAAATATTAAATAGTGTTATATTTTTGTATTGTTTGGGAACTTTCTTCTTTGGCACGTCCCTGTAACGGCTATTCTCTACCTCAGAGAATCAGAAGTTACGAGAGAGGTTCGTCCCTTTGTGTTTGATATGAACCTGGAGTATTTGGGATTTAATTCCTTGACCTATTGGATTTCATAAAGATCTTCTATGCGGCATCGTTCTTCCACGATGCGCAAAACGTCTCCTCCTGACGTCCTTTTGTCAAAACAAAGCTGTACTCCGGGCTCCACAACACCCAGAGTTGCATTTGCTCTTATTTTGGCTATTCCACTCTCGGTTACAGACGGGTTTCGACCGATATCTCTTCTCATCAAAAACATAAAGCTCACCAACAACAGATGGGGAAGAAAGGTTTTCGAGAGCACCTCACCTGCATATGTAAGTGTAGGGTAGTGCGCATTCCAATGTAGTTGATAGAGTGACAACTTGGTAAGACATGCAGAGCCGATTGATGCAGGTGGCTTAGGACCATGTTTTGTAGCACTGCGTTTTAAAGGCATATGTTTATTAGCTGATTTTTAAAGGGCGATCCTTATTTTGATGATGATCCTTATTTTTCAATTACACTGCAAAGCTAGTTTTTAAAATTAAATAAACAACTAAAACTTTTGTTTCATTAATTAATAATCATATGGTCAATTTTAAAATAATATGTGCAGTACACACGCGGTAGAAGTGAAGCCTCCAGAAAATGAGACCAAGATATTGGGCAAAACTATAATATACTCTATTCTATCTCATTCTCTCGCAAGCTAAACCCTGTTTATCTCTTTTTAGTGTCGCTTTTTCGTTTCATCGAGCTTCAAATCACAACGATTTTTTACTTTTTTTTAATTTACACAGAATTTTTTACTTAAAAAAACATAAAGTGTTCAGTTAAAATACACTAGATTGCGGCAACACTATTGCGTCCATACGTGATTCTGTGAAGTGACGTGTGCGTGTGCGACGTCACGTCACTGTGACGCACGATGACGCGGCACAGACAGCAGACACCACGCCGCGACAAGGTCACAACTCAGTAAACGGAAAGTATTATAAAATAGTCCGATAATACCATGTTACATAACAATTCCCACCCACTCATGTTTATGCAAAGATGTATTAGAATACGAACGTAAGCTTTTGAGTTGCACGCTTCTCTGCGGTTTAAGCTTTTAGAAACTAACGTCAATTGAAATACGGAAAACGCGATTGTAACAATCTTGTTGGGTCAGATAGAAAATACGTAATGATAGTGACTTCATCCGTCACGTTTAAATTCTCAATGACGTTTTAGATTGTTTCTTGCAACATTGATAGCGTAACAGTTTCTTGAAAGCGTCGATGTGTTGGGATTTTATACATGTGTTCATGATGTTTTATCTGTACAAAACGCATGACACGGATACATTTTAATTACCTGATTGTGACTTTTTGATTGGTCAGATTTATAAATTTTCTATATCATATTAAACAAATTCCATAATACAAATATATGTGAAATTAAACATTTTTATTTTCTATTTAGTCTCCATAGAAATATAAAAAAAATAGTCTCTAATTTGTTTATGTAAATCTAGATAGGCCGTTTTTAGGATTCCGTACTCTTACCTTCCCTTACCCTTTCCGTAGTCTTAAATGGAGGCCTAATAATGTCACTCTGCTGTCTCTCTGTTTGTCAGTCCGTCCGTATGTCACGTATGTTCGTAAACGGAATGTGTTACAAACCCGTAAAATTTAGATGTAGGTATTGACCAAAAATAAAATATTGAATTGAAAAAAAAAATATTTTATTTAAAATTTTATTAAATTATTTTTCAGAAAGGGTCAGAGAAGAGCAAATAGATCCGAAAAATAATTTTCTCTGGTGCCGACTGAGCAGATTACAAATATATTTTTTATTCTTTTTTTATGTTTAAAAATAAAGAAATTGGGGTCAGTTTTAGAACGCTTTCAAACTTTTAACTTATAAAGCATAATATATATATGCCTCGACTCGGACTTGGACGGTTTTATTATTTATATTCCCAGCCGTTATCTCTCAAAGTGAGTGAGTGACAATTAAAGACAAAAAGTAAATAAACAAAGTGGCGAACAAGATCTATTTATATAAAATACGTAGCGGTCAATGGCCAGCGTACGGTACTGAGGAAAAATGCGTTACCATAAATAGACGGGTGTAGGTTTTCCTTCATCGGGTAATTATTAAATGTCGAATGTCGGTTTCTGTAATTAATTGGCCTTATATGAGGATAATCAATTATGAAATAATCACTAAGTTAAAACACACCTTTATTTTGTTGAAATATTTTATTTAAAAAATCGGTCAGTAGCGTGTTGAGCTACACGGAAGCTTAGGTTTCGCTGCAAAATAAGAACTTTTTGACTATAGCGTTGCTTGGTCCGTGGAGGCGGTTTACATATATAAATTGCAGAAGAAGAAATATCTTTCGGAACAATTTTTTGTAGGTTATACAAATACTTGTTCTGTATGGAATTCAAACCGCTGCCCTCAGCTCCGTAACTCATTGCTAAGCCACTAAGAAAAGCCGTTGTGAAAAATTATTTACATTGTCAACTGATATTCTTAGTACTTTTAAACTGGTTTAAAATTTTTTAAAGCTTAATTTTTTCATTTATGTACGTACGTATGTCTTTTATCATGTCGTCCGTAGATATAATAAAGAAGATGTCGTCTCTCGACAACCTGGTAAGAGTTGCAGACATTCGATGGAAGTAGGTAGATCAGGACTGGGGAATATATTTAAATATATTATGGAATTAGTACTTTTGCACAAACTGTGTCTTGTCTTTTAGCGTGTACAAAAATAAATAAAAATATAAAAGTTGTAAGCAAAGGAATCCATTTTAAAGACAGTTAATAAGGAAGATCAAGTACAACTTGCAATCAAGTAACATGAGTCATACCACAGAGAGTTAATTGTGCATTAAAATGCGTCTGAAGTCATGAATAGTTCTTTTTTTGCCTTCACTTTTCCACTGGGATCACGGAACGTTTTATTTGGATTTTCCATTGACTCCACCTTTCAGAGTTTACTAAATATTTCCATTACAATGGAAGTAAATACGGATGGGAAACATTAGTCACCACATTTCCTGCGTAAAAATAAAATTTTTGCCTTTAATGTTAACTCCTCATGGTATTTTTCCAAATTCAAATTCTCGGATAAACTATGACTTAGGTCACACCTGGGTTTGCGCTCTATCTATTCGTGAAACTTATTTTTATGCAATGAACACCCGGTTACAGATATTCTAAGCATTTTCTTCAAAAGATAATACCATACATCAGTCTCGCTTAATAACTACTTTGACTACTAATACTTATTTAATTTCATCAATAAATATGTATAATAAATAGTATAATGGTCACAGGACTGTCACCTGTTACTGTTCTTGGCGTAGATGTATATATTTATTCTGTTTTTGTTTTAATACATAGTCCATTTGTATTTGCGATTTGCGTTCTTCCATTTGTACAAAATTTCTCAAGACATGGATTTTTTATCTTTATTACTTTAAATCATATGCCTTGTAATGTACGTAATTATATATTAAATTGTAAACAATATTAGCTTCTTTGAGTATTAACTGTTACTCAAAATGTGATCAATAACATAATTATATAACATATTTACGTTTTATTTTATTTCACCAAATTAATGTTTTCTTTTTAATCTAGAAAGCGAAATCTACAATCACCGTTAAAATTGATTTTTGTAGCGTGCGCTGCGCAAAGTTTATTAGATAGAACTATAAAATAAATAATGTAAGACTTCTTACCAATAGCTTCAATAAAAGGCATAATATATAAAAATATATTTGTAAAATCTTTTAGGTATCTGTCTATCTTCTTTTTTTTTTACAAAAATAAAAGAATATTGATACTATTTCTAGGATGATAACTTCTTATAAAATGTATTTTTTAAAGTTATTTAGTCTACAAATTATTGAAATTGGATTTTGCGATTAGGCAACATTATGAAATAAAAATAAGTTCTAACTCTAACTCGTACTCACTCGCTTTTAGTGTATCTAAATAATTATAGTTCATGCCACACAGTGGCAGCTTGATAGGAACGCTTACGGGACCGGAAGGAACGGGAGCGGAAATTTTTGCAATTAGAGCTTACATAACCAACCGGAAACGCTACGATATAGTACCAATACCAGAGCGAACACAATGACATGGAGGTGAATGCCAAGCTGTTGGCGCAGGCTCTGTGTTCCTTTGTAGTTAAAACAACTGGTAACATCGGGAGCGATGCAACGCGGGCCGGATGCGGGCCGAACTTGCAAATTGTATTTTTTTTTACAACTTTTGAGTGCGTCCTTTAGCTTTAGTAAGAAAACATTAAAAAAAAACTTTAATTAGTTTTATTTAATAAAAGTATAAGATCAATGTTCTGTTATTGCTATTTTTAAAAAATCAAAATTATTGTTGGTTAATACTGATCAGTGTAAATATACATTAAAATTTTAACTTAACATAAAAAGACTCGCAGCTTATGAGCCACCTTCAACTTGAATATATTCATAATATTTCATACATATATATTTTTAATATTTTTGACTGCAAAATTTCATGCAAATAGTCTAATTTACTTCTATTTACGTCGTAATAAGTAAAAAAAAAACGGTATTCCTTGGAGGTCCTAGTAAGAATGGAGTTGTATGTATTTAGGAATATCGTGTAGACAATTCCGTTTGTGTTCTACATTTACCATTAAGCTAACAAAAGCAAAAGTTCCTCAAGAGAAAAATGAGGCTTGATTCACCTTGCAATATATATGGAAAACAAAACTTAGCCGCCTTTGCTGTCACACCGGTCACCGACCGCTCTTCCGCTGCGTACTCCGAGCGGTACTTTTGTATTGCACGCACCGGAATGCATTCATTCCCGCGCACAGGTCCGCTTCTGGACCGCTTTTCTATCTATACGGCCTGAGTTGTAAGATTTGGTTGTAAATGTTATTCCTGGAGGACCCATACATAAAATTTAAAAAAAAAAACGAAAGCATTGTGGCATCTACTCCGATAACTATAACAGATAGATCTATAACAATAACTTATTAACAATAACAGTTGACAAATCTCAGGAATTTACGTGGAAGAGCCATACCACAGCTATATTAGTAGTATAGTTATAGCACGAATGGTTCGGCTCAACCGGGGAAGGACCACGCTCTCACAGAATTCCAGCGTACAATCGCAGCTTAACGCTGCTGTATTTCGTATGGTGAGAGTAGAGAAGCCCTCTTAACCGGAAAGGAGGCATTCCAACTTAATCCTCGGACACGAGTGACAACGCATTTGCATTTTGATTCTAGTCGAGGATAGATGTAAACGCCTATGGGCCACAGCAACCACTTACCATCAGGTGGAATGTGTGCTCGTTTGTCACCCTTCTACAAAAAAAAAGGAAAATCGTAACTTGAATGTGTTTCTAGAACCCGAAATCTGCGCGGTTACGGTGAGTGTCATTATTTATAAATTGTGATCTATACATATAAGTGTAATACGGTAGAGCATTCTGCAACTTTGGTCACAATAGAATATCTTCGGCCTATAATTAAAGGCAAGCGGAGTCGTGGGTAAAAGCTAGTAACAAATAACACCAATTACAATTACCACAGAATTAAGGATTTGATGTGATTTGATAAACATGGGAAACTTCTCGCAGGTCTCCTTTAGGTGTTGTGAATGAGTGGAGTAGAAATGCCTTCCTTTTTTATACGTGGCAGAGCCATGCTGCAGTTGTATTAGTAGTATAGTTGTGGCACGAATGAGTCGGCTCGATCGGGGAAGAACCTCGCTCTCACAGAATACCAGCGTGAAATAGTAGCTTAATGTTGCTGTGTTTCGTATGGTGAGTGTAGAGAACCGAAGACCTATTTTACTGGGAACGAGGCATTCCATCTTAGTCCTCACGCGTGACAACGCATCTGCATTTTGTATCTGCGATTTGTAATCGAGGATAGATGTAGATGTCTATGAGCCGCAGCAACCACTTACCATCATGTGGACTGTGTGCTCGTTTGTCACCCTATTCTATAAAAAAGTTATCGTTAAAGAATAATAAAATGCATTCGATTCTACTATCATCTCAATAGTCGATAGAAAACGGTTAATAGAGCATGACAACAAAAGCAATTTTTACATATTTTAAACAGATAACCTCATATGCAAGACATTTGTCATAGTTGCTACGCCAGACCAGCGGGTTAGCAACCGCGTTTATGACCTAAACTACGTGGAGATATTTGGTCAGCAAAGGACTTCGGTACGCTGTAATGAATGAACCGTTAACCGTGTAGTGGCATTGTGAGAATATCCACTGCCCCATATCATCCCTTGCGTGTCTTAAGAGTCGACGTAAAGAAACAAATCAGGAGATCGCCAGCAGTATCTTTTAATAACAATAAAAAATTAAATAGCTGTAGTTACCAACCCAAGCGTGGTAACTATGGCAAACATCCCGCTTGTGAGGCAATCTATAGGGAGGTCTATAATGAGCAGTGAACCGAAGACAGGCTGTAAGAAGAATGAATGGAATGAATGGATGATTGAATGGAATAGATATTTACGTCAGTCGTTATACCTATAAATTAAAACAATAATTACATGATAATGAGTAAGTAGATTTTTTCATCGATTAGCCTGAATATTTTTTTTAAGTCGTGACCATTTCAGCATTGGTGTGCTCTGTGGTTTTTCCGAGTCTTGCACTTGAACGGATTTGAGAGAGTCCGTTTAGAAATCATTGAGTCAGACCGTATGAGTCATTTTCATCTCGTATCTTGTAAGGCTATATTAATATCGAGTCTATAAGGGTTTGTAAAATGTCAAATAAATATATATTGTTAATTATTATATAAATGGTAAATAGCATAACATAAAGGCTGCTCTATATGTAGTAACTTCTTCTTCGTTCTTCTCTTTTTAGTGATTTCCAAGACAATATGAATCTTAAGTAATTAAATTAATAATAAAAAATAAAATTTTATGAAAATATCGAAAACGATAATCTTTTCAAATATTGCAAATATATGACTTAATATTTATAAACTGCATTTTAAAATCCCGCATAATAGTATAATTTATATATAATAGAATTATTTTTTTAAACTGAGATTTTTACTAGCCTGAATATAACATCAATTTGAACGTTATCACAAGAACGTTGACAAGGCATGCGAATGAACAATCCTTGAGAAGATGGAGTCATAACTAGGCAAAGGTGACAAATATTTTATTTGTTTTGTGAGTAATATTAACATAATATTAACACAACGGTATGGACGGCAATAAGACACGCAAATAGCTAGGTTATACGTTTTTTACAATTTCAATACATGTTTAAAATTTAATTTAATTACTCATATATATATATATATATATATATATATATATATATATTATATATATATATATATATATATATATATAATAGAAGTTTCTTCATTAACCTAGTAGAAAGAATTATAGTGTTATTGTGTATTGGTGTAAAGAAATAGTGTATTATTAGTTGTGCTTAGCTAAAGATTGGTAATTGCTGCAGTTGATGTCTAACACGATGCATCTTTTCGTCACTGCTATTTTACATCTATCTAGCATAAACGACATAGTATGGGAAAGTGCATTACCTTCGGTTTCAATCTTGTTGAGTATTAGGAACTTACGAGTATAAACCCCAATGTGCTGCAAATGCTCATTATCATATTTGTGCATATATAAACTCATAATTCAATAATTTATGTACCATTTAGGTATTGCTACCACTACTTATTGCTATTATATATAAATTATATACAATAACAGTATAAAGGAAATTAAAAACAGCGACAGCCACCGTCATTGTGATTCTGTCTACGCCAGCGCACTTTCTTATGTCAAAAAAAATTTCATATATTTTTTACTTCTTTTTTATACAATAGTAGCTTGCCGGGCAGACATTGTTCTGCCCTTTTCGACGACCCTTTGCACTCATGGGCAAAAAAACTATCCTATCTCTCAAGTTAGGCCAAACTGCACACAACGTGAATAATTTATATATATTAAAATTTTAGGGTTTTCGCCTTTTGAATATGATGGCTAAATAGAAATCATTTTGGTTCATACTTTATATCATTTGATAATAACTTGACTACAGCACCACCTAAGGGTTTATATATATATATATATATATATATATATATATATATATATATATATATATAAATACAACACTAATCGATCGATCGTCGATCGATGGTGGAATGGATTGGTCGAAGTCAATCGATAGTTTCTACTACACCGATCGATCGATGCTAGAATGAATCGGTCGATGTCAATCAAGGTGCTCGATTATTCGCGAACCCACCCCGCTCCACCAATCGCTCACTACTGTCCCCCATTTTATATTTAGTGAATTGATTTTCTGTAATTAGTATCCAATTTCGCAATTGAGGGAGCCACCACGTTTAAGAGACTTTCAATATCACTGCTATGTCGTCGATGAAACAAGCGATCGCTCGGATTAAAAACGATCACAATACCGATTCTTCTGCTGTTGCGTATCCGTAATAATATTACGATCAAAAGCATACTAGCCAACGATAGCACATTCCCTTCTGAATAAATTTTGAAAGATACTGATTATGAGCCCACGACCACATAGATTAATTGTAGATCGATCGATTGAACAACATTTATCGACTAGTATCTCTCGATTTTTACACCAAACGATCGACATCGATATCAATAGCATTGATTGACGATCGATCGATTGGTGTGGTAACACCCTACCGGATCCTTGCATATCTATTAACAACTATAGATTTGACCAAGGGCGTTATGTGCTTTCCGAGACATAGGAGTGAAACATCGCCAACTTTCTGACTCCGGGGTGCTACTGAAAATTATTGACGGAAAAACTCCATAACAATTTTTTTAAGCACTATCAATCATAAATGAAGATGAAGGAACTTCGTTTTACTATTCTTAGGGGAATGTTTTAGCTCTGATTCAATTCTAATGCCTAAAATTTCTCGGCATGAACCAAATAAAAAGCGATTTTCTGTTACTTAGTCATGATGGAAATACCACTATTATTTCCATAAATTAACTATCCATTAGAAGCAATTGAACAATCTTTAGACCCTAGAATGTTTACTATAAATCCATCGAAAATCCACTGCTAAGCATATTCTTTGTGGAGGCTCAGTTGGCTGCAATGCACGACTCTGAGCCACTTGCAACTCTCGACTTCCTGCATTTCTAACCAGATCTTCACTCCAACAAGTCGGGGGCAGCCCTACAATACGTCTACCGACACGAGGCTGTCAATAGAGCATCTTTCTTTTCCATCTGTTGTAGAGCTATTAGGTCCATTGTCACTTCAGCTCACTGATTCTTTAAGCTAATATTAATAACTCTGGTTCAACTGCGGACATTCTCATTACGAAAAATTCTTTATGGCTCGCTAAGATATAAAGTTCAGGAATAAGAGCTTAAAAAATTCTGCCAATCACCAATTAAATCATCAATAATGGTTGAAACCTCTTTAGCAGATTGGCACTTAAACAAAAATAGCTGCATTTGCTTTAGGGAGTAAATCTAATGTACCGACTTATTCCACCAAGTAGCAAGTGCCTTTTAGTTATACTGAAAAATTAAAAACACCTCATTTGTTATCATATTAAATCGTATCAGATCTTTCCCGTTATATTAGCCCGTAAATGTCCGCTCTTGGACACGTACCTCTTTTCAAGGAAAATTGGCCTTAGTCGTCATGCTTCATCTTGGCGACCGCAATACCAGACGTACTGCTGCTGTTAAGCTGCTGCCCGTCGCTGGTCTGATTATACCACTTATTTACGCCATTTGTTTGATTTTTCTAGTATTTCTGTGTGAAAGTGATGGATTCTTTTACGCCGCCATCACACGACAATCTTTCATAATCTAAAATTAAAGTGTCTTTCTTAAATAGCAGAGGGGGCAAACGAGTATACGTCTCACCTTATGGTAGTGATTACCGCCGCCCATAAAGAACTGCAACAAAAGGGGAATGTCTGTCTTTAATATTGAAATAAATGGCATTTATTGAGCTCAGGGGGTTATTTTCATACCAGTAGAACATGATTTTTTTTAAATACGATAGGATGACAAACGAGTACACAGTCCTCCTGATGGTAAGTGGTTGCTGTGGCCCATAGACATCTACATCTATCCTCGATTACGAATCAAAATGCATATGCGTTGTCATCCGTGAGGACTAAAATGGAATGCTTCGTTTCCAGTAAAAAGGGTCTCCGGGTCTCTACACTCGCCATACGAAACACAGCAGCATTAAGCTACTATTTGACGCTGGTATTCTGTGAGAGCGTGGTCCTTCTCCGGTCGAGTCGACCCATTCGTGCTACAACTATACTACTAATATAACTGCTCTACCACGTAAATACCCAATTTCAAAATTTTTGTCTGTCTGTCCGGACTAATTTTCAGAATAACTGAATAATTGATGAAACTTCACACACGGATAGAGAGCAATGCGATCTAGGTTGTGGAAATGAAAACTTGATAAAACAAATGGTCTTTAATTATTTTAAATTTAAATAATGTCACATTACCGTTAAAGCCTATTTAAGTCAGCTGCTGAACATAGGCTTCCCTCAAAGATTGCCTCATAGGGGAATTACGGGGATGTACCATAGTTGCCATGCTTGGCAAGCGGGTTGCAAACGCCGTTTTATTTTTTATGTTAAGTTGTTATTAGGAAGACGGTGCTGCGGATTTCCTTCTGTCGCCTATTTGTTCGCGTATTTTTCCCTTCTGTCGCCTTTTACGACACCCACGGGATGATATGGGGTAGCGAATATTCTTACACCGCCACTTCACGGAACTCCACATTATTAGATCCTATTTAGGCTAAGCCTAGCTAAGGGCTAAGTAGCTAGTACTCTAAAATTTAAAATTTATTACTGTATACGAGTTTGATCATTTGATTTTGTTGAAATTAGTTAATTCATTTGCTTTCTTAAAATTTTACTATTTTTTGCATATGAACGTAATAACAGTTTAAATCGAATGTTTTGTTCAAAGAGAATATAATTCCTACGTTTAGTTTTATTATCTTCTGTGATTATAACATTTTAGTCGTTAACAAAGAGCTTGAACTAAATTAAGACAATGCTTAAAGAACAAGCATCCAAGCCAAAAATCTTATTTGAAAAAATTGTCATTTTTTTATAATATTCATTATTTCATAAACATGAATACGTGGTTAATAATAGCACCTGGAAATGAGGTAGTTTCTTACTAAATAAGTTTTGAAAGTCGTTTGTGCAACCTGTGTTCTTATTTTATAATTTACTTTGAAAAAAAGTACCGCTGGGTTTCTTGCTGGTTCTTCCAAGGACAGAGGTTTTTCTTCTGAACCAGTGGTAAAAGTGAAAAATGACTTTCAGTTTTGAATAAAAAATGACTTTCAATTATATTCTAGTCAACTTGAACGAAGCAGATGAACAGTTTTTTTTTAATTTCTTTAACTGCTTAAAGAACTTCCACTACTATTTTATTTCATTGCTTTCCGTCGTTTTTTTTCAATTCAAAATTTTCAGGCTAAAAAAACGAATGTCTTACAACTACATGGATGTAATGCCATCTGTAATTCTCAGAAAAAAATATGAGAAATAACGCCTTTTCGCAAATGAACAAACAGCAAATCAAAGCATCGGTCTTCACGGCCTTAAGACCAAAAATTGTGATTTATTTAAAATTTTGAGTTTTTTGAGTTACAAGATTCCACCCAAAACCACAGACAGACAGACTGACAAGTAAGAAAGTGACTTAATAAAAACGTGGTAAAAACCCTTACAATAAAACTAAGTAACTATTATTTATCACTTATGTGAGTTATTAGGATTTAAATATTTTGAATTAAAAAAACTAATGCCTCATGACTGAATGAGACACAGATCCGGGTAAATTTCATAATGTTTACGCAATACGGCAGCTATCTCCAGGCGTTTAACCGGGATCCCATGGTGAATCACAAGGTGAAAGCGACCTTCACACTCGCCAGTCGCGCAACTGACAAAATAAACAATATTTTTGTATTACTACGTGACTCAGCGTGATGCTGGTCTGGATTCTGCGCTTGATGAGTGCACGAGTCATCCAAATGGTATGTCCAGTGTTATTAGTTCCCGGTTCCACTTCCGAAGCGTGGTAGTTCTGCGTGTTTGCTTCGATAAGTATCGAACACTCATGGCTGAAGCTTGTGAATGTGATGCAGATACAGGTATAATAATGGAATGCAAAAAATGAATAGTCATTTTGTGGTTTGTCCTTAATAACTATTGCAAATGTTTATTGAATAGTTTCTAATATGAAGAAAAAAATTCTGACAAACAATGCAATGCTGAGAAAGATAAACTTGTAATATAAAATTTACATAAAAATAAGTTTCAATTATGTAATTTAAACCCTTATGATGATTATAAAATTATTTAAAGTAAACTAAACTTTATAGATAAAGATTAAATATCAGAGGTTTTGTACAAAAAATATTATACCTACATTAATTTTTATTAACATTACATCTTAAGAACGTACTTCAAGTTTGCTGCCTTCGTACATGTACCTGATTTCTAACCATTCACAATGTATAATCAATGCTAAAAAGTTTACCGTGTTGATTGAAGTCAATAGTAGCCTTTCTCATTATCGCGAAATTCATCCAAAAATATCCTTTTGTCTTTTAGGTAATCTGAGATCACTGCCGGTACATACGTCGAACAAAAATACTGTGGCTATGTGATTAAAATTAAATTTATATTTATAACAAAAAATGTTCCAATATCATTTCTCGTTTAATATTGCCTTCCATCACCTGTTTGTGAGCATTCAGATCGACATTAATATAGGCTTTTTCATACAAAAAAGAATTGAATTTGTAAGAAATAACGGCTTATCGCAAATGAAAACTATTTAAGCGTATTAAGGCATCGGTTTTAATAGACCTAACTAACAACATAACTAAGTAACTATTATTTATGAAAAAGTAATTAGTATAATACAATACATAAACTCTTACGCTTGCCACCTATAGGGGTAGGCGGAGAATACAAATTTCCATCTGGCCTGATCCTGTACACTTAATTTGGTTCTTATTCAATATATCGCCGATTTAGTTAATAAAATTCCATCTGGAACGTCTCTTTCAGACTCATTATTTCTGTGCGTACAAACCATCAAAGCATTCTTTTTGCTTACAACATTTTGTTGCAAACCTAATTTTTTCTTATTACATAATTTCTCATCCTATCATTCAAAGTCAAACCTAACATACTTCTTTAATGACTGTATATTACATTATAGTAGGGACTGATACGGCATTATGAATTGCCAGACGTGCATTTTTTCGATATATTCTAACTTTAAATAGTTCGGTTTCGGCAGTGAAAAGCTCCATTCACTCTGTGCCTTGCATTCCTCTTTGTTCTATATCCGTATCATATTTATCGTCCCTGCTTAGCATACAGCCTACATACACAAACTTCTCCACTTGCTCCACCAACTCCTCTTTTATTATTATTTCACATACAGGTTTCTCTCTTCTTTTTACCAAAAATGTACCCTTTTGTCGTAATTGGGTCCACTTTCATTCTACTTTCTTTTACTGATTGATTCATAAATGTGACCACCATTTGCAGCTCACGTGACAAAGACGCAAATATAAATAACTCTTGATATTTGTGACAAGAGACATTTGACGGCCATACAGTAGTAACGTGAATAATAATATTGAAGGAGTATTGCTACAGTTGCCACAACTGGCAAGGCAGTGGCCGCATTTTAATTAGAGAAATGCGACACGCTACCTCAGACGACTCCCTATTTGATGGGATTCTCACAACTTGACCATGCATGACTTAACGACAATTAATAAAGACGAAAAGTTTTTAACTGTTCTATGTACTGAAGCTGAGGAGAGACCTAAGTACCAGAAGTATAGTATTAAAGTAAGGGTTACAAACAAGCACTTCGTTTACTTTATTTTAAGTAGATACTGTAACTCATAGACACCTTTCGTCTGATAAGAATAAACAGGCCTCAATATAACCATAATTACCGACATAGCCCTACGCATAAGTAAGCATAAGACGACTTCAAACAAAATCAGTGTGTCACCAACTGCTTGAAAAAATTTCAATGACTGGCTATAATTTCAACAATGCAACAATATAACGACTGTGACAAATTCTGGACAGTGATTGTTCCGGGGGAATTTCTGCCATAGATTTCCATCGTGCGATTTCACGGAACAAAAGTAAGTTTGAACAAATTTGATCCAGTGTTTGCATTTGTGATATTTACACACAAAACACACCTAATTCTAAATTGATACTTAGTAAGTTGAATCATTGATGATTACATACGTTTTCTTGATGCATGCTCAATTTAAATAGTATCCCAGGCTCAGCCCGATAAGGCGATCTTATTGCAATATCTTTGGCAAAAATAAATGTTTATTTTCTATCCATTACAGCTAATAAAAATCCAAGTCTACTTTACATAGGTCTCCTGCAGATGTTAGCTCATACGGAGGATTTCATTATTCATATTTTTACCTGTTAGAGCCATGTTGTAGCTATATTAGTAGTTTAGTTGTAGTACGAATGGGTCTGCTCGACAGGTGAAGGACCACGTTCTCACAGAATACCAGCGTGAAATATTAGCTGAACGCTGCTGTGTTTCGTATGGTGAGTGTAGAGAACCGGAGACACTTTTTACTGAAAACGCGGCATTCCGTATTAGTTCTCAGGGGTGACAACGCATCTGTATTTTGATTCATAATCGAGAATAGATGTAGATGTCTATGGGCCACAGCAACCACTTAACATCAGGTGGACTATGTGCTCGTTTGTCACTCTTATCCTATAAAAAAAAAACATAGTTGCCACGCATAACCATGCACTCATGGCATGTTTGTAACCGCAGGTTTTTTTATATTTTTGAGTTGTTATCAGCAGATTGCTGCTACCCATCTCCCGTTGTATTATCCTCTATCGCTACACTCAATCGATATTAGTGGCTATTCTTAACCGCCACTACACGGTTAACGATTTTTTTCTATATAAGACAGAAGTACCAATTCGTTTTAAAATAGGAAGTGTCTTATTCGAATCGAGTACCTCTTCTAGTCGTCTTATCAAATTTTAGTGCCACTGAAAAACATATTTTTTTTGAGTCGGCAAAATTTTTAAGTGACAAACGAAATTACAGTCCACTAAGGCGATCAAATTTAAATCAAGAACACTACAAATGCATTATCACCTTCGAGGACTGAGTTGAATCTCCTCACTGCTTGTATCACTGCTGGCTCTCTATACATTTCAGACCGGAACGAAGCAATGCAAGCACTGCTATACTATATACAACGGCAGATATAGTTAAGTGGTTATTACCCAAATGGACTCTTAGGCAAGAAAGAAGTTCTGCCACCTAGAAAATAATATATTTGCATAATATTATTCTGCTTGTATCCGAATATTAGTACTATATATTAGTAATTGTAGTAAAAGATATTACATAGTAGTAGTGGTTAAACATTTTATTGTATCTCTGGTGATCACTAAATTAAAAGAAAATGGACATTGTACCGTAGTCAATGTAAATTAGACAAGCCCGAGACCGTGTTTCATTGACATCACTGTCTAAAAATATTAGTAAACATCGCTGACTGAGAGCCTATTGACATAACTTAATATGGCGTTAACACTAGCATAGAACTGTTAGCAGAATTACGTGTTGGGTAAACAGCGAATATACGCGGGGCAAACCTAGCGGATTTAGATCGCGGAACCGCCGAAAGGAACTAGTGAAACATTGCGTCATTTCCGAATCACCAGCACAGCTATTACGAAACGCACGCCACGACAACCTTGTTTTCGTACTCTCCAGTGATCAGCGTTCAAATTTTTGGCAGGTGAATGTCGAAATTATTTCTAGGTTACGAATTGAGATGCCGATTCAATGAACGCGTTCGGTCGCCATCTCTCCACGCGGTAACTGTGTGAGTCACACATTGGTTTTATTTGCTATATTTATTTACGATACATTACCAGTGCGTAATTATCTTCAGTTATTATTACAATTTTAAGTGAAGGTTTGTGAACGAGATCGTTTCTTAATCGAGTTCATTGCTCTATCGTCAACATAGAATACTCGAGAAACAACCTCACTCAAGGTCTCCATTCATTGAGCGATACGTCAAGTTCATTGATGGCTCCGCGCGTGTTATGACCGTAGATATACGCTCGCAGCTCGCCGCGCCGTATCGATAGCGGTGACGATTCCACTGTGTGCGTTGGCATGTAAAGGAATGGAGTGCGCTTCAATTTCTACAATTTATATGCGTGTGTGAGTGTACGCATGCATATTTGTGACAGGACGCTCAACAATAGCCGGAATAGGAAGCGACAACGGCAAAATGGGCGTGCAGACTGACTCTCCAGACAAGTTCCGTAAGCGGGTTCCTGGCACAGGTTCTCAGATAGCTCGTAACTCTGAAAACAATACTGTGTTGAGGAAACACTAATTTGAACGTACTTTTCTGTGGTTGTTAAGTACATTATTAAATAGGTAATTATAGGGAACCATAGTAAATAGTCGTATTAGAAGTTTATGAGATGTTGGTGTTAAAATTGCAAATATTATGATTAAAGCAAGATGACGGGCTGCAGTAATAAGGTTGATAATTTTAATTATTAACAAATATAATGAAAACAAGGTACAAACATGATTTTTTATATATATATATATATATATATATATATATATATATTTAATATATTATATATATATATATATGTATAATCGTAACCTCGGAAACTGCTCCAAAGATTTTCTTAAAATTTGGTGTCCAGGTAGTTTCGGGGGCAATAAATCGATCTAGCTAGGATTTATTTTTAGAAAATGTTTTTTTGTGCGTGTTTTCAGGCAATGAAAAACTGCTACAATATAAGAAGGTAAATTTTGACACTGTGTTAATGATCGTAATAGCTCAAGTGGATATCAAGCGGTCGCGAAACCGTAATGCCTTGATTCGCGTCCTGTCTCTGGTCCGATTTTTTTCAAGTTACCTTCTTTTATGGGAAAATCTATTATTTCGTGCCCTTTTTTAGTATTTTTTAAAAAATACGAAAATTTTAATAAACTAATTGCACTCATGATTTTTTATTCAAATAACCAGTTCAGTTTTTTCTATTATATCAATAAGATCAAAAAATGTTATTCATCAGTATGTAATTTGTATCTAAATGTAATTTCAAAAAAACACCGAAACTCGGTCATACGGGTACATATAAAAAAGTATATATATATGCCTGACTATCATCGACGCAGGACAGGATAATAGTGCCCAAGTGTATGCGCAAACACAGGTGCACTCTCTATTCCCTCAACTCTCATAATTAATATTGTTGGCCCGACCCGGGATTTGAACTCTCTTGAGGACCTCACGATCAGCAGTCGCACTGCTACAACCATTAGACCAACGTTATTATATATATATATATATATATATATATATATATATATATATATTATAACACTATACGTGGTAGAGCCACGTTGCTAAGTTTGCTAAGTTTCTAAGTTGCTAAGTTGCTAAGTGGCTCTACCATGTATAAAACAATAAACGGCAATAAGACTATCTCTTATATTCATTCATTCGTTCATTATACTTAACGATATATGTAGTGATACTTGTGCTCGTTTATCACCCTTATTCTATAAAAAAAAATATTAACCAACATATCGCTCAAGTAATTATTAACTGCATAAGTCATATTTGTCAAAACATTTCATTTTGTAGTAAGAGATAGAGGATAAAAATAAACGTTAAAACATACAAACGGAGCAACGGAGCAATGATAGTCTTCCTTTTAATGTAGTCAACCATTCAATAATAATAAAAAGCTATTATATCATACTCATCATAAGAAAGATTTGAATATAAATTGATTAGTTTCTAAATATAATAATGGAAGTAGCTGTGCGGTTGTCTGTATACCTATCTTTTTGTGCCAATTAGTTTCTTTATTGCAATACATACTCGTACTCCTACACTGTAAGTACCTCTACTAAAATGAACTAAGTCAATGGCAACACACTATTTGTAACTTGTGATGGGGCGTTTTCTATTTACTTTTGTACGCGTAATAACAAATAATAATTGACGTAAATTAACAATCATAAAAACTCCTAACGGATTAGATTTCCATCTGGTATGCTGTATAAAAACAAATATGACGTTGGCGTGAAACCAATTATTAAATTAATTTTTAAACTTTTTCTATAATTTCGTTCCTAAATTTCAAAAATTTTAAAACGAAATTATAGAAACATCATACTCTTGTATCCGTATACCCAGGCGTATGGTGAATATTTCTGTCAAGAATCCATCAGTGGACTGTTCGAATCCCTCTGTG
Source organism: Parnassius apollo (assembly GCA_907164705.1). NCBI lineage: Eukaryota > Metazoa > Arthropoda > Insecta > Lepidoptera > Papilionidae > Parnassius > Parnassius apollo. Next base: position 8,431,751 of record CAJQZP010000644.1, read on the forward strand.
TAGGCATAGGCCTCCCCGGGTGTAGGAAGAGTTTGCTGTAATCGTCACGTTAATCGGCAGATTAACAATCAAGGACCACACAACTCTTACTTTTATGGCTTCTTCACATTCTGGTTGTATCTTTAAATCAAGTGTAAACGAGATGGTTATACTATAGTACGTGAGGGTAATATGGTCATCCAGTTAATATGGTCACTTACTTATAACTCAAAAACTACAGCCTTGTTTGCATGGATGGCTTTGTGATACGATACCTCTACATCGGTCAATCAAATACTAAATGGTCAAAAAATCGATTATCGACGCCATTTTGACAGTTGACATTATAGTAAATATTTTAGTTTGGTGTAATGCACTTAGTTTTTTTAATTACATTTTTCGAAGTGTTCTTAATTATAGCCAAAGCTTGTTTGATATTTTTTTCTTAATATATACGATTTTGTGTTTTTATCTCTGTCCTTCCCCTAGTTTTGGTTTTATAGGGCGGCAAAGCTTAAAGTGACCACGTTATCCTCACGTACCTTACCATCTATCTGAAAGTCATGGGATTGTTTTTTTGACTTTAACCAACATCACCACTTAAAACACCCGCAGGACGGAATAAAAGGCTTATTATACTTTGCCTGAACAAACTTTCGAAATACATTTTCCAGTCCGCCTCAGACTCTTCTACGGTTCGCTCGAACGTTGCTAGCACTTTTTCTGGCAATGAAAAGTGTTTTTTCATCAGATTGTACCTTTCTATCTTGACAGGATCACGCGAAATGGAAGTTCGTAGTCTCTACCTACCCCTCTGAGTGACAGGCGTGAGTGTTTATGATTATGATTAGTATTGTACCTTACAGAAATGAAAAGAAGTCACATTTAGCCAAATAAGGTTTGTAAAAAGGTTGGCAAGATAGGATGTGATTAGTTAGGATACAACTAGCTCGGTGTCATGTTGAAACACTATGCCGTGGAGCTCCACATTCGGTCGCTTGTTGTTCACAGAAGGTAAAACATTTCTGGCAAGCGGTTCGGTAGAATACAATTCAGCACTTATGTGTCTTTGATTTGATATAGTTATTAAAACCAGATACACATTAAAGTAAAAAAAAAACATTCAAAATGTTCCATGCGCTTCTCGATCTCTTCAATTAGGTAGGCGTTGCTTCATTTTTAAACAGCCAAACCGTCTATTGGTGCAACTTTCTGGATCAATGTCACACTACTCCTGCAAAAAAACAGCCAGTCTGTTTTAATGTCGTAAACACGACGGGAGGTTACTGCTTCAAATTTACAAATTATATCACAGCATCATGCACACTGGACCTGCATAAAAGTATCGGTGAGGTTGTACGGCACCCAACGCGAAACTATCATCCGCACGCGAAGTTGTTCGTATAAAATCTCATGAACGCTTCCCGGTCCAATCCGCAATATTGCTAAATATCTTCGTCTATTGAAACGGTTCGTCATTGCAAACATCCTCAGATGACACAGATGCATTTTTTACTAAAACTTATATTTTAATAAATTAGATTGTAAAAATGTGGAGGGAAATTTGAAATTGGAACATTCCAATGTTTACTTGTAACTTATGGTATTTTTAAAGTACTTATTATTAATATATTAATAATTACTGGCCAGTGTTTCATACAAAAAAAACCTTTTTTTACGCAAAACTTTCTATGTCCTGTCGTACCTACATGCATATTAGTAACTGCACCTTAGTAATGTATTGAGATTTTAGTAAATAGTGGTTCACGTATTTAAAAAAGTAGACCGAAAAAGAGATCTGAACTGTGTCTATTATAATTGCAATTAGGTAAACATGTCTGAGAGCATGATTACCTTCGACTAACCTGGTCATTATAAAAAAGAAGATATGTTGGCGGTAAAGTTACGGACTGGCATTTTAAAAACACCTTAGAAATGCTTAGGAACGTTTACAGCGTTTTCTTAAATACTGTACTTTGACAATTAATATCATGCACATAAAAGTACATATATATTATCATTAAAAAGATCTATCCACATAAGTAGTATATAAATATTATATAATAATATTTACCGTTAATGTCGCCGTTACCGCCTATTAAAGTCCACAGCCGAACATGGCGTCCCCCATGGATTGTCTAATAGGGGGATATTCGTCATAGTCGCCACTTGATTGATTCCTGATTTGTTCCCGTTTGTCGCCTGTTACGACACCCAGGCGATGATATGGGGTGGTAGATGTTCTTACACCGTCACTACACGGTTATTTAACAATATGTATTTATAATACTTTTTTGTGTGTTTTTTTTTGGATATAAATTATCGCATAAATTTTTCTTATTCTACTTGTTCTTCTGTCTTTTTAAGTGTTGCCAAAATTAGCAGAACGTAACAACTATAGAACCACCTATTTGTTTTGGTAGTTTAGGTATTTGCGATCCTTGTATGTCTATTCTTGTCTATATTTCAAAACGCAGCAGCATTGATACCCTTCAGGTCTAAGATGGAATGCTTCGTAAAAGATGCTAAAGGGTCTCTAACCCTCGTCAGTCATCATATTAAACTCGGTGTCTGACTATCTGACTGTCTTTCTGTTTATCTGTTTATTTCTGTAAGAGTGTAAGAGTGGAAAATTGTCTTATAGTTTAGTTCTCAGAAATGTGGGGAGGCCTGTGCCCAGCAGTGGGACGTATATAGACTGTAACTTTACTTTAATTTTTTGCTAACAGTACGTGGCTACTGCGGCGTATGGACACCTGAAAACAAGAATAAAATGCCAAACAGGTTGTAATTATAATGGCTGGCTTATACGTCAACACAACAGTGAGTGTATTGTTTCTTTTTTTTAAATGAATTTATTTATTTAAAGAATTTATTTTTAAATGAATTTATTAATGAATTTATTTATTTTTTAAATGAATTTTATACAGAATACGGGCAGTAGCTGGATACCAAGTTACACATTTTTATAAAACAGGAAAAAAATTATACGTGGTAGAGCCACGTATAATATTATACCACGTTTAATATATATATTGTAAGTAGTATAGTTGTAGCACGAATGGGTCGGCTCGACCGGGGAAGGACCACGCTCTCACAGAATACTAGCGTAAAATAGTAGCTTAATGCTGCTGTGTTTCGTATGGTGAGTGTTGAGAACCGGAGACCTTTTTACTGGAAACGAGGCGTTCCATCTTAGTCCTCACGGTTAATTTTGGTTCGTAATCGAGGATGGATGTAGATGTCTTTGGGCCACAGCAATCACTTACAATCAGGTGGACTGTGTGCTCGTTTGTTACCCTATCCTGTAAAAAAACTCGGTGGTAAGACGTAGTGTTTAGGGGAATAAAAATTCCAACTTCAGAAAGTGAAATTATTTCACTCTTTATAGATATTTAAAGGCGGCTTCTACTTTTTATTAAAAGTTAATTTTTTGTAAACTAAGAAATACACTCAATTCGTCTAAACACTTACATAAAAAACTTCATCCCCTACTTTGCAACACGTAAGAGTAGATTTTTTTTCTTCAAATTTATATGAGACAACCTCTGAAGTAGGTATAACCTATTTAATAAGAGTCATTAATATCGGTTTACAATTGACGAAGATACCGTGTAACATACAAAAAAAAAACGCAATCGAATTATAAACTCTTTTTTTGAAGTCGGCTTAAACATTAATATAAAACATTTTCGTTATTCAATTTTTATTTTTATTAGAATAAAATGAGACTAAAAGTCTGTTGTCTAGGAAAGCTTTTAGATATGTTACTACATATCTTAAAGCTCTTCTTCCATTCCATACATTATAATATATAACAAAATATACTGTAATGTATGTATAAAAGTTCACTGCGGAAGATAAGCTTCCCCAAAGGTTTCCTCTTAGGTATAGTTTTTCCATAGTTGCCACGTTTGGCAGGCAGTTGTGAGTTGATATCAGATCTATTTCAGTTTTCTACTACCACTACACAGTTAAAGTTTATTCAAGATAAGCATTATAGAATTGGTATAGTCGACCATCGTAATTAATTTTATTTGGGATATTAACATTATAGTACAGCCACAGCACGATCACATCCTATTATGGATATACGTATATTTGAAGATAATATAACATTTTGTAAGTGGTACTTTAAACGAGGTATTCAATCTTAGGAAGGAGAAAAGGAACAGGAGGGCGGACGAAAATAGATGTTAAAGTTCATTATTATCCTTGAAAATGTAGATAAATAAAAACGTATTTTTGAAACGTTTGCGTCCATACAATTTTCCAATGGTCTTTGATGTGTGTTGGTCAACGAGTGATTTTAGTGTAAACTTTAAGGAGCAATTATTCTCATGACCTTCTCACGTGCTCGTCATGACCGTGTTTGAAATATGACAGGTTGTAATTTCGCTGATTTGTACCAGAGCCTCGGGACCACAGATTTTAAATGCATCCAAACAAAATGCGTCCTTAATGCATGCGGAATAATAACAAAGTCTGTCAAAAATCCACTGTTACAATAGACATAAAGAAAACCTGTATAAACTGGTAGTGCATTAAAAAAGATCTAGGTCACGAATACTATTGCTCCCGGCCTCGGACGAAACATCGATCCTAAATACTAAATTAGCTAACTCAGACTAATCACTGGTCTTGGCTGCAAAAACAATTTTGAAATAATATAAGATTATCTGATTTTTAACTCGACCAAATTGCAAAATTCAAAGTCCATACCTCCGACGCCATATTGTTATCAAAACTCACGACGTATTTAAAATTTCAGGTCGTTGTAACGTCACTGCGGGTTTAAGTTAAGGTAAGTAAAATTGAAGTAATTTATTTTTAAATCTAGTTTTAGGCATCAGTTCATCAGTTTTAGTTGCAGACAATCGGTTAAAGTAGAATTCAGCATAGGTTATTTACATAGGTATATGTACTGGACGTTCTTCAGTTAATCTTGTTGATTTGATGCTAAGCTTATAAATATGTCATTATTAAATTATTATTTATATATTCCGCCTTCAAATGTACCAATGGGCTTAAGAAGAAAACGACGAACATGAATTTAAATTCATTCATTACTATCAAAACATGAAATTCAACCAATCTATTCCATTCAAAAACATTCAAAACAATCAATTTCACTTTACCAGCTATTTAATATGTCGCATTTGGAGCATCAATAAGGACTTAGGCCCTTACCTAAGTTATGCCATGATACATGTTAAATATTATTTATCGATAGGGCTAAGTAAACTAGCTTCTATAAAGATTCATTGAAGCTAACTTATTGCAATTTGTGACATTAAAAAAACCATTTAAGTTTAAAACTTTGACCGTAAAACTTCCAACCCACTAGATTATCTATGGAAACGGACCTCTTTTGATTCTGACACCTGGCATTGACATAAGCACATTCACATCATATCACTTTGTGTTAATGTGAAATTTCGAATTGATTTTTAAAATATTTTTCGTCTATCTATTTTTGAAGAAATTATTTATTTACGCTCGGTCATGGTAAAGTATTATGTGTTATAAATTGTTATCGAAGATAGTGAATATCGTGTCATTGGTTAAGAACGTAAGAAAAGAAGCTTTGGGGTGTTCATCATGTTGAACGAATGGTGTCATCGGAGAGAAAATTGTGTAAAAAGAATTCAGGTAGATTATAATACAGTTTTATGTTGCTCGTATTAAGTTCATCTGGACATTAGGAACGTTATGTCATTAAATATAAACAAATAATCAATGCGTACAGCAAAGAAAAATAATTTGTCCACAACTGTCCTTCCATATGATTATAATATGGGTTTATTCAACGCAAAAGTAATTAGGCTCGTTTTACCATCTTCGACTGCATCACCACTTACAATATGGTAGTAAAGTAAAGCTGACACAATAAATATTTCATCAACGTTATATACGTTTGTTGAATATATCCTCTTTCTATGCCCTTAAATAAGCAAACTGTGAGTATATTTTGCGACAGCCTTTTTAAATAATTTAGTTGCAAAACTACAAAAATATTTGTATTTTATTTTTTATATTCTGAACCTTTATATATATTCTTAACCAGTTATTACTTTCTTGACGATATCGATATATGTAGTTTATAATTTTCACAATGCTCTGTTATAATTAAATCAAATAATATGTTTTAGTTTTTACTATCATATATTCTTATCGATCTTGTGCTGGGATGAAGTTCATTTTTTTACATATCAAAAGCGTCTTCTAATGTTAAATTGCACCTTGTAAAACATGTCTTCCTTCAACTATCTGTTTTGTATTATTTAATTAATAAACATTATGACAATATCAATATCATTGTGGTTACTCAGACTTGAATCATTTTTTTATATAATAGGGTGACAAACGAGCACACAGTCCACCTGATGGTAAGTGGTTGCTGCGGCCCACATTTACATCTATCCTCGATTACGAATCAAAATGCAGATGCGTTGTCACTCGTGAGGACTAAGATTGAATGCCTGGTTTCCAGTAAAAAGGGTCTCCGGTTCTCTACACTCACCATACGAAACACAGCAGTATTAAGCTACTATTTTACGCTGGTATTCTGTAAGAGCGTGGACCTTCCACGGTCGATCCGACCCATTCGTGCTACAACTTTACTTCTAATATAACTGCAGCATTGCTCTACCACGCATAAATTAAAAAAAAAATACAAATATATTTTAACATTTTTAGATTGGATATATGCCACCAGTAGCATTCGTTTTGAATATATTTATTATAAGTTACGCAAATGTTCTTACACCGTTGTAATAAGATACAAGCTTTAAAAATCGATAACAGTATGTAAATAGACATGACTGTTTGAAATTCGGTCACAGACGATAATTATTGAATTATTTATTGAGTTAATTTATTAGACATACGAGTATATCTGAAGAAGACATAGTATTTAATTCCGTTTATCCTGTTTCACTCAAACCGTTACAGTAATTGTTGACAAGTAGTAAGTAGTCCTTGATGAGAATTTTCGCACGGTGGGCCTTTATCCGCTACATAGACGTGGGTCACTACCAGAAGGACCACAGCAATAAAGATAAAATCTTAAAGGTTTTTTTTGTTACTTTGGACTTTAAAGCTATTAATCTTATTTCCTGAAATAAGTCATTATTATATGCTATAACAGTTATTTTTTACAAATGTTAAGTTATGACCGTAGCAGAGTAGCTTAACAAAAGAAAACTTGTGGATATTAGATAAAGAAACGTATATATGTAAGCTATTTTAACGCCTGCCGCTTGAAACATCTATAAACAAAAATATATTTATATTCAGATGTATTAAAAACTAATTAAGTAACAAAAAGTTTTTGTCATCTGCAAAATAATAAATAATCGTAATCGTGAAATACGCAACCGTAGTCTGTCTTATTCTTCCGAATCTGCAACTTAACAAATCCGGTGATGTGACACAAAAGCCCATAGCGCCCTAACAAGTTTTTTGGCTTCGATTTTAATTATTTTCGGGCTAATTACGACCCAATTTGACGTTGTGCAAGTAATGTTTTAATTGTACACCCCTTTCTCCGACTTTTCTTGCCAATTAGCACTGGTGATATAATCTTTATATTAGTCCAGAACGCGCAAAAAGTAAGGAAAATGATTTAATTAACAACGGTTCTTAAACATTTAATTCCCAAGTCTCGGCTTGCGTGCGACGGCGGCAAGGTAGTCGAACGGAGGCTAAGATGATCGCCGAGTACAAAATTTAAAATTCGAAAATGGAGAACAAAAAGCGGGGAAAAGGGCCAACCGACGCCGCGTGCCCACCCAGTCGGCTGCCAGCAACGGCTTGCTATGCCGCTCTATAGCGACCGCTAGCGAATACCGCCAATTCCTACGCTATACATGTTCCAGATCGTTCAGACTTATGGTCCTCTACGTCTCCATACAACTTCACACCCTTTGCCTTCTACAATTGAATCCAAATTTGGACGCAGTGGCCAGTGCTAATTTTCCAACAGAGATAATGATTAAATTGTTTCGGCATGTCAAATCAAACGAAATTATGCTGTTATATCTTGTTTAATAGCGGTACGTTTATGTTTGTTTCGTACATACCAACATGGATACCCCCAAGTGAGATTTCTCCTTTAATGGATTCTTCAAGAATTTTTCCATGGCTTTTATCCCAAGATGTATGAGTGTAATTGTACTTTTTCTCTAGCGTTTATTTTTTGTGATCGGAGGATTAATATGTAAATGATAAATTGGTTTCTGGTGGCTCTGCCTTGTGTGATATTAATTTAATGTTTTTTTAAATTTATTTAAAGTGGATCTAGTTACTTATAAAAAGTATTAAAAAAAAACTTACGAATTTCGTCCCATTCAATTTAAAATAATATTTTTGACGGTTTAATGTTTTGTAGCTCTCATGATCACGTCGAGATTAAGATATTTAAGATTTATAATAATTATTCCGTTCTGTGTTAACTCTAGGGCAACAATAACTTAATATGAAATTAATAAAGTTAATTTTACTATGTAATATCATATCTAATAGTTATAAGACTTGTTACTGATTTTGTCGCTGATGTGGTACTTCGGAGAGTTTAGAAGCTAGTTCGCCTTCCTACGAGAACCCGTGCATTGTGGTTTCTTGTCAAGGCTGTCCAAGGGAACTTTTGTCAGCCATCTCTTCCATCACTGTACAGGAGGGGCGACTCACTGGCCCATGCTGCAAAGGAGAAAGCCGATCTGTTACGCTCTCAGTTTGCGTTCGAATACACTCTATGTCGGGGGAACATACCGCCAACCATCCCGCGGTATGAGTGCTCCATGCCGGATGTGCACACACAGCGCTTGGTTCGCAAAATACTCCTCTCTCTGAACGTCCACAAGTCGAGTGGGCCTGATTGAGTCCCTCCCATTGTGCTGAAGAAGTGTGCTCTGGAGTTGGCACCGGTTTTAACGCGTCTTTTGCGGTACTCCTACTACTAAGGCGTAGCCCTGAATCCATGAAAGACAGCTTTGATCCACCCGATCCCTAAAAAAGGCGACCGCTCAGACCTATCGACAGAAGCCTATCGACATCACCTCCTTGTTCTCCAAAATGATGTAAAACATTATAAACTGCCAGTTCATGAGGTACCTTGAGGATCACCAGCTGATAAGTTAACGCCAATACGGTTTTTGTCGGGGTCGATCAGCTGGTGCTCTTCTGGTCTACCTGATTCATATATGGGTGGAGGCAGTAGAGTTCATGGGGGAGGCATTGGCCGCAAGTTTGAACATTGCGAAGGTCTTCGATCCGGTTTGGAAGAAAGCACTTTTATCATGAATACCAAGCGTGAAATAGTAGCTTAATGCTGCTGTATTTCGTATGGTGAGTGTAGAGAACCGGAGACCCTTTTTACTGAAAATGAGGCATTCCATCTCAGTCCTCGTGGGTGACAACGCATCTGCATTTTGATTTGTAATGGAAGATAGATGTAGATGTCTATGGGCCGCAGCAACCACTTACCATCAGGTGGACTGTGTGCTCGTTTGTCAGCCTATTCTATAAAAAAAATATCAAAGATCCCTTCTTATGAGCTTCCCGAGAAATTGTGCAATAGGGTCACCAGTTTTCTTGCTAAACGTAGCATCAAGATCGTAATAGAAGGTGCATGCTCGATTTACAAGTCTGTTAACGTTGGTGTTCCCAAGGTTGCCTGCTATCATCAACGCTATTTCTTCTGCATGTCAATGATATGTTGCAAACTCGTAACATTCATTGCTTTGCGAACGACAGCACTGATAATACTTTATACACCGGCCGTGCCAATATTTCTCGGGAAATCGTCGCCGAGCACCGGAACAAACTTGTGTCTGAAGTCAAGACTTTGTTGTACCAAGTATCAGACTGGCTCTTTCAGTTCTTCTCTTTCGATTCAAGCCCCAGACGACACAAGATGGCGCGTTTACCGCTAAAAAGAACCCCTTTTTGGTATCTCCTTAGTTTCGAGGCACTCCTCTTGCTGCCTCAGCTAGCATCGAAATCCTCGGCGTCAACGTATCATGTTCAGTTTCGTGGTCACTTGGAAGGGAAGGCCAAATTTGCTTTTAAAAAGCTTGGCGTGCTCAGCAAAGCGGGACAGTATTTCATGCCAGCACACCGCTTGCAACTTTATAAGGCGCAGGTGCGGGCTAAAATGGAATAGTGTTCTCATCTCAGGGCCGGGACACCCCAGTGCCAGAACCTTCCACTTGACCGCATCCCGCGCAGAGCGGCTCGAATCGTCAAGAATCGAGTTATTTCTGATCAACTCGAATCACTGGTGCTGCGAAGGAATGTTGCATCCCTTTGCATTTTCTATCACGTTTACCACGGGGAGTGCTATGAAGAATTTTACGGATTAATTCCAGCTGCCAAATTTCACGAATGTAATATATCAACTTTTAAGTGAGTATGCGGGAAAATACATGACTTAATTCCATTCCCCTTTCATCGTTGGCCATCTTGATGTCAAGACTAGTGCTTTATTATTTAATACAACATAAACATTTACTATGGTCTTAAAAATGTATAAGAAAAATTTTAGTGATGATTTCCCACGCGTTTTGCAGAAAAAGAAACCATTGTTTGAAAATCCGCGCATCTAACAAATTGAAAGTATTTTGAGTTCACATAAAACTCACACTAGATCAGAATGTATTTTTTCCTCCTTTACAACTCTCTGAAATAATGAGAGGAAGTCAGCCTTTATAGCCTTTATAGGTGGTTTATGATAGACCCATTTAGATTTCTCAGGCATTTCTTATAGTCCGACACCCACGGGACACAATGGTAGGTTAGATTTTCTTATGCAGCCTTCGTACGGTCATTATTATTGTATTTTATTTCGGTTGAGCAAAATCCGCATTTATGCGATATAAAAAAAATCACAGGAATATCCCTTTTTTCAACAAGTACCTAAGAGTAACCGGCGGTGCACCTGACGAGAAGGTGATTTTGTGGCCCATAGGCTATATATCATCGATATCAGATGCATTGTCACCTCTGAGGAATGAGATGAAATGCCAGTAAAAGGGTTTCCGTTCTCAACCATTCGAAAAATTGCAGCCTTATGTTTCTATCCTATGATGCATTTTATTTCTGTGTGAGCATGATCCTTTCCCGATTGAGCTAACCTATTTGTGCCACAGTCTTAATTACATCTGTAGCGATGCGCCACTTTAATATTACCAAATGTTCAGCACGTACTAGAAAATAACGTATCTACTGTATGTGTGTTTATGCCCAGGGCTGCCGTATTATCGGAATTACCCGCGCTTTTTCTTTGCGCGCGTCCGGTTGGTATTTCTGAAAGTCGAATTCAACTTTCACTACATATTTTTTAAGATTCCAATTTTTCAGAAATATCAAGTAATAAGGATAAAGCAGCAAGGTATTTTTGTGGAATAAGCCGGACATTGATTACTATGGTTTGTTACTGGGATATCCAATTTATTAAAAAAAAAGTTGATTTGTATTTTTACTCAATATAACTCGGGTTATTTTAATATAATGCATTTTCCTGTAAACTAATCAAATATAATAAGTAATTCGAAAAAAAAAATTACTGTCGTGACCAATTAATTTATGTGCATAGATTAAATTTGTTTTCCTATTTTTAGATCTAGATCTGTTAAGTTTCTAGTTTGTAATTTTATAAGGCTACTTAAAAGACATATTATCCATATTATGAGTTAAATTGGTATCGGATAAAAATTATCTCCGTTTCTTAACCCCATGTAATGCATACCAGTAGCCACATTCTTGAAAAGGCTTATGTCCATTAGTGGATGGAACACGCGATTTTTTCCGCCATATATCATTATCCGCAAGACTTTCATTAGTCAATATCTACTAACTTGTGAATAGCGGGCACTGCCTAATAATATGTACATGCAAGCTAGTTGCCGCGCTTAGTCAGCGTCGAGACAGAAATTCTCCTCGGAAAGTTTTCACTTAATGCATAAAGCACAACTCCAAGTTAGTTCTCGCTAGTACTTGTTAAAAATCCCCTATATTCTTCAATATAAATGCCGCAGTAATTTACGTCACAGCTGTACGTTTCCCAATAAGTCAATTACTGCTATGCAAGCTCTCCATTGCGCGCTATATTTCATTGACTTTATTATTTGTCATTATAAGCCAGCAATGCTTAGATAACATTTATTAATGTATCTACATCACTACATACACATCGATGTTAACGAGATGCAATACGTCACGCATTACGTTGTAATCTTCCACGCAGCGGCCGAATCCGGTCGCCGTGATGACTCATTAGACAAGGCGTTACGTCTGATAACGCAACGACCGACGTTCATTCATTTCATTGAAACTCGTTCAAATACTTTCTTTATAGAGCTAGTATACTTTTGATTTCGTTTATTTTTTGCGGTTAGTTTGTTTATACATACATGTATGAATGCTATAAGTTGGTAACAGGATATGTGGGACTTGATATTAGTTATTATTAGCGACCGCCCCGGTTTCGCCTTGTGTGCATTAATGTGGCGTCATTTAGGATTAAGATAATCAATAAACCAAAGATAATTGAAGACCTTTTTTTGTGATCACAAAAAAATCCAGTTTTTTTTTTAGATAAATATAATCTAGATTAGTGATGCAACGAATACGAATACGAATATTCGTATTCGCCGAATAGTCGAAATTTTCGGCAAATACTATTCACGAATATTTAAAAACTAATGTTTTTGTACGCAACTCTAATTACTGGCATCGCGCTTCGTCGGCGCGTAAAAAATACGACGTTTGCGTAGGCCCTAAGCAGCAACGACGGCTACACAAGGGCAGGGGAGTTATTACTGATTTTAACACTCAAACAACTGAAAGATTCTCAACAAGCTATAGTGCTATACCGAAACATGTTTTATTTCAAGATGTTGGAACTAGACAGGGCTCAACATATCAGATGTTGAAGAGATTACATGAACAACGCATAGCGATCCAAGATGTTTTACTATCTCTACCAAATTGTCGTCATGAAATCACAGCATGGCAATGGGCTCTTAAGAGCCAAATTATTGATATTCTGGCTAATTTTAAAGAAACTACTAAAGGGCAAAGCCAAAAATCAACGACATTATCTCAATCAACTCCAATAATACGAAGTCTTAAATCTTACCTCTGATTCATTGGCCTTTGATCCATTTGGCGAAAAGATGTCCATTTTTCAAGGCTAAAAAAACTCGCCCAAAATATTTTTCACTGAAACCATCTAGTCACCTCGGAAAGGCTTTTTTCAACGGCTGGGAACATCCAGATTGACAAAAAATCGCCTAAAACCAGAAAATCTGCAAATTTTATGTTTTTTAAATAAAAATTTGCCTGATGTAAATTTTAATCATTAGAACAATAAAACATCATCAAATGGATTCGTTTTTCAGTACCATTGCGAGATATTCGTATTCGTATTGGCCGAATAGTAGGTTTGATATTCGTATTCGTATTCGTAAAAGTAGTATTCATTGCATCACTAATCTAGACCACTCCCGGCATTGCTTTCTTAATGGTAGTGAAGTTTCATAACAAACGGTTCACCCATACCGAAGATTAGCGCACACCGACAGACATACAGGCAGATATATTTTTGTTACAAATCGCTATTCATGTTCTAATGGGATGAAAATAATCCCTTCAATTCAATAAAATGCAGTTATCTTGATATCACAGACAAACTCTTCAATTTTTTTACCGGCTGGTTATATTTATGAGAAATTGATTATACCGTCTCTATTCCTCCGTTTTCCAACTCCGGTAGAGCCACACTGTAGCTATATTATGGTTGTAGCAGGAATGGGTAGGCTCGACCGGGCAAGGACCACGCTCTCACAAAATACCAGTGTGAAATGGCAGCTTAATGCTGCTGTGTTTCGTATGGTGAGTGTAGAGAACCGGAGACCCGTTTTGATGGAATTGAGGCATTCCATCTTAGTACTCAGGGGTGACAACGCATCTGCATTTTGATTCTTAATCGAGGTTAAATGTAGATGTCTATGGACCCCAGCATCCCCTTACTATCAGGTGGACTGTGTACTCGTTTGTCATCCTTATTATGTTATTCTATAAAACACAAATATTTGCAAAAGAACACCGATTCCTACCTAGAATGATTCGCGAGGCTATTGAAATTAAAAAAACATCCTAATTTAAATAGAGAAGATGGATGGGTAGGTACTTTTTTATAGGATAGGGTGACAAACGAGCACATAGTTCACCTGATGGTAAGTGGTTGCCGTGGCCCATAGACAACCTACATGTATCCTCGATTACGAATCGAAATGCAGATGCGTTGTCATCCGTGAGGACTAAGAAGGAATGCCTCAATTCCAGTGAAAAGGATCTCCGGTTCTTTACACTCACTATACGAAACAGCAGCATTAAGTTACTAATTTACGCTGGTATTCTGTGAGAGCGTGGTCCTTCCTCGGTTGAATCGACCCATTCGTGCTAGAACTATACTACTTATATAGCTGCAGCATGGCTCTACTACGTATGAAGTACTACCACCTGCTTGGGGTTCTATAGGTTATAAAATTTAATCCAAACCCAAGCATACCACTGCAAGACTTCAAGATACTGTAAGCTCATTCTGCGTAGATCGGACCAAAAATTAATATTTAAAAACTGAAGGTAGCAGGCTAACAACGACATCGGGACTTCAAACACCTCAGTATCCACCGTGACCATGAGTGGGTGCTGTAAAGCATCCGAAAAGTCAATCCATAAATATTGGTTTCATTATATAGACTAAACAGCTCAAGGTAATAACTAGGTCTTACAAATAATGTAATTATTTCAAGACTTCACTCTCTATTTTTTTACCCTTAGAAGTGAAATTTTTCCTCTAATATAAATAGAACTTTCCTTGGGATATAAGCTATATATTAGAAAAAAATTAATAAAATAAGTATATAATAAATGCCCAAGAATGATACATACCAAAAAAATTATATTCATTTGAAAACCTTATTTTTGAAATGTGCTAAAAGTGTATAAAAATTTCAGTGGCGCTTGCATTATTTAAAGTTTATCTAATAGTGGCATTCGGAATTCCTTGTCATCATCATATTATAGTTAGATTGCATCCGTTACCGTTACAGTATATTAAATTCTACTGCTGAAAATAGGCCTCTTAAATTTTTGCCCCATAGGAGGATGCTTGCCACAGTTGCCACGTTAGGCAAGTGGGTTTGCAACCACGGTTTTTTTATATTTAGTTTCCTTCTCATAGATATTATATATATATATATATATATATATATATATATATATATATATATATATATATATATATCACGTAGATTAAATTTATTACAAGTTATAAGGACGATAATTTACATAAAACAGGTAATTAATATGTCTCAAATGTCACACCTCGTACGAGATGAATCGGAAAGGTGGATATATTGTTTAAGTAAAATATATTACCAACAAATCTACTTAATGACACATCTATTCATTGCGTTTCTAAGCGAAATTTCACGGTCCCCGATTGTTATACGCTACAATTAAGTCGCGCTGGAACTTTATGAGCGCTTCGCGTTCGGTTGCCAAAAAAAAACAATATGACAGTGAAATTTTCGGAGTCGCATGCTTGTTTTTTTTGGGCAACACTATATAGACCTCCTCCTCGGTGTTATTCTACTACCGTTAAAATGTAAACAAAGCGGGTGTACAAGGTCTGGAAGAGTCCGAAAGCCGGACAATGAGACAATTTATTACGTCATATATAATGCAGTGAAAGTCAAAGCGGCTATTGTTTCTAGCGCTCATCTATTAACGGTAAACAAAACAAGCAGTGATCTGAAAAGCCGCCTTTGGTCTTTACAGAGGTTTAAAAACAAACTCACAATCGCCGATAAACATCTTGCGAAATCTTAAATGTTTCTGCAATGGTCTAATATTTTATGGGACATATTATTGCTGCTTTCAGCTGACTTCAAAAAGTAAAAAGTAGGGGGCTCTCAACTTCTTTCTTGACTGTATTTTTTTGTTTGTATATTTCGCGATATCTTCGAAAATTATGGTCAGATTTTAACAGTAAAATTAAATTAACCTTAAGGTTAATTTTTAGTTAACTTTTAGGGTAACTAAGTTTGTTACTTATACTGTTAAACAGTGCATTACGCTCGAAATCCAAACGGAGAAGACATTTGTGTAACAAGTTTTTTTATAGGATAGGGTGACAAACGAGCACACAGTCCACCTGATGGTAAATGATTGCTGTGCCCCATAGACATCTACATCTTTCCTCGTTTACGAATAAAAACGCAGATGCGTTGTCACGCGTGAGGATTAAGATGGAATGCCTCATTTCCAGTAAAAGGGGTCTCCGGTTCTCTACACTCACCATACGAAACACAGCAGCATTAAGCAGTAGCTAACCAGCGTCAAATAGTAATTTGATGCTGGTATTCTTTGACAGCGTGGTCCTTCCTCGGTCGAGCCGACCAGATACTACTAATATAACTGCAGCATGGCTCTACCACGTAATAAAGTGTAATTTTATTAAAAAATAAAATAAAAAATACCACTTTTTATCATATTATTGGATTGTCATCCGAATTTAAGCTATATTAAAAATTTCAAGTTTCTATCTCATCGGGATGTTAGTTTAATATCAATTACTAAATTCCACCCGGAATGACAGACAAACAAGTAAGTGAAAAATTGTTTTCGGATCTCGTTTCGTTGTGAGTGTTCCGTGAAGGTAAAAAAGACTGTGTGCCTCTGTATTCTCGCGTACATTTGTGGCACTAAAATATTTCCTACGCTTTCGATAGCTTACAAATATTTGGAAGTTGGCGCCATGGTTAAACATCGGCTTGCAGAACATCAGATAGTATGAGAAATATTACGGCGGCTTAAAACTATCATCATCCCATTATATCTATCATCCCGTTTCGATTCCAGGGTGTCTTAAAACGCAACTATGAAAATGCCAGAAAATCTTTTGCCATACGATAGATGGCGATATTATATTTCGTTTACACCATACTTACTGCCTATAACTGGAGCCCGCTTGTTGGATGTACTCTTTGAAGTTGAGAACAGAAATGACACGAAATAGGAAAGGATATTATTATAATGTACATACATACATAAACACTCACGCCTGTCACCCAGAGGGGTAGGCAGAGACTACTAGAGATCGTGTCAAATGTAACCATCATTTGCAACTCAGCCGCCGATGACGCAAATATGACTTGATCATCGGCATACAAAAGGCATTTGACGGTTAACTCGCCCATTCTTAACCCACATTCTTCATCTTTCAAAGTATGCAAACACCTGTCCATAAATAGGTTGAACATCCAAGGGAAAGATACACAGTGTCTGACACCTTTTTGGATGCCAAACCAGTCCGAGTAGACCCCATTGATCCTGACACAAGCACTAGAGTCCCTATAAAGAGACCTTAATGCCTGTATCAAACCAGCGCTCAACCCATATGAGTTCGGTGTTTGCCATAACACATTCCTGTTTTCCAAGCCCATGAACGCACATAAACGTTTTTAGCCAAAAACTCCCGCATCATGCAGGAAAAGACTTGATCTGTACACCCCATTCACTTTCTAAAACCCGCTTGCACATCCCAAATTTTTCCATGAGTTTCTTTCATAACTCCTTCAATTAACATCTACAACAGTTTACCCACACATCTTAGCATACATTTTACCCACAATACTAAGCAAGCTGACACCACGGTAGTTTTTGCAGTCCTGCTGTGACCCTTTTCCTTTATATATATTGGTACTATAACTGCTTTACATCAGTCATCCGGTACCCGTTTTAATTCCCAACATAAATTAAACAAGGTTTACAGTAGGCCTGCCACCAATCCCTCTCCAGCCCTTAGCATCTCGAGTGATACTCTATCATATCCAGCTGCCTTACCTGCTTTCATGCTTTTCATTGCTTTCATTATTTCATCTACACTTATCTCCATACCCCTTTCCACTTCTTTTGGAATTTCTAGTTCATTTAATTCAGACGACTCTTCACTCATAAACACGCTTTCAAAGTATTCCTTCCATCTGTTTAAATTCGAAACTTCATCATTCAGAATACACCCATTCTCGTCTCTTATAGTCATTAATTATAGGCTGTTTTGTATTTCCCCTGGCAGTTCTTAGGAGTTTCCAGAACATTTTTATATTAGCCTGGAAATTATCAGATATCCTTCTATCATTCTTATCCGTTCTTTCTTTCTTTTTCATTTCAACTACTTCTTTTACTCTCTTATTTAGACGTCTAAATTCTGACATTTTCTTTCAATATCATCATTCATACCACAAGAATTACCAGCTTTGGTTGCTAGTAAATCTAACCATGCTTTCCTCTTTGATTCAACTTCCAACCGTACCTCATCATCCCACCACAACGTATTACTTTTTATTTCATTTGTTCTCTTACTTACACCACATACTTAGGTGGCTGCATCCACCAAATCTTTCTTAATATTATCCCACACAGTATTCAAGTCTAAATCATTCAGACAAAACTTCAAACAAGATAAGTTTTCTGATGATTTAACTTACCCTGTCACCCAGAGGGGTAGGCAGAGACTACTAGAGATCGATATTTTCTCTCAGTCTACATTTATACCTCTTTCACATCTTCATCTTGTAACTTCTTATACGCTGTAACGCAGTGGTAGACACAGATGTCCGATGCCGCCAACGCTTGAAAAGACCATTAATTCGACATAAGACCAAGTAATGATCCGTCCCTACGATGGACCCCCCGGTAAACCCTTGTATCTACGACTGCGCTCCTCATTCTTTCATCCACAATTACGAAATCTATCACGCATCTATCCCATGTATACATGTGAATCTTCTTATGACGAAAAAAGTATTCATCACAAAGAGATTCTTTTCCACACATACGGTGAGGTCTTCACCATTCTCATTTATACTTTCATCACCAAAAGTTCCCAATATCCTTTCATAACCAGACCTCTTCACCCTAATCCTTCCATTAAAGTCTCGTAACTTAATAATATTTTCATTTTCCTTACAT
This sequence comes from Parnassius apollo, assembly GCA_907164705.1. Lineage (NCBI taxonomy): Eukaryota > Metazoa > Arthropoda > Insecta > Lepidoptera > Papilionidae > Parnassius > Parnassius apollo. Next base: position 8,450,774 of record CAJQZP010000644.1, read on the forward strand.
TTTGTCAACACCATCCTTACCATGTCCCAAAACTGCTCTCGGATTTAAGTGGGCTTAGACATGTCTGGGGCATACACCCCTAGCAGGAACAGCTTCTTTAAGCCCACTTTCATTAGTATCCATAGCAGCCTCGGGCTTACACATTCATTCTCTTTCACACATTGACCCATTCTTTCTGAAAGGATGAACCGACTCCCTGGCATGCCCGTTCGGTCTCGTCTACACCAGACCAATACGCGGTATACGTGCCATGTGCAGTGGCATCCTTTCCCTTTCGTTTCGTCTCATTTACACATAACACATCCAATCCTCTGTCATTCATCATTTCGCATACTTCATCCATCTTATCATTCATTGCTCCACATACGTTCAGCGTAGCCAGACGGGCTTCCGCAACCACTTTTCACCCATCCTGGAGACAGAACGTGACGGGTGGCGAACCTCGTCGCCGGTTTTTCTCCTGGAGATTCTTCGCACCCCTGCCTAATTAAAGGGGCGCCTTGAACTCGGAGCCATTTCTTTTATTTCCTGACTCATGGTGCGAACAAGGGGTGGTAGTAGATTTTACGCCGCTACCACACGGCGAGGAGCCGAGTCTATTTTTTATTATAATGTATAGGTCAGATATGGGTAAAAAGGTTATAGTGAGGTAATGATACCTCTAACGACTATGACATTTAAATTAATAAATATTATAGATTTATTATGTACCTTTATTTTTATATACATCGATAAATAAAATCAAATGTCATACAAGAAGAGGGTTTCTAATTTGTTTCGCACTATTTTTTGTACGCTTGGTCAATCACTGATGAACTCGCCGATTTGGTCCGAATACTTTGGTATTGTTATAAGCAGATCTGGGTAAAACCCCTAATTAGTACTGTAATGCAACGGAACTATGCCGTCTTTCGGTTAGATGCGATTTGTTTCAATTAGATTGGAATAAATTGAAAATCAGATGTAGTCTTTGTCGACGTAGTCGTGACCCCAAGTATCACTGATGGAAAAGCCAAAAACTTAGTTTTATTGCCGACAAAAGGTCGTAACATTATTGGATTCCAAGCTCCGATGTGCAAAATTGGGCTTTGCTCATTGTTGAGTGAACGTTAAGGCTAAGAACAGGATCATAATTCTTGGCAATAGAAGTAATTATTTTACTTCACTAATATCTTTTTCATTTAGGTATAATATTGTTTTGACCAAAAGTTCTTTTACAATTATTTCGAAACTCTAGAATGTCATGCTTCTAAAATGTCTAATGACTACCAAAACAACAATTTCAGGTCTTATAATTTGTGACAAAAAGCATTACATTTTTCTCGACTTGTTGAAACCAATCTTGTTGACTTTACGCTTAACATTGTAAATAAAAAGATTGATGTCTTTATTCAAAGCGTCGGAACGGCTTCACAGCAGGTAGCGTCTACCATTCATAGTGACAAAAGCACTTTATACCTTACCATATAGTTTTATAGATCCAAAATTTTGCTCAACTGTAGTTTACTGTTTTTATTCTATTGCCAGTTGTTGTCACACTTGTTTTAGTTAAATTATACCTCCAATAATTTATTTGTAAAATATAATTTAACATTACATTCCTTCATATATAGTTTGTATGTATTTTTTTATTTACTTAAATGCATATTATCAATGTATATTTTTATAAAACTCAAGCGACAAACGAACTTACAGTATACCTGATGGTAAGTGGCTGCTACAGTACATCACGGAAACCTGCAACAAATTTCAAGCAAAGATGGTTTTTGATGCGTTACCCTCTCTGAGGACTGAATGAGGAGATGCCTTATAGCCTTTAATTGTGCTGGAGTTCTATACCCTTCAGACCAGAAGAAGTATAAGCACAGCTTTTCGGTGACAGTAATATGTAAGAGAGGATACGCAGCAAGAGGGACTCCTAGGTCGAAGCCACCTCCTAGTATTTTATAATTAAGCTAAATCCAGTAGAAGTAAAGTATCAAAATTGACATTTACTGAAATCTAGGCCTATATGTCATATTTTAGGTAAGTGTAAATATTATATAATGTAATAGTATTAGATATAAATCTAACCTTGTAAAACTTCAAGCGAGAAAAAAGCATAAAAATTCATAGAATATAACTTTACATTTATAGACCACAGATATAATACATATATGTTACCTTAGAAGAACCAAAGTTCTGCTTGTGCTATTAAATAGGTAATTTTCTTAATAAAGATGTTAAAAGTTTAATAATAGCTAGATTAGCTATGAGCGAAAATGTTCGTGCTCTCGTGTTCGTACTATACTGAAAAAATTGAATTTAAAAATTATATTATACTTATTTAAGCTAAGTTAATGACAGACCAAATATTTCTTAGAAAAATATAAATTATGAGCATTTTGGGATTACTGCAGGCAGCTAAACTTAATAAAAGCTAATTAATAAAAACACTTTTCTAACAAAACACTTATTGTTTGATTTTAAAGACCAAAAGGCCTGTAGATCAGAGTACTTGGCTGCTATTTTGCTGCTGCTGAATTATATTTGAACTAAAACAACACTAATTGTTAGTTTATAGGTCTGCATGTAAAACCGCAGTCAAGCGTACTGTTTTTGATTTATCGCCTATAGGTTATCAGGTACGGTATGAATTTAAAACCAGCGGGTTTTTGGTTTTCTCCACTCACCATACAAAACAGAACAGCATCAATCTGCTACTGCTACTTTTGTACGGCTTTGTAGGAGTACATGTTTCTTCCCCGGTTGAGCTGACCCGTTCGTGCTGCAGCCAAAAAGCTGCATCGTTTTTCTACCACGTGATTTGATTAATCTTTAGTTGTATAAAAATGATTCCCCATAGTCTGTGTATAATGTAATGTACAACCTTATTGTTTATCAATTGAATGTCACGTTTACAGTTAGCCGTCTATAATTGGTACTAAGTCACTGTTTCTAAGAAAACGCTGTTCTCTAAATAGCACAAATAATGTCTTTATTTTTGTAACGGATAATTATATCGAATTCTTCTTCCATAACATCTGTGACTTGTTTGATTAATTACGAAATCGATATCTCATTAAACGGTGTGTCTGTAAAGATTAGACCTACTCGTATACCACTAGATGACTTTTCATACGCCATGGTAAATCTATCTCTAGATGTAACGGATGATAATAATATTCGCGGCTGTCATATTCGTCACGAATAACTTTTGAATGTACCTTTATTTAGTAAAAATGGTGACGTACATGATTTGGACACCAGAAACAAAAATAAACTTGTAACTCTATCATTCAGATTACGAAAACTTTATTTACGGCATTACGCATTTGATTTAAAAACAGAATACCTGTTTCAGTTATTTTATTATTTATGTCTTTGCTTTGTGTGGATTTAGGTTTCGAGCCTTTGGCTCAAATATAGTATCAAAGTGCATTTAAAAGATAACTAAACCCAAAAATAAACAATTTGTGTAGCACAACGTTCGTACTGGCTAAATAACGTAGGAGTTACTCTGAATATTATTATTATTATTAATAATAATAATAGTTTGTCCATCGGTAAGAGTGAAAGAGGATTTTGTTACGCTAAGCTAAGTCATTGCAACTTATCATCACTACTTACCAACTTAGCTCAAACACTGGCTTACAATAAGTTAAAAAGTATTAGGCCACGTGTCTCGAGTTTTTGAACGATTGTTGACTGGCAAAGGCCATTTCGTAGAGCCTGTAAGGAATTTGTATGAGAACAGTTTTCTATAGAAATTTTCATCGACCAGCGGAATTTGTTATCTCAAATGCGCAAGAAATGAATTTGCTTTGCAGTACATTAAAGGAGTGGCATAAAAACTAAATTAATACACTTATATGATGCAAACATAGTAATAAACGCTTCACAAAACTATAACTGACTTTACTGCACTGTAATTTAGCATATTCTATTCGTCAATTGTTGTAAACTTATTGCCTATTAACGTGCAATATTTTTAGTTTATTAACATTACTTACTATTAATTACTGGGTATCTACAAAGCATGAGTTCTTTTACTAATGGCTTTTGTTACGCTAAGTCTTCGCGACTTACCATAATATAAGGCTGCATCAAATACTTATCAACTAGTGGGGTTGTGACCAAACATTACCTTACAAAAAGTTAAAAAAATACTTGGCTACATGTCACAAGACACCTGACATCCCTTTGAGTTTTCTACCATATCCAACACGGGAAGCGTTCTGAGGAATTGTTCGGATTAGTTCGAGCCCCCAAATTTCACGAACGCATATCGCGTCATAATTCACGATACCATTCTCACCATCTGGATGCCTGCCGGTCCACCACTGTGCTTTACTAGGAGTTTTCTTCCTTGTTCAACTTCTCTGTGGAATTGTTTACCAACGGCGATTGTTTCCAGACCGATACGACTTAGGGACTTATATTAAAATGTTATATTAAAAATTGTACGATTATCACATACCTAGATATTTATATATTAATTGTATTTTTTATTATTAATGTAATTAATTTGACGATGGTTTATAATAACTAAATAATACTGACTATAATGTACCATTGACTTATTAACTTACGTGTAATTTGAATATACATAATTGTTAATTTACTGTAATATTGTGTTGTGAATAACATATCTACGTAAATTGAAAAAAAAAATAATTAATTATGTGTTTTGTACGCCGTCTGGTAAAATACGGTGGAATCTATATTATATATTTGTCACATTCTGTATTACCCATATTTGCAAAATAAAGAGATTTATTCATTCACTCTAAAAATACCGGCGTAAGTTACTCGCTGGGGTGGATAAATAGCAATTGCAATCCGTTCTGCTTATGAAGTATGAAACTTTAGAAGTTTTAACCCTTTATTGGTCAGAACCAGATGTTACATCATCATCGATTTGCTCTGTCTTGTCTTGTCTGTGTCATTGTTACGATGCCAATCGTTAAAGGATTGTCTAATGCCCACAGAACATGCCTATAGTGATAACGTTTAGTAGTCTGCAGTCTGTGAACATGTTCAAGATTATCCCCAACAATACGTCAGATTTGGTAAACCACAAATCCTAGCAAAAGAACACCGATTCCTACCAAGGATGATAAGCGAGGCTATTGAAATTAACTAATTTAATAGAGAAGATGAATGGGTGCTGCCATCTACTTGTGGATCCTATAATTAACAAAATAAACCCAAACCTAAGCATACCACTGCAAGACTTCAAGATACTATAAGCTCGTTTTGCGTAGATCGGACCAAAAATTAATATTAAAAAACTGAAGGTAGCCGGACTAACTATGGCAATGAGACGTCAAACATCTCAGTTTTATTGAATAATGTTTAGTATTTCAAGAGTTTGATTACGACATAAATTAGACTACCAATAAAACCTAAAATGCTGCGATTTTTTTAGGAAGAAGCGAGCCCAAAGTTTACAACAGTAATTAAAGAAAAATATGTGACTTCCACCTTCTCATATGTCAAAATTCATTAAAAATAGGAATGTAACGCCTATATTAGTTTTTGTTATATACAATGCGCGGTATTCAGAAACAATCTCGAGTTTAAACTCAAACAGCACACATGTTAAAATTTGTGTAGAGATCATCTAATCTAAAACTACACGCGCCTCTGTTGTATTTTTGGTGAAATTTGCTAAAATCTACTATAATAATACTATGGAATTTAATTTTTAATTAAAGCACAGATTTAAGTGTTGTTATACTTATTATGGTAAATTTGAAAAAATACTTACAAAAATACGAGAGAGGCGCGTACGGTTTTAAAATAGACGATCTCTAACACAGTATATTCCAGATTTTAATGATACCAGGCTTATGACACACTTTTTATATTAAAAATTAGTCCCAAAGTCTAAACATGTTTTAAAATTGTAATACTATTTTGAATTTTACAATAGGAATGACTATGTGACGTAAATGTTTTTTTGAAACCGACGTAAAAATAGTACGTAAGTATAGGTAGTTCAGATAACTGTAGAGATAACCTGCATGTAAGATATACAGACCAGTGCCCTTTAAAGTTAATGTCAATATGTACAAACGCAGGATGTACTGACGCGTGGATCATGGCAAAATTCAGCTTAACATGACATAGCCGTGACGTATTTCATGATGAATGGTCGCTAAAAGTGGACTTATTGGAGTTTTTTAGTGATTGTTGACGGGCAAAGGCCATTTTGTGGGACCTGCTAGGAATTTGTATGACGACGGTTTTCTATAGAAATGTGTATGGATCAGCGGAATTTGTATTCTCAAATGCGCAAGCACTGAATTTGCTTTGCAGTACATCAAGAGAGTTATATAAAATTAATTTTGTATACTATTATTATAAAAATGTATTTAATAAAATACTTAACGAAACCAAAACAGTTTTACTTAACTGTACTTTAGCACACTCTGTTAATCATTGTTTTAAACCTATTGACTGTTAGTGTGTAATATTTAAATTTTTTTTTTATAGAATAAGGGTGGCAAACGAACAGTCTACCTGACGGCGTCTGTATATCCTTGATTAAGAATCAAACTGTAGAATGCGCTGCCACCCCTGAGGACTTAGATGGAATGGCTCGTTTTCAGTTCTCTACACTCACCATACGAAACACAGCAGCATTAAGCTGCTATTTCACGTTGATATTCTGTAAGTGAGAGTGTGTTCCCTCTCGGGTCGAGCCAATGCATCCCTGCTACAAGAAACAGTTTTTATTTATTTACACATCAGGGTTTATATTTAATAAACTGGCTACCCGATATCGTTTCGCATGGATTAGCGATTTTATACGATGTTTTTATAGAGATATACCATAAAATAGGGTAGTACGAGTACGGTTTCGTCGCCATAAGAATGATGTGTTAATGTTAAGCATCTAAAACCTAATTATGTAACATTAAACTTTTTTCTTCATGAATTGTTTTATTCATGTTAGTACAAATTAGTACGAGTAAACGATAGATAAAAATACTTCGGATGTAGCAGACAGCGCGACGTCGAGTAGCGCTGTTATCAATTACATTACACCTTATTACGAGCTAAGCAATTTAATCAGTGGTACTATCAACAGGAAACTCCGAGCTGATACAGACGCAGGTGTCTCACTATGGCACGACATTGTTTCACAGAACTAATGTGACGTAATGAACCATCCGGTCTCCGTTTACCGAATCACGTATTAGCTAAACAAACTTAAACGGGACGCTCCCATTCTACATACTAGGATCCTATTTCTAATCCTAAATCTAATGCAGTGACGCACTATTAGGATATATTCATACATGTCATAATTTCAGTTCAAGTCTCATACACGGAGCCACGCTGCAACTATGTTATGGTTGTAGCACGAATGGGTCGGCTCGACCGGGGATATAGTCTTACGGAATACCAGCGTGGACTAGTAGCTTAGTATTACCATGTCTCGTATGGTGAGTATGGAGAACTGGAGTCCCTAATTAATAGAAATGAGGCATTCCATCTAAGTCCTCAAGGGTGACAACGTAGATGTCTATGCGCCACAACATCCACTTACCATTGAGTGAACTGTGTGATCGTTTGTCACCCATATTCTATAAAAAAAATATTTTTCATAGCAATAGACATAGATAATTGATTTTAACTTTTACCAGTTTCATTTTATCTATGTAAATTAATATTTTAAGTCTTCGATTGCCCTTACACTTTATCATACAGTTTTATTGAATCTAAGAACGTCCACAATCTGATTGAGAAACTTTGCTGAGGTCAAGTTGTCCCAAGTCTTTCATGTACACGGTAATATGTACTAGTTTTCTACAACCTATCCAAAGTAACAGTAAACTTACATAATTAAAAATTTTATTTTACTGTAATCTGTAATTTTGGTTAGTCTCTTTGTTAGAAATCAAGTTAATTATGACCTACTTCCACATAATTCAATAGCCTTGAGAAATTGAACTCTTGCGCAGTTTCAATCATACATTACATTAAAGATGGATGTACTAAACTATTATTTGTTTATTTTAGTTGATTGAGTTGTTAACCTTAATTTTTGTTTAAAAAAAACCTAATGCTAAGTTCGTGTATAATTATTAATTACTCATCAATTGAAAGTTATTAAAAATGAATTGAATAAATCTAGCCTACGCTAAGCACAAGGTTTATGGGCTTAATTTTTAAAATTACTATCTAGATTCCTACTACGATAAGCCAAGTTAATAATGAAATGTACCACTTATAGATTTGGTGTGCCATTACAGGCGTTTTATTAATTGTAAATAAAATGTGGTTAACAAATAACTAGAATATGCTTTTTTTACAATCAGAGTTACCGACTTGTATTCTAGTATTACTCTCAACATAGTTTTCAGTCCAATCTCGTTGTTTTTATTCTCGTGTTTATTTTCATCAGTGTGTTGCACCGAATTTGAATTATACCTAAATAAGCATATAAACATAGCACGGTAAAGCCATTTAGACTTGAGGGAAATTACCATATTAATAAAATAAATCAATAGATAGTGTAAATTGTATCAATATAAAATATCGCGAATATTTCATATTATGAAATGATAATATGAAAAACTTTTACGTTATTCGGTACTCTAAATGTGAAAAATAATTTTCATTGAACATTTACCCATAAGTATATATAATTCTAAAGATTTGCTTATTCGTAATATTTATAAAAGGTGGAAAACAATTTGTCCCTTATATTTTTATTGTTGATAAGACAAAATTTATAGTAGGCAGCAATTTATTCACTGCCGTGTTAAGTATGTAGAACCTGTATAATTACATGCTGTGAAGCATTCCATGTTAGTTCTCAAAGGTGATGATGCATTCTTAGTCATTTGTAGCTGGTGTACAGAGGTTCAGTTGCCACTTATCATCAGCTCGTTTACGACTTCAATATTATAAAAAATCCTATTTCTATAACGTGTATGAAAGTTAAAATATTGGTAGTTTTCTCATTTAGAGAAAACAATATAGTAAACTGTTCATTTATTACAAAAATTAAAAACTGTATTTGTTGCAAAAAATGCATACACACAAGTTATTAGTACATATTCCAAATGAACGGTGAAATTGAATTACAGTAACACACACATCATTTATGTGATATGTGAGTCAACTGAAGTTTTCAATGACTAACTGTTTTAGTTATGTGCTAAAGAAATGAGTCAAACTGAAATAAAATTACTCCCTGAATAGTTTTACCGGAGCCAAAAGATACATAATATGACCTTGGAATTTTTCGTAGAGTCGTATTTTATTCAATAATTGAATAAGTTGATTTTTCAATAACGATCATAAAACACATGTTTATTGAATGCAAGGAATAAATAAAAATAAAAGAATAAAATGTCTTGCTGTGACAAATGTTTTCTTCGTTCTACGAGTTAGGTACCTACCCACATATCATTTATAAGTACAAACCTAAATATTAAAATTAGTTATTTCCGAGTTATTTAAATATCTTTCGTTAATATTTCTTTGCTATTGTTTCAAAGACTAATTTCTATAACGATTAATAAGATTTATCAAAATTACTTTTTATATACAAGTTATCGCCAACCATTCACAAATTCAAACGTTAACGGTTTCATTACAAAAAGGAGTGGAGTGATCCGTCAAAGAAAAATCCGCAGCAGTGGAACTACCTTACGTGGAAAACAATATTCTGAAAGCAAGTTCAAATCATATCAAATAACATAAAACATAGTTCAGCCCGAAAATATTAATAAACCGCGTTTTGTAATAAAACAGCGTTCCGAAATCGACTTTTATGAAAAAAAAATTCAACTTTTATTATTTCATTAATTTATTCATTGCAGCCTATCAAAAATCTCTTTGGCTCAAAGTAATAGATATAGAGAGAGTGTATTTATCAAAGTTGCCGCGCTTAGTTGGTACGTTTGGCAACCGCTGTTTTTCACAATATGAATGGTAATCACAAATATGTTACTGGCTCATCTGCTGTTTCGGTTTGTCGTTTTCCCTCCGTTGCGACAGCCACGGGATATTACTATCTAGATACTTTTATAATTATTCCGTACAAATTCCAAAAAAAAAAATACTAATATACATATTTGATATGATTCACCCATACCTTAGTTATTCGTGATTCTATATGATGTGCTGATATGTTAGTTTATCTAAGACTCCAAAAAATAAATATTTCAGCATTAACCTAATTTCAGAATTTGTTTTCTACTTTCTGTAAAGCCTACGTCTTCCGCCACTGTATCCTGTTTTATAAATTAATCGGGTTTTAGTAGTTCCACGCTCAGTTCATTCAGAACTTATTCTTGTTTCCGCACATTTAGACTTAGTTATTTATATAGATGTTATACTTACACATCACACTCTGTTGAACACATTATTACTAATACATATTACCAAATGTCTTAGTAATAATGTTTTAGTAAAAATAATGTGTTTTGTAATAAATGTAATTTACATGCATTTTTATTACGTATATAACGAAAGTTACAAATGGGGTAATCGTTTATTGGAGGGGTAAAAATATCGTCGATTCGGAATGAGCTTACTCAAATGATTCACATAAACAAGAGTATTTTTTGCTAACTTTTGTATAATAAATAATGCATAAAACTTTATTTGAATGGAAACTTTCGAAAGCTATGCACTGGCTCAAAGTTCGTAGGAAAATTTGTGTCAAAAACCGCAATGCAAAAATCCCAACCCCTATCTACCGAAGGTCCCGAGCCGGATCTGCTTACATAGCGGCATCTCGGTGGGATGGGGGCTTGGCCCGCCCTCCGCCCACCATTGGTCGTCCGTCCACCGTCGCCGCTCGGTCATGGAGAATCCCACCGGCTATTCGTCACTCGGCGCCCCACTGCCTCCACCATGTGCTCCGTGTACACTAGGCTTTATTTTACGCGCCGTCACACCAATTCATTTAGTCGCTCACTCGACACGACGCGTGCGGCACCACTATAATTTGGGGGATGTCAATTGCGATCGATTGCTATGGATTGCTCTAATATACCGGCTTTCGCGTTGTTTAGACAAACCGGCACTGTGATTATTAGGCTGAAGATGGAACTGCCGGAACATTGCTGCCGGTCGTCGGTGTGTATGACCATGGACTACAGTCAGCTTGTGCACAGGCCGTCAGGTTGTGAACAATGCTCTAGGACTAGATCAAATAGCCGAAATAGTGACTGTGATAGTGATTTAGTGGAAAAATGTCGACCTTACAAATCAAGTGCGGCTAGAAGCAGTAAGCATCTTTTTATATGTTCATATTTTCATTCATGAAATATCCATTTTTCTGCAATTTTTTCATATTTAAAATATTATTCGATATACCTAGCTAAATAATATCTAATCTGCCAATCCAACTTCTTGAATCAAACCTATAATTTAATTATGTGAAAATTTAATAAGACATAGAAATTGCATAATATAGGTACTTATATTATATTTATGGAACTTCCATATTATATATTTTTATAAAATATATAATATTTATCGTTTTTGTCTTATACAATTTGTATATGAATGGAAAACAAAAGAAGATTCACATACTTAATTAAAATTTAAAAGATTTTTAATAGTACATTTCCTTCCTTCTTCCGCCCGGCCGAATTAATCATACAATATTTGCAACAAATCGATATTACAACAAATCGATACGCTAACTAAACATGACTCGGATTTACTATAGATAATAAAGTTAACAATTATTAAACTACACTTTTACTGGCTGCAGTTTATAATGTAATTATGGTTAAAAACTGGACTCTATCTTGCCTCTACAATGTTAAATTTAATGTAAACTAACTGGGGCCTATACTGCAATTACTCGTATTTTAAATCAAGCAAATCCTTTAATAGCAGTACAGTTATGTCCGTTAGCAGGGAATTGCATAGTTATTTGCGAGCACTAACGCAAATTTGTTCTATAACGATATTCCAAGATAAGGGTTAGTTAGTTAGTTACATCCTATATACGTACCACTCCTGGGCAAAGGCCTCCTCTCATTTCTGAGAGGGGATAAAGATAAGGGTAACAGTAGTAAAATTAATAAAATGTTTGAACAATAAAACACAAATGGGATCCTTTATAATTGAATCTGATTGAAATTTTAGCTTGTCAATATATAAGGACTACATCGGAATATGAAGGAAAACAGAAAAAAAATATTTCAAATAATTCTTTGATTACCACCCCTTTAATAATAATAATAAGTTACATTACTTTTTAACGGTAGCACTTATAAAATATTATAATTGATAAATGTTAATTTGGCTCACGATACCATTAATATCTAAACTTCATTATATCAAATAAAAAATATTGTATACCTACTAAACTTCGAAATGCGCTTACAGAATTAAATTAATATATTCAAATTCACTTAAATGCTACCATTCGATTAAAATTACAATTTATTTTCTTTGCATATTAATATTATAATGTGACTAAATTATAAAAGTATTGGTATTAATATAGTAGTAGGTACCATTATGCAATCTTTATCGTATGCTTAAATGAACATCGCAGTCTACTTAAGTACGACGATGTATTTAACGATCATGCAATTAGAAAAATAGGTAATAAATCTAATAGCAAATTTTAATTAGATACTGTACCTCGGGGTCTCGCTAACAAACTATTGTCGTTCTTAATTACGTACAAAAATATACCCAAATTATTGATATGAAGTAAAACAATACCTTAAATAATGAATTTACGTTAATTTATATGTATTGTAGAGTTATACTTTTAACCGCAATAGTTAAAAAAGGTAAAGTCACTTAGGCTGTAACTTTACCTTACGTCCAACTGCCTGCTCTCTTCTAATTTCTGGGAGGGTTAACCGCAATGATATGAACTATATAAAAATTAAATATTAACTATACGATTGTTTACGTATCTAAATATGTGTTGGTAAACAATATCAAAACAATTATACATTTACCCGGAACTAATGAATTAACTTGTCTAAGAGTTTACAGTGACGGCATGAATTAATAATATCAAATGCATGCGAGTCGGAAAATATTCCGTAAACCCTCAAAAACCCCACGCTAGTTCCGCTAAAGTTAAAAAATATTCCAACTTGTAGGTGCAGCCCCGTACCGAGATATTGCAGTCGTTTGCAATTTAAGGTTAATTACATAAAATTAGTGTACAATTTTACAACCGATAACGATCAACAATTAATTCTGCTTATGAGCGATCTGTGAATGAAACCTGGACTAGTTATGTTATTTATATACCCATTATGTCGTTTAAAATAACTAGGCTGTCTATAATGAAGAACTTTGACGAAGTTTATTGAACATATAAATTTAAAATGGTTTAATAAAAAAATATCAGCTTTTCCTAAGTTAAATCGTGTTTAGTTTAATTGCTAATCATTTTTTCGGAGCTTGCCGTTCTTAGTGTTTCAAGTGTGGGTGTTGTATCTTTTATTAGAAAAAGCTGTCCTAATTTAATCGCTTTAATTATAATAATTAGATATAAACTAAGGAAAATCTATCACGGCGACAGTTCGCAAAAACATTGTCGTCACTTATTTGGCCGTAAAGGTCGTTATATAAAAATGTATATTTATAAGCTATAAAAATTATATTTCCCCTATTACGCGAATATTTGTGAATTTTTCTCACAGTGTTGTTTATTCGAACTAGAATCGTGCCTTCAGGAAATTATTAACATAAAAATAGACTACCTTAATAATTATCAAGTGGTATGTTTCTCAGTTATTTGAAGTATGCTTGAGTTGTAAGGATCGCTGTCCTCTCTCCCATTAGCGACATTTTCACATAACAAGATGTTTGTCTCAAAGACGAATGGCTGAGTACAGTCAATTATTAACAGTTAATTCAGTGAGCTGGAAATTATAATTCCAGTATCATGTCATTATATAAAAAGATTATTAGTCTTTATTTAAACTTTATAACGCTTTTCTCGAAGTTGTTTGCTTCACCATATCAGAATACCTTCATGTCCTAAAATATGACCTCAAACCGTTATTATTGTAAGTATAATATCTCTTGTTATCTCATTAAATATAATTTGAGGAAAATTTGCACATGCATGTTTCAGTAATTTTAAAGCATACGGAATCACCGGTCGATTGACGTTAAAAATGATATTATCATTTGGAGTAATTTTCGGTAAATGAAGAATGTAGCACCACGTGGCTTGTTATACTTGCCTCTATTCACGTAATCAGCACGATAGTCGCCCTTATTATGTGCACTCAAATTTTAAGAATCTCCGGTTGTTACCCAGTTATAAAAAAATTATAAAACAACTCAAGGTTTGTTAGGATTAAATTATCGATACTTTTTACGTCATACTAATCGGAATCATTTCATTAATAGTAAAAGATTTCCTTGGTATTCATTAATAGTAAAAGATTTCCTTATTTTATATCAACTACTTATGTACGTTGTAGAGTCATGCTGCAGTTATATTAGTAGTTAGTAGTATAGTTGTAGCACGAATGGGTCGGCTAGACCGGGGAAGGACTACGCTCTCACTGAATACCAGCGTGAAATGGTAGCTTGATGCTGCTGTGTTTCGTATGGTGAGTGTAGAGAACCGGATACCATTTTTACTGGAAATGAGGCATTCCATCTTAGTCCTCACGGGTGACAACGCATCTGCATTTTGATTCGTAATCGAAGATAAATGTAGATATCTATGGGCTACAGCAACCACTTACCATCAGGTGGAGTGTGTGCTCGTTTGTCACGTCACGCTATCCTATAAAAAAAGCTTCATTTCGATTCCTTCTAAACTCTTTTATCTGTTCATATTCAAAATTTACATAATGATTGCGCAGGCGCCGAACATTGAACGGAGCGCACTTTTCTTGGTTTTGGAGCCGAAATTCTAGTTAGCGGGCGCGCGATTTCTTTTTAAAAAGGTTAACAAGGTGCTCTCGTTTGGGTTGTTTTTCGTGGCGCGCAGCCTCCTTTTGTGTACGAGCGAGCTGTTAAAAAATAAACGAATTCTTTGTTTCTCGGGTAGTCGGACCGACCTCCGACGCGGTCCCTACTTTTTATGCCCCCTTATAACCTGTGTATTACCTACGTGTAGGTATCTACGGTTTTTATGGTCGCCCGGTCAGATCTTCAATGGGCTAAGGAATTCGATCGAGTCTCCACTTTGTCCATATTATAGTTTTTGTAAAGATTGTAATTACCGATCTTTTATGTACAACGCTTTATGAAATGGAGAGTCGATCTTTGATTATAAATTAGTTTCAGCCCCATTAAATTGAATTTATTCCCCGTTTTTGCTGGTACGGTATTTGTTTTATATGGATACGTCATTGGCTTTTGAAAAATGAAACAATGTGGTTTTATTAAGTCTTAAATAGATATTTTATTCCAATTTTGAATGACGTTTAACTCCTTAAAGAATAAAGAAATTGTTGCGCGACTCACGGTGACTCTACAGTTTTTTACGAGCTGACCTGTTATTTTTTTTTAGTTGAACTTTTGACGGCGGTCTCGCAGTTGCTTGCTTTTGACCGGCGCAATAATAAAATGTTATGATCGTGTGTTTAACGCGTGTTGTGTGTCGGACCTTCCTTTTGACATGATCGTTATTGCCCGACTCCGCCTTTGCGGTCGCCTTTTGTGTTCCAACTGTAACAGCGTTGTTATTGTGTCAATTAGACGATACAAACTCTACGACTAAATTACGTCTAGTTAATTCGCCGCGTTTTATCCTTCCGATAGCCGTGATTAATTTATGCGAATGGTTGTGATTTTCTCATGTAGATGAGGTGAGATAGATGATATCGATATCCTTATCCAACTTCAACGAGGGGCGTGAGATAATCGGGATCCGTTCACTGGCCTTAGTTAAATAATAAGCGGTACAGAACCCTATAACTATAGTATTTTATTTAAGGCGGCGTTGAGCCCCGGGCAAAAGAGCAAAATCACCACAAAACGGGCTAACGAGAGTTACCAGGGAAAAAATACACGCAAACAATTTTAACAATTTACGTACTGTAGACATAACAGGCAAAGTCTTGTACGGCAACGACCAATAACATGTGCTTTAATTTTGTATGTTATCGTCACTTGATGTATTATGTGATATTATCATTCCATCAACATTACAACCTATCAGTCTATCGCTGAATAAAAGATTCCCATAAATTGCCTCGTAATTGTCATGGTATTTTCCATAGTTGCCACGCTTGGCAGGTGGATTGGCAACCACAGACTTTCATCTTCTAATTGTTGTTTAGAAGACATTGCTGCCCATCTTCTAGTTTGTATCCCTCATTCGGCTCTTACGACACCAGTTCAGACATCAGTTCTATTTATGGTAGCGTATATTCCTACACCGCCACTATACGGTCTATGTAATGTACATAATCATATTTGCCACACTAGTGTCGATTACTGTATATTCCCAGATTAACTGCGAAAAACATGATTTCACATTGAAACTAACTCAAGGATGCTGTAGTGAAATGATTGTAACGCTCTACCTACGTCCCAGCAAAATGGTGTAATTTTTTTTTAAATGTTAGTCACCGTATACCAGACATAATACACGTGATTCATTACATTGAGTCAAAACAGAGTAAAGCGGTCCATCCGTGAAAAATGTACTCGTAGTACTAAAAGACGGATTTATTATCTAATTGATACAGGTTCAACTTCATTACATCATTACGGAGGGAAGTAAGGTCAGTTATATTTCCACGTGCGTAAGCGTTAGTGTGTGGTATTTCCTTAATCGAATTGATTGTTTGATGGCTACTTTCTTTTTAATTTTCTTCTTTTCTTATTTAGTTGCGAAAAAAAAGCCAAATTTCTGTATAATAATTATTTTAATTAAAATATGCAAGTCATCACCATCATCACAACCAGCAGTAGGGTTGTGTAACTCTGGTGGGAATAATTGTCAGTGGAAATCACTTCGCATGTTATATTTTTTCATTATGGATAACACTTTGTACTTTGTAGCCTAAAATAAGATATCAATATAAAAAGTTTTATTTTCTAAAAGATATAAATAATACATCAACAAACGTCAATACAAAATCACGATTTCTATTATAGTTAAACGATCGCACTGCAACTAAAATATGAGTCTGTTGGAGGAATTTGTTATGGTATCTTATTTCTGATATTCCAATCCAAGATCTCAGACTTTTATTTTGGTAGGATTGGAATCTCCAATTCAACTTACTACCATATAATAAATAGAAAATCGGAATTAACTTATATTTTAAGCTAGCTAGAGTTCGACATTATACTCGATGTCGGAAGAATGTCCGGTCGGTTACCTGCCACCGTTAAAATGTACGTCATTAGTGATTCACTTAGGTTCACTGGACAATTAGCAAAGGCTGTCCACCTCTGGGACGCGGTGTATTTATTCATCGGATGTTCAACGATTACCATAATCGATAGCATGGCGCGCCCCGCATACGGAACAAGTGGTTCTTGGGCGTTTTCATTGACGAGATGCAATAGAAAGTAAACTCAATAGATTCATCCTTTTACAAACGTAACATACGTTTTCATAACATACGCTTTTTGTGATGGTCGTATTGCTTAAGGTTCGAACTGTTTCGTTATTCGAAGACAATAATAATACGTCCCAATATGAACACGGTTACAGCTTCGTGTAATATTTCTGTACAGTTATTACGGTAAAATGACGAAAAACAAATTAAGTTTGACCCCATTAACATTTTTTTCTGGGTACATTGCTATAACATTTGTATGTAATGGTATTTTATATTTCAACGATGCATATTGCTATATAAGCCATATCATAGCATATCTGATAAGGTTATTGGCCTAAGTGCTTAAAAAAAGCAGAATAAAGAAAACGTTATTTTCCACTAGCTTTGTATTTACATGATATAACGCTATATTTTAATATAAATTCGATATAACTAAATAACCCTCCCAAATGTGATTCTATTTTGTTAGCCTGTCTTTTCCTCGTGTATAAACAAGAGTTTCTCACAGTTCTTATATCAACAGGATACGTCAACGTCTGCGCCGCGGTGTGCTTATTACTGCTGGTGGGTGGATTGTCACCTCAGTCTTCGGCGGCGCCACATCGAAGCCGCGGCATGGAGCGCCCGAGACGCTCCGCCGATTCCTCACAGGAGAATCGCCTATGGGCGAATCCCTGCGACTATAATAACTCTAATGTGAGTTGTACCATCCTCTATCTAATAATACTTACATTATTATCTATTGTTCAAGTACATAAATATTATTAGTATATTTCAACTTCATTTAGAAATTACTTACTTGATATTACTTCATAAATTATATTTAATAAAATTCTATAAGATAAACATTTAAAAATGATCTTTTTTCTGTCGTAATTAGAGTTCTGAAGACAGAAACAATTTTCGATTGTCATCTCTGTAATGATCACACGGATACCCCGGTCCAAACTTTAAATGAATTTTAATCGATCCTTTTCTTTTCTTTTCAGTCAAAATCAGCTTTAAAATACTCACCGAAACTTGCTAAGGATGTCGCTTCACAGGCAAGAAATGCACTTAAATCGACGGCGCAGTACAAAGATAAATTCGTAAGTCTCATTTTATTTCACTAACGTCGAGAATCTTTCTTTATTCGCTTTCATTGACGGAGCCGGGCTAGTGCCGAGACAATCGCGACGTAGTATTCGCGTTCACATCGATATGCCCGCCGCGTCGCTCTAAATGAACGGACGCGGCTTGCGACCGGCCAATACCAATAAAACTTTAAACTAAGGACATCGTTGCATACCTTTAGGGTCTAGTGTGATTTTATCAATTTATGAATGAAAGTACTACGTACACTTAAAATAACGCAAATATCGTTCTGCTAAATTTCTTAACCACAAGCAAAAAGCGTTATTTTCTACCAACAAAAATCTATAAGCATTGGTAATATTCAAATATTCTCGCAAAATTTCATGCATTAAAGATTCACGGCGTGCACGTTTTAGCGCCGTTTTCTCACCGCGTCGTATAGCGTGGAAGAGAGATTGCATCAGCGCGGGCGCCGCCGGTTTCGCGGCTCCACGTCCGGCCACGGCTTCCTCCCTTTTAATTATAATTTTGCACTGCGTTTATGTGATGGCATCGATACATCGACGGGACCGCTTAAATCTTTCGAGTAACCCTCAATTATATATTTTTATATCACGAAAATATTCTCGTATAAATAGCAAAGATCGAAAAGCCACAGTTTATGTAATACCAAAGAATCATTAACGCGTCCTGATCGCTTATTCATAAGATAGAGATAGATTCGTACGAAACATCACAAAGCAATTCTGACGTTTCAATCCTGAGAATATATTTCCGAATCGGAAGTAAGGTGGCCCGATCAACGGGCAATAATGCGATGACGCTGTCGCGCCTCGAATCGTTTATCGATGACCCATTACTATTGTATTTAACTGTTGCATCGGACTAAGAACGCAGGTTGGATTTTGTATACATTTCGGTTGTAGATGATGGTGTAAGTGAGGTGTGTAGAAGCGAAGAGACGATGGAAATGGAACATCGCTTGCGTCTCGTTGGAATTCGTGCATTGGTGCGTTGCGATGTTCGCGTATGAAGTATGGTGGCATTTGTAATAGGCTCGACGGTCGTAACGACGGCGACGTCCTGTCCGCTTACCGCTGCCTCCCCGTCGTAAAATGACATTATCGACGCACAGTAGCCGGAACGGAGTACAGGACGGTACGCATACGTATCGAATACTGATTGCGCATTAGTATTGCGCGACACACCTGCTCGATGATTTTTTCTGTCTCTCCCCTTAATGTCGGTCATTCGTTACTAATGTATCATATTTATTGCGATTTGGACGAAGCTCGCAGGCGATGAACCGTCATTGTGACACCAATATACTGGTCACCAAGGACGTTTAAGTCGCTTTTGTTACGTGTAACTTTTCGCATAAAAATTAAAAACTGCGCGTAACTCCAAACATATTAACTCTACGGACAATTACTACCCCTTTTTCAACGTAATGAGAACACACGCATGTTTGTGCGAATAAAAAAAAAACAAAATTTAAAAAATACAAATTCCAAAATGTTTGAGCTACTGTATCTGTGGGCAACTCATTCCTTATAAATAATAACTGGCCGCGCTGTACCAAGAACGCAATAACAAATTCAACGAACCCTACCGGTACTGTGTGACTCCGCACTGGCCACCGTGTGAATGCGTTGCAAGCTGTGGCTCTTGGTCGCCGGTGTCAAAATATTATCGCATCACATTTTAAGTTTGGAATTACTCTGATATCCATCAAAAATGTTTCGTACGCTTCATTTCAAGAACCGACGCGTAGCTCCATCTGTGAGAGTTAGGTTAGCGCGACGGGCCTTGAAACGCTACCATGTCGCTTATCGATCACAGCTAGCCACGATATATAAACTTTAAATTATACTATACTTATAATACGTATGTATGTATTATGGGTATAGTATATATGTAGATATAGCGATAGCCTTGTTCACACGGGCGACAGGCTGTCTGCGATGTTGGAGTCAGTACACACGTGTGCTATAAATATATAAAGAAGCGCGTGTGTGAGTACATGTTTATTTGATAAGCTTCCGATGTTTCGAGCTAGGTATCCGGATGCAATGTTATCGAAAGTCTAAGAAGACGGCCCACCCACGACATGTCCGAATGCGGAGTTGCCAATTCCTCGCTATGCTTACTTGTAGATATTTAAGCAGTAATTCCCCTGGGAATATATTATGAAAGTAGCCTATCTATAACTGTTCTCATTGTATTTAATTATAAATTAAATAGTATATTTTATGAATAAAGATATGAATTACATATTAAAACTTGAAAATTAGTAATTGCTCTTTTTTAATATTTCGTTTAACTCTTTTGATTGTTAATTTATTACATAATACGAATATTAATCACAACCATATAATGTGACAAAAACTTATCAATTTCTATCATGTGCATGCATAAAGTAAAAATAAATATATTGAAGATTTTAAATGAAATTATGTTATAAACAAACAAATACAAAAGAACTGTTATTAGACGTTCTAATAAGATACAATCAAATAGATAATCTCTCGGATATGGTGTCGCGGGCCGGACGAACACCTGTGTATTTTTCACGTGGGCTACTAATGAGTGACTACTAGGACATTCCGTCTTAAAAATTTGATGATCTCTTGTATCATTACAATCGCTTATGTACGAAATGGGATATCGAAATAGCATAGTCTTACTTTCTTCTTAGGCTGTGGAGTTAGTAAGTTCGTAAGTAATGTTTTGGGAAATGTTTTGTCTACATTCTTCGCTTTCGTATTAATAACTTGGTACAGTCGTGCAACAAAATTACTACTTACATTAAATGTTACTACTAACATGTAGTTTTGATTAAAAAATTATGAAAGCCACTCTAGAACTTATATATCAGATGAGTATATCACTCTTTTTCGACATCTCCTTTTCTATTTAAGTTATTTCCGCATAAAAAGTTCCGATTTCGCACGTGGCTAATCAATTGACTGATGCGCTGTGGGTTCCGAATTCGATTTCCACAGGGGACTAAGTAGTTGTTTATAACACTGCAAACAAGTTTGTAGTTTCTTGTCAATTGTGCGTTTGTCTTTTTCTGTTTTTGTATGGTATACGCCTCCATAGAAAAATTCTGAGAGATAATATTTAGAGATTTTATTTGACCCTTTTTGTGTTTTTCGCACAATATAAAATATTTTGATAACGGGTTTGACTGATAGAGATTACCATAAGTTATTAAGTTCACCCATTATAACTTTCATTTATGATGACTTAAACTAGTGATTAAGTAAATAAACGAAATAATTTCATATTTTTGTATATATTATTTTATTTTAATGCTTATGGACACATTAATGTGTCACATATGAGGAATTACATAAGTGTGGCTCAATCAATTGGTATAAAAGCAAGTTATCAAGCATTTCAAAAGCTTCTAATTTCAAAGTTAATTTTGGCAATTGATTTTACCAAACGTTTCCAGTAATTCCTCTTATCGATCCCCGTTTTCGTAGATTTCACCATACTCAGTCAACTATTTAACAATGTTTGGATATAAATTTCAGCCGAATCACGAATATTGCGCCGATGCGCAGATAACAAAATTTCACAATGCGTAAATTTTCGGCTGTTTGTCACGGAAACGTTACACGGATTTAATTAGTCGCATTGTTATGTCACGACATTATGGCTGCCGTAATACGTATCGTCCCGTTCAAAAGGGACAATCTGTTGCATTTAAGTTGCATCTGCTACCGTCTGCTGTATTTGTGCCACGATTTTATCTACCTTCAGTTTTGAGCTTTAAAAGTAATTTTTGAGTAACCGCCATCGGTCACGTATAGTCTGGGCGTAGTGTCAAATTTTAATGTCGAAATTGTTTGTTACGTGACATGTCTCGGCGGCGACGGTCAGGCCTCTGGTTTCGATCTCATCTTTCACGCGACCTTGACTGACCAATAAAATTGTTTACTGATCTTAGTAACATAAAAATACAATGCATTACCTATTATTTTGTCTATTTCATTTTATTTAAAATAATTACCGTTAATATATAAAGTTTGTTTAGTAAAAATTTACTTTAAAAATCTCCCTAAAAGGTATTAAAATAATAGCATTAACACAATTAGTGTGATTTAAAGCAAACAACTGAAGAAAACCCTGCTCGGTCCTTATTCATACTAGTACCTATGTGCGGAAAAGGAAACGGCCAAACTTCACCGCGACAAGAGTCTCATCCACAAAAATAGTAAATTGTTATGTCTCATCTTTCAATTCTACTTTCGTTCGTTTCTTTTGATGAAAACAAATTAACTAATTTCACGCTAGAACTATTTTCTACACTCAAAGAAATTAACGTGACAATTCGTACCAAAATGTAATTTACTATAGTTTCAGTTGTTTAAAATTAATAGTGTAAATAACTAAAAAAGTCAAAATGAAGATAGTTATTTTAGATCGGATAGTTATCTAAAGATGCACTATAATTAAAAATGTTCATTGACATATTATGCCTAAATTAGTAGAACGTTAGAAATATACCTATTTACTTTTAATAGCGGCAATATTAATTTCATACCGTCTTTTATTATTTGAGCTGAAGTTTAAACAAAACAATTAAAGCTTAGGGTGTTTTTCTGCAGTCCTTTAAGATATCACTATCGGTTATGTGTAAATGGTATACCATAATATTTTTTCTATGTTACAGGCGTTAAAGTTACACAGTTACCCGAGTTTCGACGAGCTGCTTCAAGCCTGGACCGGGTACGACTGGCTGCGAAAGTTCCCTTGGTTCCGTGAGGAAGTGCTGCCAAAGGAGAAAGTCCTCAACCAGTTAATGCCCGACGAGTACATGAACCAGTTGATGGTAAGTTACGCTTAATGCCTTCATTTTTTTATGTTGTTATAAAATTACCATTAAAAATCATAATAAGATATTATGCCTGAAATGTGTGTGAATGTGATATTATTTATGATTATCTCTTAAAATAAATGATGCTTTAAATATAAAATTTTTTAAAAGGATTTTCCTATTCAATGGACGGCCCGACTCAGCTGACTAAGAGTTGGGCTGTGGCACTGAGAGTTGCAGGTTCGATTCCCGCCCGATACAAGTATTTGTATCGCTTACAAATAATTATAATATAATCATGTAAAATTTATGTTTGCTGTAAAACATCTCCACTAAAACGGAGAATCTCTTGCAGTGAAACTATTCATAGCTTAGAAGAAAAAAATAGCAAAGTTACGATGTATTTCAATAAATGAACCAAAATGGTGTTTAAGTCTACATTATTTAACTAAAGGTACTCTTAGATATGTTACTTAACCCAATATTTTTTTTATCAATCATATGACGACGTATTCGCTGATGCCAAAACGTGCATCCTCATAAGTTTTTCAATCGATTTCAAAGAATCAGCATCGTCGGTGGCACTCATTGTTGTTAGCCGACAGCCTTTACGTGAGAACACAATGATTTTGCAATATTGAGGTTTCAGTCACAAAATTTATGTTTCAAATTTAATCAATAAATGTATCGATTAAATAGCCTTCTCGATTCCTGTAAGGACTGTACTAAATTATATAGGTTTTAATATATACCTATCTTTCCTTGTATCTACAGGACCACATTGACGAAATTCTACCATCAATGTACAAGGGATTAAAAATGGTTGTCGCCGGCTTGTACGCGATCAGCAATGAAGGGCTTAACGACAACATTATTTCCGATGAAAGTCTAAAAGGAAGCATCAACCTGACCATGCATGATGTACGGGCAGTTCTGTGCTTATTTAATGTAAGTATTATTTATCAATTAAGGAAATTTAAAGGATACTTCTAACTGTCAAAAATTATCATATTAAAGATACAATCAATATATTTTTATTATCGTTTTTGCAGGACATAATGAAGTCGCGGAACTTGGAAATAATGCCGTTACCGGACTCGGAAATCCCCAATTTCAAGACAGAAGACAAATTGTCAGTTGGACTACTCGTCTACAGGGATACCCTTAACTACTTGGAATATTTATCGCAGGTTTTCCAGAAAATGTACGAAACGGCACCTAAACAAGCCGATTGAAACCGATAGTTTTGAACTTAGGATATTAAGACCGCCAAACACTATGCGGAATTATTACCCAGACGATTTGGGTCGCCTACTTAAAGATTGGTGCTTTTATTAAGGAGTAAAATGTATTACGTTAACTTACGTCACCGCATTCGGTCTTGGTAAGCCACGTACAGTGGGTCTCCTGCTAGTAGAATTGTTGCATTTTTGGCTGTTGATATGTAGTAGAAAATGTATTTGCCATTACATTGCCATTTTGGTCTAGAACTAATTAGTTCCTTTTATTATTATTTTTTGTGTGTAAATAGCGACGAATTTAAAATGTATTATTTATTGTTTAACATACAACAATCTAAATTTTCTGATATCCTAGTCAAGGTCTTAACTTATTTATTTCTTGCTTTTTCTCCACTTTAATTTCATTTACTTCGTTAAAGGTATTACTAGTTTAAGGTCTTTTAGTATTGAATTCCATTCCACCAAACTAGATCGATTGATGTTTGATGTTAGTAAATTATTGAGTTAGTGCATAAAGACAAATGCTTGATCATGGAAAAATTATTTTATTTAGTAACAACTGCTTCCGCCATCTTACATGTGACTACTGCGGTCGAGGCTGCGATTAGTTCTTTTAATGTAAATTGTAATTCCTAATTTGTTTAGTATTACTTGACTCTTTGTTATCTATTTATACTACTGTTACGTAAATCCAATGAAATATGACTAGCTTTAATAGAGCTGTTAATTATATTATTGTAAAGTACAGAGCCAGTGTATTTATGACTTAATCATTATTTGTATAGTTCAAATAGTATTTATAACTGAGGCAGACATACAAGCTATGTTTGTGAAATTAAATTATTATTACATTTAATTGACTTTATTCGATTTTGTTTCATTTTCCTTTAACTCCAATTATAGAGCAAATAACAATCGAAAATCATTGTACGTTTAGGTATAACACAATGAATAAAAATGTACAATTAGAATAAATGTTTAATCAATATATATAAGACAAATAGAAGAAAATTTTAATCTTTAAAAGGTTAAAATATTAATCTTTAATAATTGGTGTGAAATTAGTCTAGTCTCCTGTAAAGAACTCAATTTTGCAATGATTGACATTTATATTTAGATTTTATGACAAGCTCAGTTTAACAATGACCACCCTACCCAAAGCTTGTTCCCATGCGTCGGGACTGGAAACAATTTCAAATCTTTACACAAGATATTCACAAAGCGACACATATTTGCGTTGGTGACTTAGTCACTCCGACGAATTAGAGTGAGAGGCGACGGGAGTTCGAAAAATAGTAAAAAATCACAGAATTCCTTCCACCTATTAAACTCTACTAAAATCTACTTTAACATATATCATTAAGTATCAAATTTGTGTGACTTTTATCTTTATGGAAATATAAAAAATGTTGTTTCTGCAACACCTCGTTCCGTCGATCAAACGTTCAACCGCCGTATTTATTTAATAAGTTAGTATAGCTTAGTTGTTGCCGGGAGTCCTCAAGGTGCTAAGTTAGTTTTGTTGATTAGTCGGAAGAACCAAAAAGTGCATTGAGTTTGACCCCCTACCTCGTTTCATATACAATTCTGTAAAGCTGAGTTCATATATATTTTTTATTTATTTTGGGTTAATTTGTATATTTCAATCAATCAACTTTCAACTCATTGCTATTAAATAACTTTAGTTAAATCATAGAATACTATAAAACACAATAGATTATAGAGCTGTTAACCTTATTTTGTATGAGGATCGGTTTCACCGGGAACACACATACAAGCAATTACGTCGTATTATAGACTGAGCGAATATACACATTTTAGACTTTTAATTAATGTTTTTGAGACATCAATATTTCTTTATTTTCGTTTCTAATATTTACGAAATATAGTCGTAAGTAAGTCGAAACTTATATATTTACGAAATCTATAAGTTTCGACTTACTGGTTGTAGGATATCTCTCCTTTATTTAAACTATATTTTCCGCTGTTCATTCGGCAGGTAATTATTGCACAATTTGCCAATTTTTTTTAAATAATTTGCATGCAGCGACGCTTGACACGAAAACGATTGATTGTGTTGACATTTATAGGTGTGAATTGACATGCTAGTGGCTACACGAGCTCCGCCCACTCCCCGTTCTATTACGAGACTGAGTTAAAGCGTTATGGTTTCGAACATTTCGATAACATGTCATTATACAGACAAAGAAAAAAATATAATATTGTTAGTGTGTGTGACACTCAAGAAGCGGTAAATTTTTCGAAACAAGCTCTATTCTTCGCTATTAAAAATTTATTGAGTACCTAACTTTTTATATAAATTTATTTTAGAATAATTTGCAATATCTCAATTAACACGATTGCATATTAGAATTATTGTTTTCTATTTAATCAATTACTTATATACATAACTTTTAATGTTTGTAATATGATGTTTGTATCTTTGTTCAAACAAGTTTAATTAACCGATTTAACTGATTTTTGAACAGAAACAGAACAGAAACTTTTTATATTCAATGTAGACATGAGTTACTTTTTTCATTTACCACGGTTCGCAACAAAAACCTCTGCCCTGGGAAGAACCAGCAAGAAACCCAGCGGGACTATTCTTTTTTTCAAATAATAGCTTACAATCATGTTTACAATTAACAACACAAGACAAATTAGAAATAGCTTGGTAGCGATCACACTTCCCAGGTGCCATCATCCATAAATTTCTTAATATTATAATAACCAAACTATTTTATAACCAAATTATTATAATAACCAAATTATTTTATATTTACTGACAAATTGTACTTCGACAATGATCCTAATCCATTCATTGAATGAATGGATTAGGATCATTGAAATTAATAATCTGCTTAAAACAGATTATTAATTTCAATCAGAACTGATAATTATTGCAGATGTTATTTAACTAATAGTTATCTCAGTAATTGCCAGGGTTTACCGACACTGACTTCTCGATATTGTTCGAAAGTTACGAGTAAGTAATGTTTATCTAAACGTAAAAATATTTAAGTGGCCAAAGCAAAGACATATTAGCTGAAATTTGTATCCGCACCTCACTCCCATATCCTCGAACTGTTTCGCCCTACAGGTTCCAAGATATGTCTCAGCGTTGTCGAGGCCTCGTTAATGCGAAACACATATTTGCATAATAACAGGCAAAGCTTATTGACAATGACCTACCACATTGTTTGTTGACTTCGATCGTTTTAAAGGTAAAATATACTGCGGGAGTGTAATACAGTTAATATATAGTGGCGGTGTAACAATATCCACCGCCCCATATCATCCCGTGGGTGTTGTAAGAGGCGACACAGGAAAACAAAACATGAGAGGGCAGCGTCTACCTAATGACAACTAAAAAAAACTATGGGTGATTGGCAACCATTATGGTTGATTGGCTAATATTTCATGGGAAGGCATAGGCCTTACTGAACATAAGTTCAGCAGTAAACTAGTATAGGCTTTAGGGATGTAATTGCAGAGTTAAGTAAAGAAATTATTTTTTTAGGATCCGTATACAGTACGCGATGACTGCTGTCTGCAATTGCTCTCTCACCGCAGAACTGCAAGCCAATTGGAAAATCAAATTACAACTGACGAAGTGGGCCCTCTGACCCAATTAGCGCAGGCGGACTTCGCATGTCTTCCAACTTTTTTAAATTCCTAGATATGCGAGTTCCCTCACAATGTTCTTCTTCTTGTTCCTTCATCGCCGAACACATGGTTACTCAACACTTAAAATTGCATTTAAAAATTTCATTGGTGGCGATGGGGCTTGAGCTCGGATTGCTTGCTTACTGTTTATAATATTATTATAATACGATTTCCGTTTTTATCTCTATAAGCTGCAAAGGTACTTAAATAAAAAAATAACTATTTTCGTAATATTTTTGTAAAAAAAAACAAATCCATCGACGACAGCGCAACTGTATATACTTAAGACAATTCTTCGTTTAGATGAAAATATTAAGGAAAAGCGCCTACAAATTAATCACTTTTGTTACCTCCACGACTAATGTTGATGGTGGAAATGGTGATTATATACTCTTGGTTCACTTCTACACCTGAGCACAATTTGAAAAAAATACACAGTGGTATATTAGACTATATAATAAAATATATTAGTATTTTACTGGGAAATATAACCACATCCACAACCTCTTTACTCACTGGGTCTCGTACCTACGAACTTACATACTTTCCGTTCATTACAAAATTATTTCAATGCCTATCAATTTGATAATAATAGCTTTTTGAAAAATACCGTAAAGTATAATTTCAGTCAAAAGTGAAGATTGTTGATAACAATCGTATCGTATACCGACGAATACACGACCTCAATTGGTCGTGTATATACAAAAGACAATTTTTAAGTTAATTATAAAGTTTTTTTTTTTATACATACTCGTGCAAAAATCCAATAATCACCTATTAAGAAACAGTCATCCAGAAACACACTTATAATTTGACATTATTAATCAATTCCACTGTTATGAAATGCAATAAACTACTATTTTAGTTTTTATGTGTAATTATTATAATGCAAATGTTAGCGCCATATACGAGTTTATAACATAGTGTAAGGCCAATAAGAGCTATGGTAACACAAAAGATAAACGGTTACATGAGTTTTCGACTCTCGCTAGGCCACCAATAAAATTGTGCTAAATGAGCAAGTGCAACAGCAAGGGATAATATCATCATCATCATTACAGCCCTTCACAAGTCCTCTGCTGAACGTAGGCCTCCCCCAAGTAATGCCACAAAGCACGGTCCTGAGCCACCTGCATCAATCGACTTCCTGCTTGTTTTACCAGGTCGTCACTCCATCTAGTGGGGGGTCGCCCTACACTACGCCTACCGGTACAAGGCTGCCACTCGAGAACCTTTCTTCCCCATCGGTTACCGGTTCTTCGAGCTATATGGCCGGCCCATTGTCACTTCAGCTTACTAATCCGTTGGGCTATGTCGGTCACTCTGGTTTTACTGCGGATATCCTCATTTCTGAGTCTATTACGCAGAGAAACTCCGAGCATAGCCCTCTCTATAGCTCGCTGAGCGACCTTGAGCGTCCTCATACGGCCAGCAGTGAAGGACCACGTCTCAGATCCGTAAGTCATCACTGGCAACACGCACTAGTTATACACTTTAGTTTTCAGAGATTGAGGTATACCTGACGAGAAGATGTGTCGTAATTTCCCGAACGCTGCCCAGCCGAGTTGAATCCGTCATTTGACCTCTCGGTCGAAGTTTTTTATAATGCAAGCAATAAATCTCCTAATTTGTCCTTCTCTCTTTATATTCACCTTACAGAGAGGTCCCCCCATCTTTAGTTGGACTTACCTAGTCGGACTATTTGTCCCAGGTAAACGTACTCGTCAACAACTTCGAGCATAGTGCTCCCAACAACTACCGGCATAGGTGTGACATGGACATTAAACTTGATCTTTGTTTTGTCCATGTTCATCTTAAGACCTAGCCGTTGGGAGAAACTATTGAGGTCATTGAGCATAGTGCTAAGGTCTTCCAGCGATACTGCCATAAGGACTATGTCGTCGGCAAATCGAAGGTGAGTGATGTACTCGCCATTGATATTAATACCGTATCCTTTCCAGTCCAGTAGCTTGAAAACGTCTTCCAACGCAGCGGTGAAGAGTTTCGGGGATATAACGTCACCCTGTCTTACACCTCTCTGCAGTTGGATAGGTTTCAAACTCTGGTTCTGTACTCGGATAGCCATCGTAGCCCTACTGTACAAACACTTCAGCACTTCGATATACCGACAGTCAACGTGGCACCGCTGAAGGGACTGTAGCACCGCCCAAATTTCGACGGAATCAAAGGCTTTCTCATAGTCCACATACGCCAGGCAAAGTGGCAGATTGTACTCTTCGGTCTTGTGTACAATCTGCCGCAGGGTATGTATGTGGTTTATGGTACTGAAGCCTTTTCGGAAACCGGCTTGTTCGGGGGGCTGGAAGTCGTCGAGTCTGCGTGCGAGACGATTCGTAATGACTCTCGAAAACAGCACGTAGACGCGGCTCAGAAGTGAAATCGGTCTGTAGTTCTTCAAGAGATCGTGGTAGCCTTTCTTAAAGAATAAGACCACAGCACTTCTGCTCCACGCCTCCGGAGTAGTGCCACCATGGAGGACGAAATTGAAGAGCTTCTGAAGGACTTCAAGTACCGGTGTTTCACCCGCTTTCAGAAGCTCCGCTGTAATTCCATCCTCGCCTGGGGCCCTGCCGTTTTTAAGGTGCTGGAGAGCCATTCTAATCTCGCTCAGAGTGACGTCGGGGATATCATCGGAATAGTGTCGGGTAAGACTTGCTCTTGGATAGGTACTCACACTTGCGTGTGGCTCCAACGATGATGTGTACAGCTGCCCATAGAACCTCTCAATCTCACTCAAAATCTCAGGTGTCCCGGAAACGATGCTGCCACACTCAATCTTCAGCTTTGACAGTTGGCTCTTTCTGACAGACAGATCTCCGACAAAGACTTTGGAACCCTGGTTCCGCTCGGTTGCTTCTTTAATACGAGCAGTATTAAAGTTGCGTAAGTCTCGCCGCATGCATTTGGAGATCTGTCTGTTCAGTTGCCTGTAAGCTGTCAAATCTGTTGACGATTGCAGCCTTATCTCCCGTCTAACAGCCATGAGATTAAGAGTGTGATTGGAGAGTTTTTGTGTTTTTCTGCGGCGGGATAATATGCATTTCTGATAAAAAATAAAAACACTTTAGAGTGTATAGTTGAGTGGTGGGCCTATGGGTTCCTCTACTTGAGCCAATAAGGAGAAACAAAATGGGGTGGGTTAGCTAATAAAAAAGGCTCAAGTAGCAAATTACTGGAAGCACAGTTACCGGGGTGTGATTCTGATGCTGCGGACGACGCTTCTGTTGCGGTGGTGCGACGTGAGGTGGTTTCTTCTGGGGCGCCCCAGAAATACGATCCAGGCTAGCGGCGCGAGGCAAGAGCGGTGCGCGACGATATCTCACACTATGTGAGGCGGTTACTTCTGGGCTGCGACTGCCCTAGGTGGTGCGGTCCAGACTAGCGGCGCGAGGCTTTATTGGCTCGGTTTTCCCACGAATTTACCTCGGTGTGGCGCGCGTTTTATTGGTCGAAAGAATCGCGTCACCTTTTAGATCCCCCCTTTCCCCTTCAGTGTGTACTGAAGGGACATGAGGTTAAAGGAAGGACAAACACTGGGCTGCAATATACCCTCGAACAAAATTAAAAATACATAAATCATTTCCGCGTAACCAGTGTATAAAGTATGATAGATAGCATGCATTTAGACATCGCCTGTACTCTTCGCTGCTCGAAGCCATCTCAGGAATGAGGGTAAAACTATTTCTAGCAATGGCATGGATTGGCAGTAATATATAGGCTGCTACTTTATTGTTGCCCATAAATAAACTTTAAATAAGTTTTCTCCTTTTCGATCATCCTTGGTTCAGGCTTGTTTACAACCAGCGACAAGGTTCTACTAGTAGTTGCAGCATGACTTATAAGAAAAGCCAATTAAAGAACAGAGAAATGGTTATTAGGTTTTGGAAGCCAAAATTACTACGCCACTGATAAGAATAAGAGAAATTGTTACCCTATCTTATGCTGTAGGATTCTTTCCTAAATTTCCCAAAAAGCGTGAAAGAAAATTCCAGAAAAACTAAATAACCTGAATTTTTTTCAGTGTATGACACTTCAGCCTATCAAAGTCCATTGGTTAAAATAGACCATTGGATTGTATTATAGGGATGATCTTTGCTATAGTTGCCATGTTTGGTTGACGGGTTGGCAACCGCAGTTTATTATTATTAATTTGAGTTTTTTTTCAGGAAGATGCTGCTACCCATATCCTATTTCATTCAGATTGTTGTTTTGATTGAAAAACACGGGATAGTAATATGAAGATAGTGGATACTTACGAGTAAACCCTGCCATAACAGGGTGTTATATTTATATATTAGTCAGACTAAAATTAGTTAAATCGTTAAAATACGACGAGATATATAAAATCGCATAGGTAAGTGGTTTTTTTAGTATAAGGGTGATAAACGAGAACACAGTCCACCTGTTGTTAGGTAAGTGAATGCTGTGGCCCATATACATCTACATCTATTCTCCATTAAAACTCTAAATACAGATGCGTTGTCACCCTTGAGAACTAAGATTAAATGCCACGTTTTTTCACAAAAAAATAAAAAGTTACGCGCATTTGATTAAAATGAAATAGAATTTTTATGAAATAGAATTATACGTGGTGGAGCCACGCTACAGTTATATTGTGGTTGTAGGACGAATGGGGCGTTTCGACCGGGGTAGGACCACGCTCTCACAAAATACCAGCGTAAAAGAGCATATTAATGCTGATGTGTTTCATATGGCGAGTGTAGAGAACCGGAGACCCGTTTTACTGGAATTAAGGCATTCCATCTTAGTCCTCAGGGGTGACAACGCATCTGCATTTTGATTCTTAATTAAGGTAAAATTTAGATGTCTATGGGCCACAGCATTCACCTACCTTCAGGTGGACTTGTGTGCTCGTTTGTTACCCTTATTCTATTAATAAAAATTTAAAGAATTTAGTAATATATACTAACTACCATAATAATTAAAAACCCTGCAGTCTGTTGAGCTCTTGCCACTAATAGTACTTTATCACAGAGAGGGGGGGCCCGTAGAGTGCGGTTACAGTTTGTGTAAGTTTGCTCGTTTAGCGGTTAGAAGGCCGACGGGAAACGGGAGCACGCAACAATGTGCCAAGTCAGGAGAAGAAACTACGCTGTGCTACGATCGATATCTACAATCGCCAATTTTGTAATGCGTGACGAATTACGTAAATCCTAGGTCCTATGAGATGCCTGTCCAGCAATGAAATATTACGTATTCATTAAAATAAAGAAAATATATATACACACACATCGATATATACGTACTACGCACTAGTTTTGGCATTCTGAACACTCACTATGTTCAACTGAACTGTACTGCAATCTGTACCTACACCTGTGTTAAGCCCGGTTTACATTTTGAGAAGTGACAAGTGCGAGTGACAATGACAAGTGACAAATGACAAGTGCTTAGTGCGTGTAAACAGGCAGTGACAAGTGCGAGTGACAAGTGACAAGTGCGAAATGAAAAGTAACAAGTGAATAGCGGTCTGCTCTATTTTCTGACAAGTATCTGTGCCCCGCGCTAACCTTGCTTTCCCCTCAGTTACCCACCGCCGCCTTCGTTCTAGCGGCGACGTCGGAACATACAGATGTTGGTTATAATAGTTATTAAATAAAATATTTTTGTTATATATATTGTATACATACTCGTATTTATAATAATATTGTTTTATTACGAAGTGGTCAGATAGCAATAACGTTAAATTTGTTAAGGAATTATTGAAACGCGAATGTTTATACAATATTAAATCTCTGAATTTAAAAAAATAAAATGATGCGAGACGCTGCTATGTCCTCAATATCTCAAGCAATCGGAATGGCCGGTTTCGGCGCAAAAGAAGTAGGTATATGCGAAGTTAAGAAGCATTAAGTTTACATTTTACCAAGAAAAGAAGAAAATTAAAGACTCCTGCAGGTCAGGGCTGGAGCCATCAGAGTTTATTAATAATAATTTTTTTTTAATTTTCTTGAATTTAAAAGAGATAATTAATTATAAAAATTAATGTAGTATAATTATTTTAAATAATTAATTGGAAATGAGATGTTAATCGTTTTTAAATATATTATTTTCGGGCTTAAATTTTTTTCCTTGTTATAGTTTTAAGACACATTTTTCTCACTTAAGCTATTTTAGGAAATTGGTGTGCACCAATATCTTTGCAATAAGGCACTTCACACATCTTTTTAATCAAAAAAAGGTAAAATTATATGATGAGAAACCAGTTTTAATCTTTAAAGCTGTGCTAGCGCCTCTTTGACAATTACCAACCCAATTTCTCACTCGAAAATTTCACATAATAATGACATCCAATTGCCACATGTGTGAACACCAACTTGCTACTTGTCACTTGTCATTTGTCACTTATCATTGCCGCTCGCACTTGTCACTTCTCAAAATGTAAACCGGGCTTTATTGTGGTTTCGATAATCATGCAGTGCGGAGCGGCGCTAATAATTTTATATTAAATTAGCACATATCCAAAATGAACGAAAATTAAAAAAAATGTACTCGATTAATAATACAATCTAAATAAACAATTATTTATTATAACAATTTTCGCGCGTTTATATCAACTGCGCATGCGCGACTACTATTTCCAGTGCATGTGCGGATACAGAATAGTGCACATTTTTTGTTTGGAATAGCTTCTCTAGTACGTAGTACATATAACTCAATGCCTACACAAAAATTAAAATTCATTATAATCACAAACACAATACTGTACGAGGTTTATTAGGTACAACAAAATATAATTACAATTTTTTTTATCTATTAACTAACTATTAAAATAATTTAAATTATCTTTAGTAACGACTGACCATTACTGTTAATGTAGGTATTTATTTTTCACGTAAAAAAATTAGTACATAGGACGAGGGACGTTGATGACTCCGTGGCGCATTGGCTTAGCAATGAGTGGCTGCGCTGGGGGTCGCGGGTTCGAATTCCGCACGGCACAAGTAATTGTAGTACCTGCAAATAATTGTTCCAGGTCTGGATGTTTGTCCTTGTGCAAGTTATGTTTGTAAAAAACCCACGATACAGGAAAAAATTTTCTAGTGTAGGGGTAACGTTAAAAAAACACATACTCTGTGGGCCGTATAAAGATACTAACTTTACTTTTTCTATGACAGTAGCTTGCCAGGCAGACGTTGTTCTGCTCTTTTCGACGACCCTTTCTGTCCTATTGAAAATCCTTAAATTCGCAAAAAAACTATAGGTCACTCATGGGCAAAAAAACTATCCTATCGCTCAAGTTGGGCCAAACTGCACACAGTGTGCAAATTTGATTAAAATGGGTTAAGTAGTTTAGGAGTCCATTGCGGACAAACAACGCGGCACGTTATTTATATATATTAAGATTTAAGGCAAATGCTTTCTTTCCAAAATTTTCTCTTACAAGTCTAATGCCTAAGATAGGTTTCCTTCAAGGAATATCAAAAAACATTGGTCGTGAGCCACCTACATTCACCTAGACTAGATGATATGATTTCATCTTACTAGGTGTAACATTTAATTTTTTTTTATATGATAGGGTGACAAACGAGCACACAGTCCACCTAATGGTAAGTAGTTACTGCGGCCCAAAGACATCTACATCTATCCTCGATTAACGAATCAAAATGCAGATGCGTTGTCACCCGTGAGGACTAAGATGGAATGCCTCATTTCCAGTAAAACCGGTCTCTACATTCACCATACGAAACACAGCAGCGTTAAGCTAGTATTTCACGCTGGTATTCTGTGAGAACGTGGTCCTTCCCCGGTCGAGCCGACCCATTCGTGCTACAACTATACTACTAATACAACTGCAGCATGGCTCTACCACGTATAAAAATTTAATTTAAAACATTTAATTTAGGTCTGATGGCATTATGAAAATTTGATAACAAAATTTGATAACAAAATTTCTACTTACAATAAAAATAAGAACGTGTTGTACAAGCTTTGATATACTTTTATAAAATCGAGCACATACTGAGACCACCGGATGGTAAGTGGATACTGTGGCCCATAAACATTTACATCTTTCTTCGATTAAGAATCAGAAATACTAAGTCGGACATCAAAGGTCTCTGGTTCTATAAGCTTTCTATATGTAACACAACATCATTAAGCTACTATTTCCTATACCTAGTCGAGTCAACACATACCTGCTACTACCAGCTTGGCTGTAGCAAGAACGGGTTGGCTTGACTGCAGCTGCATCATGCCTCTACTACGTAGGTACCAACATATTACCAACCATATTTTAGCTTTAATTTGTAACTATTGCATAAATTACCTGCTATAGCAGTTCAATAACCAACCATTTGTCCACTCATAGTGTGCTCCTCATCTCACTCTACCCAAAAAGGCACAAAATATTTTCACATTCGTTTAACGACCGTCGGCGAGTTACAATGGCGTTTAGGGCGCACCGAACGCGCCTGGGCTCTTTATCTCACTCACGTTCCCTTGTTTTATTTATTAGAAAGATTTATTATTTACCGCGAGGCTCACACACGGCGCGTCACGAATCTGGGACGAAAAAAGAGGGTATGTTAATGCGCTACCTCTCGCACGTGACATCTTTTTTTTTTAATCAACCGTTTTGCTTGTGAATCAACAACTCCTTTAAAACTGTACGGCTTATCTCTCACTTCCTACACTGTATCATTGTTAACAAGACGCGCTCGACCACCAAGAAAAATCTATTTATTGGTGCGAATACCATGTAGTTTATTTATTATGTTTGATTATTATGTAGTGAGTACGTGTGTCGTAAGAGGCAGCTAGAGAATATGCTAATGAATAATGTGCTCCGAAAGATAGCAATATACCATCTAGTTTACGCCATGACACAGAATAAATAAAGTCAGTACTGACATAGGCTTTTATTCTTAATATAAAAATTGCATTACTACATGACACGTTTGAATGGCGTTATGTTAAGTATATATACAAATAGTACGAATGCCGTTTATGTGACATTCAACAAGCTCAACTGCTCGGACTTAAAAGTCAACATAAATATACATAACTCCGTACATATTCCAGTGTATAACTCCATTGATTTATCTATATTAATATGATTTCCATATGCACGATATCAGCATTCGCACGTGAGGTGGTGCAGTTTTATTTTTATACAACGCACATAACCACTGTAATACAATATGCCACACGATCAAAATTAGCAGGAACAGAATTAGGCATTCATTAATTATGTATTATATTTCTCAAATTTGATAACAAGCTATGACAACAATTGTGTTTTTTTTTTTAAATAAAGTTAGGGTGACAAACAAGCACACAGTCCTCATGATGGTAAATAGCCCATAGACACATCTATTTTCCGTTAAGAATCGAAATATAGATGCGTTTTCACCGCCGAGGACTATGGTGAAATGCTTAATTTCTAGTAATATGGATCTCCGGTTCTCCACACTCACCCTACGAATGACAGGGGTATGTTTAATACTTCTGTTTTTTGTTTGATTGTTTTGTGCTCCGGTATTTTGTGAACGCTTGGTTCAGCCATGGTTGAGTTGACCCATTCATGCCACAACCTAATATATATTATAATAAAAAAATATTAGGTTAGCATGAAGTAATATATATATATATATATATATATATATATATATATATATATACGTATACAATATAGCTGTAGCGTGGCTCTTCCAAGTAAAAAAGGGGTTTTGAAAAGATAAATATCTATCTTACGTATTAGCAAATTGCCTTGACCTACAACTCAATATTTAGATTCTCACGACAATTACACGTTATTTAAAAAAAAGAGAAAAAAGAAGTAAATAAATCGTGATTGAAATCACTTGACCTGCACCAAACCACAAGTCTGCCGTGACCGAGTAGACAAACACACACACAAAAGAAAAGACACAGATGGCCAACAATCCTTGTTTGACATTATCTGTGTACTTTGCAAGCCCTCATGACAAACAAGTGAACATAAGCTCTTGTAATATATAGGATATAGTTAAAGGACTTGTAGGATATAGTTAAAGTAAAAATTAAGTAGTTGCCTCGAAACTCGAATAAGTGATTTAATAGACCATATCAATCAA
The DNA here is from genome assembly GCA_907164705.1 of Parnassius apollo. NCBI lineage: Eukaryota > Metazoa > Arthropoda > Insecta > Lepidoptera > Papilionidae > Parnassius > Parnassius apollo. The sequence goes on from CAJQZP010000644.1 coordinate 8,489,172, forward strand.
ATAATATTTTTAAAGTAACTAAGTTTATATGAATTCCCACAAATTACAATCTGACCTCGCCACGCTTAGTTAAATTTATAGATTTTAGGTACATAAATATTTTCTGAGTTTTTTTTTTGTATTCAAATACTTTGTGGCTTTTTGATTTAATTCTATTACTAAATACGTATATTTTTGTCAGAAAATATCATTAGGGACGATATAATTTGCTTTAAGGAACAAATTTGTTAGCCTTTATATAAGTATTTTAGTTTATTTTCTATTTACCTTGGCTGTGAAATGCAACTTATATCTATGTACGTTTTGTTCAAAAGCTTCACGAATATAAGTTGCCAAAAGTATAGCAACACCTACACTTATATCCACAAAAATGTATGATATTCTAAATGAGTAACATAAACCTTACAACAAATATATAGCATATCTCTTTGACATTTTAGCTCCTTAAAGTGGAATTATATCAAACCCAGACGGGATTGACGACGAACGATTGCAAGCAATTATCATTTTGTCTCCTAAGGTCATATACGATCCGTTTAAGAGGCAACCTTGTCTCTTCGCAAAACTGAAAGGACGTAAGCGCTACAAGTAAGCGTATTGACATAAAACGTTTCATCTTGCGAGCGTCGCTAACACTCTCGAAACTATGACAGGAAGCGCGGCGCATGCCTTTTTTCAGGGCTTACCAATCTTAGTTATCATATTTAGATCATAATTATCTAAGGTATACTTTAGAATTAAAATTGTTATAATTTTATTATTATTTCTATTTAAATTATTTAATTATAATGTTGTGTTAGTAACAATTATTTATCAATCTCTTCTTTCTTTGTAAATTAAATCCTTTCGAGATCTTTTCTTAACTTTTTCATAACTATCCACATCGTTTTAATAAAATGTCATCATCCTAAATTATTCAAGTTTAAAAATCGATAGTAATTATGGAAGTACCCATACATAATTTATACCGTGAAATTTCGGTGTAAGATTATCTATAATCTGAATTCACGGAATGTTATGCTGTAGTAGACTACGGCATATCATTCCTTGGCAATCGTAAGAGGCGACAGAAGGAAACTGAACAATGAGATGGGCAGCTTATCAAGCGTGGTAACAGTGGCAAAAATCGCCTTATGAGGCAATCTATTACACTACTCTGTGTCTTAGTTATTTAATGCTAGTTGCACCTGAAGCACCTACGTAAAATAAAAAAAAATATGTTTTATAATCTTTAATAGCAGCACTTATCTTGTAAAAAAGGTAGTCGTATGCTTATGAGAGACAATTATTAAATGACGACATTAGCTTTAAAATGAAACCAATTTTACTTTGGACATACTCGTAGCTTAATGACTAAATGATTCACACCAATTATTTAACGAAGTCTCGTTAAATGTCTATCATTAAAATACACACTGTTTTGTGATTTCAAATTGCAACCCCTGGAATTAAATGTGCCGTGTCATTAGTAGTTATTGTCATTAATTACGCTACTGACTGTATTACTCATAAAACTATATCGTAGTAATTATTTTATTGACCAGCTTTGTAGTTAGATACTTTTAAATATAACGTGGGAAAACCTTACAAAGGAGATGAACTTGGTTCCACAGAATCTTGGGCTCGGCGTGAACAAAGTTCAAATACATCTTAATTTGAAGATTTTCTACTTATGTCAAAAAATTTATATTTTTGCGGGACCTACAAAATAACGTTTTATAGTAATATAGTGAGAAAAGTCAAAGTCAAAGCCAAATGCGTATGACAAGTCGAGAGTCTTTTTTGCTCAGTTTTGCTGTCGCACGGATGGGCTGGCTCGAACCGTGGTGGTACCACAACCTCACATAATACCAGAGTGAAGTAAAGCTTTACCTCTCCGTTTCGCTTGTTAAGTACAGGTGGCCGGAGGAAAAGAACCCCTTTGTCATATCTCCTTTATTTTAAGGTACACCCCTTGCTGCCTTAACCAGTATTGAAATCCTTGGCGTCGACATATCGAATGATGTGCAGTTTCGTGGTCACTTGAAACAGAGATCCAAATAGGCCCCTAAAGAGATTGGCGTGCTCAGAAGTGCGGGACAGTATTTCATACCGGAACACCGCTTGCAACTTTACAGGGCACAGGCCGGCCTCACATGAAATACTGGTATTATCTCTGGGCTGGGCCTTCAGATCCTTCCACTTGACTGCATCCAGCACAGAACGGCTCAAATCGTCGACAACCAAGCCCTCTCTAGTCGGTTCGATTCATTGGCGCATCGAAGAGATGTTGCATACCTTTGCATTTTCTTTCGCATCTACCAAGGGGAGTGCTCTGAGGAATTGTTCGGGTTAATCCTAGCCGCCAAATTTCATGAACGCACAAAACTCCCGATACCAATCCACACCATAAATTCTTCAAGATTTTGTTGATGAATTGACAATGAAAACATTTTAAGAAGACTGTCCGACAGATCCTGCAAACTTGGAAAGTTGTGTGTTAGAGTCCACTATTCTAATACTTTAATGAACTACTCCTAACACAAGCATTTTATGCTGAGTTGGAGTATTTAACTACAGAAAAATTTGAAGAAAATAGCGTTATACTTAGGGAAAATTTCTATAAATTTATAAATGTATAAGTTTTTAAATGTACCTATGTACATTCTCTATATATCAAGTAGGTCAGTGACATAGAAAGAACATCATCGAGTATTGCACTAAACCCTTAGTTACGACTGCGCGTGCTAGTCTGCGAGGATAGATATACCTAATATAGCATAACACATTTTGATTGTTAGATTCACCATCGCCACTCTGATAAAAAGAAATCGTTTTTTTAAACTTTTTTAACAATTCCCTCTTCTCTGATTTCGTACTAAATCGAGTTTGTGTTATTTCAGAAACATTAATGAAACTAGATTTTAAAGCATTTTTGGATTTAACTCACTTATTTTTATAGTTTTTCTCATAGCTACTATATACATATGATGTTATTTCAAGAAGAAAAAATACAAAAAATATAGAAATAACTTCGCCTTAAAGTTATCGTACACGCCCCAATCTTGATACAAGGAGCTATGTAATTTGTGATTATATTGCTTTAATTCAGGTCACACAGGTCCGGATGGTGAGGAATTCTTGCGTCGGAGGTTACTCGAGATTCTCACGGCACCAAATCACAATGCAATGTCGCTGATTCATACTCTCGTTATATACAAAAGAAAGTAATGTAGTAATGACGTTCAAAATTCATTGGACCCTAATTATTAAATTACAGTAGCGCTAAATTATTAAAAAGGTTTTAAAGTTCCATGATTTAATGATTCTTTGTATTATTTACCTTATTTATTAACTATCACAACCTGCTCTTCTAATATGATTTGTGAATGGCTCACTACAAATATTTATCAAATAATTTATTGCCCTACCATTCAATGATCCACAACAAAATTTATTCATATAATAGATGGAATTATATATCAAATACCATTTTCAATTGTCAGACCCAATATTGCATTGACGTGAGTATAGAGTCTATGGGTCACATCATTCACTTGTCATTTGGTGAACAGTGTTGTCATTTGTCACCCTTATTCTATAAAAAAAAACATTTAATTACTATAAAGTGCATTTAAGTAAATTTGATTTCTCCGTTTGAATGCTAATAAAACTAAGGTTCTGGTATTTGAAAAGGACGAAGAGAGAACGAAATGTGAAATATGGGTAAATCAGGAATGTCTAGAACAGGTAAATGAAATTGTATACTTGGGGAGTGCTTTAGCCGGGATGGAAGATGTGATTTAGATGTGGATAGACGTGTCGCTGCCGGAAACAAAGTCAATGGTGCCCTGAATGCATTAGTAAAAAGGCAAGGCGTGGTGAAGAGTGCACGCCTTGCAATACATAACGCAGTGTTGGTACCGACTTTGTTATATGGCAGCGAAACCTGGGTATGCCAGAAGAAGCATAAAAGCAAGTTGAATGCAGTGGAGATGCGATCTCTTCGTAAAATGTGTGGCGTTACCATAGCCGACCGAAAGCGAAACGAAGAGATTCGCAATATAGCAGGATTAAAAGATGACCTTATCACAAAAATTGATAGGGGCGTACTCCAATGGTTTGGGCACATTGAACGAATGAGTGAAGACCGAATGGTGAAGAAAATATATAGAGCGAAAGTAAATATTAAAAGGTGTCGAGGTAGACCGAGACTAACTTTCGAAGACCATTTGAACAAATTGCTCGAAGAGGGGAGGGTCAAGAGTACTCGGATACCTAGACGTGCATGTATGAAGAAGTTAATGAACCTGAAAGAAGCGAAATAGGTATGTAAGGATCGTGACACTTGGCGATCTGTTCTCTCTGGCTACCCCGTTAGGGATTGTGCGTGACGATAAGTAAGTAAGTAAGATTCTGCGATTGTGGCTACTGTACTCGTAAGAATTATTATGTATCTTTCGGGGTTAAAAATATGTAAAACCTCTCCTCTATCAGTTTAGACTTCATTGTGACATAGAAAATCCCAATTTTTTTTAAATTGAAAAGTTACCAAATTCTAAAATACTTAAGCGCTTTTAAACGCTAATAATACTAAAATGATTAACTGTACAGTGGCGGTGTGAAAATAATCCCTATTACTTATCATCCCCCAAAAGCGCGCGAGCCCGAGTGCGTGTGTGTGTATGTGCGTGCGCGTGTATGTCCTTGCGTCTATAGTCAATTTTTTTGTATGTGTGTTTGTAAATGTAAATAGGATTATGTTACTAAGCAGTTGTAGTAAATTTTAAGCTTCTTCATAATTTATTGAGAACGGGAATTTAGGCATAACTAATTTAAAATATTTAGTTTGTCAATTTTTAGTTTAACATTAAAAATATTGTAAAGATGAGATGCTATTGTCTTTGAGCAAAGGCCCTTCAAAAAAAAAAGTTTTTAAAACGCCGCAGGGGCGTTGAAGGACATTGGGTTCTGACGGTGGAACTGAGCGATAATATCTTCTTATAATTTGTTTATCTAGTTTTCTGATGCTATGTAGCGGAAAGCAAGTTTAAATATACCTACATAAATAACCTTTAGTACATTTTAAAGCTCTTTTAACAAAATATTCTTTGGCATTTAGCAGTCCAAACCCATGAAACTACACAATTATTGGTGACACATTTCCACAAAGCTGACATTCATTACAAGAACATTCATTAGAAGTTAGTGATCAGCAACAGAGCGAACGCATTTCATAGGAAATATAAGTTTCCTTATAAGATCTGTCATTTAGGTGTAAGTATAAATATTTTAATGTTTGCTTTATTTAAGTATTCACAATCAGAGGTACTGCTATAATGTTGCTTAATACATGTATACGCTACCTGAAATCATTTTCTGAGAGAGAAGCTTTGGTTTTGCCAAAACATAAATATTTCGCTTTATAGGTATTCAAAGACAATAGGTTGTCCTTAAGCCAAGCTGTAACCATACGTAATTCCCTTTCAACTAGCTTGCGCAGTTCCATCCAGCTGTTACTGTGAAATACAAGAACAGTATCATCTACGAACATCATACGATTGCAACAGCTCATATTCTATATGCATAGACAATCAATGTAAATAAGAAAAATAGTCGACCCATGTGTCTATTTCATCTCTGAACACCATAGCTACAGGGCATTTATTACTAAGATCAATACTCACTTTTGTCCTCTGCTAGTCAGATAGTTTTTAAACCACTGATGATTGACATTACAGACTGACTGATACGTGATGCCTCAATACCAATATTTTTCAGACGCGTTAATAGTATGAAAATAAACAGTTTCAGAGGCTTTTTGTAAGTTCACAATTAGTCCTATAAATTGTTTACCCCTCTCAAGATGAGAAGTTATCAAGAAGGTTAACGGGCTCATCTGTCGATTTTCCAGCTCTGATTAATATTTATACTCAGATAAAAGGTTTTTACTTTCTTAATATAGTTTCAAACGTTTCTTACCAAGTTTTTATAAAACTTTTGACATGACATATAGAAAAAAATAAGTCTGTAATTGTCAGGCAACTTTCTGTCAACTGCCTTTAAAATTGGAGTGACAACTGCTTTTTTAAATACGCTAGGAAATACACCCGACGCAAAGCTGAAATTAAGTTATCTAAGTCTGGTATATATTTAGATTTAAAGTTCTCTATTAATTTACTTTAGGATTTGACATAAAAAATACCAATTCCATCGTTACTGCTAAGGGTTTATTAAGATTAGCTTTAAAATCCGTCTGTAGTATTAAGCTTATTTATTGTTTGTATAGCTATATAAGTTCACTTCATCCAAGGTTTCTTCAGAAGTAGGTTTAATGTGGATAATCTCAGCTCGCAGATTATAGTATGTATAGTTGCAGAGCTTTTTTATGGCCTTCCACGTCTCCTTACGATGTTTTTTTTAAAGCGATTTTGACAGAAGTTTTTTAGACCTTGTTGAGCCATGGTGCAACTATATTAATAGTGTAGTTGTAGCACGAGTAGGTCGGCCTGACCGGGGGAAGAACCACGCTCTCACGGAATACCAGCTTAAAATAGCAGCCCAATACAGCTCTGTTTCATATAGTAAGTGTAGAGAACCGGAGACCCTTTTTACTGGAAAAGAGACATTCTATCTTAGTTCTCATGGCTGATAATTAAACCTTGTTCTTGGCATGATACACTTAAAGCCCTTTTTCTTTTTTGTGTGTATATGTTCACGGGCTAGAGTGGGCACTTTCTATCAAAGAGACTACAAAATTTAAAGATTTTTTACGTTTAAAGCTCCCACTCCCGACACCCATTGCGACAGCGCAACGGATTCTTCTAATCTCTAGTACCCTGTTAGATATCAGAGAAGGTCAATGTCCGGCTGTGGGATGTTTGTATGTTGTTACTTTATAAACTTTCATTCACCCTGTGCCTGTGGCATAGCATTCGATTCAATCTGGGCAGCCTTTTTAGCGTTCTCTCCTAAAGGCTAAGCAAAGCCATTCGACAACCGTTCACCATTCGACAACCGTTCACCGTTCGACAACCGTTCACCGTTCGACAAGCGTTCTAAGTGCCATACAACAAGGAGTGAGACTGTATGATATCTTTAGTGTATTGTTTTTTAATTTAATAAGTATTGTTTGTTAATATGATTTGTTTTATTCATTCATTTATTACATCTTTTGAAAAGTTCACTGTTAAACATAGTTCTACCCCATAGGTTGCCTCATAGTAGGTATATTGGCCATATTTGCTACGATGTACTTACGAGTAAATGAGCCAAGTTAAGGATACTCGATGGCTAGCCTCCGTTGAGGCAGGCCGCCGTGGCCGAAATTCGGTCTGGAGGACATTATTATTATTACTTTTTACCGATGAGCAAGTATGCGTACCTACGCTCGTCAACTTCCGGCATCTCTTACCAGTTTGTCACTCCATCTAGTCTACTATACCGTGTAATGGCGGTGTAGGAATATCCACTACACCACATCGTCCCGTGGTTCTCGTGAAATACAATAATTCATTGAGAATTAAATAATCCTTGTGTAATGATGATCCTTACAATTTCTTTGAATTATTAAAAATAGAGACGAATATTCTACAAATACAATATAAATGTAAACAGGAACAAGCAAAAGTTAGTTATACCAGTTACTCAACTCCAAAAAATCAGTCATTCCTTCCTAGGGCAATGTATATGCTTTTGCAACAAAGTCCCAGAAAATATGCAGGCCCTATGTATCAAAAAGTTTAAGTTTTTATTAAGCAATAATTATTTAGTAAGCGTTATTATACTACTAAAGAGTACACGATTGATAGATTGTACATGATAGAGTACCGCTAGGAATAAGACGATCGCTAGCATAATGGCCCTAAATGTTTTCATACTAATTGTATAAAATGTTGATTTAAAAAAAATTCCCGTTGGGTTTATTGCTGGTTCTTGTTTCGGTATTTTTGAACCGAATAAAATTATTCTATTCTGTTCTATTCTATTTTAATACAATCCAAAACAATCAGTTGTTAGACATAATGTAACAAAATAAAATCTAACAACGTTATATCTTTATCAGATTTACGGAAGCGGATATCGATTTTTTAAAAAGTTATATGATAATGATTTCTTACATTTACGCGAACACTACACATTGATTAAAACTACTTTTACGGATTTTATCGCGTTTATTTTACTATTATTTTTAATTCCCGACGTTTCGGGCGCTTCCCAGCACCCATGGTCACGGGGGACTGAGATGACTGACGTCCCGATGTCATTGTTAAACCCGGAGTACCTTCAGCTTTTTCAATTATTATTTATGGTCCGATCTATGCCAAATGAACTGACTATGTCCTGAGCTCTTGCAGTGGTATGCTTGGGTTTAGTTTTAATTTTATTGATTATAGGATCCCAAGCAGGTGGTAGTACCCAGCCTCCTTCTCTATTGAAATTAGGATGTTTTTTAATTTCAATAGCCTCACGTATCATCCTTGGTAGGAATCGGTGTTCTTTCGCGAAGATTTGTGATTATATGATAATTTATTTATAAAAAAAAACATGATAATAATTTACCATGTAGTAGCAGAGTGAGACTCCCTACCCCATATTACCATCCCGTGAGTGTCGCAAGGGTCAAACTAAACAAGAGATTGACAGCATCGTAGCAACATAAAAACTCATAAATACCCATGCTTGTCACCAGGAGGGGTAGGCAGAGACTACAGGCTTCCATTTGGCACGATCCTGACACACTTCTCTCGCGTCCTCCACATCCAATTCATCAATAAAATAGATGCTCGTGCAAGCCTGTGGATGTCCGTAATCACGCTATCTTGAAAGATACGTTTTTGAAGACACAGTCGTCGTTTATTTTATTTGCCTTTAATAGAGAATTTCAATACTTTATGTTATGGCAATTATTACAGGAGTAGGGCCATATTTTTGGAGTCTTTGTCTAAAACCTTGTTAAACTATAAAACATATTCAATTTTTGTATTGTATTATAAGCTTCTTTGCCAAAGTTGGGCAATTAAATATGTAAAATAACAAGATTAACAGTAACAGCATAACTCTAAAGCAACTTGATGAGAAAACAACAGATTATATTTCATTATTTTTTTATTACATACTCGTATTATCGCTAAAAAATCTTCATTGCGACAGATCCGTTCTAGGAAACAGCATTTTGTCACGCACGAAATTATTGTAGCGCCCGCAAATTGCTAATTGGAGCGTTCGCGCAACAGACTATAATCGCGGCCTCCCATGATGTACATATTGTGATTCACACGGGGACACTTGACGATGATTCATCAACTAAAGATTCACCTGTGTCTGTAACACTCACAAATGGAATTTTCACATAGTCCAAAGTCTCGACCTAAGTCTAAGAAGTTAAACGGCCAATGAATATGCAAATGAAGAGAACATTGAACCATTATTGTAGTGTAACTTGTTGTGGTATTTGATGAGTAATTTGTTTAAAATTATTAAAAGAAGATGAAAACTTACTTAAATAATAATTTGAGTGCACGACTGAATACATAGTAACAGTCAAAATGTCATAAAAATCAAATTAAGATCTTTCCTGTTATATACAAATACACCCTCGTATCTTAATAGATCTCCCACCTATCCTATCTATTTATATAACTCCTTTTAGTACATTCCAAAAAATAAGGTTTTCATTTCGACTGTATATTTTTATATACTTTTTTTACTTCCCGTTAAGAAAATTGAAAATTTTCACTAATAGGGAAGTTATTGGTTTCACCCAGATTTTCGAAAATCGAGTTTTCATCAGATCTCGACGTTTTGAGATCCCAGGAAGCTATTTTGACTAATTTCACGTGGACGTCAGTACGGTGATGTATGTATGTATCTGTGTGTGGTATATATAAGTATGAAAACCTTACATAACTTTAGAACGTCTTGGTCGATTGAGATACAATCTCAATGTGGAATAGATTTGGTGGTAATATGAACTGATTTGGACGAGTAGATTTTGAGAAATCTCAAAAATAAAAATTATGTTTTTTTTTGGAATAATTTTTAAACCGCTTTACGGATCGATTTAATCAGCTCTTACCCTCAAAATGACGTTGAATGCCGTATGGAAAATAAAAATCGGTTCATTCGTATCGAATCATATCGAAAGAGAAAGAATTTGAAAAAAAACATTTTTTTAAATATAACTTCGAGATTTCGCAACATAATTTGGTGAAATTTGGAGCGTTTTGCATTTGAAATTAGTGGGAAGTTCCAGGGATGACCTACAGGGTCAACCAAGCTTTTTAAAAAGGAGCAGGCTCTTTTATTAAAGGCCCCAAAGTCGTATCAGTCCAGAAAAATCTCTGATGGTAGTCGATTCCACAAGGAAGTTGTACGAGGACGAAAACTTTTTTTAAATCGCACAGTGGTAAACCGCCAGTCATCCAGATGGTATGGATGGTATCACGAGTTTTGTCGTGATGTGCCGTGGTGAAATTGTGCGGCTGGCATTAGTCCGAACAATTCCTAAGAGCACTCCTGTGGTAAATGTGATGAAATACGGAAAGAGATCATCTCTTCGCAGCGCCATTGAGTCAAGGCGATCGGAAAGAACTCGGTCACCGACCATTGGAATGGCTCCGTGCTGGATGCGATCAAATAAAGTGAGCTGGCACTGAGAAGTCCCAGCCCAGAGATGGGAACAGTATTCCATGTGCGTCAAAACCTGCGCCTTGAAAAGTTGCAAGCAGTGTGCCGGCATGAAATACTGTCCCGCTCTGCTGAGCACGTCAAGCTCTTTAGGGGCCAATTTGGCCTTGACCTAAAGTGACCACGAAATTGCACGTCACTCGACATGTCGACGGCGAGGATTCGGATGCTAGCTAAGGCAACAAGGGGAGTTCCTTGAAACTGAGGAGATACTACAAAAGGGTATTTTGGCGCTGAGTAAACAGCACATTCTGCATGGAGCACTCACACCGTCAGCGGTGTATTCCCAGAGAGTCCAGCAGATCAGCTTTGTCCTTTGAGACATAGGACAATGAGTCGTCCTCTCTGTGCAGAGATGGGAAAGATGGCTGACAAAAGTTCCTTTGGACAGCCTTGGCGAGAGACCAGAATGCACGGATTACCGAAGGAAGACGAACTAGCTTCTCGCCAATTCCTTCCTCAGATGCTGTTTTTTTTCTCATTTTACCTTATTCCATACCTTTAACAATTAAAATAAACTTATTTATTATTATCGGACATCTTGTACCATTTACGCTACTCCCAGTCGTCGATCTTAGTATTTTACGTCAGTCGTAAATGAGATGAATTGCGGAGATGAATCCATTTAATGGAAGCCCATAAATCCTTCTGGAAATTTTCTAAAGTTGCCTCCTACTACTTCACGCCCACGGGTGGAAAAGAGTAATGTATTTTCTCACACCGCAACCACACTCTCTAATTACATTTTACTTATATGAAAAAAATGAGTATTTATTCTAAAATAGATATACTTCTTTATGAGTCTTTAACAATTCACTTGGTGCAACATACCAAGTTAGGTAGGTAAATTGAGACAGAACCGATATCATGATACTGCTGCTCTCTATTACCAGTATATCGGAATTTTATTCGAGATTTTTGAAAATGTGTGTCGCCTTTTTAATGGTGGCTGTAACATCGTTCGTTTACTATTAAAGTGCACCACGTGAAAATGAAGTAGGCATTTGGAGGTAAATTAATACCCGACTTGAAACACACTTCCCGATGTATATAATATGTATGATACAACATTCGCTAAGGGGTGTCATGCTTGACAGGCTAGCTCAAGTGGCAATTCAGTTTCAATCCGTTTTCCGTTCGGATAACAGTTAAACAAAAAAAAGCTGCAGATATTAGTCGTCCTTAGGCAAGTAATTATCGAAAAATTACTTATAATTAAGTTTTTGCTGTTATCTCAAAAACTATGTGTGATATAGGAAAATATTTTAAAAATAAAAATTGAAGATCTACTAATTTAACAAAAAAGGTACTACTTTATAACTTTTTTGTTTTTTGTTTGTGTTGTTGTTTGTGTTGTTACGTTTATGTTTTTTTGTTTTGCTATGTTCGGCTGCATTACCACTTACCATCAAGTTGGATAGTATAAAAATATATATTACCTAATCATATAGTCAAGCACAGGCTGTTAAACTAAAACAAATCGATTCAAAGTGTGACAACCTTTTTTTGAACAACTGCAACCCAAAAAAATTTGTTTTGAACCTTTTTTTTCCTCTTAAAAATTTTGAGATAATCTTTGAAATTATCAGTTTTTCGATTTTATTTCCAGTCGGTACTGGTTTCCACAAAAATTTCTCATATTTACGCGGAAACAACTAATTAAAACTAAACTCAAGCATACCACTGCAATACTTCAAGATACAGTAAGCTCATTCTGAGTCAACGGACCAAAATATATAATTAAAACCTGAAGGTACTCTGGATTAACTTTGACATCGGGACGTCAAACACCTCAACACCACCACCAACACCACCACAACCACCACCCCCCACACCACCACAACCACCAGCCCCCACCACCACCACCACCACATACAACCACCACCACCACCACCACCACCACCACCACCACCGGTATAACAAAGCACCCGAACCACCACTACCACCGTTACCACAGGTATTACAAAGCACCCGAAATGTCGTGAATTAAAAATAAGTAAAACTAAACGCGATGATATCCATAAAAATAGTTTAATAATGAATAAAACTTTTAAAAGCAGCGCAGTGGCTTAGCAATGAGTTGCGGTAATGTGGGCCGCGGGTTCAAATCCTGCATGGAACAAGTATTTGTACAGCCAACAAATAATTGTTCCGGGTCTGGATGTTTGCATTGAGTAATTTGCCACTATGTGGTGTAAGAATATCCACTGCCTCATATCTTACAGTGGGTGTCATAAGAGGCGTCATAGGGAAGCTAAGGCAGGAAATGGGCAGCAGCATCTTTCTGATAACAGCAATATTATAATAAAAACTGCAGTTGCCTATTTGCTTGCCAAGCGTGGCAATTATAGCAAACATTCACTCATGGGCAATGACACAAAGGAACGGCCCCCAGTCCCCGGCGACCCCACTATTCCTTGCTACGGTGGCGACCATGGTAATGGCTGGGCAGGGGTGTTAAGAATCTCCGGTACACGTTCGATTGCCACCTAAGATGACCTGGCGACAACCAATGCACGAACCCTGACGACTGACGAAAAGATGCCGGAGCTGGAAGAAGTTTCTCTAGGATATTATAAGTTTATCTTAGATCTGAAGAGAGGAAGAGGACAGGGTTAATCCTCGAATCGCACAGGTTGTTCTATCACCGGGAGGAAAACAACCTGTCTCAAGCAGGTGTCTTATTTATCGTCCACGAGTGTCTAATTAATACGTTGTAAAGACTGGGAGTGTGTCGACGAGGGTTGCGAACCTTATACTTTGATAATACTGATACTTAATCACCAAAGGGTATTCGTTGAAGGTCTTGCAGGTTTACACACCAACCTCGGCACATCCCGATTAGGAGGTGGAGGAAATTATGAGAATATTTCTAGAGCCAGCCACTCCTCCAAAAAAGGATCCTCCAAAGGTACTCCGGAGGCTGGAGCAGAATTGCGGTGATCTTGTGCTTCAAGAAAGACGACAACGCTCTGTTGAAGAACTACCGACTGATTTTCCTTCTGAGCCGCGTCTATGTGCTGTTTTCGTGAGTCATTATGAGTCGTCTCGCATGCAGACTAGACAACTTCAAGCCCCCTAAACAAGCCGGTTTCCAAAAAGGCTTTAGTACCATAGACCACATATACATCCTTCAGCAAATTTGCCGACGATATAGTTCTTATGACAGAATTGCTGGAGAACCTAAGCATTAAATACGCTTAATGACCTCAGAAGCGTCCCATCACGTATAGGTGGTCTGAACGTACGGTATGAACGGACGTTACATCCATGTTTATTACATGGATGTTATAACGGCCATATCATACCTACGACGGTAGTTGTTATGAACACTACACTCAAAGTTGTTGACGAATATTTATGCCTGGAACAAATGTTCCGACTAGCTTAATTCAACTTCGACCGATAGGTCAATCGACGGATTGAGCTCGGATGGACAGCGTTCGAGATATAACGACACAACCTCTCGTCAATATACCACAAAACCTGAAAAAAAGTTTGTACAACCAGTTCCTGTTGTTAGTGATCACTTATGGATCTGAGACATGATCCTTGACTGCTGGCCGTATGAGAAAACACTCCGCACCCAGCAGTGGGTGATACTATTCGTCCCTCTCCCCTCAAATACATGAAAGTCGTCTATTCACCGGTCGCTCAGTGAGCTATAGAGAGGGCTATGCTAGGGGCAGTAGAACTAGAGTAACCGACATAGTTCAACGGGTAAGTAAACTGAAGTGGCAATGGGCTGGCTTTTTGGCAAACGACAACCAATGGGGAAGAAAGTTTCCCGAAGTGTAAGAATATCCATTAACTCACATTATCACATCAAAATGAACCAGGCAGCACCATATTCCTGATAACAGCTGTAAAAAAAAAAGAACTGCGGTTGTCAACCCGCTTACCAAGCAGAAAATGTTCTCCTAATGAGGAAATCTATGAGGAGGCCTATGTCCAGCATTGAACCTTTACTAGTTCATATATGTATTACACAATATTGTATTTCTTTGTATATACGATCATATAACATTGAGAAAAGATAGGCGAAAACATAGTCTTAAGTTATTTCCTTATTTATAGAAAAGGTTTATTTTATTATAATTGATAAGATCTCTTCAAAATAGGGAAGACAAATCATTTTATTTAATTTAGCGGATGATTGCAAAGTAACTATTAATATCTTTATAATAGTGTATTTTATTTACAAATTTTTACGTCGATATTTTATAAATGGTAACATTACAAAGTAAAGTGAATTTGTAATGTTAATCAAGACGTAAGCGTTTCGTTTTGTTTTATTCGTGATTTATTTGTAATTCTAATGGGGGCCTTATTTAACATAATACTTTATGTTCTTATCAGTGCATTCAAAGTTGTTAATGATTCTTTAAACCAAAATTGGTTGTCAAAAGATAAGGGTCGACTTAAAAAGTATTTTATTTAAGACAGGAGCTCTTTTTTTTTCTTTGTACAATGATTTTTAGTTGCGATTTAACTTAAACACTTCCAAGGATATTGTGGTGTTTAATGATTAGATAACATTTTCTATTTCGAAAACATCCCAGCGGATTGTGAAGTGCGTGAAACGAGCTATAAATTCCAAAGGACAGGGGATCGTTCCCAGACCCACAAGTTTGTTTTGGCCGCGTTAATTGTTTCGTAATCTGTGATCGTGTGAATGTCTGTTTTAGGATGACATGATTTTGTTTTCTCTTGCCCTTGTATTTATTTACAAATTGCTGGGCGGCGTCACTGAACCAAAAGTTGTTATGTTAGGCTGCCGTGTGCCGTTCCTTCGTTACATTTCTCTTTTTGTGTGCCCCCGTTTCACACATTTGGTGGTCTAGTCGCGTTTAAGCATTATTCTTGTTTGAATGACCTTTCGTTTCTTTAATATCAAACTTGCCACCCGCAATCAGGACATTTTTTTACATTTTTGGACATTGACTCTTATGATAATATTATTGAGCAACATTTTAAAAGCGTGTGATAAACATATTTTCTGTAATGTTATTTAAAATTTTTAAGAAATTGTAAATTTTTTCTCTGTGATTTAATGAAACGTTATACTGGATCATAAATACATATAATTACACAAAAAATATAATAAACTGTTATAAATATTGCTTAATATTAAATTTGTACTAAATACCTGTAGGTATTGTTAAAGAGTTAAAATGACGTTCAAATCGAATACTTTAAAACAATGAGAACAATTAATCAATTGTGTTGGTATACGCTGACAGTAAATTTTTTTACTTAACAATCATAAGCTTGGTTAGTGTTTCATCAGACTAAGTTATTATATTGAGTTTTATTTGAGTCGTGGTTGTTCAAGAATAAAACGCTCGGTGTAAATTTCACAGTACGCAAGAAATCTGGGTTCGACTCCCGTCGCAAACACCGTCGGTTAATAAGAATTTGAAGTGCCGATGAAGGAAACTTGCAAGTATGAGAAATTAAAAATACATGGAAAAGCCAATGCGTGTGGCGTTGGGGCAGCACGGTAACACTTCCTTGTCCTAAAATCCACTCAAAAATTAGAGAAAGCCTATGTCAGTGGGACGTGTGTAGGCTTTAATATAACTTTACTTAAATATCTTCATATTAATAGCATCATCAGCAACATTAGTCGTGTAATGGCGACGTAAAAACTTCTATTGCCCCATATCGCCCCGTTGATGTCGTAAGAAGCGAAAGAAAAGTTTACATACGTGGTAGAGTCATGCTGCAGTTATGTAGTAGTACAGTTGTAGCACGAATGGGTCGACTCGACCGGGGAAGGACCACGCTTTCACAGAATACCAGCGTAAAATATTAGCTTAATGTTGTGTTTCGTATGGTGAGTGTAGGGAACTGGAGAACTTTTTCTCCAGTCCTCACGAATGACAACGCATATGCACTTTGATTCTTAATCGAGGATAAATGCAGGTGTCTATGGGCCACAGCAACCACTTAACATCAGGTAAACTGTGTGCTTGTTTGTCACCCTATCCTATAAAAAAAAAAAACTAGAAAAAAAATTCAGGAGATGGGCAACAGCATCTTCCTAATAACTGGAAAAACAAACCGTGGTTATCAAACCGTCTGCCGAGCGTGACAACTATGGCAAATAATCCCCATTGTGAGCCAATTTATAAGGAGACCTCTTACGATACCCTTAGGATATGAATAACGATGGATTCTTTTTAGCCGTCACCATATGGCAATATGAAGACCACCTTCATGCAGTTATGAAGATCGACCGTCTATTATATTGTCTGCACACTGGCGTAAAGTAAAGTAGATAGTTTCTAAAGAATTTTTACGTTAGGACAGACAGCTAGAGTTGCAGGCACTATACGCAAGCAGTTGGTGTATAATATGTATTTATATTAGAGATGGGTTGAATATTAGTTTCATATTTAGTATTCAGCATATTCAGCACCTTTTCCGAATATCCGTATTCGGCCGATTATTCGGCTATATCACGGAACATTCGTTAAAGTGGTACACAAAGTGTATATTTAAAAAATTTACTGTTGAAAGTATATTTTATTTATGGGTTTCATCTACATGTAATAGTGTTGTTTTTGAGGCACTTTAGATTTATTTCCAATTATAGCAAATATAAAGCTTAATAAAATATTTTTGGAATCAAACAATGAATCATTACATTACATTAGTACACTTCAGTTTACTTTGGTCGTCAGTTTCTCTAAGATAATTCCAAATAGTAGATCTCCTGCCACTCATGTTTATCATATAATTAAACAATTTTCGCTAAAAATAGCACAACAAAATACTTTTTTTTTTCACAAAAATAGCAAACCATAAGCACAATATGTTGGCAATTTGCTCAGTAAGCTAGATAATACAAAAACATGACGGGTGTGGCGGGGGAGCGAGAGGCAGGGTCCGGCGCTAATCCCGCGCGCTTTACGGTTTTTTTTTGCGCCCGAAGCAATTAAAGGGCTACCCTATACGTAGGGAGGCGGAAAATGCATTACGCATACCAAGATAGCCGGTCTATCCTGGTTATGAGGGACACACATCCTACCGGGGACCCTAAGTGATACCCTCTGAAAACCGCCTTTGGGGACAGGCAACCGGCTGATTAAGCTTTATTGTGCCTTATCATGAGCGACTCTCTTTTGGGAAAAGAGGGCGGAGGCGGGTACGAGCCGCTGAGGGAGTGCCTACGAAGGCAAATTAATTATGAGTAATAATTTAATTTAATTAGAGTTGGCCTGGGCAGCCAGGAGGCAGTTTAGGTCGTTTGTTAGTTTATTAGGCGGGTCCGAGAGAGAGTTTCTCGGCCTGCGGACTCGATAGCGAGAGGGGGGGTGGGGCTGCATAAGTAGCTGACTCACGAATTAAATGGTTTGAGTGCGACTCTGAGGCTTTGAAGAAGTTCTCAGAGAGTTTTTTGAGAAATTGTTGAATTGTGGGGAGCTCTAGATCCCGATGAAGGTCGGCATTACGGACGTATCAAGGTGCGTTCGCAGCTCGTCGACAGAAAAGGTTTTGAACTATTTGGAGTTCATTAATAATTTTAGGGTCGGCGTATAAACGGGGCCCGCGTAGGACATGACTGGTCGTATACAGACCTTATAAAGGGTACGCTTGTTTCTAAGGGACATTTTACTGTGTCGGCCCAACATGCTCAGATAAAAACGTGCGTGAAGGGTTACTCTTTTGACGTGGGGCCTGAAAGTGAGCCCTGTGTCTAGAGTGACACCTAAATATTTGGCAGTCGTATGCCAGAGGACAGGGGTCCCTAGCATACATATTGGTGGAGTGTTTTTGAGACGTCGTCGTTTATAAACGAAGTGAACGGAGGAGCTTTTCTCCGGGTTCACATCGATGCGCCATTTTTTGAACCAAGCTCCTAGGTCGTCAACAGACTTTTGAATCTTGTCCCGTATGAAAGCTAGTGAGATACCTTTGCAGTAGATAGCAGTGTCGTCTGCGAAGAGGGAGAGCTGAACACCTTTCGACGGGATGGGAATGTCGTTGGTGAACAGGATGTACAGCAGAGGAGCAAGTACTGAGCCCTGAGGGACACCTGCTTTGATAGTTCGCTGTGAAGATAGCGTGCCTTCGTGTCTAAAACGAAAGGTACGATGCTTTAAGTAAGAGGCCACGAGACGTACTAGACGATCGGGGAGACCTATTTTGTACAGTTTGTAGATAAGGCCTGTATGCCAGACTCTATCGAAGGCTTTAGCTATGTCGAAAAAGACCGCGATGGTCTTATGACGACGAGGATAAAAACCGCTGAGGATATATTCCACAATGCGGTGAACTTGTTGGGGACATGAGTGTTGCGCTCTATGAGAATGGACTGATGTCCAGTCATAGCTAGCCTGCATACCGTGGCTTCCATGTTGGTAAGCTGCGGAGTAGAAATGGGCGAGCAGTGGAGTGTCTTCTTGTAATAGATGGCCGTTCCGCCGCCTCGGCGGTCGGGTCTGTCGTTACGAAGAAGAGAGAAGTTTTTAATAGAAAGGCCTTTAGTGTCCTTAGTTTTAAGATTAGTTTCCTGTAGGAGGAGGAAATCGGCTTCACGATTCCGAAGAAAGAGCTTAAGCTCTGGGAGGTTATTTCGCAAACCGCGAATATTAAAGGATACAAGCGATAAGCCCTTAGGTTTGATACGACCGTGAGATTTTGGTAGAGCAAACTGCTCTGTCATTGAAGTTAAGTTAATTAAGTTAACTTAACTTACAACGCTAACAGAAGATTATTATGCTCTGAAAGAGCGAGGAGACGTTCTTGAGGGGACTTCGCAGCGCGCAGTTTGCGTGCTACTATAGTGATTTCCCTAATGTCTATATTCCTAATAGCGGAATACAGTGTTTTGTAGTCATCAGCTGTGAGCTCTGATTCTTGGGGGTAGGAGGTTGTCCGCGGTGGGTCTGCCCTTTTGGGGCCCCAGGGAAAGACTGGAGGCTGCATAGGCTTGGAAAAGCCCGGAGGGGGGCTTAATTATGCCCTGAGGGGTCCTAGGGGGACCCTGAGAGGGCCGAGAGAAGCCCTGGATGGGCTGAGAAAGGCCCTGACGGAGCCGTTGGTGGAGGGCCGGGAATGAGCGGTCATTGACCGGCGGTGGAGCTTGCCTACTGCTGCTCTCTCTCTCTCTCCTTTTCATTAATGATAATAAAAAGAGACTTTACGCGTTAGAGCCATGCTGCAGCTATATTATGATATCACGAATGGGTCAACTCAACCATGAAAGGAACACGCTCTTAAAAATACCAGCGTAAAATAGCAGCTTGATGCTGTTGTGTTTCATTAAGTATAGGAAATGGAAACGAGGCATTCCATCTTGGTCCTCAATGGTAACTTTGATTTTTAATCGTATTGATCTAAAGATATGATAAAAAGACAGAAAATATAGATATAACTAATACTTCATTAAAGTAAGCGATGATTGTTTTTAAATAATTATTGATTTATGATTGTTGTATTAAGTAAGGCCGTATATTTGTATCAATATATAAGTAGAAAACCCACGTTCCCATATCGTCCCAATCCCGAGGGTGTCGTGAGAGGCAACAGAGGGTAAATGAAACAGTATATGAGCAGCAGCATCTTCTTGACAACAACTCAAAATAATAAAAAACTGCGATTGCCAACCCGCTTGCCAAGCGATGCAACTATAGCAAAACCCACTCATGAGGGTAAAAAGTTCTATGAGGGAGGCCTTTGTACAGCAGTTGACTTTTATGGACTGTAATGAGTGGATGGATGTTCGTTTAAACAAGTATACCTACTAATTACATTAGTATACGTGTCTAAACGAATATGGTTTATCCATAGGAAGAAAATAGATAGATCAGTAAAAAGTACATTACTACTTCACGACATATATAAAAATCTAGATACACTTAGACCTAGACGGACTCGTAGTAGTACTAGTAGTAGTAGCAAGTTAAATAATAATCTCTATAAGACTTGATGAGAATCAGACATGAGATAGCATACTTGATTTAAAAGTCAACAAAACTAAACAGTCACAAATCCTTAATCCATCCTCCATCCTCTTTACAAAATAATATAAACAACTGTTCCCTAATCTGAACAGCAAGTGTAAAAGCCGGAAGGTAAGGTGATATTATAACGACGGTATATTCATTGTAAGGGCAAATAAACACCGACAATTTAATGATCTAAATTTGCGGTCGGTATCGAGTTACGAATGTAATTCTTTAGCGGCTTCTTTATAATTGATGAAAGGGAGCGTAAACGTTTTACCCAAACTCTGTGGCTATTCAATACTCTGCAACTCTTAATTCGATTATATTATTTATGTATTTTTTATTTAAAGTGAAAACAATAATCTGTTATTATTACTTTCATAAATTCATGTTATCGATATCGATAATGATTAAAAGTTATTTCTACTCTCTCTGTTATTATTTACACATTTATACAGACATTTTATAAATAATAAAGTTTTTAATGAAATGGAATGAAGTGGATAATTGTTTAAATTGCAGCGTACCTACTTCTTTCTTAATTCATTCTATACATATAGACATATTAAAAATATAAATCATCTATTTATAAAAGTAATGGTAACTAACTAGCATACAGTCAACCTGATGGTAAGGGATAAATGTGGTTTTAGGATAACTTAAGAAATATTTGCAAATTATGCTACCGAAAATCGAGATGAAACATCACATTAACAGTAAAAGTGTGTGCAAACCATGTCATTCACAATATGGCATACGGTAGTATTATATTGCTATTTCCACCACCAAACCACATAAACAAATCGTCATGCGCTGTTCTAATTTCTAGTATTAATTACAAAAAAGTGTTTTAATCATAGTCCACGTTTCATAACATAATATCAGTCTTTTCGCTAATGCTCGGTACCTACTTATTCAACCATCATTTCAATCGACGCCAGTATCTCATTTAACGTACGTAAAATTGTACGTAGGCTGATGAAAAATCACTTTAAGTGGTTGTAAATTTTTGAATCAAAACTTATTTAACAAAATGTCTTTCCATTAAATGTGTGGAATATACGTAAGAGAAATCGAAACTACTCAATAGTACAGATACCACTTAATAGAACTTTGGGACTTGTTTATTTTATAGAGTGAGTATTAGAGTAAGAGATTTTTATATCTCATTCATCCATCGATCCATTACATCCTGTAAAAGTCCACTGAAGAACATTTTGCCATTTTGGTCTCTAACAGCAGTCTACAAGGCGGATTGGCAACCGCTGCTGATGATGCTGCTGTCATATCATGTTTCAGTACCCTGTGTAGCTTCTTTCGACACTGATAGAACGATACAGGGTATAAAATATTCTTGTACACTGTTATGGTCCTTATGTGTCATTATCACATTATGAATGCAAATCATTAAGTAATAATTGAATTTTGATGCATGTTTAGAATAAAATATTTTTACTGCTTTAAAATCCATTTTGACAGTACTGCTGAAATTCAAGACGTATAAGGGAGATACAAAAAAACGGCAATACGTGTTATTAACGACTGATTAATAAATCGTCTATCTCGTAAACCTATCAGTAACGCTTAAATAAATAAACGTTCTTTAAACATCCGCGGCACCGCAAAACATAAAATTCCTCACAGGAATGTCGTGTAGGTCAAATAAAAGAATTTGGTCCTTTAACAATAACATAATCGGATGTGCTGGCGCCGGTCGGGCGAGCGCTTAACACAATGCCACGAGAAATATTATAAAATAGATATAGATAACTTTGAACGTGAGAAATTGACGCGACGTCATAAAAAAGCTAATCACATTTGTACTCCGCGCAAATTTTTAATTAAGTATATTAATTATTAATATATTGTTTAAAGCTTGTATATTATCAAAATATACAAGCATTTTTTCAGCTTGTTTTCTTCGTGTGTGTTTCCGGTAATCAATTCTAAAGCACTTGCTGACATCCAATTAAGCTGAAATGATAATATAATGCCATATTATGTAACTTCGATAACAATACAATACCAATAAAGATGGATCCGTATACAGGCCCTAGCGAGGCCCATAAAAGCTTATATTCAATAAAGTTTATTTTAAATAAACAGTTGTATAAATTTAAATGATTAACTCGATTTTAGTTATTATTATTTAAACATGTAAATTATTTAGTAGCTTTTGAAAGGCACGAAAAAACAGAGACGCGTGTCTCCTGAGTAGAAAATGAATACTCTATAACTCTAAATTAATACTCTCTATCAAAATGTGTCTCCTAAATAGAAAGTGGATAGTGAATACTCCTGAGTAGCATTAAGTTGTCTTACTTTGGTAATGTTACATGTAATAAAGTCATTTCGACTATGTGTGCAATAATTTAGTCGATCGATCATAATTAATTTACCAAATAATGTATATATATATATATATATATATATATATATATATATATATATATATATATATACATATATATATATATATATATATATATATATATATATATTTATAAAACCCTGAAAACCCTGGGTGAATCAAAATCCCTAACGATAATCTATATATTAATTACCACGCCGCTGCCTAAATTGATTACCCGAATTGGCGTTTTTTAAAAAAAATTATACAACACAGTGTACACGCAAGTAATATAAAAAGCTACGAAAAACCTGTTGATATTAATATAATAGATATTAATGCTATTGTTTCTCACCATCACTGATCATTTATGGTTGAAATCTTGTGCAGCCCTGGCTCGTTAAGCTGTTTATTACGGCTGCGGTCAGTAGATCGCACTAGTTATATTATCCGATTAGAGACAAAAGAGACATCGATAAACCAGATCAACCAGTGGCATTAGAACTGCAAACTTTCCCGTTATAAAAGTATGATCTAAAGGCTTTTTTTTAATTTTCTAATAAAAGTAGCCTTTCAATGGTCGTCAAAAGCCACTTATAGCCGTAAATAAAAAAAATGAAGTGGTAAGCGAACTTACAATCCACTTGATGGTAAGTGGCTTGTAGTCCATGGACAAACACATATAGCTTCAATCATTCAATCAAAGAAAGCTACAGACGTGTTGTCACTTCTTAGGACGTATGTGGAATGCCTCACAGCCTCTATTTATACTGGCTCTCTGCACTGTTCAGACCAGAACACAGTAGTGAAAGCACTATTATTTGGTGGTAGAAATAGGTAGGGGGTACTTACCCTGACAGACTACTGGGTAGTAATAAAGTTCTACCCCTAACAATCGACATACTTTAATCTTTTGCGGTATGGTTGGGGTCATCTAAATGGGTATTGCGGGTCTTTTAACTGTCGGATTCAAAGTCACACCTAATATTTGTGCAAAATAAAAAATTGTTAGTCTCTATGTATTTTAACCAAACCTAAGTATCCCGAAAGGTTATAGGGGGAGTGGGGCATGTTGTTACAGGGGTAAATAGTAACACGCATTTTCACCGAAATTTAGAACTCTTTGGTGCATAGTATTGGACTCAATGGGCGTTCCTTATGACATCGCGCATTACTCAATAACGACCAGTGACCCTAAGAAGTTGTTACATGTAACAATTTGCCCCGTATAATTTGGCCTTGATTAACTTATTAGCTTATCAGTTTCTGGAAGGGATAAATGATAAGTTTTTCAACGACTTCCAAGACGGAATTCTATTTTATATCGTATGTCTTTTTACTATGTATTTTCACTTATACCGTTACTTCATGTTTTTATAGTGGCCATATCAAAAAAAATATGTTTACAATATTAAAAATCTTTTATGTTTTAAATAAATAGATTTACTTGGCAATCGCACTAAAAAATGTATTTTAATATAACATGTATTATCTACTTGTGAGATACATTGTGTTTTCATGTATCAAAATATAAAAGATTTTTAATATTGATATGACCACTATAAAATGTTGTTAGGTTAGCTAGGTAATTACGTAATAACTTAAGACAGAAGGACCCCTGAGCCCTAAGTAGGGACTGAATAAATTAACCGACTTGGTATTACATGGATCTCACAACTTACTTGCGAGACTTGGTTTCTTTTACAAGTTATGTTTTTGATGGCATTTTGTATAATTAAAATAGAAGTGTATGCCTTATTAGAGGAGAGTAACTAAATATGGGCTACCATTTTGTTTTGAGGTCAAAACTTAAAAACCATTTAAAAATCAACTTTATATTATTATTATAATATTCAGACATATATTTTAAACAGAAAAATTACAGTCTTATGTTTTTATTATTAAACTATACTATCAAAATTGAGCATTAAACAAAATTGCAAAATTGGCACTAAATATGAAACAGGTACTCAAATATGGGCTATAACAACTTTATTATCTTTTAAGAAAATTATAAGCATAAATGCTTATCTAGATCAATACTTAACTTTAGTAAGAGTAAGAAATGAATTATTTTACATCCAAATGTCTCATAAATAACTATCAAATTCTAGCCCAGCACAGTCATTATGTGCCCAGAGCCCACACATCAAGAATTTAATCCAGATTCTCCTGAATTTTCTGAAAAAAGTTGCTGGCAGAACATGAATTATGCATCTGCAGAATCAGGAGCTTCTTTGCCGATTATGATATCTGGTTCAGAATCTGAAACCAAACTGGAAAACCTCTCCACCTTCACTGTCAATCACTTCATTGTCACTAGTTGTTTTCTTGTCTTATTTTTTTCTTATTTCTACGGTTTTTTCTCTACTTTGACATTCTTATCTTTATTTTTTTTTCTTTTTCAATATTCTTCTATTTTTTTAAACAAGGTCTCTTTTATGGTGTGACGAAGTTATAACAGAAGTCATAGCAGCTTTTCTACCCCTATTAGACATCTTTCTGATTTTTTTGGTACAGGACTTATGTCACAAGGAGATAATAGGCCTAGACTACTGCGGTCAATTCTGGAAGATGATGTTTCGCCATTATTTATAGATTCATGTAGATGCTTAGATAATGTAGATGCTAGAAGTAGTAGTTCTGTTTGAGTGTCACATCCGGATGTTAAGGTTGAAATAGGATGTCAGATATTCTTACGCAGCGCCGTCAAATCACGATGGATACTACCGTGATCAAAATGGGTCCGAAGACTATACTCATTTAGAATGACCTAAAAGAGAACTATTTAAAAATAATTTAAAGAAAAATAAAACTACAATATTATTAATTATTAAGCCATAAATAATCTTATCAAAGCCAAGGGGACCACTGTTATGAGAATTTTTTGGCAAGAGGTATTAAACGAACCGTTACCAAATTAATTGGACATAATTAATAAAGCGTCTAAAACAAACTCCTCCCAGCTCCCGACCGATCTTGTAGTTTAAATCGTTTATTTGTTCCATTCATATGAACTTAGCACATGAAAAAACATATTTTGATCTTATTATAAATGTAATAGGGCGTATAATCGATTAAAAGAGATTTAAAAAGCTGCACATGTTATTTTATCGTGGTGTGTATCTGAAGCTTTTTTGTTACAACATTCCGGACAAAACGCTTGTTGTAAAGGGCCCCCGACGATACCACCCATTCATGAGGACAGTGGTGACCTATTGAGAATGAAAGACGCTATGTTAACAAGGATATGCTATGTAATTATTTTATTAATTTTAAATAATAATATTTTCAGAATTTCAGAAAGTATTTAAAACAAAAAATGCCATAAATTTAGTTACGTAGTTCTGCATCTAAGGATTTGTCAATGCAATATGATTTAAAATATTACAAAGTTTATTTTTGCATAAAATTAAGTTTCACTGTGCCTTTTATAGCCTAATTCTAGTAAAATGTTGCAGAAATAACCTAATAATATAATTTATTATTCATAAATTTTCCGTTTACGATTAGTCCATTCCATTTTAACGTTACGTGTATAGAAGCCCACACGCGCGTCACAGGCAGCCTCTTGTAAAATCGACTTTGGGATTGAACGACACTTGGTTCTTTTGTTGATATGGCCTTGAAGGACAAAATTTACGATCGCACCTCAAACTTACATAATGAGCGTCAGCACTACAATTAACACCTCAAGATACCACTCAATGAAGACGTTAAAACAAGAACATTGCGGGAATTATAAACGTCGACTCTATGCTTTGTCATACATAAAAATTATTCTTTAAAATATGTAGCGTGATTACTTTAGAAACTAAATTAAGAATAAGGAAAAAAAAGGATTATTTATTACAAAAATTTTCTCTTTATATAAACATAATTTTGTATGCCTTTTTATTAAAAAACGGTGTATATTTTTAATTTGTTTAAAGTTTAAGATAAGACTGTAACACTATAAGAAAAAACTATTCGCGTATTAGTTAATGTTCATTCTAGCAATTTTATAATTTCGTATTGATAAATCTTTGAGACGATTATTCTGGAGTCTGTTGGTAATTGGTATACATCTAGATATTAATATCTCACATGTGTCATCAGTATAGACCTGTTATGACGATGATTTCTATAAAAGAGGAATTAATACCTTGATAATATACTGCGGGGAGTAGAGCTGTACGGTTTTTTTTATAGGATAAGATGACAAACGAGCACACAGTCCACCTGATGGTAAGTGGTTGCTGCGGCCCATAGACATCTACATATATCCTCAATAACAAATCAAAATGCAGATGCATTGTCGCCCGTGAGGACAAGATGGAATGCTTCGTTTCCAGTAAAAAGGATCTCCGGTTCTCTATACTCACCATACGAAATATAGCAGCATTATGCTACTATTTCACGCTGGTATTCTGTGAGAGCGTGGTCCTTTCCCGGTCGAGCCGACCCATTCGTGCTACAACTATACTACGAATACAACTGCAGCATGGATCTACCAAGTAAAAAAATGGTAATTTAAGTTTTTAGTTTTTTTTTTAAATTATCGTAATTAATAATAGAATATGCACATTTAAAAACTATTTATTGCATTTATTTCTTTCTCGTTATAATTTCGTAATTTAAGCATATAATTAGTAAATTGGCAGCTCGGCAACCATACACGATCCAAAGCCTCCCTTGACACCTTTCCAATAAATTCAATGTCAAAAATGTCGTTTATGATTTTTCAAAGATTTCGAACATCGAAACGACAGAAAAAACTAACAATTTATGACCACTTCACCCCCGCTGTAACCATTCAAAGCCCAATAATTGTATATTCTTTTACAGTAGTGTGCCGTTTATTTTGTATAGCCGATGAAGGCAGCGAAGAAAGAAAAAAAAGCATTCAACCAAAATCACAGGCGCCTTTAATCACCGCTATTGAGATCTATCGCGAGATCAAAGCACGCGCGGGGCCATGACGAAATCACCTTTCACAATATTGTGTTAAGGTCTATTTTGGGGCTCTAATTGGTCACGCTCGTTCACCTTTTTTGTGGCTGAGCGGATGCTCGTGTCAAACGCTTTAGTATTTTGAGTTTGTTTTGAAAATTCTTTTATCTGAAGTATTATTTGCTGTTTCCTTTGTCACGGTTGTTCATCTGCCTACATCAGGGGGCGATTTGTTGGTGCTGTGGGTGCACTGATGCTGCTTCCTTTTCGCAATAATTTAGATGTCAAATAGGTACTTCGTTTTTATGCATGCTAGACGGATGTCATGAATATTTCAGGTTATTTATGACTTTGGTAGTTCTTTGTATGTTGTTTGAAAGAATTTTGCGGTAACTTTGATAACGGGCCCGGACACACGTTAGTGGCATTTCCGTTATATAACGAAAAGATTTTTTTCTGCAAGCGTTACATATCTCTCACTACATATGCATTTAGGTTAATTATGTAGGTCTGTCTATATGAAGCAAACCATTAAACGTGCCATTTGTCGATTAACGGTTACGTTCTTCCTACTGATTGCAGTCGATAACTTTTACTCAAATAAATGCTTATGTCGTACGAGTTTTCCGCCTTTAGATATACTTAACCACTGAGTGCGTGTAAATATTTCTTCTCATTAAGATATCTCAGGAAATAGTAAAGATTTATTAGTAAAATTAATTAAGTCAATGCAAAAAAAAATTCAAATGCATGGCATTGCAAAACTTGATATTGATATAAATACTTATAATAAGGACGCACCTGAAAATAAAAAGCAATTTAGGGCACTTTAATTAATTACTTAGTTAGTTTTTTCCCTCAAGTACATTACATCGTTAAAATATATATCAATATATTCAATATTAAGGCAATAAAAAGGATCTTGCCATTTAATTATTCATTATGCAATATTGATTATGAATCATTGAAAAATTTCGACAAAATTTCACCAGCTTACGGCACATGGTGTAAAGCACGTAATTGAATATAAAATGTATATTTTTGTTGCGCAATATTTATCATTTTCTCATTTTTATTTTAAATTGACTTACTCATAAAAGTAACACCTACTACTAACTAACTAACTGACTAACCTTTGGTGAATTCATCCATTTTAAGCTATTATTTCATCTAATATTTAATGACGTGTTCCCATCACTCACCATGCGAAACGGAAGCTATCAGCAAAGCTGAAGATGTTTGATGATATGATTTGATTTGATATGATTTCAAGTATACATACAAACTAGAGGCATTTCTTCATCCTAACTTTTTAGCGGCTGAGCAAACCAGATTCTCTTCTACTTTTACGTGCTAAAGCCACACCGCAGCTGTATTATATCTGCAGAGTCGATGGATTGATTCGACAGAAGAAAGATCATGCTCTCACAGAAATTTACTATATTTTGTGTGGTGAGTATAGAGTACTGGAGATTCCTCTTTACAGGTAACAAAATCTTCATTATCTGAGTTGACCAATTATGTTAACTTTGATACTTAATCAGGAATTGATGTCGGTGTCTATGGGTTACCTTTTATTAGGTGGACTGAATCGTGTTAGTCACCGTTATTTTATAAAAATAAAAATAAATTATAAACCAGCGACTTTCAATATTGTTTTAGACTGGAATTTTAATGCAAGTCCGGCGGCAGACCAGCAGGTCACTCAGTCGTATGCAAAGGACATACATACATAAACCCTCACGCTTATCACCCAGAGGGGTAGGCAGAGACTACAGACTTTCATTTAGCATGATCCTGACATGCCTCTCTTGCCTCCTCCACATCCATATACAATAGACATATTATGAAAATAAGTATTATATTATATAAAATTTAAAATACAATAAGCACATTGACACTCACTCATTCTATTAATAACTTATGTGTCGTTCCATATTAAAATTAGAAGAAATACTTAAGTATTGACTCTACAAAGATACGGGGAGAATCAAAGCCCCGAAAACCAACAATCTGTATTTCCTGCAAATGTGCGTTGCAGAGAAGTTGCCAACGACGTAGTCTAAATACTGAGCTGATGAATAAGTGAGCTTTAGTTGAGATAAGGTTCTTCATCATTGTAGAAGTAAATCACAGTAAAGGCACAACAATCAATAACCGCGCCGCGATTCTTTTCTTAGTCAGTTGTTTCTTTGCCTATATCAGAAATAGTCTTTCGTATAAATATGCAAAAACAGAACAGACTTTAAGTGTGTAAAGCGTCTATAAAATAGTAGTTTGGAGTAGTCACATTGAATGCGAAAGCCGTGGTTCTAATTTGAAACCAACATTCAATTACTATTGCCACCATCTCTATATACATCAGCTTTTAAGCAGACTACTACTAGGATAATATAAAGGAATATTTTAAGAATTATAATATTATATTATACATTTCTTATAGTATGTTTTCTATTACGTATTAATATCAACTTTTACAACGATGTCAAAATGAAATGTAATAACTTACATTAAATAAATAAAGATTTAAATAAAATTATTTGATAAAATAAGAGAAAAAGTATCGTTATGTCACCAAAAAGCACAACGCCGAAGAAAAGACATCAACGACTGCTTGACTTTTCGTTGAAAATTAAAGGCAGTAGATAAACAAAATTTTAACTAACAAAACATTTGAAAATTTATATATATTATCTCAAAATGACGAAATTAGTATCGTTAATATGATTTAATTATCCGTTTACTAGTTTCTTCATCAGGATATTCAGTCATTTTAATCACTGATGATGACAAAGGGATTCGAACATGCGTAGTAAAGATGTTGGAGGTATTGACCCATGGTCTAATGATATTGCTATACTACATCAATTTGTAGTATTAACTTTTAGCATTTTCTTATCATCAGTTTTGTACTTTCTTCTAATTCTAATTATACATTATCGTCATCATCATTACAGCCCAAACTTCATAGTTGTACGTAATAGGAGGCTTATATTAGATTACCTTGTAGATATTTGTCATAGCTATCAAACTTGGCAGTCAGGTAGGCAATTGTTTTGAATTATAAGAAAGATGCTACTGCCTATATTGATTATTTATTATTGATTTATTACCAGTTGATTGCTTTTAGATATACCCATGAATTAATATTTAAAATTTGTAGGTAGCCTTCGTTAACTATATCAAGATAGTATTAATTATTTAAAGTGCAGCAAAGTTACTATTAAACGCTAGAAAATCTATGAAATGAGTTTTGTTTAGCACTGTTGTCTATATTTTATAAATTAAAACTGTAACTGCTGGTGAAAAGTAGTAGTACACTTGTGCGTTTCTTACCGTTTCTCAAAAGGTCTCCCGCAGTATAGAAGTGTTGAAGTTATGGCGAAGCCTTATTGGTTTTCAAAAAGTACCTCATATAAAATAGATCTAAATTAAAGTATTGTTACGTTGTTAAGGACTTGCGAATTATCGATGACCATTGCACCTTCCCTTACATAATAATAAGACCACAAATTACAAGGTGACAAACTCAGTATCGCAAATTTCCAGTCGCCTATACTAATCCCATTATCACTTTTGGAAATAAGTGTGTGTGTATAGAGCTCCTTCGAATGGAACAATTGTGAACTCATGATCCGGCAGCTGGTATAGCATGCGCGCAGACAGGTGTGACCACACGGGTGGTTTTCACCTTTGTGTATTATAGTTAGATACACCCTGCATAGACATATAGAAGACTGCTTCTTTTTTGTTTATAATATTGAAGTCACAAATTAAGTTAGAGTCTACCTGATGGTAATTAAGCAATTACGCTACAGATACATTGGCACATCTGAGGACTAAGATAATATATGCCCAACAGTCGGTAATTAGACTGGTTTTCTATAACCTTCAGACAGGAATATACAGACAACAAGAGAAGTAGGTTGTTACAAAATATGAAAAGTGGTACTTTTAAAAACTTGTTTATTTCTGACAACCAGGGTCCATATAAATGAAGTAATATTAGGTAAAAGACTAGTTAGTTAACGTTTCGAGTGACAGTCTATCATACCCAGCTGTCTTACCTGCATTTATGCTTCTTCTATCCTCTACTTTCTGAATTTAGAGTTATTTTAATTTAAAGGTTTCCTCACTCAGACCTCATAAATACGCTTTCAAAGTGTTCCTTCTATCTCTTTAAACTTGAAACTTCATTATTCAAAATACAGCAATTCTCGTCTCGTATATCATTTAATCTAGGCTGTTTTGAATTTCCGCTGGCAGTACTTACGAGTTTCAGATCATTTTAATATTTTCCTGGAAGTTATCAGACATTCTTCTATCATTTTTATCCGTTCTTTCTTTTTCATTTTATTCTGTTACTATATATATATTTTTTTTTGCATTTGCATGTAATATATATATATATATATATATATATATTCCATTTGTCAGCCCACTATGACGTATTTATTTAATTTTTTCTCTTACTTATACCACATACTTCTACACATAACATCTGTTCCTCTATCATACACCATTTCGCATACTTCATCCATCGTATCATTTACTGCTCCACATACATTTAGCG
This sequence comes from Parnassius apollo, assembly GCA_907164705.1. NCBI lineage: Eukaryota > Metazoa > Arthropoda > Insecta > Lepidoptera > Papilionidae > Parnassius > Parnassius apollo. The sequence goes on from CAJQZP010000644.1 coordinate 8,521,654, forward strand.
TAGCCAGACGGCCTTCTGCAATCCACTTTTTGCCACTCCGAGAGACAGAACTTCACAGGTGGTGAACCTACTTTCAAGTTTTACTCCCGGAGATTCTTCACACACCTGTCCCATTAAAGGGGCGCAGGAAACTCGGGGATTTTTTTGATTTTTTCGCTCATAGTGCGAAATAGGAGGTGCTAGATTTTACGCCTCTACTACATGTCGAACAGCCGAGTCTGTTCTTTCTGTTGCTCGTTTAGCACCACCCAGGAGACACGTGTAGGGTGAGCCTAGGGATGGGTGGTCGTAGCCTACGGACGAGAGCGATTTATCTCCCATCTCATTCATACCGAAATATTTATTTTTAAATATGGTACAACGTTAGTTCATTTAAAATATAAAAGGTATTATCTACATCTAAAACTATTATTGTAATATTTGTTAATGAATCATTAAAACTGTATTTACAGTAAACATTTTTGTTTGCACAACAGATTCCAAATGTTAGGTAGGTAATTGCTGGTAGAGGAGCTGAAATAAAGTTATTTTTAAAATAATTATCATTTCTTATTTTAGGTAACTCCAACGCAAACTGTATATGTAAAATTATTGATATCTCCTGTAACACACATTTAATAGTCTTTACGCATAGACGACTAATCATAAAAGTTCGAAATAAAGAGTGAATTTCAACAAAAATATCAAATTACTCTTCCTATAAAATCCTTGTCCAAATATTTAGAATCATAAAACCGATTAAATTGTAATATATAGCGCAATATGCAACACTTAATTTGTATTCTCGTCGAATACAGGTTATAAAAAGATAATGTTCGTCATTTTAACTTCTTTTGTTAGAAAATTAAAAAGCTTGCGGCCGCTTAGCGCACACATCACGTACGAATGCGCCATAATCTGTGCCTTCTATAAATTAAAAATATACTACTTAATATGTTATAACATTTTTGGTGCGTCAGTGTAGTAATAATGTCAACGTAAAATAACGTCTCAAGATCTCCGAACCAAGAACTCGCATGGCTTTCCATAAACGACTAGTATCGATACATTCCTGTATCCACGTTGAATGCACTCGATCAAAGGCATAATCTATAACATTTGCATATGAAAACACATGCCAATAAAAATCAAAAATCGATTTAGTTTAACAACAAAAAAGACATCAAAATCAATTTACGATCCGACACGAAATAGTTCCAGTCTGTCATAACATAGAAGATTATTTGAGAGCAGGGCATAATCCTAAACGCCACTTGTGAAACAAGAGTCTTTATAATATTATGACAATAAAAAAGTATTCATTGAGACAATAGTGGAGTTAGAGCCCACAATAAATTCTGACACGGTCCATTTATCACGTGAGATAATCATCGGGAGGTAGGACTGCTGATTGCACACGGGGTGAAATTCTTAATAATATGGATTTTGCTACATGCATGTGTTTTGAATAACATTTAATTATATAATGGTTTTAATTATAATAAAAATAAGTGAATATACATAAAAATTTATGTTTGTTTGTTCGTATTTTGTGCGCTGCCATACCGTTCATCAGATTGCGAAGGTCAAAGGCATAGTACCTACAATTAACTTAGAGACACAGACAGTAGATGGCGCGTGTATAGTACCGACACATTTATTTGAAATTTATATATCCTTCAATTTTCATGAACGTATTTATCATTCTTAATTAAACAATGTAACTCTTTCAAATTGAAAACGATATTTAAACATTTATTTCATCTGCGGCTGCAACGAGCCGAGTAGCGGCGTTTCGAGCGCTTTACAGCACCCATGGTCACGGGGGGGGGGGAATGAGATGTTCAACGTCCAAATGTCATAGTTAACCGCGGTTACCATAGATTAAAATTTTAACTTTTGTTCTAAACTAGTATTATTTAAATGTGTAGTGTTCGCGTAAATATAAGAAATCATTATGTATAATAATTGTTACTCTCCCTTTGAAAATAAAAAAATCGTAAACACACTATTATTCAATCAAAAACGATAGACATATGTTTGAACAATTTGTTAAATGATGTTTAAATATACATTAAATTAAGGGCCGAAAAACATCTGGTAAAAGTTATTCATAAGAAAAAATATAACGTAAACAAATAGAAAACTACAGTTGCATGAATAAAAGAGTTCAAACGTTTCACTCAGCTTACAATTTATTTGACAGATAACTTTTGTCTGACGATTAAAAATCCTAGAAACATAATTATAAAAGACATTACGTGTAGAAATAAGTTTAAGATATAAGGTATTGCTTAAAATAGGGGAAGCAAGTGACATAATGTTTATTTGACGCAAATAAAATCCCCTTCCGTGTGCGTCAAGTGAGGGGGCTTCACAAATCAAGTACAATGTCGAGCAACCAATCGCGGCGGCGGCTGCCAGCGTCGCGCGGCTTCTTCACACGCGCTCAAGCGCACCACTCCATTTCACTTTTACGCCCAATTATTCGATCTATTATCTACATATAAACATCCTTATTTACGACGCATATATCCTCGCCTCACCCGCTTTTATTGGCACTAAAGTATAAAATTGAGCATTAGTAAACCTTTCACATCCGACTGCATATCAGAATATAACTTGAGATTTAGTTTTGGCGGGTGTTTTGTGTTTCGAGATGCACTGATGGGATATTTTTATGACGATATACGTTATTGCTGCAATTCATTCTTCGCGTTATAGCCTTTTGCCACTTTGTTTGCTACTTTCGAAACTCGTGACCCAAGAGTTAACATAATTTAGGATTTCTTGACTTTTATTGTAATTTACTTATGCCACGCCACGTTTTATTTGAGACATTTAAATGTTCTGTTTTAAATTTTATTGTAAAAATGTAAAACTACTTGTTGAGTTGCTATATTTCTAAATGCTATAAAAACAACTAAAGTGAACAATATTCAAAATAGTTATTAAACTCTGCGATAAAAGTAAAATCTTCGACCTGTCGTCTTCCTTCCCTCTTTCCATTTTATATCACCTATTTTCTTTGTTTTACTTATTTTATTAATTTTCGTTTACATTGACATTTGAATCTGCTACTGAAGAGAAAATTAGCTATAACCACCACGTGTGGCAGATGATCTTGTTATGAACCGTTGACGCTGCTTCTTATCATCGGTAGGTATATATAATCACAGAAATCGTAATAATATTGTCTTATTATTACGATTTCTGTGATATTAATTATCTGGAATAAGTATTATACAAGTGGTTTGTACCGTCATACATCGGAAGCCGCAAGATCTTTTTAGCTTTATCCATTCGCCTTTTACGACATCTGACGGAGGATATAGGGTGACAGATTTTATTATGACTCTACCGCAGTAACACTGCAGATGGTCACATGTTTTGTGCGAAAAATATTTTCAAAGGGTGGCAAAATAGGAGAGGAAATTTTCACATACGCTCTGATAGAATTAAAAAAACCACAAACTTAAAAAACAGCAACCTGTGCCTACTACGCATACGCAGACGCCTGGCTACGCTAAACACGTAAACTATCCCCAGTTACATCAAAATTACATATCTTAAACACTGGCCCCTATGCAATGTCAATAAAAATATATAATAAAATACCAGAATATATCAGAACCATTAAAAGCCTAAAACAGTTCAAAAAGGAAATAAATACATATTTAACGAAAAAGTGTTCTTACTCGTTGCAGGAATTTTTTAGTGATTAAGTAGGAAATAGGAAAATATAATATACTATGATCTCGTTATTTTTTAAGTTAATTGTAAATATTCATTACTTGATAATTTTATTAATAATAACATATTGTAAATGTAATAATAATAATAATTGCAAATATTTGCAGTGCCCTTGCAGGGTTCTTGTTTAGAACTATTTTTATAAAAATACAACAAGAATAGCAAATAAATTGAATTGAATTAATTTAACTACTTAGACGACTTTCAATTTTATGATATTTCTTAGTTCACTCAAAAGAGTAAAAAAAAAAACATTAAAAAGTAGAGAATACATAAAATAAGATAATTTAATCTAAAAAGTGTAAAATAATATCCACATTATAGTTTCTGAAGTCTGTGCTTTAATACTTTTATAGGTAGGTACACTATGTCTTAACCCCAAGTTAATCGGCTTTACATTCTTATTAAAAATCTATGTTCTTTCAACTTATAATTGGTAATAATTGTCATGTGAACTAAATTTAGTGACTACTGGATATAAATTTATAAAACATTCAATAAATTATACAACATTGTTGGGCACGGTATAATTTAATGTGTCACCACGGTGGTTGTTGTAAATTAGGCACGACAACGTCGTTCCGTCGCAGACTGGTTTGTGGACATTGTCCTCTCTTGATAGCCCCTAGTTGTTTGATACCAACTATCCCACACTAAACACAGCAACGTGACCTCTGCTTTGTTTTATCTTTTAAAATATTTAGAACGCGTTTTGGAGGAAATTTTGGAATTTCTTCATAAATTTTGCTTGTGAGCAACTTATAAAGTATAACTAATATACTTCACCTGTTTTAACATGTTTTAACAAATTACTTTTTGCATGTTTATAAATTCATTACAACGATTGATGTTAAAACGGAATGATAAAGTATATCAGTGGAGGTGACTTCCATTTGCTATTAATAATGTAAGGTGATCGTAAAATAAGTTTCTTTGTTTCGCTGCAATAAATTCGCCAGGGATGACACATAAAGCGCACCGCGTCGATTTACTTAAGCAAAAGCCATGCCGCTAATGTCTTAATTTTGAGAATGGACCTACGTCGATAGGCAAACACACCGCCCCCTGAAAGAGTCCCACTGAGTCAAGCCAGGTGCTTGACGACTCGTCGCCTGATGGCAGCAACGGAGTGCAATAAATTAGGTAATTAAGTGACAACAAAACTGTGAGAGATCGCACTGTAGGCGAGACGAAAACCCGGGTACGGAATAGCCCCCCGCTGCGGAAAGACCTCACTGAGCGGTAGGTAAAGGTATATTGAAGACTGCTGTCACATCACACCGCCTTTGTTCACCCAAATTCGCTATCCCATTTTTGCTCGTTAGAAACGCGATCATGGAAAGAGACAAGCAATCGTCGGCAAAGCCTTTGCGTCGCGTTCATCATTTTTCACGTCTTATTCAATAACTCGCTGCGTAGTCGCCGAGATAGTGATCGAGTTTTGAAATATTTCGATGGGAGAACGATATATTCCCAAGGATATGGTGTTACTTTGCGTGCGGAATGTCGATGGCGCATTGTTATGTTTAGGTATATGCTAGAGTGAATTTTGAGGCCACGTCTTATAACGATGATCGCGGACCGCCGCGAAAAATATTTACTTAATTCTTGTAACATAAAATTTATTTGTTGAGACCAACAAAGGAGTGAGTTATTAGCGTGTAACAACAGTACTTTTGTGGAGAATACTAACCTCGTTTTAATTAAACGCGAAAATCATTTAATTCTTTCCTTTACATCACTGCGCACATTATGCGATCGACACAGAAGCGTCAAGGCGTTACAAGTCCCGTGTAATGTCGTTTACCTATAACAATGGGTGCGTTTGGCAGAAAGAAGCGCTAGCAAGCGCTTGTAAGCAAAATGGCGATCGTAAGCAGTAAGCGCTGTCAAATCGTAAGTAGCTATTTTCCTCTAGGACACGAAGTTAGTTTTAACCGGGGAACCTAACCTAATTTAAATATATGTTTGTAAAGTATTCATATTAAAAACTTACCAATCATAAATTTTTAATAACATGTATATGTTTATTCATGTCATTATATTACTTAAAACTAATATTGCACAAAACAACTTATAAACTACTTCAAAACATACAAAATAAATAAGCAAAATGGCGGATTGTGTCAGCGCTACTGAAGTAGCAATCGTGTCCTGGCCGAAAACTATTTCAGCGCTTATAAGCGCTTGCTAGCGCTTTTTTCTGCCAAACGCACCCAATGTAAAACCGTATGTTTGAAAACCCTTTGTTAGTTCAATAATAGAACCCAAAACTTTGTTTGGTCCGGCAATTGTTAGAATGATTATGCACAGTCGGCTACTTTAACGGATTAATACCTTTGTAACCCAAAAGATGAGTTCGGAAACTGTTTATTGAATAGTTTATGAAATCAGGTACAGTTACATCCATTGAGGGTTTTGAGCAGATGCTAATCTCTAAAACAAAGTTGTTGGTATTGCCAAAATTCAAGTTTTTGCGTCGTTTTATCTCGTGCAATCTCGTGTGGAATTATTGTCGCAGCTTCGGTCGGCCGAATTTTATAAAAGCTATTTGTTAATACAAATGTCCTGTTATCTCGGTTATGTGATTTAAGGCTCCATTTTGTCTGGTTCAAAAGGTATAAACACATAATAATCGTTTAGGATTTTAAGTGTTTTAAAAATAATTAGATAAAGGACATGTGATTATCATTTAAGTGCAATCGATTTCGACTAAAAGGTATGATAAAGATTTATTGTTTAAATAGTATATTATAAACAACAATTTTATTTAATTGCATGTAAATTTTGCGCAAATAATATTTATAATTATTTCTTTTTGTACTGAAATTTAAAATAAACTTTAAACTTAATGCGGGCAAGTAATTATACGAATGGTTGTTGAACTAATGCTTTCAAACACGACAATAATAACATAGTTTCGTAGTGGGTATAGTAACACATAATTTTTCCTAGGCATACAATCAGATTTCAAATGTAAAGGATATACTAAAATACCACAAACACGGAGGTGCTTAAATGCATACTTACCTTGGTAACGATTAAAATTCCACTCAGTCTTAATTTTAGTCATTTAAGTCTAAGTTGTGAATGGTAGATAGCAACGGTGGAGCTGACCTCTGGATCTCCTGGATCCTGACCACCGCTGAACATAAGTTACTCCCATAGATTGCATCATAGGAGGGAGTAATTTTAAATAATATGTTAACTAATTTTACTCTAAGTTTTCTGAGGATCGTTTAGTATATGTACATATATAAATACATACATAAATACATAGAATCTCACGCCTGTTCCCCGGAGGAGTAGGCAGAGGCTACTTTCATATGGTACGATCCTGACACATCTCTCTCGCTTCTTTTACATCCATACACCTGGATATATATCAATTTGCATTTATATACGTTATTTATTTAGTATTTATTAAATGTGCATTTTGAATTAAAACTCTCGACTTTCCAAGAATAGGTTGTGTCTAAACCTAATGACTCGAGAAACAATACAATTCTTTAGCATTATCATCAAATTCAAAAAAGGAAAAAGAGAAATAGAATGCTTAAATTATGTACTTACGTCACAAATACGAGTAGCTTATCAAAAGATCACCATCAATGTGTTTTTACCCGACTGTCCCAGAAAGAAAGTTTGGTTTTTCGAGAGTTGTATGTCTATTATTTTTGCCACGCTTTTATGCTATTAGCCGTTTGCGGCTTGATGGATTTTAACATATGAGGTGTCGTTAAATTTACCTTAATTAGAAGAGTGACGTAGGATATATAATATTTATATATTGCTTCTGCAAATACAAAAAAGGGAGGGGAAGGGTTTTTTTGCCTAAACTTTTAAACACAGTCGCGTTTTTTTAAGATTATCGTTTAAACAATTAATTAGAATTTAATGTGTTGTCAGCTCTATCTAATCTATTCCATATAGCAATTGTTCTGACACACTGCTGTAAAACGTTAAAAAATAATACGCAATTAAAATCCACAATAATACATCAAAAAACATTTCGCACAGATTTCGCCAATAACTCGACATGCTTCTCAGAACTGATGGATGACTGAAAAAGAAAAAGTGTGAAAAAAGGAGCCTGTGATGAACGAAAACACCGGCGCCTACAATCACGCCAATTTGTGTTATAATCCGCCCACATCCGGTGGCGCTTAACGTTTAATTTAATAACAATCCTGAGCTAACGAATACTTTATAATCCCATAGTGAGCAGTTAAAAAGGTGCCGCCGCATGATTTGAGTGTTCGGTTCAGTCATAAACAGATGGGTTTCATCCTTTCGCTATAGTTGAGATAATTTTTCATAAGAGACGCGAAACATAAGAGAACATTGTCTTTAGATATATTGTGTTGAGGTTTCAATTAATTTTTTATGTGCAGTATCCTTATCAAGAACTACATTAGTGTTTATTTCTTCATATGAATATAATATTCTCCTAACTCAACTTTAGGTGGTAGTGCTTAATACATAAAAATAAAGTAAATTTACAATCTAAATATATCCCGCTCCTGCGGCTCAGTCCCTCGTTACAGAGAGGGTTTTTGGGATACGTCGATAATTTTATTTTATTTAATATTTGGTATAATGATATCATCTCCTCTAATAGTTTTGTATGATTAGCGGATTCCAGCTACTTTTTTACTTCCACACTTGTTTTTTTTAGTTATTTTTTATTTTATAGGATAGGGCGACAAACGAGCACACAGTCCACCTGATGGTAAGTGGTTACTGCGGCCCATAGACATCTACATCTATCCTCGATTACAAATCAAAATGCAGATGCGTTGTCACCCGTGAGGACTAAGATGGAATGCCTCGTTTCCAGTAAAGAGGGTCTCCGGTTCTCTACACTCACCATACGAAACACAGCAGCATTAAGCTACTATTTCACGCTGGTATTCTGTGAGAGCGTGGTCCTTCCCCGGTCGAGCTGACCCATTCATGCTACAATTATACTACTAATATAACTGCAGCATGGCTCTACCACTATGGAAGTTTACTAGGCCTATGTTAGAAAGAATTCAAATAGAAAAATACCCCGATCAAGAGCAGTTATTTGTAGGTCATATAATTGTAATTGATGAATATAGCGGCAGTCAAAATGTATAACACGCTAAACAGCCGACAAATCTAATTAATTAGAATTACAATATTTTGAGTTAAAATCTAAACCATTTACTAAAAAGTAACCACTTCCGTTAATACCTTCAAAGGGGGATTTTTTCCATAGTTGTTACACGTGCCAGTCGAGTTGGCCACGGAAATTTTAATTTTTTATTCTCATTAGGAAGACGCTAATAATTTAATAGATAATAATAATATTATAAGTAATTACATGAGAACTCTCATTGTGTTTCAAAAAAATTCAAAAATATTATATATAATACACGATAGCCGTATTCTACGTTTAATTATGTTTGAAATTGGATTTTCTCATAAATATACTACTTTAAAATATAATGAAATACGAGTTAAAATGTTTGTTTTTGTAAATCATGTACACCAAATTACAAGTTGGTATCATCATTTATATATGGAATGAATATTATTCGATTCAAGCTTACATCTGATTCACATTATTCTCGAATAATCAAAATTTTATGTTTCTACATTCAGCGACCAGCTGTGCATTGTCTGTAAATTGATCATAAATCACTGCACAAGAACTGGTTTCTATTTTTGTCACTTACAACATTTTTATGTTTAAATGAAGAAAAGTGCAAGCTTCATCTGTTCCCCTGGCTACAGGCCTCTCATTCCTGAGGAAATTTTAGGTTAAGGTAGAGTCGCAACACCTCCAATGCGTTGACCAGACTTATCATCATGTCTTTGAAATGATTTTATTTTTAATTTTGAAATATATTATTAATATATTTAAAATTATTTTTTTTAAACAACAATCTTCTTAAATTTAAAAATCAATTGCAGTCCGTGAGTCTTGCTATAATTCGAAAACGGTTCAAAAGATTTTGATGAATTTTTTATGTGTATTTGAGTGCGTCCCTGGATGGTAAATACTCAGTTGGACCCGGTAGGTGACGTTGTCGTCGAGATCCAGAAATCACTCGTGCGAAGCCGGGGTTGATCGCTAGTATCTAATAATAACTAGTAGTATGACAAATATGTTTGTGTATGTGTGTGTTTTGTGCATGTTAAAATATATGTAATAGCTAATAGTTTAGTATGTGTGTGAAATTGGATTGTGAGAATAAAAAAGACAATGTTGTGTTTACCGAAGAGTACGTGATAATTCAGTTAAATCAGTTATTCTAATTAACAATTTCAGTGGTGCCAGAGGGGATAGAGCTCGGCTAGCTCGCATCCTATGAAGTTTTCCAAAATCCATCATTCTATATCTTGCCGTACCTAGATGTCGTAAAAGGTGAATATGTAAAATGACGGAAAGATTTTTATGACTTTCGATAGTTATAACAATCTCGTTATAACGAAAACCAGGTCGTCACTCCACTAGATGGAATGACGACCTGGTAAGATCAGGAGGAGGCAGGAAGTTGATGGATGCAAGTGGTTCAGGACCGTGCTTTGTGGCATTCCTTGGGATAGGCCTATGTTCAGCAGTGGACCTGTGAAGGGCTGTAATGATGATGTTGATGAATCTCGTTTACTCCAGAAATTAAATACCCAGACTAGTAATGGGTTTGGTTATGGAAAATGAGGCAAACGAACCTTCACCTGATGGTAAGTGATCACCTTAAAAAAATCTGCAATACAAGAAGAAAGTAGAAGGCTCTTTTTAGAATGTCTCTAAGTTGTTTCTGCCTGGAAAAACCGCTGGCGACAGTAAATTTCACAATGTGTTCGTGAGAGGCAAAAAATTCCGCGTAAATTGCACGGTAGTGGACCGCCAGCTGTCGAGATGACCAACCAACCAGGAGATGGGCAGTTGCGTCTTCCTGATATTAGCTAAAAAAATGCTGTCTACCACGCGTAAGCCAGTAATATCCAGCCAGTAATATCCTGTAAGGCAACAATCTATGTGGGAGGCCTATGATTAGCAATTTAGTCAGACTTTCGATAGGCTGTAACAGTAACGGTACTGGACATATTGGGTTGATGAAGATGATGAAGTTTATTCCTGAGCTTCTACTGCACTTTAAAATTTACTATCTTTTGCCTTTTTTACTTTTACAATAGATATAGATAGACAATTATTTTACTATTTATTTTCTGAAACATCTATAGTACTTCACAACATTCATTGAAAGTATTGAATACATTTAAAAATGTTATTTCTTCTCGTTTATTAAACCGCAATAATCCACGCCTGCACTTTATCCTCCTCAGTTACAAAGGTGATTTGCCATAATTACAGGCTGATAAATGATTGCACTTCTAAACCTCTCGCAAGTTTGACGCTACTCCTCGTTATTGGTCTGAGCTTTTTATTATATCTGGCGTATTCGAAATGGTTATACCACCACCTATCGGAAACTATATATCGCATAATCGTTAATTACGACGCGAACCAGATTGAACGATGAGGTAACCGATTTTCTTACTCGGGCACCACACAACCATACATATTTTACGCAAATACTAGCTGGCACCTGGCGCTATGCTGCCTCTGAAGAAATAATAAGGTATTTTACCCATTTTCAAAAATTGTTTTAAATGAATCCTAGAGTGATAATGAACAACTATAATTTTTATATAATTATTTTAAAACCGAAAAGTGCCATAAAATTACTTTTATGGCACATAATCTATCGTTTTAAATTTTCGCGTGAAAACACTAGACGCCATGTTGTTCAACTCGTGACGTCACAGTCGGCGATTCTGCCGATTTTGCAAAGGAATAATATACTTTTTAATGTTTAATAATGAGTTATCATCTACATCATTATTGTGTTGTGAATGCAAAAATAAGAGCATAAGAACGCCGGGAAAGTTATGGATTAAATTGCCAACTGATTTAAAAATGAGAAATACTTGGTTAAAACTGGCAAGAAAAGACCCAAAGGCATTGTCTACAAAATTTAAACTATTCTTCTGTGAAGATAATTTTGATGTAAGTATGATTTATACTTAACTATCATTTAATACCAGACAAAACATCATGAGGCGAAAGGTATCGCAAGTCAAATTTTGTAATAAATTACGTTAACTTGGATATTATAACTAATGATTGCTAATGATTGTAACTAAACTATGTTTTATCAAAATACACTCTGACCTGGGATTGTGTTTTTGTGTAAACAAACGTTGGTAATAGGTACTTACACTGATGTTTCAACATTCCTCAACTCGGCAGAACAAAAATTGGGATTGCATGCAAAAAAATTTGCCACCATCAATTTATTTATCCTTGGTAGATTAGTACTTTCTGTTTTTACGAATTTGTCTTCCATGATGCCTTTTCAATAAAATTCGGAATAAAACTCAATAATCGTAATTATAACTTAAAAATTTCGAAATAACAGCACGTTAGCTAGTTCTCTTAATCCGTGACGCAGAACGCTAATATCCTTAGATTGGATCGGTGACGTCACGACATGTTCTAATATGGCCGACAGCGTTTTGCAGATTTGAGGAACAGACGAAATAATATTCGTATGGAAATTTAAAATTTATAATGCAATTTTATAAACAGAAATCAATATTTCTTGTTTACTTTTTACAAAATATATATTTTTTGATTTTATTTTACATGGTGTAAAATACCCTATTGAAGAAATATCGTTTTAACTTTGGAAGAGTTTTATTGTTTATTTACATTGAGCTATTATGTACTACGTACTAGAGGAGACACTGCATTCAGCTAATCTGTTCCACTCAACTGCGGTGCATGCACTGCACTTTAGTCACTCGCTAGGCGCTTGTAGAGTTGTCACGTGTTGTGTTGATTTAAAAAAAAATCTCTTGATAAAAATATGCCGTCTTGTGTACTTAGATATTGCACAAATAATTCAAGAAATGTCAGTAAAAACCAAGGAATTACTTTTCATCGGTTAATAAGATACTTATTCAATAAAAAAGTATTATAAATTAATAATAAAGCAAATTATTCCTAAGACGCCATCTCGTATCATTGAATATAGATTATGAAATTAATATGTTCAGATGCGACATTTCTGTGGGTACTTAAGTTTAGGACGAATATATTATTATACTACACATTTTTTTTGTAGAAACATATAAGTTATTATAATTAAGCTAAATTTTTCATGTTTAAATCTGCTTATTATTCTTTTATTTTATTTTTAGGTTTCCACTTCAAAGTCAAAGTGGAATAAATTCGTCCATTTTTAACTCTCGCGTGCCCAGCATTTATGAACGATTATTTACAACATTTATGATTCTAATTTAAATAAATATATTTGTAATTTAAATTTTATGTTAATAAGTTTTGTTAAACATACATTTAGTACGTTTTTTTTATATTTGACATAGATACCTTTTAAAATATTCAGATAACAATATCATCAAAATGTAATTCTGACATAATATTATGTAATATTATATTAAATTAGCACATATACAAAATAAAAAACAATTTGAAAAATTGTAAGTACTCGATATAATTAACAATACAATATAAATAAACAATTATTACATACTGACCATTCTACTTACGTATAATCTATAATAACAAAAACTGACCGCGCAAGCGCAAAGCGCGTTTATACCAACTGCGCATGCGCGACTCTACTATTACCGCGCATGCGCGAAGACATAGAAGTAGCGCACAATTTTTGTTTGGAATAGCTTCTCTAGTACGTAGTACATTATAACTCAATGTTTAATTAGGAATGGTATTACAATTGGCTACGTTTGGCAGAAAAAAGCGCTAGGAAGCGCTTGTAAGTAAAATGGCGAAACTATACAGTTTTCGGCAAGACACGTTTGCTAACTTCAGTAGCACTGACACAATCCGCCATTTTGCTTATTTATTTTGTTTGTTTTGAACATTGAAGTAATATGTACTTACGTACTAGAACAGCTATTTCATACAAAAAATGTGCGCTACTCCGTGTTCGCGCGGTTGATTTTTCATCATGGAATAAACATAGGTAGAATGATCAGTAGGTAATCAATAAAATAAAATAGTAGATTGCATTGTTAAATAGGTAAATTATATCGACAATTATTTTTAAATTTTGTCATATATTTTGTATATTATATTTGCTTATTTAATATAATATTACATAATATTATATCACAATTACATTTTAATGATATTATTATCATTTCATAGGTATCTATGGGAAATATAAAAAAAACATACTAAATGTATGTTTAACAAAACAATTATTATTAATATGACAAGTTTATTAATATGACATTTAAATTACAAACATATTTATTTAAATTAGAATAAGAGTCGTTCATAAATGCTGGGCACGCGAGAGTTAAAAATGGACGAATTTTATCCCTTTTTGACTTTGATGTGGAAACCTAAAAATTAAATAAAAGAATAATAAGCAAATTTAAATATAAAAAATTTAGCCTTATTACGATAACTTATATATGTTTCTACAAAAATGTGTATATTCGTCCTATACTTAAGAACCCACAGAAATTTCGCATCTGAACAAATTAATTTCACAGTACCTACACAGTACAATGCTTTAGCGCAATCTGATGATGGTATGGCAACGAATAAAATACGAACAAACAAACATAAATTTTTTTATATTAGATAAATAATAAAAAGACACATATGTTTACAGGAACTTCCTTAATTTGTACAAACACAGATATAGATTTGTAGTAGTAGAAAGATGTTACTGTCATTCAAAACCTGCATTTTATAGACTTCGAAGTCTAAAACTATTATCAATCGATCAAACATTCTACATCTAATCTTACATTATAGGTAATTCATAATGGATGATAAGGTACCTACGGGTAATAAGGAAATTTATATTTTTTTTAGAACTTTAAGTCTTAATTGCTGTATTCATGGGATCATTGATCATAAATATTAAATATATTACATATAGTTTGATTGAGTTCGTTAAAGCAGTAGGCCTTATTACCCTGCCATAGTAAAATAAGACCTGCTAGCAAGATTTTTAGAAATGTTAAATTTTGTTTGTCTTTATGGCAAATGTGATTTGCCATAAAGACAAACAACTGGCAAACAACAAGCCAATGATTTTCATTAAAATCTGTAGAACAAATTAGATATTTCTCTTTTTTTCGAATTTCCCTTAGCTAAGCCTTACTATCCGCAGTTACTATATAAGTACATATAATCTTAACGGTATAGTAATAGCGATTGGTCAAACAATTATTCTTCGCAGTTCGCACATCCTTCAGATTAATTATTTTTAAATACTCAGCTGGAAACGGTGCTTTTCAAGCGGCCTACATGTAATACCTGAATGTTTTGCCCATGCAGCGCTGAGCATTGAGTTTAGACTTTGTAATCGCAGGGCCTTAGACCTCGTACCCCTGGACTCCTACTAGTGTTTTCCATCACCATCTGTAAAACATGAGGTCGTTGTGTTTTTGTCAAACAGCAGGGTGCACCATATAGCAAGTTTGTTTTTTATAATATATATCATATAATTCCCCGCGCTTCTATTCTAAATTCAAAACTAATCTAACTTTAAAAAAATTATGTATATAAAGTTGAAAGGAAATACCCATGAAACAGAAGTCGGTAACAATGGGCTAGCGGTCGTTAAGTTCGTTATGATCCATTTCGAACGATTTCACATAGGTAATAAAAATATTTTATACATATTTTAACAGCGTTGTTTGGCAGAACAATTTTTGGCCATTAATATTTATTTAATTGCTTTTTGGAGTGGTTTATTATAACTACGATGCACTGTAATATTTGATAGCGCTTTTATTTTAGTTATACTTAATGCGCATCATATATAAAACAATGAGTAGAAAGCTCTGCCATCTATTGTCGAGTAGCTAAACTTCTTGAAAACATCGATAGATAAACTTGAAGTAATATAACACGAAATCAATCAAATCATTAAAAATAAGGACTATAAATTAATACAAAATAATTTTAAACGAAATTAATAATTCAAAAGAAATGAGATGCATAAATTATATCAAAATCGCATACGGATTTCAATTGTCGCGTTTTGACCATAGATGGCGCTGTAAGTACGTGTTTATATGAGGAAGTAAGTATAAAATCAATTTATTTCATTCATATTTTACCTGGAATAACTCAATAAAAATAAATAAACAGTACTATAAACTATTTTAAGATTAATTATGTAAATTCAAACCGACAGGTCCGCGTTTTGGAAATTGCGACGCATTCTCAATTTGTCAAAAAAGTCTACATACATCAGTGTATTTTGCTAACAGACATCAGACATGATCGATCGAATAATGTTAGATCTATATGCGATAAGTAGGGATACGTAATTTTCGTTTTTACGAAATAGAAGCGATAAATACGAAATTCACGTAATTTATGCCATAAATACGAAATGTAATATTTTGTGTATTTAATTCTTTTTTGACGAATTTAGAAGAAAACCATTTTTAAACGAAATACACATGTGAATTTTCTAATATTAAGAGCCTCACGCACGTTGCGAACGCGCACCACCCGCGTTTATATGACCTATATAAACGCTATATAATATAATATGACCTATATGTGGCTATACAAAGTCTTCATAGCAGTTAACAGTGCAGATGTTGAAAGATATTTCAGTATCTTTCAACATCTACAATGTCGTCATAAATGAACGAAGGCAAAGGCTTAAGCAAGAAAATATAGAGACAACCACAATGTTAGTTTTAACTAACTTTTCTGTAATAAATATTTTATTTTAATGATTATTCTAATGAATCCGAGTTTTTAAATATTTTTCGTTTGTTATACGAATAAATGCGAAATTTTGGATTTTTAATTTGTATTTATGCGAAATTTCAGTTTTTTAGTTGCGAAATATACATAACCCTAGCGATAAGGATTGGTTATATTAAGTATTCTGTGGTATGTGACATAAAAATTATTTTGATTAATTTCATCCCATCCTCATAATATCGGTTCTGGAGCTTGATAAGCATGGACATCATATAATATCACGAAAGCAAGCAGTATTGTTATTTGTTACGAACAAAATATATAATTAATATTGTTATTAAAACCAAGTAATACAAAGCTATAAATAACGATGCTTATAAGAAACTTTACACTTACTAATAAACTACACACTTTGTTGAGCCTGGAATTCCTTTCATATGCATTCTACAACAATGGTTCGTAAGAGTGAATTCATTCTTCTGGATATCATCGCCAAGATGTGATTGGCCACACAACTACGAACGGATGAACCTCCGAGAACAATCCCGATGCACCTTTATCGATATTCAGAGTACGTTATTATTTTAAATGCTTATAGTGTTATACGATTTTCTAAGGTTTAGCTGGCCTACAGCTTGCATAAAATGAGTAAAACTAGCCCTGAGTAAAGTTTGAGTCTGAAAATTCAGCTTTGTGCAGCAAACTATCAATTTCAATGTCTACTATTGGAGAACCTAATAAATAAATAAATAAATACGTCACACTTAAGGTCAATATTTAACAGATGCCAATCAGCACATGTCATATTGTAAATACCTATTTATAATGTTACATCTGCTGATGACCTTAATAATTATAATATTATAATCGCTCTAAGAAAAATATTGCAGCTCCACAAGATCTATTACATCATGATAGTTTCTCTTACAAGACAGTCCCCTTCTCTCATTTAGGATACTTTCGAACAACATCAAGGAGTGTTGCCGTGATTATCGGACGAGGCTGTTACGACTAAAGTTACAACCTATATACATCCCACTGCTGGGCACAGGCCTCCTCTCATTTTTGAAAGGGTTTTAGGAAGTGTCCGCCGCGCTGCTCCAATGCGTGTTGGCGAATTCCACATGTCTTCGAAATATTTTTTCTTATTTCTCAGACATGCAGGTTTCCTCATGATATTTTCCTTCACCGACGAGCACGTGATAAATCAGCTCTTAAAATTACAACTAACAATTTCATTGGTGCCGGCGGGGGTCGAACCCGGGTTATTCGCATACTGAAAGGGCATTGTTCTGCGTCCATACATTGTTCGCCCTGGAACCAAAAGCATCGGAAAATTGTGTGTTACATTGTCGATCATCAGTGAACTCCTATATGATCTTATTATTGTAGCGGACTAGCTGCAGAAAAGATATATTTCAAAAAAGTATCAGATTTTGAGGTTATAATAGAACTACTAATATTATGGGTTTTTATTCTTTAGTATAATTTTTAAGAAACTGAAAAACAATATCCTAAACATTTAGCAATTCTTAGTACCATCTTCTAACAACCTAAAACCGCCACCAGAGCCGCAATTTACACAAAATACACTTTTCGTTGCATATGTTAATGAGCTACCACGGCTACCACTTATGTAAAGCAAATAAAAATATAAAATAAACTGAATACAAATCCCAGACATCAGAAGGACCCATTTACATTTTTAAAATTTGAATTGATACATCCCACTAGATGGAGTGACGACCTGGTAAGACATGCAGGATGCAAGTCGATGGATGCAGGTGGCTCAGGACCGTGCTTGGGGGAGGCCTATGTTCAGCAGTAGATTTGTGAAGGGCTGTAATGATGATGATGATGATGATGACATTTTTGGATCCACCAAAGGTAGCATTGCCAATGCGAGGGTATCGGGTTTGCAGATCCAACCCGTGAGAGAAGGGTGATTATAGGCATATAATATGTATACACAATATATTGGGCTTTCTTTCAGAAAATTACTGCCAGCTAGCGCGTTCCTGGAAAAGCTTATGCCCAGCTGTCAACAGACTGATAATATGCAAAATCCACTGTTAAAGAAGGACGAGGTCTTTACCATAGATTGCCATATAATTGGGGGACATTTACCATAATTGCAACCGGAATGTTTTTGAGTTTTTATCAGGTGCGCCCTATCTCTTGTTTCATTTCCTCCTTTTCAGTCATGCCGCCACCGCAATGCCAAGTGACGAAATTATAAATTGTCATTTTATGGAAGCCTATACTAGTCGACTTAATAATTGAAATACGCCAGGCGCACACCGACGTGTATGTGAATAGAGGTAGAGCTATTTTCTAACATAACTTATTTTATTCCGTTACCGTTATAGCCTATTGAAGTCCACTGCTGAACATAGGCCTCTCCCACAGATATTTACAGGGGGGATATTTGCCATAGTTGCCACGCTAGACAAGCGTTATAAGAAGATGCTGTGCCCATCTTCTGATTTGTTTCCCACTGTCGCCACTTACGACACCCACGAGATGATATGGGGTAGACACCGCCGCAACACGGTGTTCATTTCCATCAAATAAATTACTAAATATGACTAAATGTCATATTTAGACTAAAAAAATATAACTAAATATAAGAGTAAAATATGACTAAATATAAGAGCAAAACAGTTAAACTATTTTATCATTGTACCTACTCGTAACTATTACTTCTAATTTGTTTATGTTGTATTTTATCATTTGAATGAATTTAAAATCTCTACAATGCACCTGTTAATACTTTGGTGGTACAAGTGTCAACCGATGGTAAGTAACGGTGATCACTTATTCTAGAACAAAGCTGATAATTAAAAATCAGTTCCAAATTGTTAAGCAAAACTTGATTATACAACATAAATTATTCAGGAAACATATTTATAGAAGACAACAAGAAAATTAAGTCCCGTAAGATGGCTATCATCCAACGCCAAAGAAAAGAGCGCACCGACCGTCCTGTCATTTCTACTATTTTTAAACATAAAAAAAAACAAATGAGACTAACCGTTTATCTCCAATCGGCACCCTGTTACTCGTTCCACGTGAAGGTTAACACCGATTCATTAAAAAACGACGCTTGTAGACCCCCAAAAGACTGAAAAAAGACGATGAGAACTCCCAAAAAGAATACGTATGGTAACCGAGCGGCGCCTAGCGGGTATTGCGGCGGCGTCTGTGAATGTGAGACATTTACTGCCTACGATCGCTTTATGGGCTGCTTATTATAATAATAAACATAAATCAAATAAATAATAATAATTAATGATATTATCACTAAATTAGGATTTCGAAAATATGAACTCCATTATGAGCTTATAAGGTATTCCATTTCAGTCCTCAGAGTTGACCATGTATAAGCTCCTATTGATGTAGCAGGTGTTCTTGTACTTCATTAACCGCCTTACCATCAGATAGAACCATAATTCTCAGGGGTGACAACGCATCTGTATCTTGATTCTTAATCGAGTAGAATTGTAGATGTCTACGGACCACAGCATCCTCTTACCATCAGGTGGACTGTATACTCGTTTGTCACCCATATTCTATAAAAAAATAAGTTTAACTCGACTTTAATCTAATCGTTAAAATTGAAAATATTTAGTGTTAAAATTAAAAAAAAACGGTAAAGTTTTTCACTTTACAATTGAGAAAATTTCTTGTTTGTAATAGAAATAAATGGGTTTCCTAATATAAATTAATTATACTTTATGCTAGGACTCATTTCTGTCTACGAAATCTTCGGGGGGTGGAACGTATCCAGAAAGACTTTTATCTATTTCTTCTGCTAAGAAACCGTGCGTGCTGCACTACTGTAGTAGTAAGTACAGAGAACCAATATTATTAGAGGCTGTGGGGAAATCCATCTTAGCGCCCAGAGGTGCAACGTATCATGTAGGTTTTTTGTTTGACGTTGGCGGAAGGTGGCCATTTAATAACGTAGCTGCTTACCAGAAAGTGAACTGTAAGATTTTTTTATAGGATGTGGTGACAAACGAGCACACAGTCCACCTCATGGTAAGTGGTTGTTGTGGCCCATAGACATCTACATCTATCCTCGATTACGAATCAGAATGCAGATGCGTTGCCACCCCTGAGGACTAAGATGAAATACTTCATTTCCAGTAAAAAGCGTCTCTGGTTCTTTACAATTACCATACAAAACACAGCAGCCACTAAGCTATTACTTTACGCTGGTATTCTGTGAGAGCGTAGTCCTTCCCCGGTCGAGCCGACCCATTCGTGCTACAACTTTACTACCAATATAACTTAACATGGCTCTACCTCGTGTACTTCTTACTTTCATTTTTTTATATTAAATATATTTATTTAATCAACTCGTGAGTCGTAAAGAGCATGGTTAGATGTCGGAATTGATATTTTGCCGGGCAGCGCGTGTTTTGTTGATCGTGGCTGCTCTCCTAATTTATAAGCGTGGACTCTGACACGGTCCGCTATGCGTATGCATGCCTACATGAATGTGTTTAGATCCTGAATGACCTTTTTTGTCCAACGGTGGCATCATTTGTGAGCTGAATTAAGACTATTTTAATGATCGCAACTTTCAAAAATTTTAATTGCTTACTACATTATTACACTCTGTGTTGGTTTTACGGGTGACTAAAAAAATGGCGGTGTAATATATATAATATATATAATATATATATATATATATATATATATATATATATATATATATATATATATATATATATATATACTAGCTTGCCAGACAGACGTTGTTCTGCCCTTTTCGACGACCCTTTGTCATGTCCTATTAAAAATACTTAAATTAGCAACAACAAAAAAATTTGGGTCACTCATGGGCAAAAAACTATCCTATCTCTCAAGTTGGACCAAACTGCACACGGTGTGCAAATTTAATTAAAATCGGTTAAGTAGTTTAGGAGTCCATCGCGGACAAACAACGTGACACGTAATTTATATATATTAAGATATATATATATATATATATATATATATATATATATATATATATATATATATATATATATATATATATATATATATATATATATATATATATATATATATATATATGTAAATAGGAATATCCACTATTCCAAATCATAACCTATTTGTACACCACACTGTGGTAGAATACACGATATCGCTTGTAACTTCTACTTTTGTACGTGGTAGAGCCACGCTGCAGCTATATTATGCTTGTAGCATGAATCGGTCGGTTCGTCCGGCGAAGGACCATGTTCTCACAAAATACCAACGTAAAATATCAGCTTTATGCTGCTGCGTTGCCGAATGGTGGGTGTAGAGAACCGGAGAGACGTTTTACTGGAATCGAGGCATTCCATCTTAGTCCTCAAGGGTGACAACGCATCTGCATTTTGATTCTTAATCGAGGTTAAATGTAGATATCTATGAACCACAGTATACACTTTACCTTTACCATCAAGTGGACTGTGTGTATATATATATATAACTAACACCTAACTTACTGTCTTTTCGTTTTTCGTCTCGTCTTTTCGTCTTGTCTGTTTGTCACAAATAAATAAATGAATTTGAATCATCCCGTGGATTTCGTAAGAGACGACGGAGGGAAACAAATCAGGAAATGGGCTGCAGCGTCTTCCTTATAACGACTATAAATAAAAACACTGCGGCTGCCAACCCGTTTGCAATGTGTGGTAACTATGGCAAATATACCTCTTATGAGGCAATCTATGGGGGAGGCCTATGTAAGTAAATAAATTTTAATAGGCGGTAACGATAAGTGTAAAGGAATTGGATTTATTTCGCAAGCAGAGTTTCTATATTTAGTAGGTATTTTATTTGTATCGTGGAGGTGTTTTATATACATAAATTGCACAGACATAGACACAGGATGGATGATCGCTTTTCTTTATAATAAGCCTGTCCTCGGGGAGCTGGTTATAATTCCTCGACGTATATGTTCTATTCAACACTTTGTCCTTTCTGTATGTCTTTGAAAACTGTTTTTAAAAAGGAGACTATCTCATGTTGCATACACCTTTTACGGGAACAATTTATCGTTAGCCATACATATACCTACTTGTTCCGTGGGAATTTCGGTACAGTGACCCATAGCGGCACAGCCAAACGATAACCTCTAACCTCTTTTGCTGAGTTACCAGATCTGATGACCTCAAATAGGTGACTGCATAACTATCCGCATAACAGAAGCAAGATGTAAAACGCCTCGATTAACGACAGCAAGCAATGTTTAAGTTACGAGACTTTGGTACCACTTTCTTCAAGCTTTTTATGCGCCAACACTCAGCGATCCGTGCTTTACAGCATTCATATCAAACAGTCGTTTTCTTATCATATCAATTATTATATCATACTAACCTTTATATCTTCTTATATCGTACACCAAAAAGTGTGGGAACACCCCATACCATGTCCGGTAGAAAACCTACGAAGCGAACCTAGATACGATCATAAACGAACATATAACCCAACAAGTTTATTTGCCGGCTACGGTCCGACGCATTCATTCATTTTCTAACCATAAATTAAATATCGACCTAACTTCTAACAAAAGAAATAAAAAAAACAAAAACGTTATCAAAATTCCTCAGCGATCATAAGCATAAAGGCTATTAAAAACCGAGTTTCCGATAGCGCGTCTCAAGACCTCATAGGTGTAATCAAAGCTGCCATCGCTCAGAACGTGCCAATTAACAACGCATAAACATATGAAATGTTGTTTGTTCTCATTTTTTGTAGGATTATTACATCCTCATAACGTCAGTAAATGCATTCAAACCGTAAGTACTGGCGCAAGTTAAAATGACATCGCCGCGTTTATCATTAGAATCAATTATTTCCCCATTTACCTCTCTGAATGCGCCGACAATCCCGCAACGTTGGCAATCTTGTAAGACATATATGATCGCTTTTTATACGTTATTAAGAAAATCTTCATCACTTATACATTTGAAAGGTTAATTTTATGCATACCATTGTAATGACCATAAAATACCAAAGTCGCATGAATCTGTCTTCTAAGAACACTTATGCGTACCTGTATGTGAAGAATTCACGGATTTCTATCATTTCTAAGTTTTAACTTTTTTAGCATATGCAACCGAAATGAAAAACAAAGGAAAGAACGAGAGCTAACGGTTTAATTTTATTCCAAAACTTTTTGATAAGATCTTTTGGTTTTATGACCTTTTTCTAAACCACATTTATTTTATTCTAAATAAATAAATGAATAATGTTATGGATAAAATTTAGTAAATTTTATCCATAACATTATCAATATTAGCTATATCAAAAAGCTTAACATCTTTATCTATAAAATTACGTGTCATATTTTTGTCCGTGGTGAATTCGTACAGTAATGAACTGATTTCAATGAAATTTTGCACACTGTTTGCAGTTTAGTATAACTTGAGAGATAGGATAATTGTTACCCCGATAAGTGACCCTTAATATTTTTTATTACGAAATTAAAGATTTTTTATAGGACAAAGGCTCATCGGAGAAGACAGAACAACGTCTGTCTGACCAGCTAGTTGTGTTATAAAGAAATAATAGTTATTTATTTATGTAGGTGCAGTGGCGGTATAAGAATATACACTACCTCATGTCGATTCGAGTAAAACAGGAGTTTTTACAATGATTAAGCAATATTAGGTTGTATTGATGATGATGATTACGTATGTATGTACGAATGTAATGTAATTTTATAACTCAGTTTTCACCTAACTTAACCACTGTCAAACGTCTGAATAATCTGAAATTTTGCAGACATATTAAGAACCGATGAAATTACAATAATTTCAAAAAAGAATTTAGTATTCCTGAAATCATTAGAGCTCATGATCAATGCATGTTTAAAAGGTGTTTTGTTCTTATTATTATAATTTAGTCACGAATGCCAAAAGGAAAATTTCGACCGTAGCCGTAATTTTATGAGGGGTGCTCTCTCCCTCCCCCCGCCCAAGAACAAGAAACTAGGAGCTCCCGAACAAGGCTACATATAAAATTGTATAGAAGACCGAAGCAATGTGTTAAATTGTCTTGCGTATTGTAGACTCAACTCGACTTGGCTAGTCCAAAATTGGCCGGTGTTACAGACTATTCAGCTGTAGGTACTGAGTTGACTTTCGATATGTGCCGAAATGTCTCCAGACGCATAGGTCTTAAAAAACACGTGTAACCTCTATGCTTACCTAGGACAAATTGTCCAACTAGGTAAATTTCGATTCTAATTTCGCCCCATTGCTAAATTGACGGATCCAGCTGGGCCGGGCAGTAGGTATTCGGTAGATTACGGTACATCTTCTTGTCACGTATTCGTCCTTTGATACCTGATCCTTCACTGCTGACTGTAAGAGGAATCTCAAGTTTACCCGGCGGGCTATGGAAGGAATTATGTTAAGAGTATATGTGCGTAATGAAATTCCCAATTTTCTGTCTGTGTATTTTATGTATACCTTATGAGCTATTGAAAGAAATGTGATACTTGCAAATTAAATTCGCATCAAGAACAAAAGGATCAAATTCAATGAGATGGAAATACTAAGTTGGAGTGTGACACCTACGTCCAAGGGTGCGGGCCAAATTAGAGAGAATGCTATAATTAGAGAAGATTACAGGACGGGACCTGCACATACTTTGTGCAGGATGCGCGTGGGAGTTGAGCGTGAAACTAACCCGTGACCCTGCTATGGTCTTTAATTCATAATAATTTTATAATATCCGCCAAAATAAAGAGACGAATATTTTTATTTCCAGCTTATAAATACGCTTCAATAGCTCACATTTCCGACTCATAATAAATAACTCAAGAGAAAAATCTCTATATAAAAATCAATAGCTGTCCGTTAAAATTACAATTACGGGCTTCAACATTATTTATCACATTTTTATTTGAGCGATGTCCACATAATGACGGACATAAATCACAAAAAGAACTTCTTGAACAAACGTTGTGGTTTGTATCCAACTTTGTAAACCTCAACAGCAGCCGTAATGTAGAATTGCGTAAAAAATAGATCATGTTAATTAATAGCAAATTACACCATCGTAGATTTATGTCAAGTTACATTTGCATAAACGTCATACGATGGCTGATCTAACGACCCTTTTGAGATAAACTGGGTAGACGGGCCGGTGACCGCCTTCGGGTCGTTTAATGGCGATCGCGAATGTGAAAGTGTGTAGGTATTAATTACTATTTACTCGGTTCGTAACGAGCAATAACAAAAATAATAAACAATGTCAATAGGTCACCTGTGGGCGTCCTGCTGCCTCAATTACTCATCGTTATCCGTCTATGACCTGTTTACTTAACGTTTCATTTTAGCTATCTTAATACGATTTTGCGAACAAAGCTTTTACTTGATTTGTGATATTTATGTCTTTAAAAGTGACTTGATTATTTGGTAAAGATAAGTTAAAATATAAGATACCATTTAAAGACATAATGGATGACGAGCATTTAGTAAAAAACACAAAAAAGTAAATAGAAACGTTACTTATTGGAAGGATAAATTTTCCGAGTTCAACAGGGTAAATATCTTATCTATTTATGTTGCGAAATATCAGTCTGCATTGCTGTGTTTTGATTTAAAAAAAAAAAGTATGTGTATTTCATTACTACCAAGTTTAAATAAAAATGAGTGGTAGTGATGAAGAATTTGATAATTATTTGGACGAACAAGTGACTCGCCAAGAAAGAGTTACAATAAGACAACACGCATTATTGTAACTCTTTCTTGGCGAGTTCAGGGATTTTCAGAACCCTACTCATAGGACGATATGGAGTGATGTGTACTCTTAGCCGGTACAACAGCAAAGTTATTATTTAACTTTAGTATACTCATTAATTCTTTACATCCCATCAAAGTCTACTGCTAAAAATAGGCGTTTCCTATGGACTCCCTCAAAGGCTTGCTAGCAATCGCAGTTCTTTTTCTATTTTAAGTTGTTATTAGGAAGAAATTTTCCCTCGATTTTAGAGTTTTGTAGAATATTTAGAGACGATGGAACTTGAGTAAACCGTATGTCTTTGAACGCTTTGATCAATTGGAACAGAGATAACGCCCTAGTGAGATGCTTCGTGGGTACTTACTTGGCAACCTTTCATCTCAGAGATACCCAGTTTAAATCCAACCAGAAACGGCTACTGTTGTAGATACTTTCTTCTGAGATGTTAGTATTGTTAACCTTTTGGCTTTTACAGATTCTTGAGATGCTGTAGACACTACCGGTCCGTGGGATCCACGTGCAGTGAAGTTCCTAAATGAAATGTCCGTAACTTGTCTTGTTGTATGATGTCGCTGGTGATAAAAGAACTGGTTCTTTTCTTGCTCAAGGGAAAAGTAAAGCCATTCAGCGAGGAAACGCAGCTAGCGCTCTGAACACTATACCGGGGTATGACATGATAATTTCAGTTTTTAGCGTAAGTTTTTTTTACTATGATAATAAACACTGTATATTTTATGGAAATAAATGTATGATTATATATGAAAAATAAAACGTAGTAATATAGTTGCAGCTTATAGTAAACATAAAAATATCAACCGTTATCAGCGGTATATGATATATTTCCAATAATTTAACACTTAAAGTGGTTATATATGTAACAATTATAATTAAATAAAATATTTTTAGGGACAGACACAAGTGACTAAAATTTAAAAATACTTACCTATCATATTTTCAAATATTGTATAAGAATCATATATAGAAATCGGACAATTTTTAATCTAAAGTAATTATTAATTTTCAATTTTAATTGCATTATTGTTATTTTAAGGCACTTTAATTATTCTATAATAAAACTAGAGCAAATAGTTTCAATTTTATTGTAGTAAGTAGCTATGACGTTAATGAGTAAGTAGGTACATGGTTAGCCTTGTGTTCAGAGTAATGTTACGGTAGGGTCGATGATAGCTTTGATCGCTTACTTACTTAATAGGCACGAACAGAACGTAGCCTTGAAGACAGTTCGTAGCCACATGGCCTCTCGCGGTATATAAAAAATATCCCCTCAAATATAATAACCGCCGGCTAATCTTTGATGTGAACCAGCTCGCAAATCACGTATCCAGTCGAGATTAACATCCATTATTTTGCATATTATTGACATTTACTACCACACCGCTTTATTTATTTATGCCCAGAGTTATTTGGGAAGTTATTTTTTCAAGTCGTCCACATAAAAATGTTGGTGGGAAACAAAACGAATACAATATTTATGGCTGGGCCGATGTGTGTCAATGCGAAATTTATATTGTTGAGAGCTGATTTAGCTTCGGATACTTTCCGTTTGAAATACGTTCTTTGTGACAGACCCACAGGCTTCATATATGGATAATGAGGCATGTGTTGAGTAAAAAATCCAAGATGTTCACGATAAGGAGTGCTAAGTTATCAAGAGCTAAATGTACTTCGTCTCAACAATCTTTTTTTTTTCAAATTACTATTTTATTGTGTTTTATGTTATCAAAGTGATAAACGCACCATCGAACTGATATTTTATTATGTTTAAGTGGCTACTGGTGCCCTTTG
Organism: Parnassius apollo; assembly: GCA_907164705.1. Classification (NCBI taxonomy): domain Eukaryota; kingdom Metazoa; phylum Arthropoda; class Insecta; order Lepidoptera; family Papilionidae; genus Parnassius; species Parnassius apollo. Next base: position 8,549,717 of record CAJQZP010000644.1, read on the forward strand.
CTTCACCCATGAGAACAAAGATGAAATGCCTCGCAACTTTCATTTTTTTAGTTCTCTTACTTCCTCAAACCTCACCATAATAGTATGAGTGTACTGTTTGGCGTGAGATTGAATAATATAATTATATCCAACTAGACGGACTCCTAGGCAGCTATACAACCATGTGAAAACTCACTAAGGCCCTTAAAATCCGCCGATTCATCTTGTTCATTCTTTTTCTCTAATAAATTGAAAAAGGATGAAGCATAATGAAGGCCAAATTAAAAAAGAGCTTGAACACAATAACTTTGTGTTGATGAATCGGTAGCGTAGTACGAGTATGTTAAGGTTTCTAAGTTTGAATATTTTTTTTTTTTTTTTTTTTTGCGCCCGAAGCAATTAAAGGGCTACCCTGTACGTAGGGAGGCGGAAAATGCATTACGCATACCACGATAGCCGGTCTATCGTGGTTATGGGGGACTCACTGTCCTACCGGGGACCCTAAGTGATACCCCCTAAAAACCGCCTTTAGGGACAGGCAACCGGCTGATTAAGCTCTATTGTGCCTTATCATGAGCGACCCTCTTTTGGGAAAAGAGGGCGCAGGCGGCTAAGTGCCGCTGAGGGAGTGCCTACGAAGGCAAATTAATGTCAGATATTACAATAATTTTATTTAATTAGAGTTGGCCTGAGCTGCCAGGAGACAGTTCAGGTCGTTTGAAAGTTTATTAGGCGGGTCCGAGAGAGAGTTTCTCGGCCTGCGGACACGATAGCGAGAGGGGGGTGGGGCTGCATAAGAAGCTGCCTCACGAATTAAGTGGTTTGGGTGCGACTCTGAGGCTTTGAAGAAGTTCTCAGAGAGTTTTTTAAAAAATTGTTGAATTGTTGGGAGCTCTAAGTCCCGATGAAGGTCGGCATTGCGGACGTACCACGGTGCGTTCGCAGCTCGACGACAGAATAGGTTCTGAACTATTTGGAGTTCATTTAAAAAGTTAGGGTTTGCGTGGGCAAAGACGGGGCCCGCGTAGGACATGACTGGTCGTATACATACCTTATAGAGTGTACGCTTGTTTCGAAGGGACATTTTACTGTGTCGGCCCAACATACTGTTGAGCCTACTCAGATAAAAACGTGCGTGACGGGTTACTCTTTTGACGTGGGGCTTGAAAGTGAGCCCTGTGTCTAGAGTGACACCTAAATATTTGGCGGACGTATGCCAGGGGACAGGGGTCCCTAGCATACGTATTGGTGGAATGTTTTTGAGACGGCGTCGTTTATAATCGAAGTGAACGGCGGAGCTCTTCTCCGGGTTCACATCGATGCGCCATTTTTTGAACCAAGCTCCTAGGTCATCAACTGACTTTTGGATCTTGTTCCGTATGAAGGGTAGTGAGACACCTTTGCAGTAGATGGCAGTGTCGTCTGCAAAGAGGGAGAGTTGAACACCTTTCGACGGGATGGGAATGTCGTTGGTGAATATGATGTACAGCAGAGGAGCAAGTACTGAGCCCTGAGGGACACCAGCCTTGATAGTTCGCTGTGAAGAGAGCGTGCCTTCGTGTCTGAAACGAAAGGTACGATGTTTTAAATAGGAGGCCACGAGACGAACTAGACGATCGGGGAGACCTATTTTATAGAGCTTGTAGATAAGGCCTGTGTGCCAGACTCTATCGAAAGCTTTGGCTATATCGAAAAAGACAGCGATGGTCTTATGACGACGAGGATAGAAACCGCTGAGGATATATTCCACAATGCGGTGAACTTGTTGGGGACATGAGTGTTTGGCTCGGAAGCCGAATTGATGGGGAATGATAAGAGGGTCGCCGTCTGTGGGAAACAGGTAGCGCCTCATACGACTTTGGATGACTCTTTCGAAGAGCTTGCCCATTGCCTTGAGGAGGCTAATGGGGCGATGGCTGGAGGGGGAGGTTGAGAGGCTTGCCTGGCTTGGGAATTCCAATCACAGTAGCCTCTTTCCACGTAGTGGGAAAATAACTAAGGTTGAAGCAGGCGTTGAAGATAATAGATAAGAAGGTTAACACCTGCTCGGGAAAGTGTTTTAGGGCTTGGTTGGAGATGCCATCCGCGCCCGGAGCCTTTTTAGGCTTAAGTCCTTTGATGAGGGATGAGATCTCATCATTGGACACAGAGATAGGTTCAGAGGCCGTGGGGGGGTGAGCTCCGGCGGCGGACCTCATCCTCCACTGCCTGGACGTGTGAGGGGTCGACGGGTTGAGAACTGGGAGAGCATTGAGCGGCAATGCTATCTGCAAAGCACTCAGCCTTTTCCTCGTCCTCGAAGGCAACCGTGCCGTCGGGACGGGAGTTTGAATATACAGCAGCACACTTTTTATACAACGTTTACCTGTAGATAGTTGGGAAACCTTTGTCTTCACACGGGCTTAGCAAATTGGGTAAAGTTTAGGCGTAAAAATGTAGGCGAATCAACCACTTTGCCGTGTGGTCACGACATACCTTAACTGCTTAATGGGAGGTTTTAAATTTCATAATTACTTGTAATACCAGTTACAAGACTCCACAGAATTAGTAATTCATTTATGGGACAATGTATACGCTTTTACAACAAAATCCCAGAATATGTACAAAATTTGTCATTAAACAAGTTTAAATGTTTTATTAAAGAAAAATTGTATAAAAAGGGTTATTATAATATAAATGAATACATAAATGAAAATAACCCCTGGGAATGTGGTGATCGCCACCATGCAGGTTATATAAAAATCGTTCGAAAATTGTGACAAAATAAATTTATTGTAAATTTAAATGTTCGAAAAAATTCCCGTTGGGTTTCTTGCTGGTTCTTCCCAGGACAGAGGTTTTTTTTGCGAACCAGTGGTAAATTAAAAAATGACTTTCAATAAGTATTTTATAATAATCTATGTTGAATAAAATCGTCATTTCATTTTATTTCATATAATTATATTTGAATCTTACGACAATCGTGGCTGGAATCTGGTATTAGACCTAGGCCAACATTGTGCAAATATATAATTGGTTTTTAATTCGAATATGATAATGTCGTGATTGTATACTACCAAAACTGAGTACCGATCTAATAGCATAAGCATTATTATATCGAGCACGGTTAAGTTACGTACTAGTGGGTATCTTTATGCTATTGGTGGTGGTGGATTAAAGCTTCAAATTATGTTTGTAAAATAGTTCCGTAAATTAAGCATGGGTTTCACGTCACTTGAGACCGCCTTCTGTCTTTTTTTGGTGGTCTGAGTTCAATGCAGCCAACATAATATTTAGAATAATATAAACCCTCACACTTGTTTGATGATCATCGATGATGATAATTTTATAACAATATACATTTCATATAATCTTGACGAAATAAATAAATATAAAATTGTGACATGCTCACTTAAATTGACATTTTTTTTATTTTATGACTTGATAAACATTTGTTATATTTTTTATTTATTGATAACGTCTATGTATATGTGTCATATTTATCTTGTGACTTTTTTTCTTATCTTCGATCTGAAATTTAACATAGAATTGTAATAAAATTAATACATAGAACAACAAAGATATTTATAGAACATTTGTCAAAAATTAGACCTATTTTTTAAATTATGTATTGGCATGCCTTTGGCGAAATATGCTTGTACTCTCTATAATAATTATTTTTGTTACCACCATATTTATTGCCAATAAAAAACAGCCCGTCGCGTCTTCAACTGAACATAGGCCTCCCCCTCAAATTGCAACATAAAGGTATATTTGCCATAGTTGCCAGCATGACGAGGGAATTGGCAACCGCAGTGTTTATTTTCGTTGAGTTGTTCTCAAGAAGATACTGCTACCCATATCCTGTTTCAGGTATTATATGTCACCTTTCAATTTCAACTCCCTTATCCGATATAACGTAAATGTAAAAACGAAAGAAATTTACTCTTTCGGAGCCCGAATGGATTAGCTCAATACTCTTACATATTTTTGTCACTAAGTAGCAGTGCATCCACTTAAGTTACTTACTACTTAACTTAAGTTCCGGTTTTAAGTATACAGGAATTATTTTTCAAAGAGTGTACAAATTTTATATTTAAGTTCAAAAATATAACTAATGATATACTGTTGTTGTAGTTTTTGAAAATACGAGTAAAGAGGGTTTCTACTTTTATTTTAAAATATCCCAAATTGAATGTTTTATGGTCAACAACTACGCGTACACGCGCTTATCTGTATACGATTCAATTAACAAAGTGTTTGCCAAATGGGCGACCCATACGAATGTGTGCGTGCGTAGTATAATAGTAGGCGTTAGATATTTATGAATGACAACCCGTTATTTGCATTACCATGCATTCTAAATTTAAAAGATAAAAAGGACAGAATTTATAAAATTAAAGGCTTAAACAACCTAAAGGGTAGTTATTCTATAACTCTGAGCACGACAAGTCCAGAGCGTGTATTTATACTACTAAAGATATCTGTGCAAAACTATTAACAGATTTTTGTTCCAGAAACATGTACGCCGTAGCAATACAAAATACATAAGAGGAAAGATTAGTTGTCGCCTCGTTCTACATGGCGGAGAAAGAAACTCCTTCTCCTCATGATCTCGTCAGGCTGATGAATTTCTGCGAGAGGGCCGGACTAGAGGTTGTGATCGAGATGGACTCCGACGCGGCATCATCCCCTTTCGGGAATGGAAAAACCCAATGAACGAGGTAAGTGTTAGTTGAATACTTATTTAGCTATATGCTGTGCTAACCTAACCATCTCAAACACTGGTTCTGAACCAACTTTCATAAATAAACGTTGTCGCACAATAGTCGAACTTACACCTGCAACAGAAGGAGCAGCTAAACTAATAACGGGATGCCTTATGCTCAGACCACAGATGGATCTGCTACGTAATACAGGTCGATATCTATATATATTACGCTATACTACCATGGAGAAATCCCCGCAAGACGGATAAAACAAAATACCTACATAGGCATATATAACATATAGGCTGACGTCTTCGCTCGCGGGTGTTGAGAGAACAAATACCATAGCAGATCAATCGCTTCTATAAGAACAGGTAGCAGCTGCTACTATGGTCAATTGCTACCATGAATCATGTCCAGTAATCACTCCACCAAAACATGCTGAGCTAAAGCAACTGTAGTGGGGTAAAGAAATAGACAGGAAACGTAAGAAGGTAAGAAAAGTCCTAAATAGGGCCATAAATATCTCAATGGAAGATTGGCTACTATATAAGAAAGTTAAGTCTGAATACAAAAAATGTATCGGGTATCGTCGCTCAACATGGTGGCGCAAATTCTGTGGTAACATAGAAACCCTTCGATCAACAATACCAACAGAAATCTGTGAATAAGCGCATCGGACTGTATGGCCGACAGAATGGCGGTACTACAAGCTCTGAGTTGTAATGTGGTGAACGCGGGCCTAATATATGAATGCCATCAACGATTAAATGAGGTATGTAAGCACAACAATGTGACTCTGCAGTGGATTAATGCTCTTCCAGGATACCAGAATAAAATAGCATATTAATGCTGCTGTGTTTCGTTTGGTGAGTGTAGAGAATTGGAAGTATTTTTCACTGAAAGCTAAATAATTCCATCTTAGTCCTCAGGGTGACAATGCATTCTATATTTTGATCAAGGATAGACCGCTATAAGCCACAGAATACACTTACCGTCAGGTAGACTGTGTACTTGTTTGTCACACTTATTCTATAAAAAAATATCACAAGGTCAAACATACATGCCCAGAACAATTATGCCATTCGTTCCGTGGTGATTCGAACGACCGGCCCGCACCACCCCAACCAAATGCTTAACACTACCGAGTCCCCTTGATATTTTAATTTAATATTAATGAAATGAAAGTAGGTCTGTGTAAGGAGAACTTTCTATAGGCTGTTAAAATCACGAGTATTAAAAATCACGAGTAATAAGAAATGATTGATAGTTAAAAAGAAATATTAAGTGGAGATAAAAAAGCGGTTTAGTCGTATACATCACATAAGCCCGACAGCGCGTAATTCAATACAAACGTATTCATATTCGCGACAATCGGGCCTAGGCCCGTCCCGCCCACACAAGGCGTTCACCGCTTATTGGCTACCGCAGTTAAGGGCCTAATAATAGACGCTACTGGAGAAATGTTTAATACCATTCATAACATGAATACAGTCCGCAAATAATGTTATGATTGTCTGATTTTATGTGCTTGGACAGATTAAAAAAGAAGACAAGCATTAACAATTCGAAATTCAAGCCATGATATGTTTTTTATTTGTTTAATGACTACTTTGAATAATAATCTACCAGTTAGTTTTTACCATTATAAATATATGAATAAAACCTTATGCATATATTTATAACCATAATGACTATATTAAGTAAAAACCCCGTGATGGCACAGAGGAGGCCCATAAATCGCCTATTGTCTCACAAATGTATCTTCAAAGTAAAAGAGTGACAGTTTACCTGACGATAAGTAGCGTCTGCAATTCATGGACGTGGAATGAAAAGACTGCGAATGCGTTGTTACCTCTTAGGTCTAAGATGGAATGCCTTATAATTTGTAATGAAAATGAAACACAGTAATTCAGGCATTGCAATTTGGTGACAGAAACAGGTAAGAAGATTGTCCCTACAAAGACGGACTCCGAGGCAGTAAGGAATACCTACCGCCTAGAAATTTTAATATATTGCATTCACTTTTATACCTTAGAATTTTTCCTAGTCGTCAGCAAGAAGATTTGCGATTTGTAGTATCGGATTACATTAAACCGCTGATACACCTTCACCCGTTAGTGTATTTCAGGTATTGACTGGTGACAGAGGAACGAATACACTTAACATTTCAACTGTCAAGAGCACCTTTCGCCAAACTTTTAACACTAGAGATATTTGACGTATTCTTTTACTCTTATATACGACATATACAAAATAGCCGTAGCAAATTCATAATGTTGATAAATAAGAAGATGACCGTTTATAGACTGTTTAACGTTACAGCCTATCAAAATTTACTACTGAACGTAGGCCTCCCCCATAGATTTCTCATAGGGTGCATGAAATATATTGCCATAGTTGCCACTGTTTGTAGGACAATTGACAACCGCAGGTATTTATTTCTTATTTCTTGGAAGACGCCGCTGCTAATCTCATGGTTTGTTTCCCTGATTCTTACACCGCCACTACACGGTAATTATACGGTTATTATAGGCCAATTAAATGATGATCAACAAAACAAACTATATACATCACTAAAAAATTCACTACCGAAAATAATTAAAATTATACACAACCCTTTTGAATTAATCTTATAAGGTGCGCTTAAATCGCCTTAAAGTAACGTATCCGAGCAATAACAATACACTGAGATCCTTTATCTTAAATGTTCCGTTTGCCCTCCGACCCGTTACCTTTACCGTTAATTATCGAACTTTTATTCGAATGCAATAACGGTCACGCCATTCGTAAGACAGTTAAAATGTGACGCACCGCGAGCATACTGATCCAGTCATTCGATCGACATAATAACACTGTCGGAACTGGGTCATTGAGGATGAGGATGGACGCGCGCTAAACATCGTTTAGTTGAAATAATGTTTAGTGATTTTAAGTGGATGTTGTGGCCCGTAGAAAATATAGATGCGTTGTAACATCTGAGAACTAAGAATGCTTTCTTACTAATGAGAAGCACCCTACAAACAACATTCGGAACACTGATATTTTACGCCAATATGCTGTGAAATCATGGTTCGAACGCAGTCGAACTGACTTCTATCACGTAAAATTATTTCATGCTAATTTTAGAGCGTAGTTCTTCTACGTTAGACATAGCTCAATTTAACAAAATAACGAATTTCGTTATATATCGTAATCACTTATAAATTTGTGTTGAATATTATGTTTTTAAAATAATTTTTGTACAGTTCTTTTCGATGTATTTGTTTATTTCAAGCATTGTCCTTCAAATTCCTAGATATTACTAAATGGTTGCCTGTTGATGTATCCTGCATATTCTTTTCTTGATCATAAATTGCTTTATTGAAATTTAATTGAGTAATTTTATCTTAATTTTGCTTAAAAAATTAAATTTAAAAAAATGATAAATCGATAACTAATTAGTTAACTGTATTTTTAAATTACCGGCCAGGAGAAAAATTGATTCGCGCTGATGTGATGGAATAAATGGGCATCGTCATTTTACAGAGTGTCTCAGAATGTCGAATATTCCGTTATACCGTCAAAGTTCGCATCGTTCTCGCTAATCGAAAATTCTCAACTTGTACCTTGGATCCTGTACCTTATCTTTAATTTCAATCCACTTGGACCAATGAATCATGTAATCCAAAATTAGGCATCGATAATCGAACTTCTATATTGCATGCTCCTGCCTCTGTACAAAGAAAGCACTTTTACTTTTTTATTGTATGCCATTTTTCTCACGGCAAGCAAATCATTGACTCATCTTTATTCTTTTAAATTCGATCATGTGGTAGACTCTTTAATTATGACGCCATCGTCGCTGCGGTTATACTTACGTTCCTTTTTTGAAATTTAATTTTGAATTTATTAACAGGGGCGTATCTTCGTTTGATCTCGGCAGTTTAAATGGCCAAATATTGGTTTAGGTTTTTTGCCTCCGTAGATTAGCAGCCTTTTATCTTGACGTCAGTTATAATACTGGTATAACGAAATAGGGTTTATATTTAAAAAAATTAAAATAAACGAATTCTTAAGAAACACCAACATCAAAAACAACAGGGTCGTTTTGAAATAGTCTGGGACGTATGGCAACTGTAGATGTCTATAGGCCACAGTATCCAGGTGGATTGCATGTTTGTTCTTTACCTTTATTTCATAAAAAAATTGATGAATGTGATGTCTTTTTATATAGCATATAGCATTGAGTGACAAACGAGCACACAGTCCACCTAATGGTAAGTAAATGCTGTGGCCCATAGACATCCACATTTATCCTCAATTAAGAATCAAAATACAAATGCGTTATCACCCTGAGGACTAAGATGAAATGTCTCGATTCCAGTAAAACGGATCTCCGATTCTCTACACTCACCATACTAAACACAGAAGGATGAAGTTACAATTTTACGCAGGTATTCTGTGAAAGCGTGGTCCTGCCCCGGTCGAGCCGACCCATTCATGTTAAAACTATAATATAGCTTTTGGCTCTACCACGTGAAACGTCCCACAGCCTGTAATTGTACGGGCTCTCTTTACCCTTCAGCCCTGAACACGGTAGCACAGGCACTTCTATTCGATGGCACAAATCAGTAAGAGGATGGTATCTAACTGGGCTCCTGGGTAGAAAAAAAGTCGTAGCTTTTATTAGTACCTAGTAAATTTGATACTAATAATAATGTCCCCCAGACCAAATTTCGGACACGGCCGCCTGCTCTGACGGATGTAACGTCAATAAAAGGCGGAGTTGAACAGCGAACTGAAAGCTTTATTGGTACCCACTACCTACATACACAATAACGAAAATAACTCTCATATACCCTACACATTCCCCCCTTTAAATGACTAAGTGACATATTATTTAATAAAAACATCTAACTATATCATCCAACAAAAGGATGTTATGTTATTGTACATTAATTCCGATTCTTTCCTATTACACAGAAAAAAGAAAATAATTACAATTCCTTTTTCTTGGCTCGAATATAAGCACGCAGTGCTCGAGCCGATACACTCGGTGAAGGCGGTGACGAGGAGTTTCTCTCTGCATTATCTGTAATATTCGAACTGCCTTTTTCGTCCTGGTCATTGCCCTCTCCGGTTGCATCTTCAAATAAGTCATCGGTGCCACTATCAGGCCTCAGGTGTGGGGTCTCCTCGGTCTCTTTCAATTCGCCAATGCTAGGCCTTGAAAGGGAATAACGACTTTTACGATTGGTTGGTATCACTTGGTCGATATGTCTTTTCCACTCGATTCCATCCCCCATGCTGACCCTATAAGAAACGGGTCCCGTTTTTTTTACTATCTTTCCTTCACGCCAATTGCCCCCTTTTGGTGTATAATTTCTAGTCAACACCCGGTCTCCTATAGCTATATTACGGTCCGAACCCCCGGAATTGGCAACCTGCTGATATTGAGCCCTTCGCACCACATCAGCCGTGTTGGGACGTAAAGCATCCAGGCGACTGCGTAAACGGCGACCTAACAATGCCACTGCAGGTGACACCGCGGTTGTGGCATGTTCGCAGTTGCGGTATTGAAATAAAAATCTGTTTATTGCCTGTAATATATCTTCCCCTTCAAAAACCGCCCGTTTAATAACTTTTTTAATGGTTTTCACCGCATTTTCCGCAGCACCATTTGCCTGAGGTCTGTAGGGAGCCGATGACACATGCCTAATACAATTTTTTTTACAATAATTTTTAAAATCTATGGACATAAAAGGCGGTCCATTATCCGTGACCAATTGCGACGGCAAGCCAAATCTTGCGAACATACTTCTAAATGCGGCTCCATGGTGCCTCCTCTAGAGACCGAGCGTAGGTCTCGCCGCCCTCGGCGCTCCCCGGCCTGATGTAAACCTTCGCCTCTTTCTAGACTGCTGCTCCGAACACCTGAGGTCGAAGCTGGTGCCGTGGCACGACTCACCTCCGCGTGTCTCTCCGCAGCCTCCAGCGCAAAAGCCAACTCCACCGCCTCCTTGTACCGAATGTTTCTTTCGGCAAAAATACGGAACCGCATCGCCTCGCTCGCAAGACCTGATACAAATTGGTCCCGCAAATTCTCTTCAAGTGTCACTCCAAAATTGCAGGTCGAAGCCAAATGTTTCAGATTTTGCAAATATTCGGCAAGTGATTCACCTCCGAGTTGCCTGCGCAAGCGGAACACGTGGCGCTCTGCAATCTCGGAACGCTGTGGTTCTAAGTGACTCGACACTAAACTCACTAATTCTTCGAAAGTTTTGTCTTCCGGGTGTGCAGGAGAACATAGATCGCACATCAACGAATATGTCGCCTCGCCGACCACGGTTATTAACATAGGAACTCGTAATTCAGACTTGATTTCGTTTAGCAATATAAATTGTTGAACTCGACGAATATACGCGGGCCACTGTTTACTGGCTAAATCGAACGGCTCTAATTTACCAATAGGCATAATTACGACCACTTTATAACGTTTTGAATAATACGAAACAACGCGTGGTTACGGACTCGTCGCCAATGTAACGTCAATAAAAGGCGGAGTTGAACAGCGAACTGAAAGCTTTATTGGTACCCACTACCTACATACACAATAACGAAAATAACTCTCATATACCCTACAACGGAGACTAGCCACCGGCGCAGGAATGGATTGTAAGTGTATGCGCAAGCACAGGTGCACTCTCCCCTATTCCCTCATTCTCATAATCCAATGGGACGGTAAACCGACACGACCGGAGAAAGATCAGGGGCAGGACCAACGGTTTTACGTGCTTTACGAGGCACGGGGGTGAGACACCGCAAACTTCCAGACTCCGGGTAGCTACTGAAAATTTCTTGATGAAAAAACTCAATAATTTATTTTTGGGCCCAACCCGGGATTCCAACCCAGGACCTCATGATCAGCAGTCACACTACTACAAACACTAGACCAACGAGGCAATCAATTTTAGTTAATATTATAGTATTGTTATAGCAACCTTTGTTATAACTGTCTTTTCTTTGCTATCTTTCTTTATTTTTAGTAGTCATACTACTTACGTTTATCCTCACCATAACGCTGCAGACCCTAATAAGTCTACAGACGAACTTAGGAGCCAAGAAATGTCACATTGCGTGGCTTAGGACCACCTGCATGATCCGACTTCCTGCATATTTTCCGACTCGTCGCTCCATTAACGACTAAATCTACCAATTTACTGTAACTTAGTTATTGAAATAAAAAAAATTGCAACTCAAAGTTAAATGTAGCTTAACATTCGACGTTTAACGTGTTCTTATTACTCTTTCAAACGACTCTACATCGTTGTGCTGAATATATGTAAACAATAAATAGTTCTTAATAAAAACCGCATATAATTCAAAACGATATAATTACAAAATCTAGATTCACCGACGCTAAGATGAAAGTATTAAGTTTTAAGAGACCATAATGGGTGGTGAAAGAATTATGTTAATATGACAGTACATACAAGTCTGGTCGTAGCTCAGCCGTAACTTCACAACACGCGAGTAATCCGGGTATGATCCTGCAGGCATCAATAAAAATGTTAATTGCAATTTCAAGTATTGATTTACCATGTGTTCGGCGGTGTAGGAAATCATCGTGAGGAAACCTGCATGAGAAATAAAAATATTTTGAAGACATGGGAAGTCCTACAAAACACACGCTAGGTGAACATTTAGGTGTTACTATACGCAAGTAACATAGTTCGATGCTACAACAGCGCGGCAAACTAAGTGCTTCATAGCTCTCTTACATAATATGATAAGCGGCCTTTGTGCAATAGGGAAACTTCTCACTCCTATTATAATATATAACGCAAAATAATAGAGTTTTAACTTTTAAATGTCTTTAAATATACTACGAATAATATAAAATATAAAATATAATATAAAATAATCTTAGATGTTCTCGCAATGTAATAAATAAAAAAATCTTTGAAAAGAAATATTATATTACTATCGTCTTCATAATCGAGTGTTTTCCATAACAACCAGATTTGCGACAGCACTATCGCAGACTAAAACGACGATCGCGCCGACTGTCAAGAATGCAATTCCAGGGTGCTGTAAATAAATATAACTGTCCGATATGGCCCGCGAAGAAAGTGTATTCTGCGCGAACCCCGATCGTAAAGTTCCTTACAACTCAATAAACATATTTTCAATTTTAATAGCAACGCCACTGTCTCCTTCCTAGTGCGTGTGAACGTTTTCGCTTCATTTAAAAAATATATTGTGGCGTTAGATTGTTTAAATTATTTAGATATCACTTCACTGCTTCTTAAAGTGTCAATTGCGAGGTTATTTTATTTGAACAAGTTTGACATTATATCACCGCAAGTGGTTGACCGGCAATATAATAAAACGTTAAAACAACTCTGTTTATTTTTTGTCCTTTAATTTTTTTTACACAATTCTCTTTCTCCCCAATGAGAGTGATTCAAATCAAGCAATATAATTTGAAGGGTAGTTAAAGAATATTGTAATTTGAGTATGGGTGGACTGTAGTTTTAAACTTGTATTGTATTCTGTATTACATACGCGTAGTGAATGTCTCGTTACGCACAATATTGAGTACGCCCTGCGACGTTATTCTTATAAATACGTTATCTTTTTTCACAATTTCTTTTATGTATTTACATATTAAAATTGGTGGTTTTTTTTCGCCGGCCGCTGCCACTACAAATGAAGTAAAACACCACTCCCCCTCATCGCAACCCTTGTTGCTGGAGCGCCATCAAATCTAAGCATGTCAACATCTCAAAATAGATATTCAGCTGCAGCCAATTAGTCGACTGACCACCAAACAGTGGGTATCCAAAAATAAACCCGAGGGCGTACAAAGGCCCTCTGAACCTACTCGAAGCATATTGCCTCCAGCGACATATTAAGGACAGGCGAACCAAGAGCGCTTTATTAAAGTGAAGAAGGAAAAGAGGTAGTACCTTTCCCTGTAATCAATGTGGTAGCGTATTAAACGTGCCAAATATGCTGCTGTGTCTTGCTATATCTACGACGCAGCTGTTTGTGTTCCGACTGCATGACCCTAGCTCGAAGTCTCAGGTGATTGTGGAGTACATCAGTGTGAAGATTAAATTTACGCTGCCACATGCCAAGTTGAGACCTTCATGAAGTAAGAATTTTGACTGAAAGGTGTCATGAAACACGACGCATACAATACTTGTAAAATAGTGAAAGTGTATGGTATTAGTATATATTATGTTATAATTTGTATGTATTAGCATATAAGCTATAATGTTATACACGTATGTTTACATATTATGGACCTTTGTTGCCTGAAATAAATTAATAAATAATAATTGAATAAAAAAAGCTTACAAGAAAATAAAATTATTTTAAAATATTACAAAATCTCAACACTAAATTGGAAGTCACATTGAAATCTCCGAAAATATACTCGAACCATAATAAAATAATTTTATTTTCCTGCTGTTTATTTGTATGCCTACAAATTTACAATAAAATTTAAGAGTCAAACAGATATTATTTCCCCTTCTTTTTCAGCTGTTAGCTATGTCGGATTTTATTTTAACGTCGTATTTATAAGTAAGTATGCCTTATGACCGTTCATGAATTTTCTGCAAGGTACCGGCAGCGAAACAGTATAATGGGTTGGTGACCATTTCCTAGCTACAGATCAATATTAGTTTTTAGATTTTTGAAGTGAAACTTCTTTAATATAGATGCAATTTAAAAAGCGATGAAACGACAAAGCGACACTAAAAAGAGACATACATACATTTCAGAGCAAGAGATTTTTTTTAATTTATACTAATACTAGCTTGCTAGGCAGACGTTATTCTGCCCATTTCGACGAGCCTTTGGTATGTCCTATTAAAATCCTTAAATTCTCAAAAAAGTGGTCTACTCATGAGCAAAAAAACTATCCTATCTCTCAAGTTGGACCAAACTGCACACGGTGTGCAAATTTGATTAAAATTGGTTTAGTAGTTTAGGAGTCCATCGCGTACAAACAACGTGACACGTTTTTTATATATATTAAGATAATAAAGCGGAAGAGGTTTTTTTGTTTGTTAAACACGCTTATCTCTGGAACTACCAGTCCGATTTGATAAATTCTTTTCTATCTAGCGTTAGGCTACATCTCTCAGCTAGGCTTAAATATTGATATTTGTTAAGCAAGTCACAATAAAAAGCGCTTAAGAACTTTATCTGCGTCCGGTGGCGTAATGGTTAGTGATAGGCAAATACAATACTCTTCAAAAATATAGATATTTCCTCAATCTAAAAAAATACCGTGATACTATAGGCCTACTTCTTATAGATAAGCCACAATAAGGTATTTTGTGACAAAGAAATATTGAAACTTAAAAATTGATTTATGAACGTTATTATTAGGCATTATCATCAAAACAATTTTATGGAGATGAACTCTTTATTAAATGTTATTTGGACGCATAGTTAAAGAGACAATGAAAAATTACAATAATTCAACACTCGATTCGACGCGAGGTCGACGTCTAGCGGTCTAGCCACTCAATGAAAATCGAGAGAAACAAGCAGTGAACGCTTCTATAGGCGGGTGTATGTCGCGCGGCTCACACGCGTGATATACGCAGGTGAAACCGCGGAGCACAGCTAATACAGTATAAAATGTTTCCTATTATCACGGTCGCCTCTTTGTGCGGTGTTTTATGATGGTTATATATAAATTTTAATCTTAAAGTAGTATAAATAATGTAAGCTTTTGACTGTTAAGATAAAAAAATGTAAAAAAATTACAAATTAATCAAAAACAAATAAACCGTTTATAGTCACACCTTGAGAGGCAATAAATTTTTGTTCGATAAAATGAATTTTCCAATAGAATGAAGTTGACGTCGCTTTAACAAATCACAAAATACAAAATAAAATATACAAATTTATAAATTAAAACACTAAAATTTTGATTTTACGTGTCTATAAATAAGGATTGTAACATTTTTTTATCTATTTGACATGCACATAACATTATATTTTTTTGTTTACTTACATTATTTATGTACAGTAATTTTAAATAACGTTCAATTTATGTTACAAAAATTATAATAAAGAACTTCACTAAAATAATTGTTAAAATTATAATATTTACGACTAAAACTAATTATATGCAATATAAAAGAAGAAACTATAAAATAGAAAATCTAAAACTAAAAATTTAAATCGTCAAAAAGACCTGCTCCCCGTGGTTGGAGGAAACGCTGGCTGCGTTTCCTCGCTGAATAGCTATACTTAGCCTTTGAGCGAGGAAAGAACCAGCCCTCTTATCACCAGCAGCGACGACCAGTCGTGGATACAGTTCCTTTAGAAACTTCATTGCACGTGGACCCCACGGACCGATAGTCTCTACAGAAAATGGCATAAATATGTAGTCATTTCTCAAAGACTCATATTTGCGCCATTTACTAAATTCGGCTGCCTCTGATGCCGCCACTACTCTAAAAGAGGTACCCTTGAGATAAGAGACCGCCAAAGTGTCGACGCAAGTAGCATCCCACACTAGGGCTTTACCTCTCTCCCAAGGGACCAAAGTCATACGGGTCTCTTGCCATCGTCTCTAAATATCCCGCAAGGCTCTAAAACCGAGGGGATATTTATAGAGACAAGAGCCCTTCGGATGATTTCGTTCAAAGAACCGTGACGGCAAAACCTACCGGCACTTTTCTTGCATGAAAGTCCGTGGAGCCCAAACTCATCCACGCTGCTACCACAGGGGCACTGGTGAGGTTGACAAATAGCCACTCCTAGCCGGATTCCTACGGCGATACGCAAGCTTTCCACATCAAGCAATGTGCCGAGATTACTTGATGGTAGAGCATGTAACCAGTGGCTAGATTCCTTAGTCGAAACAGCTAGAAGGCGAGCCTGATCTTGTTGAATATGGAAATTTTGAAATAAATTTTTTCTGGGCACTCCGTACCAACGGAATATCCCACTGTTTTTGTTGGTTAACTTCCAGTGGGACATTTTCGCCGGGACAGAGCGTTAGCCATATTTGCTTTGCCTCCGCAGCAAATCACAGGTCTACTTTATTATTTAAAATTGTGTTACATAGGTCATTGACACTATGCACGGAAGCAAGGAAAGCAGGCAATGCGAAGCCAGAAATATTTCTTACACCAATTCCATCAAATTTGATAGGTAAAGTGGCTTGATTCCAGGCTATTGTATTTAATCTCAAATTTAGAATATTTTCTAATGCAATTTTAAGATTACTATCAATATCTTTTAAAATATCTGAACATTTCCAGACTATAACAAATATGAAAATTTAGGTACAAGGAGACAATATTTTAAAATGGTAAGGGCAATATGGGGGTTTAAAATATATAATTTATCAACGTGATTTAAAAATTTATCAAATTTTGTTTTTAAAACAGGTTTAATACTATCGAAAAACAACGGAGCACCAAGCAGGTAAAGCGATTCCGAATTGACAGGTTTTATTCCTGGTGAAATCTGATTGAAATTTTGAATTAAGGTATCTCTGTTAGAATTAGATAAATTATTAGAAATAAATATTTCACATTTATTTGTATTTGGTTCAAGACCAATATTTTTAAAATTATGAAAAATATGAGTAAGATCATTGAGGACGTCATCTGCTTTACCTCCCAGTGTTCCGTCGTCCAGATACCAGACATTCAGCTTGGATTTGAAATTTTAAATAATAGGTTGAATTCCCAAACTGAAAAGAGCTGAACCTAATGGATCACCCTGTTGAACACCGACAGTAGACTGAATAATATGGTTTTGATAAAACAAGTTTGAATTTTGACTGTAACATTGCCAAACATAATGATATATTTCGGGGGTATTGTTAGCCACTTCCTTCAGCACGGTTATCCATCTGCATTGGAATTAGTTAAGAAAGTACGCACCGAATGTACCGCCGTCTCACAGCCACCTTTGGTGCCAAAGCCTAGTTGAGTAGGTTGAAATTTTGTCTTAAGGTTTGAGATTGTCTGCATATGTGCCTGCAAGCTAATTTTGAAGTTAAGCGTCGAAATGTAGAACCAACAGCAATAGGACGGATACCGTTATCCTTTTTTTTGAAGGCACACAATCTTGCCCCAAATAAGTAGGGAATGAAATTGGGATTGACATTACCAGAAAGCATAAAATTACATAATTTTGTTATGAAGTACCCTACCGGCGTCACCGGCAGATACGCTTACAAGGTCTTTGAGATGCTGAGGCGTAATCCCGTCAATGCCGCCGGCAGAGCCATTCGAAAATGACAATATTGCGTCTAAAGTGTCTTTTTCGGAAACTTGTAATGGTTGCATAGAAGTATTGGGAGACAGCGGTAAATTCTGGGAAGGATTGACCGAAGGATGTTTCTGACAAAGGCCTTCAAGAGTTTCGACATTTAGAATACGGGATGCATTTTTTAAGTCGCCGTCCATTACATTTGATTCAACTACTTTTTTTAAATCAAATTTAGGATAAGGTCGAGAGAAATTAGTATTAATCGGGTAATTCAAATTTTGAAAACAATTTTCTTTTAGTTGAGACGTAATTGATTTTTGCCAACTTTTTCACAATTCGTTAGACAATTTTGAATAGTTAATGATAATGCTTTAGCAAGTTGCATCCTCGCGCCTCTGGGAATTCTTTTAACCACTGGTACGTTACTTTAAAAATTGTATAATTGTTTCGAAAAAAAGTGAAGAATTTGTGTCATTAGGTATATTATCAGAAGAGTCATGAATTTCTACGGAAGGCTGTGAAGCCGAAATATTTTTACTATGGCATCGTTTAATGTGTATATTTAATCCCTTTTTACCTTTAAACAGCCTACCGTCGGCACAATTTTGACATCGTAGGAAATCCGGCTGTGAATGTATTGGAGCGATAATATTCATAGAAAATGTAAAAAATTAAAAATGTAAAAATACATCTCAATAAAAACGCGGCATTCGATGTTTTCTTGGGATCAGTAGAAGTGTAGTGAGCATTGATTTTGTTATTTTGACGTTGTTCTATTTTCTCATTTAATATTTCTTTAAAGTTCTCCCTGGGATTAATGTTGCAAAATAAAATATATTCTTGGTGTATTCGGCCATCGTTATTTCTTGTCATCACTTCAGGCAAACGAGCTTGTAAATATATTATCACATATTCATTAATATTGAAATATATTATTTACATAAAACATTATTTTTCGGAATTTCGGGAATAAAATATAAATATATTTTAATTAAAATTAACATTTATTTGATATGAAATGATGAAATTAAATTTTTATCTTATATTTGATGCCCCACTTGTGGATGAAAATTATCAAATTAAATAAAGTATTGCTGTGAAATATTTTTATTTTATATTTAATTTAATTTTAAATTTTCACTTTTACGGCGTGTGAACCGCACTGCACACACGCTATTTTATCTTTTGTTTCTTGTGATGCATTGTTGCTACTAATACATATTATTTTCTTTAATTTTCAGTTTATTTTATAAAAAGATGAAAATAAACAAAATGTGCATATATGATAGCTTACCGACTCATATGCACATTTATTTAAGTTTTATTATATAATAATGTTTCCTCTTCGCCTTAGTTTAACAACGTCTGAAATGTCATATAAATTTTATCTCAGATAATGTTACATTTAGCGTTTGCATAGCCAATGTCCCGACAGATTTTGTTACTGGCTGTTAAATTTTATTTCTTTATGAAGTTTTATTATTTTATACGCGATGCGTCTTTGTATTCTTTGTTGCGAATACTAGAGGTGGTCTCTTGCGTCTCGCATTGGTTTTAATGCGTACATCAGATACAATAAAAAACAATATATTGTGGTAGGCGATGAGTAATCGAACGTTTTTTATGGTCCGACATGCGCAATAACGTTGTCATCTTACTTTTTTTGCACAGATAAAGTAAGCCTATGTTCTACCTGTTATAAAAATGTCAGAAAGGCGTGAAGTAAATAAATACGTACTCCCTTTGGTTCGTGTTGTGACATTCAATAAATATTTTGGAACAATAAGGCGCTTTATACAAGAAACAGTCTTCAGACATTATATCGTAAAATAGCTGGGCGATCCACGTGAGTAGATACCTGGGTGGATTGATAAGTACTCGGCCTAACACGGATCCATTCAATTCTAAAAATCAAATCTACCCACATTATTTAGTTCAGTTCAGACTAGTTCATTGTGTGAAGTTCGAAACGTGTGCGATAATTAGTTGTGATTTTATAAATTTATTAACAAAGTAATCGGACATAATTTCCGCGAATGGAGCAAATCGAGCAGCTTGCCGTCATTAAGTACCTCCATAAGAAGGGGCTATCATCAAAAGCCATCCATGATGACATGGTCAGTACATTAGGCGATTGTGCTCTGTCATATTCATCCGTCAAAAAATGGATAGCAGAATTTAAGCGTGGTAGAGAGAGTGTGAAAGATGAACCCCGCTCTGGAAGGCCTTCAACGTCAACTACTGACGAAAATATTAAAAAAAGTACTTGATTTAATAATGGGAGACCGCAGATTAAAAATTAGAGAGATAACCAAGATTATAGGCATCTCTTATGAATGAACTCAAAACATCATTGTCAACGAGTTGGGTTACCACAAGGTGTCTGCGAGGTGGGTTCCGCGACTGCTTTCAGTTGAACAAAAAAGGACGCGAATGACTATTTCACGCGACTGTTTGGAGTTATTTGAAGCCGATGCAGATGATTTTTTGAATCGTTTTGTTACTATGAACGAAACACGAGTTCATTACTGTACACCGGAAACAAAACAACAATCAAAACAGTGGAAAAGACCTGGTTCACCACCCCTAAAAAGGCTAAGTCGATTTTGTCGGCAAATAAGGTGATGGCTTCAGTATTCTGGGACTCGAAAGGTGTGATTATGATTGATTATCTTGAAAGGGGTCAGACTATAAACTCTGATTACTACTGCACCTTACTACGTCGTTTACGAGAGGAAATAAAAGAAAAACGTCGAGGAATGCTCAGAAGAAAAGTCCTGTTTCATCAAGATAACGCCCGTGTTCACACGTCAGTACAGTCAATGGCTGAAATTCACAACTGTGGCTTTGAACTGTTACCGCATCCGCCGTATTCACCTGATCTGGCACCATCAGACTTCTTTCTGTTCCCTAACCTAAAAATGCACTTGGGAGGTCAAAGATTTTCGACAAACGACGAGGTCAAAGCAGCTGTAGACGCATATTTTGACTCTAAGGAAGAATAATTTTTTTTCAACGGTCTAAATGCTTGGAAGGGGAGGTGGCAAAAGTGTATTGAACTTCATGGTGATTATGTAGAAAAATAAAAATATAACTGATTTAGTATGTGTTTATTTTATTGGTTAGGCCGAGTACTTTTCAATCCACCCTCGTAAGTTGGCTAGAGACGGCATCCAAGACATAGTTCTGCAGATTTAAGTTCTTTGTTTTAGATGGGAGAACGTTAAGAATTTCTTTTAATATCTATGAAAGACTGATAGATTTTAAATATCAGAAAACCTTTAGTTATGTAAAATTGAATAATAAACAAAAATAAAGATTAATATAAATATGCTGAGTTACTAAGCTTTATCTTCTTATTTAGAAATTTATCAATAAGATAGTAAAATGATAATAAATTCAAATTTGAATTAATTTATGTTGTTAATTTCATTATGTTGTACCATTAAATAATTGGATTATTTTAAATAATCGGGGTCACTGTTATCAATTCGTAAACTCTGTTAGGCATGAATATTTCTGATAATAAAATCAATAAGCAAATTTTCACACATTAGCTTTAATTCGATTGGCAATAAACCGTGATGATGTAACAATATCCACTACCTAATGCTGACCCATGGATGTCGTAAGAGACGACAGAGAGAAGTAGACCTCAAAATGAGCAGAAACGTTTTAAAAATTTTAAAAAAAAATCTGCAGTTGCCAATCCACCTGCCAAGCGTGGTAACACTGGCAAATATACCCCCTGAGAGAGGAGGGAGGGCTATGTTCAGCAGTAGACTGTAACGGTAACGCAATGGTAAATAAATCTAGTCGTCGCCAGAACTCGAATTTTGGGACTATTTTATATGACATGGTTTTTCGTAATATATTAGGCATCAAAAAGTCTTTTTTATTTAACTTGCCTATTAAATTTTGAGATTTTTAAAAGCACTTGAATAGACATAATTAAATCGTCACTAAATTAAAAATAAATAGTTTTAGAAGTATTCTTTTTACATTTTCTTCTAGTTGGCACTACTCTTTTCTGCCAAGGATGGCTATATGAAGCTCACCAAAATTCACTAAAGCAACGCGGTAACTACCTGCACCATAACCGTTTCAAAAATTTGAGGAGACCTGTGCCTAACAGAGGGACGTTAAAAAGCAGTCATCACCATTACAGCCCTGTTCAAGTGAACTGAACATAGGCCTCCACCAAGGAATGTCACAATGAACGGTCCTGAGCCACTTGCATTCATCGACTTTCTGCATGTCATACTAGATCTTCACTTCATCTAGCGGGGAGTCTACTGAAAATTGCAACTTCATTTCCCTTCTAACAGCTATGAGATTAATAATGTGATCGGTAGAGTTTTAAAAATTTAATATTAATATTATAATCTTCAATATTATTCTTAATATATATATATATATATATATATATATATATATATATATATATATATATATATATATATATATATATATAAATTACGTTTCACGTTGTTTGTCCGCAATGAACTCCAAAACTACTTAACCGATTTTAACCAAATTTGCATACCGTATACAGTTTGGTCCAACTAGAGAGTTCGCCCATGAGTGACCCACAATTTTTGTTGCGAATTTAAGGATTTTCAATAGGACATGACAAAGGGTCGTGGAAAAGAGCAGAACAACGTCTGTCTGGCAAGCTAGTATTATATATTTACTTATAAAATTAAAAATAAAACATTGAAACAATTACAATGCGACGGGTTCTAATTCGCCAGATTATGTTTACATTTGTTTCATTTCTAGAATAACTTTAAATTTTAGAAAAGTTTCTCAAAAGCCACTAAAAATTGGATGTCATAACTATTCAAAGCGATAATCGAAAAAGGAACAAAAGCATAAGCATTTCTTAATTTAAATCTCGTAAAAACAACCGAAACTAATGACTTCCTAAAATGACAAACTACATTCACGCACGAGAATCGATTAATACCCCAATCTCTATTAGGCGCCTGTTTACAATATTCCGACTTTTACATTTGTAATAATCGATTTCCTTTAATTTTTATGTCGTTCTACGAGAAAGTTACCATTCTAACTTTCATTTATCCAACTATGAATGTTAATAAACTTTTTCCTTTGCTTCTAATGGTTTGTGAGTAATTTTATAAAAGCTTTTATATAAGCACAATATCTTAATACGACACAAACATGTTTTATCCCGGCGTGAAACTATATTATAAGTTCCGCTGACATGAAACTTATCTTCGTAATTTTATTATAACCGCCATTTCCTATGTGTTACAGCTTAATTTCTTCGGAAGTTTAAAAGTGTATTCTTAGTAGCTTAATAATTACGGGTACAAATCGCAAACTAAAAGTCGTGAGTTCGATTCCGCCATTGAACTACTGTCGTGAACCTACGCTTTTAACACAAACAATCGCACTGCCTAAGCCAAAGAGATGTAAAGCAAAATATGGAGTACAGCTGGGTTTTTATATTTACAAAATATAATATTTCCAAAATATCAGGTATCAATACTCACCCAATTAGATGCAGCAGGCTTTACTAGAAGTACTTACTTACCTAAAGTTATGCTTGCTATATATCCCCTTCCCCATCTTATCTTTTCAATAAGGCGACCAAAAATCTTGAAGGAAATTGAAAAACATCTCTTATTGAATTTTTCTATAACCGTGTGTTGGCGATGTAAGCGACTCCATTACCACGTTACTTATTGGGTATCATTACTTGTGGGTATCGTAAGAAGTGATTATGGGAAACTTTTTATACGTGGTAAAGCCATGCTGCAGCTATATTACTTGTATATTTGTAGCACTAATGAGTCGGCTCGACCGGGAAAGGACCACGCTCTCACAGAATACCAGCGTAAAATAACAGCTTAACGCTGCTGTGTTTCGTATGGTGAGTGTAGAAAACCGGAGGTTCTTTTTACTGGAAATGAAGCATTCCATCTTAGTTCTCACGGGTGACAACGCATCTGCATTTTCGTTCGTAATCGAGGATAGATGTAGATATCTATGAGCCGCAGTAATCACTTACCGCCAGGTAGACAGTGTGCTCGTTTGTCACCCTTAAACAATAAAAAAAAACGCCAGCAAGATTTCATGGCTTCCAAAAAATTTTGGTATAGCCATTTCGTCCAGTTCTCCTTACAATAACCCATATCTTGTTCATCAAATACAGATGTACCTACATAGACCCTCATATCAACTGTTTGCTCTTTGTCGTACTTCTATGAATAAAAAACGCAACTTTTTGACATTATAAGAAAAAGAAGATATTTTCCAAAAAAAAAAAGTGAAACATCATAGAGTTTGAGGTTCAAAAATATTGAAAATATCTAAACGACTAAACGCTGTAGTATAAGTGGAGTGGCGATGTAAGAATATCCAATACGTATCGGAAGGGTGTCATGAGAGGCGACAAAAGGAAACTAAAACAGAAGATGGGCAGCAGCATCTTTCTATACAAAACTCAATGTAATAAAAAACTGCGGTTGCCAACCCGCCCGCCAAGCGTGGCAACTATGGCAAAATTCTCCCTAAGAGTCAATCTGTGGGAGAGGTTTAAGTATGCAGCAATGGACTTTAATAGATATTTCAATACAAATTTAATTAATTTAAACCAAGCGTTATTTATTAAGTTTTGCTTAAGTTTTAAAATGTATTCATTTCGTATGTGTTTTAATATATGAACTGTACCTTTATTTTTAATATATGAACTATATTTTTAGACGTGGTGGAGCCACGCTGCAGCTATATATTATGGTTGAAGCACAAATGGGTCGGCTCGACCGGGGAAGGACCATTCTCTCACAGAATACCAGCGGCAAATACTAGCTTAATACTGCTGCGTTTCGTATGGTGAGTGTAGAGATTCGGAAACCCTTTTTTACTGGAAACGAGGCATTTTTTTATAGTAGAGGGGGCAAACGAGCATGCGACTCACCTGATGTTAAGTGACTACCGCCGCCCATGATCAACCGCAACACCAAGGGAATTGCAGGTAAGTTGCTGGCCGTAGGAGGAGTAAGGAGTAAGCTCTTTTCTTGAAGGTCCCCAGGTCGTATCGGTCCGGAAAAATCGCTAGTACTACTCCACAGAAAGGTTGTACGAGGAAGAAAACTCCTTTTGAAACGTACAGTGGTGGACCGCCAAGCATCCAGATGGTGTGGATGGTATCCGGACGTTTGCCGCGTAGTGCGTTCACGAAATTTGGCGGCTGGGATTAATCCGAACAATTCTTCAGAGCACACTCCATGCTATATGCGAAAGAAAATGCAAAGAGATGCAACATCTCTTCGCAGTGCCAGTGAATCGAGCCGATCGGAAAGCACTCGGTCGTCGACGATTCGAGCCGCTCTGCGCTGGATGCGGTCAAGTGGAAGGAGCTGGTACTGGGGAGCCCCAGCCCAGAGATGGGAACAGTATTCCATGTGCGGCCGAACCTGCGCCTTGTAAAGTCGCAGGCGGTGTGCCAGCATGAAATACTGTCCCGCTCTGCTGAGCACGCCAAGCTTTTTAGAGGCCAATTTGGCCTTCTCTTCCAAGTGACCACGAAACTGCACGTCACTCGATATGTCGACGCCGAGGATTCCGATACTGGCTGAAGCAACAAGGGGAGTGCCTTGAAACTGAGGAGATATGACAAAGGGGTTCTTTTTAGCGGTTAACGCGCAAACTTGTGTCATCTGGGGGTTAAACTGGACTAGATTTAGTCGCCCCCAATCCGAGACTCTGTTCAGCAAAGACTCGACTTCAGACACAAGTTTGTCCCGGTACTCGGAGACGTTTTCCCGAGAAATATTCGCACGGCCGGTGTACAGAGCATCACCAGTGCTATCATCTGCATAGCAATGAATGTTACGGGTTTGCAACATATCATTGATATGCAGAAGAAACAGCGTTGGCGATAGCACGCAGCCTTGTGGAACTCCAACATTAATAGGCTTGTAATTGGAGCTTGCACCATCTACGACGACCTTGATGCTCCGATCTGCAAGAAAGCTGGTGATCCAATCGCACAACTTCTCGGGAAGCCCATAGGAAGGGGAAGCTTCGAAAGAAGCGCTATGTGCCAAACCCGATCGAAGGCCTTCGCAATGTACAAACTAACGGCCAATGTCTCCCCCTTGGACTCTACTGTCTGCGCCCATCTGTGAGTTAGTAGACCAGAAGATCACCAGCTGATCGACCACAACGAAAACCGTATTGGCAATCACTAATCAGCTGGTGATCCTCAAGGTACCTCATGAGCTGGCAGGTAACAATAGACTCCATTGTTTTGGAGAACAAGGAGGTGATGGCGATAGGCCGGTAGTAAGACGGGTCTGAGCGGTCGCCTTTTTTAGGAATCGGGTGGATGAAAGCCATCTTCCATGATTTTGGGACTATGCCTAGGGAGTAGGAGTACCGGAAAAGATGCGTTAAAACTGGTGCCGACTCTGGAGCACACGTCCTCAGCACAATTGGGGGGATTCGGCGTCAGGCGTCCGGGTGAGAGGTCAGCAGAAGGTCCAACAGGGAAGCAGCATGATCCTCCACATCTGGAATCCGCGTAGGCGAAGTAACCAGTTGTGTTAGACCATATGTCAAGGCAAAATCATGCACAGGTCTCCCCGCATGATCGGTTAAACGTGAACTAAGCCACTCGGCGTGATGGGCGTTAAAGTCGCCGAGGATCATGATCTCTGCGGAGGGGATCTGCTGTAGCAACGAATCTGTAGCCATTTGAACGTGGTCAAAGAGTTGGTCTGTTTCGGCAATACCGCTATGGGACCTATAGACCCGTAGACGCGCGGATTGTCGTCGCTGTCTACGCGTAGCCAAAGGATGGATAGGTCCGAACCTTCAAGACTGCCGAGGCGTCGAAAACAGATGTCCTCTCTGACGTAAACGCAAACTCCAGCACGAGGCACAAAAAGTGTTCCTGTTTGTACCCCGGGTAGGAGAGATACGAGACATCAGCCGGAGAGTACACCTGAGTCTCGGTCAGAAAGAGCAGAGCCGGCCTCGCCATCTCGAGATGGCAGTGGACGGCATTCTATCTTCGTCCTCAGGGGTGACAACGCTTCTGCGTTTTGACTCTTAATCGAGGATAAATTTAGATGTCTATGGGTCACAGCATTCACTTACCATCAGGTGGAATGTCTGAAGGGTGACTCTATTCTATATTCTATTTGTCACCCTTATTCTATAAAAAATACCTGAATATATTAAGAATGTAAATAAGATGGAACTTATATCTTCAGTATTCAAAGACATTAATAACGTTCGGAGTAAACGACGACCATAAATAATTTTATATAATAAAAATTTGCTTTCCGTTTTGTTTACACGTGAGCGGATCTATTTTAACCATTTCACTGTCACATGAGTCATTTATAAACATTTCAATTGTTTAACTATTGTGTCTTTTTCACCGACAGTGAATTTCTTAAAGTGTATCAGACAATTTCCTGGCCACAAGCCGGATATGATAGTTGGAGCCGTGCTTCCGCTTCCCACAGATGTACCTTCTGTAGCTAAAAATATATAATTTCGTACTAAAAGAGGCATCATATATTTCTAGGAATATGATCTAAAATTTATTTAACTTGAAAATAATTACATAGATAATACTTAGTATAATTACAAAGATATTTAATTTATATTTATTTATAACATATATATTATATATATTTTTATTTGTATATAATAAATAAACATTTTAAATTTTAATTTATTACAAAGATATTTAATTTATATTTATTTATAATATATATATTATGTGTTTTTTTATTTGTACATGATAAATGAAAATTTTATATAACTCCTAATGTATTCCCGAATACTAATGTCAAACATCGTATTGTTGCGCGCCGAAGTTGACGTCAGGTACCTGGCACTAGCGACATCTAGTGTCGGGGACCAGAGCGAGGAGGGCTTCCTAGAAAATGTCAATCTTGATCTTTTGACCAACAGCGCCATCTAGTATCGAACAGAGGATTTAAGCTTTCTAGAAGCCCCACACTCGAACTTTCTGCGGCGCCCGTATTTACTGGAATATTCTGGATGTTTCGGTGTAAAAGGTGTATTTAAAGCCGCCGCAACCCGCTATCGGGGCAGTATTAAATTTGGTGAGACAAGCAAAGCTTCGGAGCGAAATAATTAGTGTAAGAATCAGTGTGTATTATATTACTTAGTGGGTTGCCCATTAAGTTTTAGTATTGGTGTTGCGGTAATAAAATTGTAAATTTTGGTAATTCAATAGACAGTTTTTATTGTCACGAACCTCAAGATCGTAACAGTATTGTCTGGAGGCACGGCAGTGCCTCCGCCAAGTCGAGCAAAAAAGTGGCACGGCCGTACCTTACTTTTCTCGAAGCAATTCAGGCCATTTTCGACCCCCTATAACTTCGTAGTGTATAAAACTAGAAGCCTGATGGCCAAGTCAATCTATATATTCCAAACATAAAAGATTTTTAACGTATATTTTTAAAGTATATACACACATATAATAATATATGTTATATATTATTATTATTATTATCATTATTATACGAGGTAGAGTGTGTGTGTATTTGATCTTCAGTCAGTTTTTCATTATTGACTGCCTTTTTAGAGACGCAAACAGATTGGCTCACACTGATGTTGCTACCAACCATCGGTCTATGAGGTTGTTGCCGTTGCAGATCTGAACTACAGTAATGCACAGACTTATTAAGACTAAGGGCCACTCGGGCAAATTATGAACTGATGGCGGGCCGCCAGAAATATGGGTAATTAAAGACAATAAAGAATTGATAATAATGTATTAAAATTGAAAAAGAATTTATTAATTTGAAGCGTGGCACTGCATAGTGCTTACAATCGTTTTTATATTTGGCTCAAATTTACTTGTAGCAATACGTAAAACTGCTTCCAAACTTTCATTTCAAAGGCGGTTTCGATTTTTTGTTTTATTATTATTTAGTATTGAAAAGGTATGTTCACATATACAGGTAGAACCAAATAAGCTGGCACATTTCAGAGCGTTTATGCGCAACTCTTTGTACGTATTTTTATCAATGCAGCGGTAAAAGTTCAGCAAGTCTCCTTCGTTGAATTTGTTGCGTAAATCTTGGTCGTTTTTAATGTCGATAATTTGTAACTGCATTGACTCTGGCACATTGAATATGTCCAACAGAGGTTTCACTTTTTTAAACTCCGAAAATCTGTCTTGAATAGATTGAATCAAAATATCTAACTTTTCTACATAACTGAAATTAATCGCAGTTTTGTTGAATTTTTCAGCCATTTTCTTATAATTCTGAAAATGATTGTAATTTCCAGAATTCAATTGCAATCTAAAAAGTGTCAGCTTACATTGAAAGGATGATACATGAGCGTAGAGCTGGGATATAAGTTGATTTTTGTCTTGAAGCCGTGTGTTCAAGACATTCAAATGATATGTAATATCAACTAAAGAAGCCAAATCACACAACCAATCAGGTTTTTTAAGTTCCGGGACATCCCTTTGCTTTTCCGCCAGAAATATTCCAATTTCTTCTATTAAATTTAGAAATCGTTCCAGTGTCATTCCACGACTTAGCCACCTTACTTCTGTATAATACAGTAAATCTCTATAGTCGCTTTCGATGTCATCGGGGAATTGTTTGAATTGCCTGTGATTGAGTCCTCGTGATTTTATGAAATTTACAGTCGAAACTACCACTTTCATGACATTTTGAAATTAAATTTTTTTTAGAAAAGAGGGCTTCTTGGTGTATAATGCAGTGAAACTGCAGGAGATCTTCAGCGCTTATGTTTTTTCTTGCAGATGCTTTTTCAGCAAAGTAACTAGCCCAGAATTGACACCAATCATCGAAGGAGCACCGTCAGTCACAACTCCCGATAATTTTGATAAGTCCAAATCAGTTTTTGAACACTCATCCAAAAGTATAGATATCCTATTTACTCATTGAGTATATCAACTACTCTAGTTTGACCTTTCAATGAACACATTCCTAATAACTCTTCTAAACTTCAAAATCTTATAACACCTCGTATGAATACCAGAAGTTGAGGTGTGGAACTAATATCAGTAGATTCGTCGAGTGCTAATGAAAAAAATTCAATGATCTTAGTTTTTTCATTTAATTGTTCCGCAATATTATCTGACGAAGACATAATTGGTCTTTGGATTTTTTGAAATTTCTTGTTCGAAAGTCTTTGAAATTTTCTCAAACTTTTTTGCTGCTTCTGGACACATTTTCTTAGCGGCAATTTCTATGCATTCTTTTACAAAATCCCCATCATTGAAGGGGCGATTTCGCTTTGCTATCATTTGAGAAATTTCATAACTAACTTCTGTAGCTGTTTCTGAATCTTGAATGGGTTTTGTAAACATAGCTTGCTGCAACATTTTTTGCTTTCTTAATTCGCCTGTAAACTTGATAAAAGTAGGATGCTGCGTTTCATAGTGCCTTTTTACATTATATTCCTTTGCAATCGCAACAGAATTCTTGCAAATTAAACAAACGACTTTGTTATGCGACCATACAAAAAAGTATTTCTCAGTCCAAATTTCTTGAAACTGCCGATTTTCATCTTTAACCTTACGTTTTTTACTAAGTCCTGGCTTGTCCATATTGCGTTCTAATCCTGGCTAGGATTAACACAGCACCTAAAAACAATTACAGTACCTACTTAAATTACCCATCCTTTTTTAAATTACAAAAAATAATTGATTAAATAGGTAGGGAAACACTTATTAATAACAGAGTTTTACTTACGATTTCACAACACAATTATACACGGCATTTGACGGGAAATCTACGTTGAATGTGGATCAAAATATATGACACCGGCTAGTCGAGTTAAAATCTACACTAGAACTATTGACACTTCACTCAAATTAAAACCGAACTGTCGGTCGCTGCGGTTAGCGTGGCTTTTATACCGCGCGTATAGAGTCGAAAACTGTCTGGAGAAATCACGAAACCGACTCTGGAAGCTTCGTGTATCTACCTACGCGAGCAATCGGGAATTCGGGACCATTTGCTATCTCGCTTGCTCTAACAATATAACCCGTGGATAAGACGCCACCGCGCTGTCGTCATCGCCGCGTCGCCAGCCGCAGTGGTTCCTCAAGAAAACGAATTTAACCGAGATCAGCACGAACATTACCGACCGGTGTTACCAACGCATATACGGCACACCGATAAGCGCACTTAAGAGCGCGCGCGTGAGATTCAAATTACTTTTCGAACATATTTTTTTTTGGTTTTATTCTGGAATATAATTCAATATTTTTCGAATGTACGAATCTGTCGGCGGGCCACCAGTATTCGACCAGGGGGCCGCATGCGGCCCGTGGACCGCGGTCTGTGCATCTACGATTTACTATTTGTCCTGGCGTAAACAAGTTAGTCATACCGTCATCTATCGGAAGCCACAAGACCCTTACGGTTTATCTCTTAATCGCCTATTACGACACATACGGTATGGAATGAGATAATATTACTCCAAGGCCACCATCCTACGGCAGACATTTTATAAGTATGAAAAAAACTTATTGTTTACAGGCTTATTTTCATTACTTCAGGTTCAAAATTTTTGATAAATATTCATTATTTAAGTGTTTCTTTTATTCATCAATATTTTTTATGGACAA
This sequence comes from Parnassius apollo, assembly GCA_907164705.1. NCBI lineage: Eukaryota > Metazoa > Arthropoda > Insecta > Lepidoptera > Papilionidae > Parnassius > Parnassius apollo. The sequence goes on from CAJQZP010000644.1 coordinate 8,581,262, forward strand.
GCTAACGTTTATTTATTTATATATTATTTTAATTCCTCCATGACATTTGTGTTCTGTGTTTGTTTCACTGTTTTGTTACTTTATAAATGAGGGTAACAATTGAGCACACAGTTCACCATAGTAACTGGATGATGCAATCCATAAACATCAACAGCTATCCTCGATTAAGAACCCAAATGCAGATGCGGTGTCACCCCTGAGAACTAAGATGGAATCTCTCGTTTCTTTTTCATCTTTTTATCGTGATCGTGATTCGTGATCTTTTTTAGTAATTGGTTTTCGCACAAATATGTACTTCAATTGAGATACGATAACCAGCTAATCGACTACTAGGCCACGGGTTCATTATACTACATTGTACAAAATAATATTAAAAACAAATCAGATCCCTAATAATAATAATAATAATTCTAATTGTCTGAGACAATTGCTATATTTCTATATAATTGTAATAGGTTTTGTAGATGTTTAGCAAGTTTTATATTTACCAGATACACAATACCAGTAGATAGTTACAAAGCTGTGTAAGTTCAGATAATCTACGGGCACTAGCGCGTTGATGTCTATTTAAGGGCACATTATATTTAAAAGTGTAATTAAAAAAATAACATTTTTAGAACAATAACATGTTGGTTATTTTTTTTCCAGCATCAAGACTAGTGGTACTGAAGTCTGTTAATTTTTACATCCGCATAATTGTCATTTTAAGTCTTTGTCGTAGTCGTACAAACACATACGCTCTGCTATCACAACTCTGTGCCTCAGTAGTGAGCAATTACAATGAGAAAAATACATTAAAGCATTGCCACCTGTACTCGTAGCAGTTTCATTAATAATTTTCTTTTTAAATGCATGCTATGCCAATTTGGTATTTATTGAATGGAGTTCAAAGATAGGTTTCGACTAAACCATGTTTTTATAAAAAAACGTATGGAAAAATAGTATCTAGATGTAAAAGTATAAAGACAATTTTTTCTTGAAGACTATTTCAAAGACACGACGATGTAGGATAACGACCCACGCACTTTCATTCATAGGAAATCCGTAGCTTTGTTTTGAAATGAAATTGTTACTTTATTTCTTTTAACAGAGTACGTATGTATTTGTGAGGGCAGCAGTTCACTGCGATAAACTTTAACGAGCATGGGTGGTCGATGCGTTCCTTTTATTGGAGTACATTTTTTGATGTCAAAACATGTATTATGCTAAAATAACTATAATTAAAATGAAAACGAGATTATAGAAAAGTTATAATAATAAAATATTTTCATAAAAATTAAGTAAAATTCATCGATTTTTGATTCAGTCATTAACATTTTAAATATTATTTAGGGACTTATATATATATATATATAATATAAAAAAAAAAATCATATATATATATATATATATAAACCCAAATAATATAAAATGTATGACGAATCAAAAACAATAAAAATATATATATAACTTTCTATAATCTCTTTTCATTAATTATATATATATATATATATATATATATATATATATATATATGTCGCCGCAAGGATATCTTCTAAGCCTAAACTTTGCATTGTCTTTTAATTTTTTATAAATTATAATTGTTAATATTACAATTTAATAACAGCAATTTATCAAAAACATAACATGTAACTAACTAGTTCTTTAAAAACTCTTTTGGTTTACAAATCTCTTTATTGACAACTAATTCCTGGTAAAACAACTATTTATTCCATTATCAACTTTTAACTCAAATATTGTTTTAAATCGTAGAATAAATAATTGTAGATTTGATTATTAATCCTGATAATTGAAATTGCTTAAGTAACCTAATGAATTCAATAAAAAGTTATTGTTTAGTCAAGTATTGACCAATCAAATCGTCGACCAATCAGAGCACACCTAAGTCGTTATTACGTTTTCCTTATTGAATGAACGCGGGAACAGACTCACTTCAGTTCCTGCGCTCGTCAGTGTAGTTCTATTTTCCTGGTAAAACTTTGCAAGTATTATTTGTGAGTCTCATAATAGGAAGTGTAGAATAAAGTTGTAGTGCAAATTTAAAAGGGTGTGGTCTTAGATCTCTTTCATTACAATGGAAACAGTATACGGTAGCTCGACTGAACCCTTGTCAAATGGGGACAGTGGTGCTGCCTCACCATAAAAACAACCACTGGGTTTTACGCTCCAACAATCATGTAGTTGTGTCCTTCACACTGCGCCGGTGTGTAACTGTGACAGGGACACACTGCAGTATGGTCAAACTGTAATTACTCTATGCTGAATGTATAGAGCGTTACGCTGTCCTATTATTGATAACAATAAATTGCGCAAGCAAGAGAGCAAGTTGAATATCAGCTCTCACATTTTTACCATTTTTAATAATTAACGCTATCCTGTTATTTCCCACACAATTTTGGCTTATCGTGTTACACCATTTCCGACATCAGAAGTGGGATAAAGTTCTTCTTATCGCCCACATATAATCTTCGAATAGTGTAAGTGTTGTTACGTTTGTGAAAGACTATGATACGCTGTTACCGTTTGATACCTTTGATTTTTTTATGTTACATAACGTAATGAAAGTTGCTGTTCCTATTAACGACATTGACTTATCATTAAAATATAGAGCAAAAGTTTAAAGTGAAATGTTTTAAGCCAAACGTTAAATCATTTTGTTTGATTTATATCAAAAGTACCCCCAAGTACTTTCTTAATTTTTTTTAATTAACCCACATATGTTAACAAATGTTGAAAGTACAGTGGAAATTTAAGTTGCTCGAGTGATATCATTATTTGATAGTTCATGCGAAATATGATTTACTTTGGTTACATTTTAAAGTACGAAATGTTAACCGATGTACCAAAAAAAATGTCAAACTTTAATGTGCCAGCGATTAAAAGAGTAAGTAGCTATTTGTGTTCTAATGTGCTAATAAGTGTTACAGCTTACCGGTTTACGGGATTAGCAGAAGTCGCTACTACGATGATCAATAAAGATGTCCATAAGAGCCAGTCGACTGCGATAGTGATACGTTATCGATCCTACAATACTGTTACTGCTAACTCCAATACTCTCACCCACAAAGTTATTCGTATGCAATCACATTTCTTCGGCTAAAAACACCTATCAACTCGGTGATTATGACATTCAAATGAAAATCACTAGCCTTTTGAAGGGACGTGCTAAAATATTGGCCGATAACCGGCTAGTGATGAATTCTACGTGGCAAGATTTGCGTCAAAACATCACCACCACCGCCGAACCTGAAAGCCGTTATTTGCGTGACATACTGAGATTTAGAGAGCACGTTTACGACTCTTCTAAGGATATCGCCGAGTTCTTATCTCGGGCATGACTTCTATGGAGACGCTTGATGAAAGACAAACTTGAAAACAGTGATGCTGTAGAGGCCGTTATCGGAACCGTGGGTGACGAATGCCTTAGAATTGAGTTAATGAATGTTAGGGTCACCTCGGTGCCAGAATTGATATCCGTTGCTTCATCCATTCGTGTTAAGTGTCCCGTTGCATCCCAAAATAATTCAAATCTACCGCCCTAAAAACTTTTTAAATATTTTTTTGATAACAGAAGTTCTTCTTGCTAGTATTTGTGAAAAGATCGGTCATACTTGTGATAATTGCCGTAATAAAAGTAATTCTAATGTTTTTTCATTCGATAAAAATCAGTCGACGTCTTTAGCTACAACTAGTGATAGTAAATTTTGTTTATTTTTGTTCAAAGCCTGGCCACACATTAGAGTCGTGTTTTCGCCGCGAAAAACAAATAACTTCTAATATAAATCGAGTGATAGTACCCGTAGTTCTATCTTAAACATCGTGCGTGTTCGAGTAGGCAATTTTCTTATAAATAATGTTTTCGATAGCGGCGCCAAGTGTTCCATTATGTATGAATCCATTGCGAAATAATTTCCAGTGCATATATGTAGTATCAAATTGTGAACTATTTATGTAGAATAGATCCGTTCCCTGTTATATCTACCAGCACATAAATAGCTATTATGCCTGATTAATAATATTCCTACAGAGATTTTGTTTCACGTACTACCCGACTTCGAAACAACTTCAGACGTTTTAATTGGTGCAAACTTACTACATGAAACGGGTCTAAGTGTAATTATTACACGAAATAGTACTGCCCTAATTTCTTAAACCTCGTGTCATGCCTATACGATCACATAGTCTTATTTTAAGAAAATTTTAATCCTGATTTAATTGATGACTTTAAGATAAATCAATTACTTGCTCTTCTTAATAAGTACTCTTTCGTCTTTACTCAAGGTTACGCTAAATCTCGCGTTAACACTGACTAATTAGAAATGCGTCTAAAAAAATTAAAAAAAACCCCCGATAAATACATAGAACGATAGGCACTACTCTTCTTATACTTCTCACCCGACGATCGAACTGTGTATCCCCAGAGTTACTTAATTTGGTCAATTTTTATACCGCATCCATTAATTACGATGCATTGCAATGTCATGTGCAACAAAGGATGACCGAGGCGTCAGCGAAACACAAACTCTGGTTTGATAAAGAACTGGCTAAGGTACGTAACTTACATAGGGTAATCTTCGTTTTAAGGGGATATAGTACGTCAGCTCAAATTCTAATTTGGCCTCCACTTCACCGCGCATTGTATGCTATGTACCGACATGTTTGTAACACTAATACTGTAAGTATTTAGGTCAAAGATACTTATTTCATTTGGTTTATCGTATTTATGCCTATTTCTTCACACCAACCCAGTCGCTTCTTATTTTTATTACGGTTATTTCCCATTTTAATTTTACGTCGTCCTGTTATATACCTAATATGTATTCTGATTGTAAGCGATACAGCTTTCCCTTTCGAAAGTCTAAGCAGACTGATGGAAATTGATCGGGCGGCAGGAAACAAGCTTCAAGACGCCGAAAGTTAAGGTAATTTCTTTTTTACAGTGAAAATAATGGTAATTTTAAAAAAAAACATAAGCCCTGCCTTATAGTTAGTTCAGTTAGTATGCAAAGTTTCATGATCTAATTTAAAGTATTTTATGAATACCAGCGGTTTATTGTTCAGTTTGGAGGTAACTTTGGATCCTTTTTTTTCTATCGAGAAAATTTTACGGAATCGTGTTTTCGTCTAACATAGTACTTAACATTAATCCTCAACTTTACCACATATTTATTTCAAAATTAATGTTGCAATATTTTTGGCATAACGGAGGATCTTGCTATGCCATTTGAGGTAGTATTTTTATTATTTCCCCTTAATAAAAAAATAACCCCAGAAACCAGACTTTGTTGAACCACAAGTTTAGCGTGCCCTACGATATTCATAGAGTACTCTATAATAACCGATACCTCTTGAAGAAAGTTGTCAGTCACCATGGTCGGCCCCGTAAATTCCCGCATGACCAGTTACGACTGCCCCACAACCAGGTGCAGTCATAAACCTACAGGCAGCCATGTCGCCAAGCCTCAACTCTTGCAAAATGACGACGGTAATCTGGTAGACAACGGTGCTGGACCTTCAGTCATGATAGATGCTACAAATTAAATGGTGAGCAGTTTCCAATTTATTGTAAGCTACTATCTATTATAATTACTGTATCTATTAATTACATAGCTATTAAACTAAACAATTTTACTTCATTCACATTAAAAAGCCGTGGAGGCAAACATAAATATTAAGTTATTCTTTAAAAAAAAAATAACCACAAGCCGTGGAGGCGACAATTTATACTCTCATACTATCCTGCTGGGACACGGCGTCCATGACCGCTCAGAACCCAGTTCCCTATTTTCCCGTCAAATAAAGAGACTTCGTGCCTGTCACGGAGCAATGGTCCTAAGCTCCTTACCTTACTTTCCATCAGATCAAAGACTTTGTGTCTATCACAGAGCGGTGTTCCTGATCCTACTTCCTCTATTCCTTCAAGTCAAAGACTTTGTGTCTATCACAGAGCATTACCGTCACGTGAGAATGAAACAATACTATACTCGTACCTAATTGAGACTACAACTACAATCTGTAACTTTACATATTTATAAATGCGATGAGAATAATTTATGGTTTTAATTACTAAAATTAAAATTAAGTGTGCTTTTAAAAGCTTCACTTGCTATATGATCATCTCGTCATTATTGGGTATGGCTCCCAATCAAAGCCATTATTTACAAAATGAATACTGTGTTAACAGGTCAATAGAGATAGAAGATTATTCACGGCAGGTGCAGAGCGCGCACCGCCGATCAGAATGGCCGTGTCGCCGCAAGGATATCTTCTAAGCCTAAACTTTGCATTGTCTTTTAATTTTTTATAAATTATAATTGTTAATATTACAATTTAATAACAGCAATTTATCAAAAACATAACATGTAACTAACTAGTTCTTTAAAAACTCTTTTGGTTTACAAATCTCTTTATTGAAACTAATTCCTGGTAAAACAACTATTTATTCCATTATCAACTTTTAACTCAAATATTGTTTTAAATCGCAGAATAAATAATTGTCGATTTGATTATTAATCCTGACAATTGAAATTGCTTAAGTAACCTAATGAATTCAATAAAAAGTTATTGTTTAGTCAAGTATTGACCAATCAAATCGTCGACCAATCAGAGCACACCTAAGTCGTTATTACGTTTTCCTTATTGAATGAACGCGGGAACAGACTCACTTCAGTTCCTGCGCTCGTCAGTGTAGTTCTATTTTCCTGGTAAAACTTTGCAAGTATTATTTGTGAGTCTCATAATAGGAAGTGTAGAATAAAGTTGTAGTGCAAAATTAAAAGGGTGTGGTCTTAGATCTCTTTCATTACAATGGAAACAGTATACGGTAGCTCGACTGAAACCTTGTCAAATGGGGACAGTGGTGCTGCCTCACCATAAAAACAACCACTGGGTTTTCCGCTCCAACAATCATGTAGTTGTGTCCTTCACATTGCGCCGGTGTGTAATTGTGACAGGGACACACTGCAGTATGGTCAAACTGTAATTACTCTATGCTGAATGTATAGAACGTTACGCTGTCCTATTATTGATAACAATAAATTGCGCAAGCAAAGAGCAAGTTGAATATCAGCTCTCACATTTTTACCATTTTTAATAATTAACGCTATCCTGTTATTTCCCATACAATTAAGGCTTATCGTGTTACACCATTTCCGACATATATATATATATATATATATATATATATATATATATATATATATATAGCTAGCTACATTGTATATAAATATACTAGCTACATGACAGATAGGCAACAGTATGTAGAATATGAGGGTCATAAGACAAAACCATATTTTACATGGTCTGGTGTGAGTCAGGGGTCGAATCTAGGTCCTTTGGAGTTTTTTATCATGATAAATGACTTACCCAATGTTGTGAAGAAATCAAGATGTTTGTTATTTGCTGACGACCTTAAGTTATCGATAGATATAGGTAGTTTGGGGGACTGTGACAGTCTCCAAGACGATATAAATAGAGTTGTTGAATGGAGCAAAGATAACAAATTACAATTTAATATCACTAAATGCTCAACAATATCTTTCACGCGCAAACATAAGCCCATAGAGTATACATATTACATTGACAGAACACCTATGTCTAGGGTAATGCAAGTCAGGGATTTAGGAGTAAAATTTTCTGCTGATTTAACGTTTAAGGATCATATTGTTGAAACATGTAAAAAGGCTTTTAGAACTCTAGGTTTTACGTTACGTACAGTTAACGGTTTCACAAATGTGCAAGCTATTATAGCTTTGTACAACACACTAGTTCGGAGTCATTTGGAGTGTAATTCAATAATTTCTCCTTATGAGAAGAAGTACGATCTAATGCTGGAGAAAGTACAAAACAAATTTGTAAGGTATTTGTATCTTAAGTTGTATGGGGTGTACCCATTTTACCCACTGCAATATCCCACATTATTTGTTCTGGGTATGGTGGGATACAATCAGCTCAGGTTAAAGAGAGAACTTAGACTAGTTTCATATATTTTTTTGGTTCTTAGAGGTAGGATTACTATCGAGAATATGTTGAAGAATATTAATATTTGTGGTCCGGCTAGGTATATATGGCGGCGGCGTCAGCCAGACCTACTGGCCGTCCCTGGATGTCGCACTAACTTACTGCGAGAGGCACCCCTGACGAGAGCGTTTCGAACATTAAACCTGATCGACAGAGAAACAGATTTATTCTTTTGTACTCTGAACGAATTCACAAAACTTGCGTTATGGATAATTAGCCATAAGTTAATATAGTAATATAGGTAATATAGGAATGTAAAAAGTGCGTTAAGTGTTCTATCGCATTGGGTAAAACCTGTAATGTTAGATATAAGTTGGATGTAAATAAATAAATAAATAAATATATATATAAGGCGACAACGCTCTTGAAGAACTACAGACTGATTTCCCTTCTGAGCCGCGTCTACGTGCTGTTTTCGAGAGTCATTACGAATCGTCTCGCACGCAGACTCGACGACTTCCTGCCTCCCGAACAATCCGGTTTCCGAAAAGGCTTCAGTACCATAGACCACATACATACCCTGCGGCAGATTGTACAGAACACCGAAGAGTACAATCTGCCACTTTGCCTGGCATATGTGGACTATGAGAAAGCCTTTGATTCCGTCGAAATTTGGGCGGTGCTCCAGTCCCTTCAGCGGTGCCAAGTTGACTGTCGGTATATCGAAGTACTGAAGTGTTTGTACATTAGGGCTACGATGGCTATCCGAGTACTGAACCAGAGTACGAAACCTATCCAACTGCAGATAGGTGCAAGACAGGGTGATATTATATCCCCGAAACTCTACACCGCTGCGTTGGAAGACGTTTTCAAGCTACTGGACTGAAAAAGATACGGTATTAACATCAATGATGAGTACATCACTCACCTTCGATTTTCCGACGATATAGTTCTTATGGCAGAATCGCTGGAGGACCTTAGCACTATGCTCAATGACCTCAATGGTGTCTCCTAACGGATAGGTCTTAAGGTGAACATGGACAAAACAAAGATCATGTTTAATGTCTATATCACACCTATGCCGGTAGTTGTTGGGAGCACTATGCTCGAAGTTGTTGACGAGTACGTTTACCTGGGACAAATAGTCCGATTAGGTAAGTCCAACTTCGACCGAGAGGTCAATCGACGGCTTCAACTCGGCTGGGCAGCGTTCGGGAAATTACGACACATCTTCTCGTTAGGTATACCTCAAAACTAAAGTGTATAACCAGTGCGTGTTGCCAGTGATGACTTACGGATCTGAGACGTGGTCCTTCACTGCTGGCCGTATGAGGACGCTCAAGGTCGCTCAGCGAGCTATGGAGAGGGCTATGCTTGGAGTTTCTCTGCGTGATAGACTCAGAAATGAGGATATCCGCAGGAAAACCAGAGTGACCGACATAGCCCAACGGATTAGTAAGCAGAAATGGCAATGGGCCGGCTATATAGCTTGAAGAACCGATAACCGATGGGGAAGAAAGGTTCTCGAGTGGCAGCCTCGTACCGGTACTCGTACAAGCAAAAGCCCTCCTCGAAGTTCAAGGCCATTCCTGGGGCCACCGCCTCCATCATGGCGGCTGCGGAGGCCAACTTTGTTGGGGCCGGGCCTAATGCGGACGAGGTGGCGAAGCTGCGGGCGGACGTGGCCCGCCTGACGTCCGCCATGGAGACTCCAGTAGGAGAACGAGAAGCTCTGCGCAGATCTGGCCAGTCTACGTGAGCCTGCCTCTCGCGCGGCGCCCCAGACGCAGCGCCCAAGCCAGCTCGTGCCGGTGGAGAACCAGGTCCTGAACCTGGTCCGGCAGGAGCTGGCTGCCTTCCAGCACCGGTTATCCGTGCTGGAGGGCATCGTCCTGCGCCCCCCCCCCTAGGGGCAAACAAGACGGAGGCGAGGCCGGCAACGGTCTCGTACGCGGCGGCCACGGCTGCCGCATCTAGGCCGGGGCCGTCCAGCCAGCCCTCGGGCGGGGCTGCAGTTGCCCCTCCCCTCCCCTGAAAAGCCGGCTCCGGCTAAGCCGGTGACGGGAAAGAGAGGCAAGAAGAAGGCGAAAAAGGGCAAGGCGGCAGCACAGGTGGTGGCAGCACAGCCGATCACCGGGCCGGAAGCAAGGCCTGCGTGCCACCCGCTAAGGCCAAGGCCAGGACCGCGGGTAGGGGAGGGCCCTCCGCCACCACTGCCTCTGTGGCCTCCGCCGCGGCCGCAAATGCCGCTGCCACCGCTGTCGACACCGCTGGGCGACACCGACGCCCGCAGAGGGGCCCCCCGTGGAGGAAGCTGAAATGGAATGCCTATAACGGCCCCATTAAGCTTCCTCCAGGCGAATATCAACCACTGCGCCTGCGCTCAGGATCTGTTGCTCCAGAGCATGGCGCAGTGGTCGATTTAACATCGCTGTGGTCGCTGAGCCGTATTTTGTCTGGCCTAGGGAGGACTGGGTGGCGGACCTTAATGCCTCAGTTGCCATCATCTCTTCGACCGCCGCCGGTACCCCGACCCTTGAAGGTGTCAGGAGGGGTCAGGGGTGCGTAGCAGCACGGTTCGGGGAGTTTGTCGTTGTGGGGGTGTACTTCTCCCCGATCTCTCACCGAGCTCCACAACTCTCTTGCAGAGCTGAGAGCAGTCGTCGTCGGAAGTTATCCCCTCCCCCGTACTTGTCCTAGGGGACTTCAATGCCAAGAACTTGGCTTGGGGTTCTCGTCGTACAGATGTGCGGGGTAGGATGGTGGAAGACTGGGCTCTGGAGACAGGTCAGGTCGTCCTAAATCGGGGTTCTGTCCCCACGTGTGTGCGGATGCGGGGCGAGTCAGTGGTGGACATTTATTTATTTATTTATTTTATTCTTTATTGCATCCTTAAACAAAAGAATACAAAGGGCGGACTACCCTCCATGGGTTGACTTAATGCCTTGAGGCATTCTCTACCAGTCAACCCATGGAGTGGTGAGAATTTGATGTAGGTGTGGCAATAAGAGAACACTATACAAATGATAATCAACTACATAATATATACAAACTACTAATAAATAAACTATACATATATGATCTATCCTTACATACAAATATATAAATAAATGGGTATACATACAAGTATATATATATATATATATATTTAAATACATACATAATTAGTATATACAATTAATGACTATGAATATATACGTCTGTTTGGCAATACATATTAACTTGATGAGTCATGTAAAATGCATTGTCTTTAAGAAATGATCACGGACCAACTTTTTAAAAGCGTACTTATTGGGAGCTTTTCTGATGTCATCGGGCAAGGAGTTCCAAAGGCGTGTAGCCTGAACTGTGAAGGAGTTACCATAGAACTCGGTGAAGTGAACTGGAGTACAGATTTTGTTGTTAGAAGAAGAGCGTAGGACCCTATCATGAGATGAAGAAAGATAATGAAATTTACTCTTAAGATAAGAAGGCGAAGATGGATCATTTAATATGGAAAAAAGTACAAGTAATATTCTGGAGTTGCGCCTCTGCCGGATTGTAAGCCAATTTAGCTTAGATCTGTATTGAGAAATATGATCATACTTACGAAGCCCAAAGATAAATCTTATACAGTTATTGAGGAGGCGTTCCAGCTTGTTCAGAAGATCTTGGGACAGGTCTGAGTAACACACATCTGCATAATCAATTATGGGTAATATAAGTGATTGGACAAGCACGATCTTAAATTTTGTGGGAAGAAAATGTTTTAAACGATACAGAGAGCATAACGTGGCAGTGACTTTACGACTCACAGCTGAAACCTGAGTTCTCCAATTCAGCGTGCTGTCGATGTGAAGGCCAAGATTTCTAACAGAATTACTGAAAGGAATTGTAGTATTATCATAGTAAATAGGAGGTAAGTCTGTCAGATTAATCTTAGCCAGCATCCTTGAGCTACCCACCAGTATAGCTTGGCATTTCAAAGGATTGACCAAAACTCCATAACGAGTAGACCAATCCTTGATAGCTGCTAAGTTGCCGTTAAGGTTTTTGATCCCATTATGGATATCCCCAATCTCAGTTTGCACATAAAGCTGAAGGTCATCGGCATATAAATGGTACGAGCAGTCGATGATGGAGGTAATAAAGTTTATAAAAATTGAAAACATTATAGGAGAAAGAATACCGCCTTGCGGCACACCAGCATCCACATCAGCCCAAGCTGAGGACAGTTGCCCCACACTCACTGACTGCTGTCGACCGCGAAGATAAGATGCAAACCAATCCAATTCAGTAGGGCCAAAATTCAGATGAGACAGTATGGAAAGAAGGATTTCATGATCAACTGTGTTGAAAGCATTTGAGAAATCAACTAGTAACCAGTACTGTTATTTTTTTTTCTTCCATGCCTTGTTTAATATTATCAATAACATTAATTAATGCAGTAGTGGTACTATGACCAGGACGAAACCCAGACTGATATATACTCAGTAGGTTATGTTTCGAAATAAAAGTAGAAATTTGCTTGTAAGCACAGAATTCTAAAATTTTGGAAAGAAAGGGTAGAATGGATATTGGACGAAAATGATAGGGATGAATGGGAGTAGAAACTTTTGGGAGAGGCTTTACAAAAGCCCTCTTCCAAAGATTAGGATACTGACCTGAATCAAGGGAAAAATTGATTATATGGGAAATTGCCGGGAGAAGGTGCTCTAGTATAAATACAACCATATGTCTACTAATCTCGTCGTAACCCACGGCTTTGGACTGGATTGCTAAAATCGACTTTTTGACATCATCCTGAGAAACAGGAGAAAAATTAAAGGTAGGAATGTTAGGAATTTGCATAGAAGCAATGGAAGCCATAGTTTGGGAACGAATTGTAGGGTCCAGTGCTTTTACAGATGCGAAATGTTGGTTGATTTCATCAAGTGACACAGAAGGACCACAATCCAACGTAGCTGGTCTACAAAGACCGAAAGATTTTAGAAATTTCCACACTAAAACTGGAGAAGAATTATTAATACAGTTATGGAAATATCGGCGTTTAGCTGCACGTACCATCTGATTACACCTATTCCTGGCTGCTTTAAAAGATGTCCAATTTTCTTCAGTTCGATCTCTCTTGAAACGAAGAAAAGCACGATTTCGTCTAGCCATTGCCACCTTTACACCCTCTGTCATCCAAGGGGCAGGGGGACGCTTCAATCTAACCTTGTGAAGAGGAGCATGAGCATCATAAAGGCTAAGAATATTGTGGTTAAGGATAGTGACTTTATCGTCAACAGTAGATGCTGCAATTAAGGAGGCTAGATCAAGATTAAGAGCGTCATTCCTAAGCTTGTCAAAGTCTATTTTAGAAAAACTGCGAAGATGCATTACAGTAGGGGAATATTTAGGAGGTTTAAGCTTATACGATACATAAATTAAGTCGTGGCGTGAGAAACCCAAAGCGGGTAACTGTCCATGCATCATCACATGTTCAGGAGATGCAGCAAGGATTAGATCAATCAATGAGTCATCGGTTCCGATATTATGATGAGTAGCCTTTAAAGGGAGAATAGAAAGATTAACCGACTCAATAATTGAAAGAAACCTTTTGGAACGAGGGCAGCTTTTCAACAGATCAGTATTGAAATCACCCATGATTATACAGTGAGTGTACTCAGAACAAATATCAACAAGAGCCATATCTAAAGTGGCGAAGTAGTCGGTAGATGGGGGGCAATACACTACCCCTAGAAGCATCCTGATGCCCTTGACATCGAGTTCCACAAATAAGAACTCGGAAGAAGCGGAATAGCAGGAGGGAGATGCTAAGACAATTTTATAAGGAATTGATGCGTGTAGGTAGATTGCTACACCACCTCCACCTTTTCCAACACGATCATTCCTAACAAGTACAAAGCCGGGTAAGGGATATAAAGTTGACGGTAAAGAAGGTTTCAGCCAACTTTCCGACACTAATATAGCATGAATATACTCGGGAAAAAATGAAGCCTCAAGTTCGGAATAGTGGCTCGGGGTACTTTGAGCGTTAATATGACATATGTTCACAGAGTTGTTAAAAGACGTAAAAACTCCTTTGAGTAGTTCGTGTAAATTAAGCACGCTGTCGTTGAGAGAATCATTACAAGAGTGAAATGACAAAGTAGAAGAATCATTTGCAGAGCTGAACGACTCAACATCAGACATATTACATATACTAAAATAATAAATAAATTAAGTAAATATATAGAAAAATAATAAAAAATATAATAAAGAAAAAAGTAAGTTATGTAAACTATTAACCTATTAACTAACAATTACTAAACATAAACATCACCAACCCATCAGTTCACTGTTTACAGAGTAAACTTAATATAAATAAATTTTGTATACAAACTTATGATCTATAATATCTAAAGTGGCAAAAATAATCTTGACTAATAATAAAGTTCCAAAGTAGATGTCACACAAAATATTACAGGAGAATGTTTACTAAGAGAAAATCGATTAAAGCAAAGTGTAAGATCGACGTTGGCTGTATGATACATGTGTCCTTTGTCTATAAAAGGCAAAAAAAAAAAAGTTATACATAGTTGTAATTGTCAAATCAATCAAATCAACCAAAATTTAACAAAAACAAAATCAAATTAAAAATATGTGGTAGGTAAATTTATAAAAGGATAAGTATTGTTACCAATATCAAGCATAGTATAAACAAACCTACTAAGTAAGAAACCTCAACTAAGAAACAAAAGAAAACTAAACGCAAGCAAGTTATGTATTACAGGATAAAATCTCATTAAGTTTATATTTAGAGAGATAAAGATTCCTATGCTGACTATACTATTAGAAGAAAACAACTTAAAAAAAAATTGCAATTATGCTGCTTAAAAGTGAACAACTTATGACAACAGTACAGACAATATTGTTCTGGGCTAGTATTACAGATATTTATGCTATTACAACCAAGACGATGCGGGACTGTAAACACTTAAGTAAATATATGTAAATCAATAATAAAAACAAGAGATTACAAAAATAAAGGATACCTAGGAATACCATATGTAAATTAAGCAAGCTATTTTTTAGCAATTAAGCGGCGGGACCTTTTGGAATCCTCTTTCTGCACCACCACACCAACTTCATTGCGAGGAGAAGTCTCGCACAGAATTTTTGTGTTTGAAGAACTTTGCAGTGCTTGTATGGGTTTCTTTACGCTATTAGTAATACTGCTGTTAGAAGCCATACTAAGACTTGCTGATGAAAAATCAACAGGAAACTGTTTAATGAGAGTATCAATCTCCTCTTCAGTGAAGATTTTTGCCCGTTCATTATTGGGAAGTTTGATAAAAATTGCTCCATCTAAGGTCCACACATTCTTCATTTCAAAATGCTTGCGGGCTTTTTTTAAGTACAGATTGCCTCATTTTAGTTAAAAACTCAGACACAGATATTTGAGAGCCCTTTAACTTAGTTTTAGCTTTCCACACTTCAGACTTTGTGTTATGCTCTTGAAATTGTACAAGAATAGGACGAGAGCGACCATCCTTTTGAGCACCAATTCGATGGCAACGTACTAAGGACACATTTGTAACATGTGGGATACCCATTTTCTTATGTATGATACCCAGTATTTCTTGTTCAATATTAACTTCTGGGGAGTCAGAGATCCCATTAAATAGAAGGATATTCTGTCTGTGCTGCATATCAATAGCATCAATTGACTTAGTGCAGGCTTGAATTTGTTGCCGAAAGAGATTGAGCATGGAGCAAACGACGTCCTTGAATTCATAAAACTCCTCGCGGAGTTGATTAAGAGAGGGATTAGTAGGTGTGGAGGCAGCCTTTAATCTGTTTTCAAATTCAGCCATTTTGCGACTCCAGCTTCCTTCAAGTTCTCTTTGCATGACCTCCACATCAGTTACTTTTGCCATTTCTTCCAATATTTGCTGTGATATTAGTGAACACAAAGTGAAGTGCTAATCAGTGATATAGTTTGCAGAAACAAAGTGACACTAATGGGTGGTATGTGAATGTCACAAATATTTTATCTGGACATATATTTCAATAGGACTTCAAAAGAAAAGGTAATAAAGATGTAATTGATATGTAAATATAGTCCAAACACTGGTTTAAAATAATTTTAAAGTATATAAAATATAAGAGCTAATAAGTCAGCTGTTACTTGTTACACAACTACTCACAAAAAAAAAACATCTCGTTCGCTAGCCCCGCTCTGTTGCCGCGTGCCATTGACTGGCGTGTCATGGAGGGGGTGGAGACCTACTCCGACCACCGGTACATCCGGTTTGACGTCTCTACCCAGCCCTCGAGCGCGCCAGTCCAACAGGCCCCGAGTGGTCCGCGTTGGGCGCTGAAGCAACTGGACCGGGAGCTCCTCCTGGAAGCCTCGATCGTGCAGGCCTGGGTGTCATCACCGGACAGGCCTGCCGACGTCAATGATGAGGCAGGGTGGTTCCAGGAGGCCATGTCCGAGATATGTGACGTGGCAATGCCATCCGGCCAGGAAGCGCCCGGCGTCAGGTGTATTGGTGGTCGCGTAAGCTGACGTCTGCGCGAGGCGTGTGTCGCCTCGCGGCACCTGTACGCCAGGCATCGCAGGCTCCGCATTCGTCCACCGAATGCGGCAGCCATTGAGGCGGAGCTGTATGAGGGATACAGAGCGGCAAAGAACGCCCTCCGGGAGGCTGTCCTACGGGCCCGGTATCGGGCCCGTGAGGAGATGCTGAAGACTCTCGACAGAATCTGTGGAGGCACCCTTACAAGATGGTGCGGGATAAATTCCGCACCTGGGCCCCCCCCGCTGACGCAGAGTCTCCGGCCCCAGCTCGTGAAGGACGTGGTGAGCGCTCTGTTCCCTGCGCGAGGGGAACATCCGCTCCCGCCTATGGCTCCGCCACCTGTGGTGCCGGAAGCGGACCACCAGGACGACGACGACGACATCCCGGAAGGGACCGGGGTAGACCTGAGAGTGGCGGTACGTAGGCTCAAGGCCAGGAATACCACCCCAGGACCCGATGGATTGCTTGGCAAAGCCTGGGTCCTGGCCTCGGAGGCTCTCGGGCCCCGACTGGAGGGGCTCCTAAGCGCATGCTTGGAGAGAGGCCAATTCCCGCTTCGTTGGAAGACGGGGAAGTTGGTCCTCATTCGGAAGCCGGGGCGCCCTGCGGACTCTCCGTCCGCATACCAGCCCGTGGTGCTGCTCGACGAGGTGGGCAAGCTCTTTGAAAGAGTCATTGCAAACCGCTTCGCCGAGCACCTTGCGGGGACGGGGCCGGATCTTGCGGAACACCAGTTTGGTTTCCGCAAGAGGCCCTCTACGGTGGACGCCATCATGCGCGTGAGAGCCCTCACGACGGGGGATGCAGTGGCCAGAGGGGGGTTGTCTTGGCGGTGTCTCTCGACATCGCCAACGCCTTCACCTCCATGCCCTGGAGCTGCATTAGGGAGGCACTCGGGTATCACCGGGTGCCGACCTATCTCCGTCGTATAGTCGGGGACTATCTGATGGACAGGGCCGTCATCTACCCCGGTTGCAACGGTGAGTGGAACCAGCGAGAGATGTCGTGCGGTGTCCCACAGGGTTTGGTTCTGGGGCCACCTCTCTGGAACATCGGTTACGACTGGGTGCTGCGCGCCGACCTCCCTACCGGCGTCAGCGTAGTTTGCTACGCTGGCGACACGCTGGTACTGGCACAAGGGGGGGTCGTACGAGGCGGCGGCGGAAACTATGACACGCGGGGTTGCGATAGTCGTTGAGAGGATTCGGCAACTGGGTCTCGAGGTGGCTCTACACAAGTCCGAGGCCATGCACTTCCATGGTCCTCGGAACAGGCCACCACCGGGATCCTCAGTGATGGTAGGAGGGGTACCCATCGGCGTCGAGTCGACGCTGAAGTACCTAGGACTATTCCTCCGAACTTCGTTGAGCACTTCCGACGTTTGGCTCCCAAACTGGAACGGACCGGGGCTGCCTTCAGGCGGCTCCTGCCGAACCTGGGGGGGGCCAAACGCCTCCTGCCGGAGGCTCTACACGGAGATCGTGCGGTCCATGGCCCTTTACGGGGCCCCGGTGTTGGCGCGTGGTTTGGCGCGGCTTGCCTTCCACCACCTGAACGCGCCCCAAAAATGGTTCGCGGCTACCTCACGATCTTCCGCGAGGCGGCGAGCCTCCTTGCCGGATTGCCGCCATGGGATCTGGAGGCAATAGTCCTCGCGCGCCTGCACGAATGGCGCGCGGAGGCACTATGCTGGGGGAAACCCCGCTGCCGCGGCAAGTTGTCGCGCAGCGGACAGACTTCCGGCACGATCTCATGGCGACATGGAGAGAGCGACTGTCGCAACCCCGTGCTGGGCACGCCACTATAGCGGCGATAAGACCCCTCTTTGGGGAATGGCTTGAGAGACGCCACGGCATCCTCACCTTCCGCCTGACGCAGGTCCTCACCGGACACGGTGTGTTCGGGAGGTTCCTGCATCGAATCGGGCGGGAGGAAACGCCCGGGTGCTCCCATTGCGAGGATGGACCGGAGGACACGGTGGAACACACCGTGGAGGTGTGCCCTGCTTAGGCGGAGCACCGCCGTGTCCTCGTAGCGGCGATAGGCGGCGGCGACCTCTCGCGTCCGGCCCTGGTCGAAGCCATGGTCCGGAGCGAGACGGAATGGGATGCCGTCACCACCTTCTGCGAAGCAGTGATGCTAGCGAAGGAGGTGGCGGAGCGGGAGAAGGAGAGAGCAGCAGCTTTCCTCCCCGGCCGCCGCGGGAGACGCCCCGGGCGTCGGGGGCTACGTCGTGGCCCCCGGCCACCGTAGGCGCGGGCCTGTGGACGGCGAGCAATGGGTAGCTCGCCGTCCGTCCGTCTAACGACGACAGGCCGTGTCGACGGCGCGTTTTGTTCCACGCGCGCCTCAAAGAGCTGTCAGCAGCGTGAAGGGGCCCGCAAGGGCAAACGCCTGCCGGGGCTGCGGGCTGTTCGAAAGAGATACCGCGGCTCCGGAACGTAAGGGCACTGAAGGAACACGAAAAAAAAACCCTGTTAGGCAGGACCCACCCTAAACTACATAAGCCTATCCAAAATGCACGATTATGCAAATGAAAGATTTTTCAAAAAATTTGAATGGAAAAGTATGTCTCAAAACATTTACTGTTATCGAATTATTTAAACGCTACTGATTAAGAAAACAACAGTAAACATTCATCAGTCATTTCTACTAGAATCGACTGTCAAATGGTAAGCCACATTCCACGCCGAGTTTCAAGTACGTTAAGACAAATTAACAATTTTCAAAATTACTTAACACGGTAACAAGTGTCAGCGAGCAAAGCACGAAAGTGCTTTCAAATGTCTTATTCAAACAAACGCTTGTTGCACTTTATCTGTCCCGTTACAATGGCGAAGATTTCAAACTGAATGTCCATCAGAAATTAAATTGTCCCCACAAAATTTAAGCTAAACAATAGTTTTACTTATACTTGAAGTAGTAACGATCTTTTGAACTACGTTAAACATTTGTATTCGATTACTAAATAAATTGCAGATTCATTGTCACACCTGAGGATATAAAATGATATAAATTGGATTATCCCGTTAACAGACATTCGAAATTTATATTTGGTATTTCTATTACCTATAGACGAAGTGTAGAGCGGGGGGCCACTAGGTGGAGTGACGACCTGATAAGATATGCAGGAAGTCGATGGATGCAGGTGACTCAGGACCTTGCTTTGTAGCATTCTTTGGGGGAGACATATGTTCAGCAGTGGACTTGGAAAGGGCTGTTATCATCTCGAAATTTTCTTTCGGAACCTATTGTCGATAAATCTGCGCCTAAAATGTTTAACCTTCTAAAATGTTTCACCTTCGTATGTACCGAGTGAACGAAGCTTCTGCACTCTCGCTCACTCTAGTTTGTATGAGCAATTATCCTAGTGCACTCATGTTCATTTACTAGAAAATAATCGATTTCTGTAGCTACTTTTGATGTTTTGTACTCTTGATGCGCTATATTACGATGACAGTGGTGTAAGCCAAGTGAACCTAAACTGAAAGTGACGTAACTGTGATAAATTATTAATGAATGAATGGTTTCTAAATAAACTATCCTAAAACGGTTTTAAAATCAGAATGGCTTAAAATTTTCTTTGGATATATACCGAATTGCTAATAGCGAAATGTGTGTGTTTAGAAATCCAATTTGTATTGTAGGGGGTGTTTGATGAGTTTACGAGTTTTTGATATGAATTAATGTATAAAGATGTAAATTAGCAATTTACTATATGTACTGCGATACGAAGCGGCACGTTTCAAATTATGTGTTTACCAGTCTGTGTGACAAACTTCGTCGTATTTCCACCGCAAGTGCATATTGAGTATTATAGCAAATTGAGTGTGACTTCAGCCGTTCATAAGTCCACTGCTAAAAATAGGACTCTCCCAGGAAATCTCTCAAAACACGATCCTAAGCTACTTTCACTATCGACTTCCTGCATTTCTCATAAGGTTGTGACTCCATTTTATGGAATGAACTATCCAATAAAATCCCTTAAATGTTTTTTCCCGTTACACCTTAACTCCATAAACTCTAAAATTTCAATTCACTAAGAAGTTAAAGGCAAATAATTCTTAAACTTTCGTAGATACGAGTATTTTAGTCATTCGAAAATCTAATAACAACACTATCAGTCAAACTATGTATAGAAAAAAACCAATACTAACCAATATTGAAATCCCTCACAGTTAGCTTCTGTGGGAAAATCTTTGTTTCAGAGAGCACGAAGGATCTGTAACAATCAACAACTTGCCATCGAGCTCCAGCACGTCAAGCAAGTTTTGCACGACAACAACAGGCCTACTTCACAGTGACCGAGTGAAACCGGCCACAGTCGAGCCTGCTGTACTACAATATGTCACAGGAGTCACAGAAAAGGTTGCCTACATCTTGAGGCTTCCATAAGAACATACTAAAAGCCCCCAAAGAAGATTAGTCAGTTCTTACCAATTCGTCATATGTAATATTCTTCTAAAGTAGCAGGAGTGTACAAGTTTAATTGTGTGGACGTGGTCTCTCTTGCAAAGGACAAACAAAAAGATCCATAAAACCCCGCGTAAAAGAATATAACGCTGATGTTAAACAGTGACGCTCCGGGAACTCTGCAGTATGTCAAAATATACAGGATCCCCTCAACCATTATATCAGCTTTGATAGACCACAAATCCTCGCAAAAGGATACTGATTTCCATGATGAATGATTCACGAAACTATTGAAATTAAAAAAAATCCTAATTTCAATACAGACGATGGCTGGGTGCTACCAGCTCCTTGGAATTATATATCTATATATATATATATATATATATATATATATATATATATAATTATACTACCATATCCGTGTCCTATAGAGCTGTGGTAGCTCAGACGGTTAACGTTCGCTGTAAATATAAGATAACGCGGGTAACCCGGGTTCGATTCTCACCGGCATCAATGAAATTGTTAATTGCAATTTTAAGTGCTGATTTACCAAGTGCTCGGCGGTGAAGGAAAACATCGCGAGGAAACCTGCATGTCTGAGGAATAAGGAAAAAAATATTTCGAAGACATGTGAAGTTCGCCAACACGCAATGGGGCAGGGTGGCGGACACTTCCTTGCCCTAAAGCCCTCTCAGAAATGAGGGGAGGCCTGTGCCCAGCATTGGGACGTATATAGGCTGTAACAACTAACATATCTGTTACAGTCAATACTCATAACCGGTCAAAACCACTTTTGACTGCGAAAATCAGACAAAAATGGTTTTGACCGATGCCCTTAGTCAAAAATAGTTTTGATTGATTTTTGTAGTCAAAAGTGGTTTGGAACAACGTACATAGATTTAAATGGTTTTTATCAACATTCTTTGTCAAAAGTGGGTTTGCCTGATTGTCAGTTCAGATTATCGGTTAAAACTCGCAATATCACTGAGAGTAGGTATAGGTGCGACTGGGGTGGACTTTGGGCCACCCAACAGCCGCGTACATTATAACGATACCAAATATAATATTGAAAGAGTTGAACCCTTTCACTTAAAAAATTCAAAATCTATAAGGTAACAGTAGTTATGACTAGAATTCTTGGTTAATACCACTATTTACCGAATGAATTTTGGAAAACTTACTATTACCCAATATGTTTGCAGTTAAAAATGATTTTGACGAAAGTCCTTAGTTAAAATTACTTTTGCCTGATTTTTGCAGTCAAAGTAGTTTTGAAAAACGTACATAGTTTTGAGTGGTTTTTACCAACGTTCTTTGTCAAAACTGGGTTAGCCCGATTGTCAGTTCAGACTATCGGTTTAAACTCGCAATATCAGTGAGAGTAGGTAAAGGTGCGACTGGGGTTGACCCTTGGGCCACCCAACAGCCGCGTACATTGTAATAATGCAAAATATAATATTGCAAGAATTAAACTTTTTCATTTTAAAAATTCAAAATCTATAAGGCAACAGTAGTTATGACTAGAATTCTTGGTTAATACCACTATTTACCGAAGAAATTTGGTAAAAATTACTATCACCCAATGTATTAGCAGTTAAAAATGATTTTGACGAAAGTCCTTCGTTAAAATTACTTTTGCCTGATTTTTGCAGTCAAAGGTGGTTTTGACGGTTTATGACTTTAAGATACTGTAAGGTCATACTGCGTAGATCGGACCAAAAATTAATAACTAAAAGTTAAAAGTAGCCTTCGTTAACTACGACATCTACACTTGAAACACATTCCTGTGGCCGTGGACCGTGACCATAGGTGCTGTAAAGTTTAGGGAATTATAAAAAAATTAAACGCGATAAAATCGTGAAATTTGTTATACTCTTATTGCGTGTGTACGAACCTTTCAAAATATGATTTTATTTGCTACAATTTTAAAAAGGGTTATTATTCACCAATGTATTTATAGAAGATAACAAATTAATTAAAAAGGTAAAATAGCAGCGCATATGGGCACGCAATAGAGCTGGGTATGCCAGAAGAAGCATAAAAGCAAGTTGAATGCAGTGGAGATGCGATCTCTTCGTAAAATGTGTGGCGTTACCATAGCCGACCGAAAGCGAAACGAAGAGATTCGCAATATGGCAGGATTGAAAGATGACCTTATCACAAAAATTGATAGGGGCGTACTCCAATGGTTTGGGCACGTTGAACGAATGAGTGAAGACCGAATGGTGAAGAAAATATATAGAGCGAAAGTAAATATTAGTGTCGAGGTAGATCGAGACTAACTTTCGAAGACCATGTGAGCAAATTGCTCAAAGAGGGGAGGGTCAAGAGTACTCGGATACCTAGACGTGCATGTATGAAGAAGTTAATGAACCTGAAAGAAGCGAAAGAGGTATGTAAGGATCGTGACACTTGGCGATCTGTTCTCTCTGGCTACCCCGTTAGGGATTGTGCGTGAAGATAAGTAAGTAAGTACATGCTTCCTACTTCTGTGCACGAGGCCTCTCTTATTATAGAGCGGGTGTGGCCTGTTTTCGAGTGATATGTCACTAATATAGTTGAAAATTACGTTGTGACCCTAATGAAGTCTCCAAACCAAACGGTAAGTCTCAAGATAAATATAGACAATCCAAATTTATCAGTATCTAAATCCTCGGCAAAAAATCGACATATTGAGTGACGTACAGTTTCGTAGTCACATGGAAGAGAAGCCCAAATTGGCCTCTAAAAGGCTTGGCTTGCTCAGCAGAGCGGGACAGTATTTCACGTTGGCACACCGCTTGCAACTTTACAAGACGCAGGTTTGGCCTCAAATGGAATACGGTTCCCATCTCTGGACAGGGGCTCCCCAGTGCCAGCTCCTTCTACTTGACCGCATCCAGCGCAGAGCGGCTCGAATCGTCGACGACCGAGTGCTTTCCGATCGGCTCGATTCACTGGCACTGCGAAGAGTTGTTGCATCTCTTTGCATTTTCTTTCGAATCGGGGAGTGCTCTGAGGAATTGTTCGGATAAATCCCAGCCGCCGAATTTCATAAACCCACTACGTGGCAAACCTCCCAATACCATCCAAACCATCTGGATGCTTGGCGGTCCACCAGTGTACGTTTCACTAGGAGTTTTCTTCCGCGTACGACCTTTCTGTGTAATAGTTTACCACCGGCGATTTTTCCGGACCGATACGACCTATGGAGCTTACTTATTTTTAAAAAGCCGACAACACACCTGCAATTCCCCTGGTGTTGCAGGTTTTCATAGGCGGAAGTAGTCACTTAACATCAGGTGAACCGTATGCTCGTTTGCCCCCTCTCCTGTAAAATAAAAATAAATGAATAAAAAAACCCTCAAAGTTATTAACTGGTATATTTACCTTGTACTAATTGTTAGAAAAGTTTAGTCGAACTTCGATCGAAAGGTCAATCAACACACAACTCATCTAGTTCGAAAATTTGAAAACAAGAATGTACAATCAGTGCATGCTGCCAGTGACATATAGTGGATCTGGGACGTGGTCCATCTCTGCTGACCGTATGATAATTCGTAAGATCGCTCTGTGGAGTCTATGCACATAGTTTCACTGCGGATAGGTCGGAGAATAAGTTACGTATTTCTATAGATATAAAAGAGGATGTTTGTATATATGAAATTGTTTAACTCTAAATCTATTTGATCGATCGCCTTGATCGCCTTGATCGATCGATTGAAAATTGGGATATATATATATATATATATATATATATATATATATATATATATATATATATATATATATAATTTTAGAAACAAATAAATTTAAAATTCAAGCGCTAAAATAAAAAAAAAACGTTGCTGAACATATTCTGCCTGTGTAAGCTTTGTTATTTGTATGAAATTGAAGAAAAATCTCTTTGGTTGTATTGTTTGTATCTGGTTGGTTGTAATATCAATACATATAGGACATTAAGAAAAAGAAAATTTCATTGGTGTGCAAGATGATGTTGTGACCAGGATTAAGAAAGGAATGCTTCGGTGGTTTGGTCATGTAGAAAGAATGAATGAGGAAAGAGTGACAAAGCAAATTTATATGGCAGATGTGAACGGCCGAGTCGGGAAGGGACGCCCTAGAAAAAAGTTAATCGACCAAATTGGCGATATTTTGAAAAGGGGCCACGTTAGAAGTACCCTTAACCGACGAGCATGTATGCGTAGATATATGGATGTAAAGGAGGCGAAAGAGGTATGTCAGGATCGTGCCAAATGGAAGTCCGTAGTCTCTGCCTACCCCTCTGGGTGACAGGCGTGAGTGTTTATGTATTATGTATGTATGTATGTAAGAAAAAGAAAAATAGAAAGTAAAAAAACACTTTCCCGCCTTATATCAATTGTTTTTCTGTCCGACAAAATGAGTGAATCTAACATTGAAGTAATATGTACTTACGTACTAGAACAGCTATTTCAAACGAAAAATGTGCGCTACTCTGTGGTTTGTTTTTTTTATCATAGAATAAACATAGGTAGAATGATCCGTGGGTAATAGTAGATTGTATTGTTATATAGGTGAATTATATCGAGAACAATATTTAAATTTTTTCGTTTATTTTGTGTATTATATTTGATTATTTAATATAATATTACATAATACTATATCACTATTACATTTTAATGATATTTTTATCTGAATATTTTAAAAGGTATCTATGTCTAATATAAAAAAAATCTGCTAAATACATGTATAACAAAATTTATTAACTTAACATTAAAATTACAAATATATTCATTTAAATTAGAATAAGAGTCGTTCATAAATGCTGGGCACGAGAGAGTAAAAAATGGACGAATTTATTTCACTTTGACTGATGTGGAAACCTAAAAATAAAAGAAAAGAGTAATAAGCAGATTTAAATATAAAAATTTTGCCAACTTATAATAACTTATATATGTTTCTACAAAAAAAAAAATGTGTATAACAATAAATTCGTCCTGTACTTAAGTTCCCACCCACAGAAATGTCGCATCTGAACATATTAATTTCGTAGTCTATATTCCATGATACGAGATAGCGTCGTAGGAATAATTTGTTTTATTATTAATCTATAATACTTTTTTATTGATTAAGGATCTCATTAACCAATGAAAAGTACCTAATTCCTTGGTTTTTACTGACATTTCTTGAATTATTTGTACAATATCTAAGTACACACGACGGCATATATTTATCAAGAGATTTTTTTAAATCAACACAACATGTGGCAACTCTACAAGCGCCCAGCGAGTGACTGATGAAATTGCGGTGTATCCACCACAGTTGAGTGGAAGAGAGTAGCTAAGTGCAGTGTCGTCATTAGTACGTAGTACATAAGAACTCAATGGAATCTAACAAAAAATTCAATACATTCTCAAGTTTTATTACAAAAAATTGAAACATGCGATCCAAGCCGTCAATTTTTGACGTTCGTGGACCTAATGGAGTGTCAGTAAGAGTAGCACTGAGATGGTTCAATCGGTTTCAATCCGGGAATTTTGATGACAAAGAAACAACTCGCTCTAGTCGCCCTCATACGGGGAGCCAAAAATGATCGGCATACTAGTAGTTACAATATAGCCGAGGAATTGAGGATTGATCGAAACAGTTTTGACCCATTTGAAAAAGTCTGGCTATACAAAAAAGCTGGATATTTGGGTACCACAGGAGCTCACTAAAAGAGACCTAATGAATCATGTACTCATTAGCGATTCTCTATTGAAACATAATAAAGTTCCAGAGACTGTAGCGAAACCCGCATTATCACGCAACAAGGTAATGCTTTGTGTAGTGGGATTGGAAGGGCATCATTTATTATGAGCTTTAACCGCAGGGCAATACCATCGATTCGGATCTCTACTGCCAAACTAATGAGACTCAAGCCAGAAATTGAGAAAAAATGGCCAGAATTAATCAACAGAAAAGAACTGGTCTTTCATCATGATAACAACAGACTACACGGGGAGTGGTATGAGGAATTGTTCGGACTAATTCCAGCCGCACAATTTCACTTTCACAATTCCATCTGGATGACTGGCGGTCCACCACTGTGCGATTTAAAAGAAGTTTTCTTCCTCGCACAACTTCCTTATGGAATCAACTACCACCAGAGAATTTTCCAGACTGATACGACTTAGGGACCTTCAAGAAAAGAGTATATTCCTTTTTAAAAGGCCGACAACGCATCTGCAATTCCACTGGTGTTGCAGTTGTTCATGGGCGGCGGTAATCACTTACCATCA
Organism: Parnassius apollo; assembly: GCA_907164705.1. Classification (NCBI taxonomy): domain Eukaryota; kingdom Metazoa; phylum Arthropoda; class Insecta; order Lepidoptera; family Papilionidae; genus Parnassius; species Parnassius apollo. The sequence goes on from CAJQZP010000644.1 coordinate 8,608,428, forward strand.
GGTGAGCCGTATATTCCTTTGCTCCCTTTCCTATAAAAAAAAAAACAAACGGGATTATTTCACTACCTACAAGATGGCAACAAGTTATCAAAAAAAAATCACACATATAATATAATTAAATATATCTAAACTTAAAAAAATGTCTTAAATTTTACGTTATTTAAAAAAGTTAAAAAGTACATAAAACTATCTAATTTAACAAATATTCATTCAATTGCACTTTTACTTAGCCACTTACTGCGACCACGAATCTATAAATGAATACTCAAGAAACTCTGATAATGGTTAAACTTAATAACAATTTGATTGTAGCATTGATAGAAATAACTTTGATCGGTAAATCACTGTGACACAATCAATGTATTGTCGTGAACACGTTTGTGCTTAATTGCAAAGCTTGCGCTGACTAAAGATAAGAATATTGTACAAGAGTCCCCATTAGATACATTTGGAACAGTCAGCGAAACTGGTACCGGGTTGTGGATCGAGCAGCAGCGTAAATCAGTATCTGAGGATAGATAAAAGCAATATAAAGATTTTAATTTCAATTTTTTTATTAAAAACCATTATCTCACTTAAAGTGTAAATAAAGAAAATGCCAACATTTTCTTCAAACGTTAACTTAGCTGATTGAGTATACAAAACAAGATCACTACCGGTGTGGCGAAAGCACAACGCTGATATTCAGTAATGAACATATACGAATAAATTTATACGATTTGATTTCTTACTTTATAGTAGCTATCCCTGTAACTTTAAACATAGCTGTAATTCTTTACAGTAACGCTTTCCTACAATAAGCCAGTAAGTTGCTAATAGAGCCACGTAAAAACTTCCGTGCAAAAAGCTGATGATGGAGATTAATATTGATGATTGAGATAAAAAAACACTATCAGCGTCTCGCCATGTGCTTTGTTAATAATAAAAGTGTAATATAAGCTGATTGGAAACTGGTCTGCTAAAAAATCGGCGATCGGACACAATCAACAACAACCAAGAAAACAATGTAAATAAATAAGTGAAACAGTTTATCATGATAGAAAATGACGACTGCCTATCTTCTCCCATTCTTATAAGGATATCATAATTGTTGCGTATTTCAAATGTTTGTTTATTTATTTGGATATCCGGAGAGTTAAGTAAAACACATACAAACGTATTCCTCTATTTTCTCATTGGATAATTCTTTTCATTTTCCCTTTTCCTTTTTCTCCTTTTAAAAAACGTTACCTCCACACTAGGATTTTCTCGTGTATCATGGGGACAGTTTACAAACATAAATTCCACAAGGACAAACATCCAGACCCGGAACAATTACTTGTAGGCCATACAAATACTTATTCCGTGCGGGATTTGAACCCACGGCCCTTAGCACTGTAACTCATTGCTAAGCTACTACGCCACGGAGCCGTTACTATGAATGACACTATAACAAATATTTGTTTATATAATACAATCTATATCTACCACTGGCATGTTCCAGCAATGTTTATTTTCTATACAGGTTGTCCCGGAAGTCGACGTCAAGTCGAAATCGGGTCATAGGTCAAGTCGTAATAGTCGTAACAGAAAAATATAAAATAATCTTTGCTATGTACTTGAAAAATTACCGAAATTGCTTATAATACCCGAAAGAGAAAAATGTTAACCCAATTTCGGTTCCACAACTAAAACTAATCTATAATATGGTAAAATACATCAAGCTGTTTAAGCTACAGAGTGTGCCAAAGAAAAATACATAAATATTACACTCGAAAATTGTCCTCTTTCAGGGGCAGACATCTAGCTCGAAGAACCGACAACCTATGGGGAAGAACCTTTCTCATGTGACAGCCTCATACCGGTAAGCGAAGTTTAAGGCGACCCCCCACTTGAGAAGTGACGACCCGGTAAGAGATGGAGAAAGTCGCTTTTATTCCTTAGGGAGGCCAATACTCAACAGGGTGAAGGGCTGTAATGTTGATGATGATGATGAAGGTGATAATCAGTACGAAGCGCAGTTGTCTCTTTCGGTGGTCCAGCTAGGAAGTTCGGACACAAAGCAGCAGCAATAGATAGTTTAAGAACCTATTTTTCAACTTTCTTACAGCCAAGATATCCTCTTAAACTAATCAGATTTGAGTTATATAATAAATTATATGTCACTTTCTATAAAATTAATACAGATGTACATTTATAGTGTTTTAATTTATTGTAATATTTCACAATTTAAGTAGTAAAATTCGCAGCTGTTACATTCGCTATAAATAATGCTCATATTAAAATAACGGTATATTAATAGCAACAGAATATTATGTACTGACTGGACCAAAAGGTCAAATACCGTTCCAATCCTGTATCTTTTAACCTTTTGTTACGTTTTTTTCAAATTTTCATTTGGAATTAACCAAATAAAACACTTATCCGTGTCTGACTGTCTATCGTCAGAGACGTTTATCTTAGACACTAGGACACGTAGATGCCTGAAATTCGGCATTAATTATAAAATCCAGTTAATCCAACACAGGTGTAAATTAGAGAATCAAGGAAAAAGAAAATCTTAAAAATATTTGTAGATCATCTTCTTGGTTGTCAGTCAAAATTTTCTAGAGCAGCTTTTATGAAATGTATATGTACGTATAAAAATGAAAAGGATCCAATATTGTTTAGCCACGCTATAAATCTAAGCTCCGTAACTCCTAAGTTATACTGAGTAAAGTTAAGAAAACAATTTTTTTTATAGAATAAGGTTGACAAACGAGCACACAGCTTAACCGAAAGGTAAGTGGAAGCTGTGACCCATAGACATCTACATTTATCCTCGATTGAAAATCAAAATGCAGATGCGTCGTCACCCATGATGACTAAGGTAGAATGCCTCGTTTCCAGTAAAAATGGGTCTCCAGTTCTCTACACTCACCATACGAAACATCACAGCCTTTAGCTGCTATTTTACGCTGGTATTCTGTGAGAGCATGGTCCTACACCGGTTGAGCCAACCCAATCCTGCTACAATTAATATGGCTGCAGCGTGGCTCTACCACGTAAAGGTAGTAAAGTATATTTTGAAATAAAATTATAGGAATTTTATAACATTTTATGCAATTTTTTCCTAAATTTAATAAAATCGTCAAAAATCTAAAAATATCATGAATATATTGTGTAGAATGAACCAAAATGAGCAGAATTTAAAAATTGTATTAGCGTGTAAAAACTATTTAATATAATAATTAATGGAAGGCTTATTGTACGAATATGGAACACATTGAGTGTTCCATATTCGTACACGTAAAATTGCTTAGAAGATGGACACAATCTTATTCTTTTTTCCAACATTGTTTTGAAAATTCACAATTTTCTACTAATTCGACAATTTATTTGATCATATCGTTTACAAATAAAATGAAAATTGAAAAATGTAAGAATTACTTCGCCCATATCCACTCAATGAAATAAGTTAGCGCTAAGTTAGCGCTGAGTTAGCGGTCGCCCACCGCAGAGCTTACTTCACCTGAGAATGCCTCGTGTAGAGGCAAAACATGTTTCGTATTATTGTTGGTGGGGTGTTTTTCCTAGTGTACTGGTCTCGGGAGTAGTTGTGCTGGGGATTTGTGGTGATGGGGATAGTGCAGGCAGTTGAGGGAGGGCGGGTGTCTTCAAACTATACATCATTTTACTTCATTGAGCAGGTATGGGCGAAGTAATTCTTACCAACTTTAATGCACAGTAACGCCTGATTCGAATAAACATCACTTGGTTTTTTTTTAATAGGAGCTACCTGATCGACCTTCACGATTATTCGAAATAAGCTGATATTTGTAAGATATTTTTTTAATATACCAGGAATGTTAATAATGAAACTTAATAATATTTAGGAATATTAAACACCATTACATTCTCACAAAAAATTTAAAAGTATAATTTTGTACAAAGTAACTAAATTTCCTAAATAAGTATAACTATTTAAGAAACCTACCTAATATTTATTTATGTAGAATACTTCATGCAATACCGAGCGTTTTGATTGGAGCTTTAATGCCTTCAGTACCCGTTAAAATCAATTTAAAAGTAAAAAATATTACAAAAAGTATTATTATACAATATTCTATTAAATAGAATAACTTTTCTAAACATAATATCAATATACATCTCATTTCTGATATAGAAATCAGCTGTTTAAACACAAAACAAGATGTTTCCATAACGTTTCAATAAATTTATTGATCGATTAAGTATCGAACTGCAACTACCTACTCAATTTAGTTCATGTTAACCGCATCAACAAGTTGATTATCCGCGATGATTTATCTCTTATAAATGGTAGGGTGGCTATCCGCGTGTAGCAGCGTTGACACATAGTAGGAGTGAAATTAATATTAGTATGCATCGCCTGTCTATCAAGATGTTAAGGAGTTAATTTACAAACTTGCGGCGAATCAAGCACTAACCACGACACTAGAATATAATGACGGTTACTAATTAGCCGTAAAAGAGCCGTGGTAGCTCAGATGGTTAACGCTCGCTGTAAATATAACAGAATGCGAGTAACCCGGGTTCGATCCCCGCCGGCACCAATGAAAATGTTAATTGCAATTTTAAGAGCTGATTTACCACGTGCTCCGCGGTGAAGGAAAACATCGTGAGAAAACCTGCATGTCTGAGGAATAAGAAAAAAATATATTTCGAAGACATGTAAAGATCGCCAACACGAGTTGGGGCAGCGCGGCGGACACTTCCTTGCCCTAAAACTCTCTCAGAAATGAGGGGAGGCCTGTGCCTAGCAGTGGGACGTATACAAAGGCTGTAACTACTAATTAGCCAATACTACTGTCTGTTATAGCATAATCAAGATATTATTAAGTTGGCGGATATATTGCCGGATTCAAATTGATTTAAGCGATTCGGTGGATATTTGACATAACTGCCTAACTTAGCAGGCATTAGTAGCAGACATATTTTTGTTAAATTTTTTTTGCCACTTTATCTTTATCAGTAAGATGCTGCTACCCAGCTCCAGTTTTATTTCATACTGTCGCGTCTAAGATGATGATATGGAGCAGTGGATTTTCTTACGCCGCCACTACACTACCAGCAGTTATGTTATAACACTATTTATATATTTTACGTGGTAGAGTCATGCTGCAGCTATATTAGTGGTATAGTTGTAGCACGAATGGGTGGGCTTAACCGGGGAAGTACCACGCTCTCACAGTACCAGCATCAAATGGCAGCTTAATGCTGCTGTGTTTCGTATGGTGAGTGTAGAGAACCGGAGACTCTTTTTACTGGAACAGAAACAGAAACACTTTTTTTTTGAATGTAGATTATAAAAATACTTATTGAAAGTCACTTTTTTCATTTACCACTGGTTCGCAAAAAAAAACCTCTGTCCTGGGAAGAACCAGCAAGAAACCCAGCGGGACTATTTTTTTCCAATAATAGCTTACAATCATGTTTAAATAAAAGAAGCATTCCATCTAAGTCCTCCTCTTCTCTCCTCCATCTGAATTTTGATTCGTAATCGAGGATAGATGTCGATGTCTATGGACCACAGCAACCACTTACCATCAGGTGGACTGTGTGCTCGTTTGTCACCATATCATATAAAAAAATTATACGAGGAGTTAGAATGAAGATTTACGGAAGGGCACAAGGTTAAAAGCGTACACAGTCACATTCGGAATATCATGGCTAAGTTAGGATGTAAAATATAAAAGCCAACCGCCTGTTACTATCCTTGTAACTAGAAAAAGCAATATTTGAGCTAATATCAGGATATTGATTTTAATAGCGCTAGCAATCATAAATTTCATTGATTTATACATTATTACCTTTATAAATATTTGATGCTAAATAATTTATTGAATGGCATTCAAAATACCTAGTTTGTTACCAGTGTTAGTAATATGGTTTAGTTATGCCGCAAATAAATCAGAATTTGATACCGCGCCCGCGTTTTGTACGTGCCTAGAATGAACTACTATACTACGGGGTGTCAACACGTGCTAAATATTCTTGTGGATACAATATTTTTACCGGTATTCATACATACATGTAATGAACCACTATAATAAGTTTCATCTTCATCATCTTTATCATTTCAGCTCTTCAATAGTCCACTACTGAACATACGCCTCCCCAAGGAATGACACACAACATGGTTCTTTATTGCAGGCTGTATAAGGAAGCTTAAAGTCGTTGAGCGAGATTAGGAGAGGGCTACGCTTGAAGTTTCCCTGTCTGAGGTAGAATATTCGCTAGTGAACCAGAGTAACTGGCACAGCCCAAAGAATTAGTAAGCTGGCAATGCCCGTACATATAGCTCGAAGGACAAATAGAGAAGAAAGGTTTATGAGTGGCAGCCTCGTACCGGTAAGTTAAGTGTAGGTCAGCCTCCGCTAGATGGAGTGACTGCCTGGTGAAACATGCAGGTCTATGCACGCAGATTGCTCCGGGCCGTGCTTAAGGCCCCAGTCTTGTAAAAATTTGTATTCTGGCAAAATTTGCAGCAAAACAAATATTTTTTATAGTATTTAAAAAGGAAAAAGTGAAACATATTTTATATTTATTTAAAGTTTAGGATTTGATATTTTCGAAACTGTTTTTCAATTTTATTTTGGTTTTTAAATTAATAGCTCTATTAGGCGTTAAACATGCCTATGTTTAGGTTACATGCGTATAAGATCTTATTAAAGCCTCTGCTATGTACAAACTCTAACAATATCTAGAAAAGTATTAAGATCACATTTATTTACGTATTGCCTATAATAATCTGATCTGGTCACTTTTTTATAAATGCTTTAATTTTCTTATTTGAAGGGCTTAAAAATATTTATTTATATTTTTTCCTATTAGAAGTATAAATGTAGCAAAGTCGTACTTAAAACCACATAAAATCTATTTTCAAGTGAGTTAAAAATAAATAAAATTAAAAAAGTATATATTTTCGTACTTTTTACCTATATGCCATTTATAAACCAGAAATGCCTGAAAATTCTCTCAGTTCCACTGGGATTTCTCGGCGTTCAGACGTGTGCAGTGTTGCTGAACGTTACTTTACCTCTCGCTCGCACGGTTGGTCTCTTTCCCTCGCGCAGTTCTTATGGACTGAGCGCAGCATATCGTGAAAGTTGCTCTACTTAAATATATATTATTTTTAATTAATTTTCATATTAGTTCTAGTTTTTAGTGTTTATATTAGTATTAGATTAATTGACTTGGACTTTGGTATGTTTTATATATTTTAAGTTTTATATATAACTTATTACCAAAAAAATAAACGGAAAAAGATGGATAGAAAAAAGAAGAAATATCCTTGTGTCAGTAAAAATAGTAGTAAAGTACAAAATGTACAAGGTAGAGGCGAAATTTGTATGAAGAGGCAGTTTTTATTTTCCTTTGGTTGTATATACCCTTTTTCAACCTATATCTCGTATAAACATTACTAGAAATTGTGAAATGTAAAAGGGTAAAAAATTATACTACCACGACAAAAGTAAAATAAATATTTTTGGGAAAAAAATTAATAAGTTATATATTTAATGAAGTAGAGCACCTTCACCTGCGATCTCGAACGTATTTATGCATGGGGGAGAGCGCCCCGTCCAATAGCTGGGAATGTAAAACAGCACAGCTAGACGGAAGCCCTGCGCGCTCCTTTCTGCCAAGGAGGGTCGCGTTCGTATACGGCTTAGAGATCTCTAGTTAGACCGTTAAGCCAGTCCCTAAAAGGCGGTGTTTAGTGGGTAAAAGTCTACACATAACCACGCAGCCGGCTGCGTGGTATGCTATGAGCATTCACCGCCTCCCTCCCCCGCTTTCCGGAGGGTTGCCCATAATTGTTTCGGGCGCAAAAAAAAACGGAAGCCTTAAGGGGCTATAGAATCACAACTCAAATTCTAATTTCGCCCCCACTTCCCCGCGCGTCGAAGCTATGTACCGACATTTTTGTAATCACTAATACTGTAATAAGTAGATATGTCATTAGATACTTATTTCATTATGTTTATCATGAAACATAATGAAATAAGTATCTAATGACGCCTCAACTCAACCCAGACGCTTCTTATTTTTATTACGGTTATTTTTTTCCCATTTTACTTTTACGTCGTCCTGTTGTGTAATGTGTATTTTGATCGTAAGCGACACAGCTTTCCCGTCCGAAAGCCAAAGCTAGACTCTGCGAGACTGATCGAGCGGCAGGAAACAAGCTTCAACACGCCGATAGTTTAGGTAATTTCTTTTTACAAATACTTTGTGAAAATATGGTAATTAAAAAAAAATAAAAAACAAGCCCTGCTTTATAATTAGTTCAGTTAGTATGCAAAGTTTCATGATCTAATTGAAAGTATTTTATGAATACCAGCGGTTTATTGTTCAGTTTGGAGGTAACTTTAGATTTTTTTTCTATCCAGAAAATTTTACGGAATTTCTTTTTCATCTAACATCGTACTTAACATTAATCCTTAACTTTACCATATATTTATTTAAAAATGAATACTGCAATATTTTCGGGATAACACAGGATCTTGCTAAGCCATTTGAGGTAGTATTTTTACTATTTCCCCTTAAAAAACATATTGTGAGTTTATTACCTACCTTTTTTAAAAACCTTTTAAAGATTTAAAGAAATGTATCGTCTGAAGAAATTACAAAATTTCATTCAATTATAAGACAACTTAAAACTACTTAATATAATAACGTTGTGCAGTGAGCATGCATATTTACAAATTAATATTTTAAGCAATTACAGTTTCTAAGCTACATTAAAAAATACTTAAATTATATTTTCTCTTACATATAACTTAAGCGTATTTTTATAATCATTATCAGATTTAACATCTATTATGGCCTTCGGTAATTTATTATATAATTTAGCTCCTTCATACATCACATTTTTATTTCCATATTGGATTTTGGGAATAGATAAATATATGTTATAAGCATTTTGTAACGTTTTCTTTTGTATTTGATTATACTTGGTAAAGCTTATTTCAGAATCTATATGACCATTTGGAATTTAAAGTACTAAAATGCAAGTTATAGAAACATAAAATTGGTCTAAATTTATTAATTTTGAAATAGGACTTTTATAACTTTATTTTGTGAAGTTTGAAGACCTTTGAGGTTGGACATCGCTGCATTACCCCAAACTTTTACTAAATTAGTCAAATTTGGCTTTACTAAAGAAGTATATATATGGAAGCGGACTTGTTTTTGGCATACAGTTTACTACTTTAGGCAGAGCGCCTGTTAAAGAATAAATTTTAGGCTTAATATATTCAATATGCGCCTTCCATGTAAGTTTACTATCAAGTACTAACCCTAAATACTTTTCCTGGTTTTTCTTTTGTACAGCTTCACCATTTATAGATAACTTAATATTTTCTTCAAATTTTTTGTTTTTTTTTCTGCAAATATATGTCTTAGATACGTTAATTGTGAGTAAATTGTATTGAAGCCAGTGAAAAAGTAAATCTAGATCTTTCTGAGACTGGTACATGATATTATAAACTGAACGACCAAACTAAAATAGAAAGTGTCATCCGCATATAGGGTAATATGACCTTGCAGCTTTGCTTTGGGTATATCATTAATATAGACCAAGAAGAGCAATGGGCCCAATATTGATCCTTGAAGCACACCGTAGGTAATAGAAAGGGGTCCTTTCACACTTTCACACTGATTAATTTTAACTATCTGATACCTATTGATTAAATGTGATTCGAATATATTGTACGCAGTATTGTTACTTCAATATTTTTTAGTTTATTTAAGAGTAAGGGATTGGTCCCGGTTGATTGTATCGAAAGCCTTTTTAAGGTCGATAAATACTTCTTATGCAATTTTTTTGAATCTATATTTTTTTAATTTAGTAACTAGTAAAATAGCTATCAAAACAATCACAGATTTTCTGTAGATCTGTTACTATTTTTGAAACAATTTCAATTTTTACGGCCTGGCCACGGGGATTGGCGGCGCGAACGGCGAAGCGACAGGCTGGGCGAAAATTCGCGCGGCGTGATTTGAGGGCCATGGGAAGTCACGTTTGCCGCCGCGACCAGATAGGCCGAGAGTGAAATTTCTTTATCAAAGTTATCTCGATATTGCTTAGAAAGTAATTATTTATTGATTCAAGATATAATATTTGGAAGAGATTGCGGAGTACATGATTTAAATAGGAATCGGGTTATAAATGGAGAATTCCACGACAAATAGAATGCATCTGGAAAAAAAAAGTAATTATATATTCAGTATAATATTTAAGAGATTCGATACAGATTAAATAGGAATCGGTTATAAATGGAGAATTCCACGACAAATAGAATGCATCTGGAAAAAAATTTCGAGTAAATACCAGAATGAGTGTCGAAACCTGCGATTATATTCTTGTTAATATTCAATCAGAATTGGAGATAAAAGTCAATGCGGATAGAATTTTAAGTTTTTATTTGTCGGCCCGGCATTTTTCGCAGCGAAAACGACTAAAATTCAACAAAACAAGTAAATTTCGCCGATCGCGTCGCCACTTGCTGCTACGCGTGGCTTGATCCATACATTTCTATACATTTTGTTTTAGTCGCTAGACGCCTCGCCGTTCGCGCCGCGCGAATTTTCGCTACGGCGAATGTCCTGTGGCCAGGCTGTTAAGGATACATAATTTGACTTTATCTTATTTTTGACAACATATTTATAAGATCCTATATTATTTTAGGATTGTTCTCACAATTTTTAAAAGTGAATTATATGTATAATAATGTTTCTTTTTCGTTTTAGTTATGTTCACTGTAAATTAATTTCGCTGCTATATGTAATTTATACATATATATTTATTTATCTTTGGGGAACGTTTTTTAATTTTCTCCATAATATTTATATCATCAATGATGTTTTTCTCTTATTCATATCATCAATGTTTTTGTCAATCCAATACTCTCTAGGCAAGTTGACTATTTTATTTTTAGAAAATTTTCAGTTTTGGTTATTTCTTTAATGTTTGTTTCTAAGTTAGAGTACTCATGGCCATTATTATAGTATTTCCATTCGTCTACATATGTATAAAGCTTTTTGTAATCTACGGCATCTTATTTAATCTTTGTTTTTATTTTTAGGGTCTTTCTTAACAAGTCCAGGTAAATTTGTCAGACATCGCATCGGTCGAGGGCGATCTAATAAATAAAAATAAAAATTTTTTTCGAATATATTGGTATATACATGATTCAGAAATGATTTACGTGTTGCTGTATCTTAAGTTGAGTAGTTTCATTAACTTTGTTAATAATAAAATACGAGTATTCTCCTCTTATATTGTAATGTAATTTTGTCGATTGACAGTAAATCTTTATTGAATTCACCAAATATAATAGAACAAGTGTTTCGTACAAGTTGTTTCTTAAATTTATAGATAAATTCTTTATAATTCTTTTAATTTCGCTTTAGAGTCCGCCCCGGTTGATATATAATATAACTCCAACATTAAGAGATAATTTGTTGAAAAATATCCAGAGGTAATTATTGCAGTACTTTTCAGTCATGGTGTAGTCAATACTATTATGAATATATATTGACACACCACCTCCTCCACAATCATATATTAAGTTGTACTAATAATTATATCCAGTCAATTGTAACAGCCTCGCTTCATTATCTGACCTTATCCACGTTTAAATGTCTAGTTTTCAGAATAGATTTAATAATACATTGTAGTTCATAAATTTTTCCTGGTGCATCTATACTTCTTACGTTAGCATAGAAAAAGTTGAGTAAATGTAAACTTGGAGTTATTTGTTGATAATTACCTAGTGTAGCATATTTAATATGGTCATGTCTATTTACATTCTACATCAACATTGTTATCCCAATGTAAGTTTAGTTTTTGGCTGCTGCATGGTTATTTTCGGTACGCCTTTTATATATTTCATAGTAAGGTTTTCTTCACCACTTTGTTGGCATCGTACAAATTACTCTTTCAGACGTTTCATGTGGTTAAGCTGGTTAGGAGTTTGATCTGAGTATATTTTTTATATTGTTCCTGTTATGTAGTATCTTCATTGCTGTTTTCTTGTTCGGATTCAAAACACGATTTCATTGGGCGATTATTCTCTATGGTGTATTTGCATATTTTGAAAGTTTTCAGGGGCTTTGCACAACTTTTGTCAAGTATAAAACGTACCGCTACAATAGTGACATTATTTTAACACACATATAGGTTTTCACATTTTCATTTCATGAAGATATTATGTTTCCATTAAATGTTATTATTTGCGGAATTACTTGAAATTTTAGAAAATAGCATCTTAGAAGTACTTTTGGTTTTTGCTTTATATACTTATAAAGCAAAAAGAAACAAACTATTCCTAAATAGGACTAAAAATAAATATTAAATAAAAATAAATATAAAAATGAAATTTTAAATATTAGTAATAATAATTTCTATTATAGATTCCTAATGTTTTAATGTGTCAAATATAATAAATAATGATAAAACTGGCATTTTGTATTTATTTTTTTCTGGAATATAATTAAAGCCGAGGACTCGATACTCGGCCGTTGATACTCGGTGTTCAGCAGAACCCTAAAATAATGGCTGAATCCACCGAGTACCGAATCCAAACTGAGTACTCGTCCCATGTCTAATAATTATGTTCTTTTGTCTACGATTATATTCCTGGCTCCATTCTAATTACTAATATTATAAATGCGAAAGTGTGTTTGTTTGTTTGTTTGTCCTTCTTTCACGTCGCAACATAGCGTCGGCATGGCATGATTTTTTGTGTGAGGATAGTTCGGTGACTGTAGAGTGACATAGGTTACTTTTTTCCGCGGAAAAACATCTCATTCTCGTGGGAAAATAGAATATGTTGCAAAAGTTTGTCCTTCTTTCACGTCGCAACAGAGCGTCGGCATGGTATGAATTTTGGTATGGGGATAGTTCGGTGGCTGTAGGGTGACATATGCTACTTTTTTCCGCGGAAAAACATCTCATTCCCATTCCCGTGAGAAATATTCCATTTTCCCACGGGAATGAGATGTTTTTCTGCGGAAAAAAGTAGCCTATGTCATTCTACAGCCTCATTCCCGTGGGAAAATAGAATATGTTGCAAAAGTTTGTCTTTTTTTCACGTCGCAACAGAGCGTCGGCATGGCATGATTTTTGTATGGGGATAGTTTGGTGGCTGTAGAGTGACGTAGGCTACTTTTTTCAGCGGAAAAACATATAATTCCCGTGGGAAAATCGAATATGTTGCAAAATTAAATTCAGCTAGGTGGCGCCACCGTGATTCTACAGACGGACGAAGGTACGATGGACGAACACAGAATGTCAGAATATCCGGATTATTATTTTTTTTTACCAAAATTAAGATAAAAAAAATGTATGGATCTGTATTTTTCCACGCGGGACCGGGAAAAGAGAGAGAGCGATATAAAACATAAAATTCACCAGTTGATTTTCTTCAAACGTTTTGGTGCATTGTAATTCACAGAATAGGGGATAACCTCGCAGACGATATTAAGTAATCCGTTGATGCTCTGTCTACCCCGCAAGGGTTACAGGCGTGATTATAAGTATGGATCAGAAATACTATCACCACCTGTCACGCTTTCACCCTTAACTATTACTTAACTGTGGTAGAAACAGTTCTTAGTAAGCCTTATTAATAAGCCTTAGTAATAAAATATTTTTAATAAATTATAAATAAAAATATTTTTTCAGAGTTCTTATTAACTAACGTATACATAGTTTAAATTGATTCCGCTAGATGTCGTTACTAGGTTTTTAAAATGCGGTAACAAAATGTTTTCTGACATGTACTTAACTCCCGCCGTTGAGCCGCGCGTCAACTTATAGTGCATACGGTACCTATATGCTTAAATTGTTTCTATTTCGTAGCTTATTCGACTACCTGCTTTCGATTTCGGTTGTTTGTTATTTGCTTTGTGATTTGGTTAAGGTTGAATGGATTTATATTGGCTTTCATTTTCGGATTTGTGTATTTTCTTGGACCGTTTATGTTGATTTGGTTGGAAAGGAATACCTTTATACATATTTAGACTCTGGCTTTGATTTTGGATTTTGTTTATTTAGAATCGTGAATTGGTTTTCGTTGTTTTAGGTTGTTTAACAATATTTCAAAAGAATATTAATAGTATTAGATAGTGTATACGGTACCTATACACTTACTTCCTTTTTCGTTGGTTATATTTATATTGACTACTGCTTCCGATTTCGGTTTTCTGCCATTTGTTTTGTGATTTGGTTTAAGTTGATTCGATTTTTTTTTGGCTATCGTTTTTGGATTATTGTTGTGTCTTGAATTGGTTTTGTGTTTTGATTTTAAAAAATATTTAAAAGGAATATTTATTCCTTTTAGATATTTTGGATTTGCTTTAAAAAAATATTTAAAAGGAAATTTAATTCCTTTTAGGTATTTTAACGTTTTTTTGTAAATAGGTTTTTGGTTAATTCATAATGCCTCGCAAACGTAAGTCCAGCCTTTCAAGAGTATCTTCTCAAAGACAAGCGAAAAGATTAGATCGATCGCTAGAATCTTTAGAAGATGCTGAACTGAGAAGGAAAGAACAAGCAGAGCGTCAGGCTGCTTTTAGAGCATCTGAGACACCTTCTAAACGTCAGCAAAGGCGTATTGAACAGACAGAGCGTCAGGCTGCTTTAAGAGCTTCCGAAACACCTTCTCAAAGTCAGCGAAGGCGTCTTGAACAGGCAGAGCGTCAAGCTACTTTAAGAGCTACTGAAACACCTGCTCAAAGTCAGCAAAGGCTATTCGAACAAGCAGAACGTCAGGCCGCCTTAAGAGCCGCGGAAACACCTGATGAAACTCAACACAGACTTATTGAGCTGAACATCAATCTACTACGAGTATAAGGGCATCTGAAACACCAGATCAGACACAGGCGCGAAGAGATTCAAATGCACAGCTCCAAGCTGAACGTCGACAAAATTTTCAAAGAAACAATTGGTCGGTTTTTAATAACGCAGCATTCAATTATGATCCGTTGATTGATTATAAAAATCACAGGTTAGTGTTACCTGAATGATGGACAAGGCGTGTCGATTTTGCAGCGCTTTAAAATGAAAAGATGAGACCGCAGGCATGTGCTGTTCCGATGGCAAAGTGTCTTTTCCATTACTTGGGGAACCAGAAAAACCTTTGAAAACTCTCTTTTTATATGATGCTAATGAGTCACGGCACTTTTTAAACAGGATCCAGAAATATAACTCATGCTTTCAAATGACGTCCTTCGGAGTTGACCGGAAATAATAATGCCGGGATTTTCGCCTACATTTACGGTGCAAGGGCAAATTTATCATAGAATAGGTTCACTTTTTTCAGCTGAAAACGAAAATAATTTTTTACAAGTATATATGGGTACGAAGAAATTGATGAGACCGGCGCTGCCAATTTATCCAGGGAGTTGAGAAAGACACAGTGTTCAAAATTCAAAGATTCTTGCATGAACGTAACATTTTAGTCAAAACATTTAAAACTGTAGAAAACCTACCTGAAGTGGATTACAAAGTCGTCATTCACGCAAATCGGACCCCTCGAGGAGAGCATGAAAGACGCTACAATGCACCTTTGGTAAACGAAATAGCAGCCGTAATTAGTGTTGATCAATTTTCTTTACGAGACATTGTCTTGCGAGCACGTGATGATACATTGCAACGGGTAGCCGATATACACAAGTTTTATAAAGCTCTGCAATACCAATTGATTTATTGCAAAGGACAAGAGGGTTATCATTTTCAAATTCCACTCATTAACCCTGTCACAAAGGAGCCTACTCCGAACAAAAAAGTATCATGTATGGATTTTTATGCGTATCATATGATGTTGCGAGAAAATTATTTTAACCTCTTAGCCCTGTGTAGACAATTATTTCATCAAGTTTTGATAGACATGTATGTGAATGTAGAAAGTGAACGTTTCCGTTATTTATCTTTAAATCAAAAAAAAAAGCTGCGCGTTGAGAATTATATACATTTACAAGATGCAATTTCTAGCGACGCCAATTTAAACCCCAGAGATTTAGGTAAAATGGTAATTCTGCCCTCATCATTCGTTAACAGTCCCCGCTACCTATATGAGTACATACAAGACGCATTCGCCTATGTACGAACTAACGAAAGACCTGATCTTTTTGTTACTTTTACTTGCAATCCCATATGAAAAGAAATAACCGAGGAGCTAATGCCGGGCCAAAAAAGTACTGACAGACACGATTTAGTTGCTAGAGTATTTAGATTAAAAGTACAAAAAAATGTAATTAACAAAGGGAAAATTTTCGGAGAGGTGCATTGCTTCATGTATTCAACTGAATGGCAAAAAAGACGATTACCGCATGCCCACATTCTAATATGGCTTAAAGAGAAGTTGCGGCCCAACCAAATAGACGACATAATAAGCGCCGAGATTCGGGATTCTGAGCAAGGTAAAGAATTGTATGATACCATCGTCCGAAATATTATTCACAGTCCATGTGTAGCACGACATTCAATATCGTCATGTATGAAAGAAGGAAAATGTACAAAGAAATTCCCTAAACAGCTATTAAAAGAAACAGTGCACAATGACAATGGCTACCCTTTATACAGACGCAGAGCTCCCGAAGATGGTGGCAGGAAAGTTACAATCAAATCTCGCTCTGGAGCGTTTGAAACCTTAGATAACAGCTGGATTGTCCCGTATTCGCCCATTCTATGTAAAATGTTTAATGCCCACATTAATGTAGAAGCATGTAGCTCTGTCCGCGCAATCAAGTATATATCTGTAAGTACATAAATAAAGGAAGCGACCAAGCAATATTTAATCTCAGGAGTGAAGGTGAGGCAAATCCCGTTAATGAAGTACAGACCTTTCAAGCAGGGCGTTATGTCAGCAGTAACGAGGCAGCGTGGCGTATCCTTGGCTTCCCTTTACGAAAGGCACCCAAAAGCTGCCGTGCACTTAGAAAATGGAGAGCGTGTATATTTCAACGAAAGAAATTTCCAAGAAAGAATTGCATCACCGCCAAAAACTACACTAACAGCCTTCTTTCAACTTTGTCAAACCGACCCCTTTGCAAAAACTTTGTTATATTCTGAAGTCCCCCGCTATTATACTTGGAACACATCTAGGAAGGAGTGGAAACGCCGTATTCAAAGCGCGCCTGTTGCAAATTGGCCCGATGTAGTCATCAGATGCCCTTGGTCGTGTGTATACCGTCCATGTAACTAATTTTGAATGTTTCTGTTTACGATTGCTGCTGTACCATGTTCGGGGTCCTACAGGATATAAAGACCTTAAAACTGTCAACGGTCAGGAATGCGCAACTTATAGAGAAGCATGTGAAACTCTGCATCTTTTAGAAAACGATAATCACTGGGATGAAACCACGGAGGAAGCTGTGCAGTGCCAGTCACCAGCCAAAATTAGGGATCTTTATGCAACTCTCATATCATCTTGCGGGCTATCTAATGCACATGAATTGTGGGACAAATAAAAGAGTACATGGCGGAAGATATTTTGCGAAGGTTACAGTAGATACACGCGATCATGACATACAATGAACACATTTATAATGAAGCACTTGGAAAAATTGAAGATAGAGTAATGGCAATGGTAGGCAAAAAATTAAGTGACTTTGGAATGATAAACCCTCAGCGAACAACCGAAAATGAACTAAGTGATGAAATTATACGTGAAATAAACTACGATATACCAGCTTTTGTACCCCGTAAGTAGCAGAATTTGTACCCCGCTTGCTTCCCGAACAAAAACGAGTTTTTGACAAAGTATTAGGACAAATTGAATCTGGAAATGGTGCATTTTTTTTAGATGCCCCTGGAGGAACTGGGAAGACATTTTTGTTAAATTTATTATTAGCGCATGTACGCAAAGCTAAAAAAAATTGCCGTGGCCGTAGCTTCCTCGTAACCGCCACACGCAGCGGCGCCTGTACATTCTGTTTTAGAACTCCCTCTAAATCTAACACAGGAAGAATCGCCGATCTGCAACTTTAGCAAAAATAGTGCACGAGGTATAATGATACGACAATGCAAACTTTTAGTGTGGGACGAAAGTACAATGTCGCATAAAAAAACTGTAGAAGCACTACATCGAACGTTCCAGGATTTGCGCAGCAATATCGATGTAATTGGAGGAATGGTGACTTTCGCCAAACTTTACCTGTCATTCAAAAGGGCACACCTGCAGATGAAATTAAAGCATGCCTCAAGTCGTCTATTTTATGAAAGAAGGTGACAAAATTCATTTTAGCTACGAATATGAGAGTGCATTTGTATAATGATATCAATGCTGGAAACTATGCTGACACACTATTAAAAATTGGCGATGGGTGGTTGGATACGGATGCTGAGGGCTGCGTTAAATTGACGAGAGATTTTTGTAATTTAGTACAGAGTCATTCCGAATTAATTGCGAGCGTTTATTCAGATTTAACGAACAACATGCATGAAGACAAATGGTTATGTGAAAGGGCGATTCTTGCACCAAAAAATGTGAGCGTTGACAAAATAAATTCAGATATATTAAGCGAAGTAGCAGGAGAAATAACAGAGTATTTGTCAGTAGACACAGAACAGAGCACTTCATACCCCGTAGAGTTTCTAAATTCTGTAGAGTTGTCAGGTGTGCCCTCACATTAGCTTCAATTAAAATTAGGCATCTCAGTCATGCTAATGAGAAATTTAGATGCTCCTCGGTTATGTAACGGGACAAGGCTGCGTGTGACACATCTTGGACGGAACATAATCGGTGCTACAATTTTGACAGGCGTAGGAAAAGGTGAAAATGTTATTATACCACGGATCCCTATAATTTCCACAGATCTTCCTTTTCAATTCAAAAGGTTTCAGTTCCCTATTAAGCTCAGTTTTGCAATGACAATTAATAAAGTGCAAGGGCAAACGTTACAGATAGCGGGGATCAACTTCGAAAAACCGTGCTTCTCTCATGGTCAGCTGTATGTTGCATGTTCGCGTGTGTCAAATGCCCAGAATCTCCACATTCTTTCCCCGAATGGAAAAACATATAACATTGTGTACAGTAGCGTCTTAAAATAGTGTTCAGTTAGTTTTTTTTTTCTAAAATTCCCACAATCAATTAATCAGAATTCCCAAAGATCTTCCCTTTCAATTCAAAATTTCCTATTTAGCTCAGTTTCTTTTCAATTCCAAATGCTGCACCTCTGACCGACCTATTAAGCTCAGTTTCCTTTCAACTCAAAAGGCTGCATCTCTGACGGATCTTTTATTTGGCTCAGTTTTCTTTCAATTCAGAAAACTGCATCTCTGACGAATCAATTTAGCTCAGTTTCTTTTCAAAAGTCTGCATCCCTGACGGATAATTATGCTCAGTTTCCTTTAATTAAAAAAAATCCCATTTCCATTTGAAATAAACAGGCTATTTTCATGCTTTCCTATACCCTGCGTTTCAAAACATTTAAATAGGCTGACGAATCAATTTTGCTGTTTCCTTTTAATGGCTGCATCTCTGACAAATCTATAAAATTCAGTTTTCTTTCAATTCAAAAAGCAATGGATAGTTCATTTTCCAGTGACCACGCGGGCGAAGCCGCGGGTAACAGCTAGTTGGTTTTTAGGTAATCTAATTAAATTTTCATTTTATTCCCTACCTGCCTTAATACATGCTTATCGTTTGGTTGTTCCTTAATTTCTGTCATATCTTGGTGTATTTCGCCCATATTTTCTATTTGAGTGTTTGCATTTCGTTTCGATAACTGTCGAATTCTTGTTTTATATCAAAGTTCGACTCTGGTTCAGGTTTATCCGTTAAAGTCATTTTCATCTCTTAACTTAGTTAAGTCCAGAGAGATCCATCACAAGTCTTTTTTGGAGATCGTAAAACACTCATGTTGATATTAATAACACAATGATATAAAAGAAAAAGAAAAGAAAAAAAAAAGATATTCCGCACCTTATTTTGTAGGTCATATAGTTTGCGCTTCTCTTCGTAGTCAGTTTGATAAAGCTGACATATATTGCAAATACACACGATGCATTGCTCTTTTGTTCCCAAACAAGTTAAGCTGTAAACAACACGGCAACTTATAGTTATGACTTAATGTAAGTTAAATATCACCTTACTCCACGAAAGTAAAGTTGAATTTAGCGAAAGCGTAATTTTTATATTTTAGTTAAACTTATTTACTCGTAACTCGCATGCTCTCTGCGCGCGTGCCTTTTTTTCATAACATTTTTAATATTATTCAGATCATATTGGCCCGTAGGTCTGCCACAAATTATTACTTGTCAAATATGACTAATAAGCTGTATTTTAGAATTACTTTTAATTTTTTTATAGGATACGAGTGACAAACGAGCACACAGTCCACCTGATTGTAAGTGATTGCTGTGGCCCATAGACATCTACATATATCCTCAACTACGAATCAAAATGCAGATGCGTTGTCACCCGCGTAAGCTGGAACCCTACGAGTAAGATGGAATGCCTAGTCTCCATTAAAAAGGGTCTCCGGTTCTCTACACTCACCATACAAATCACAGCAGCTTTAAACTGCTCTTTTACGCAGGTATTCTGTGAGAGCGTGGTTCTTCCTCGGTCGAACCTCCGTTCTTAAATTTTACACCTTAAAAAAGATTGCGCGAACTTTCATGGATGCCGTATGAATTTATCTGCTAAGCAATCCAAAAAGGAAGACAACGAAAAATGTAGGCAAGTACACAATGGTAGTGCAAATGCAAAAATAAGGAGTAATTTTTAATATAGGGTTACTAAGGAAATGTAACAGGAAATGTCGAATTATTTTTAAAAATTACTGTGCTTCTAATCAGTTTAAAATAATATACTTTTATATAATTGTGATATCACACCATAATTTTATAGTGTATTGTCTCCATTATAGAAAGCTATCAAAAACGCAGGAGATATATTCAGCGCAACAAGTATGCTCACTATACAGGGGGCACTTACCTGTCCTAACCTGTCCCTGGTGCCCAGTGTAACGCTTATACTATAACATAGCATTTAGAATAGGATGCAATGTCGGGGACACAAAGTTAAGCAACGCGCTTTTGAAATTTTGAAACGTGCTTTGAAAACTAACAATATTTACTTTTGCATTAATATAAAATTTGGCTTTAGTTCGAATCCGGTTCCTGTGGCACAGTTCTCAACTACTCTAACTTCTAAAACAAGCAGTCAATCTATACTTCAAAAAATTTATTAATGCAAATTTTTAGTAATGATATAAAGATGTTCAACCCCATAGATCGAAGATTTACCATTTAGAGAGTTATGAAAATTGATAGGATTTTACATTTGAAGTTCCTTACCAGATATAATATAACAGAAGTTGAATGAAAAATAATGGTTATAATTCCCAGTCCAAACGCTTATTATAGGTATATTATGTATATTATTAGAACTTTTTTTTTTTTATAATTTTTTACTTTAGTTTTGTCGTTGTTAGTCAAGACAGAATGACAGAGAGTCAGACAAAGTACAATAAAAGGGATTTCACTGCCTATTAGCGAAGTAAAAGATTACTCAGTGATATGACGAAAATTCTAAAGAACTAACTGTCATAGTTCAGTGTTTTAATGTCCGCCCCGCTGCCCCAATGCGTTTTGGCGAACTTCACATGTATTTGAAATATTTGATTTTTTCTTATTTCTCTAACATGCAGGTTTCCTCATGATGTTTTGACCGTCGAGCACGTGGTAAATCAGCACCTAAAATTATAATTAACATTTCATTGGTGCCGGCGGAGATCGACCGGGTCGCTCACTTACTGTAAATTTTACAGTGAGCGCTTAATCCCTGAGCTACCACGGCTAAATTTTAATACTTACGAAGATTAAACATCAAAGGTCAAAATAATACAAAATGGTCCATACTAGTTCCTATTTTAAAATAAAATTATAGTGTCTGTATTATACACATTAAGTTCACAGTATTGAAGGGCATATTTAAATTTCTATTTCCAATTATATCACAGGCGCAACCCGACTCGAATATCTAGTGGAATGGTTGGCGAGTGACGTCAGCAATGATGCAATCTACCTCACATCAATCGTGTCCCGTCAGACAGATCACGTTTATAAACATAATTTGATCTAAATCATCGCAAAAGATTCTCTTGCTTTAGATATGCGAGTTTAACGCTTACGTCATTCTTATCAATGTAAGCTTCTTCTAGTTCGTAGGCGAAGCACAATACTTGTTCTATGACAACGACGAGCTTACTTTCTCAACCTAAATGCCTTAGAAATTATTATGTTATCCGTAATTATATATTTACTTATTACATATTATTACTAATTTTTAATTAATTCACGAACACCACTTAAGGTGTATACAATAAATTCTGAATATGAGACATTTTATTTGTCTTGACCTCTAGAGAGACCACGCATTGCATTTTGATTAATAGTGCATTTTGATAAATGGAAGATAAATAATGTGTATATGGGCCAAAATATCCACTTTCTATCAAGTCAACTGTATGCTTGTTTGTCACCATTTTTCTATAAATAATCATTTGAATACAAAATAAAAATGTAATGTCAATTGACCAACGATGCTTTGATAATAAGGACGATTATACCGATATAAAAAATAACAAAAATACTTCAAGAGTCTAATACTGAACACAATCTTGCTAGCAAGCACGGTGAAAACAGTTTGTTACATATCCACTGGTTTCATGTATGCCTTAGACAGACAGACTCCTTAATCTAGTAACAGACCCCTTACACTGCACTTAACATTTGAGAACATTATTTTCAGAATGCATGTTCAGTAGATCAGCCTATTTTAAGCTGTAGTAGTAAACTTATGGGATATATTAATTAACCTTATAGATAAATTGGATATCAAATACACGACTTTATCATGTTATAAAATTCCGAACATAATTTTCTTCGCTTGACTGTGATCCAATTTTAGGTTTTTATTACAACTAGTTAAGATCCACGTTCAATATGAAGTAAAGACCAAGGTCCTGTAAATCATAAATGTCAAAACGCACTGGTTTTAAGGGTTGATTTTTAAATTTTAGATGCGATGGTTTAACGCTATCCTAAACGCTACCCATCTTTATTTGACTCATCTTTTGTCCACTAAATCAAATTGGATATTCATTTATTGGTTTATTAAAGGCTACTAAAGTCTACAGCTGAACATGGGCCTTCCCATAGGTTGCTTTGTAAATGAGATATTTGCCATAGTTGCCACTCTTGGCGCTTTTTACTTTTTGGATGTTAAAAGCAAGACATTGCTTCCCATCTCTTGACGTAATTCTTTCTGTCATCTCTTACGACACCCATGGGATGATATGGGGTAGAAGATATACTTAAACAACCACGACACAGTATAAATTTGATATAACTTGTCGTAAACTTAAACTTGAAGAGTCTAGTGCAAATAACTATTATGGATAGCGTTTGAATAAATACATTGTACCCAGAAACTATAACAAAATAAAATGGTTAAGAGAAATGCCTCCAAATAAAAATAAATTAAGCAAAAACTTATTCAAATCCTCTTTGAAAAGGACATTATTAACAGAGCTATAACACATCACTTAATGTTGCATACTTTTGTTAATCGCTTTTTATGTTTGATTTATTTGATTTGTTTGTTGCAGTGTTGTTTATTTTTTAGTTTAATAATTTCTAAATATTATGAAATTGTAGTAGATAACTTTGATATAACTATCTTATATTTTCTTTTTTTTTTTTTTTTTTTTAATTAATTGTATTTGTTTAGGTGATGGTGCATAATAATATATAATTTTAAGAGCGTGTACTCGCCGACGAACTGATTACAGTTTGGCGAGAAAATACTAAAAATAATGTACTTACTTACCTTTGTATTGTATGAATAAATAAATAAAAAAAAAACTATTACTAAATTTGCATATTCGTCGACAACTTCAAGCGTTGTGTTTTCAACCATTACTGACACAGTTGTTTGGAAAAACAAAGTTCAAAATTATATCTCGCTGTTCACACTTACGTTCGTTTTCCCAAATTCGTTTTCACTAAAAGGCCTTACGAGCTTTCAGTAGCTACTGGCGGCGATAAACATATATGTAGTTTATTCCAGATACGTATTATCATTACATAAAGTCAAATACAAAAAAACAGTTAGATTCCGTGCTCATAAAAAATATTAATGATGAAAAACCATACTTTCATATTGCAATAAAACCCTCATACATTTGTAATAAGTATGCTATAGCAAAAACCACATATCGGAAACAGAAAATAATTGCAGTAATATTCCAAACGACAGAGGCGATTCAGAAAATTAATGCTTGCAAGTAATTTCTTGTGCGAAATAGCTTTTAAGTCGTCTCTCCTCAACGCCTTGCTACAACGATTTCATCATTACGAGTAATATTCGTTGTCCCATTTCTGACAATCTCACATCTGTTGTGCATTTGGAAAATATTTGAGTATTTTAATATTAAATTAAAAACATATGTAAAACTATATTTACCTAGACTTTTTAGACTTTTCAGATAAAGGTTTATAAATCATCTATGCTGTTAAAACATGAAAAGTAAAAAAAAAATCGCAATATGTAATAACAATTGAAAGAAGCTAAAAATACAGTACGAGTATATAGATATTTAAAAATCAGTCAAAGTTTTTATTTTATATGATACACAAATTTGAATATTAATAAACTGAATTCCTATATTGCACTTATACTCCGTCATATAAAATTAAACATAGGAAAATAGTGTATTTTTTAGCGTTCTGAGATGATGAGAGATGATGAAGTTGAACTGTACAGTCCAAACTCTAATTACGTTACTTTCTGATTTCAGATTTCACCAACAACTATTGCTGGCTGCAATCGCTACTTACAGCAATAACAACTAATCCAATAGATAACTGTTTGAGCCCAATATTGATTACGATGACTATGATTATTTTGATTTTGTAGCGCAATAGCTATCCATTCATTTGGCTATGGTATTGCGAAATGCGAGTTCGATTTCGGCACGAAACCAACTGCAACAAATTATTTCTAGTCTGAGACAAAAATCCATGTGCAATTTATGTACGAGTACAGCCTCCTGAGATATGAGAAGTTCCCAGTGTATATAGGTACACAAAATGCAACGTTTTTAAATCAATGAAATATAAAAAAGAGACAATTGCCGTGGCGTAAGAGAACCCACTCCTTCATATAATCTTTACACCGGCCGAGCCAATATTTCTCGGGAAAACGTCTCCGAGTGCCGGGACAAACTTGTGTCTGAAGTCGAGTCTTTGCTGAACAGAGTCTCGGATTGGGGGCGACTAAATCTAGTCCAGTTTAACCCTCAGAAACTCTTAAAAGAACCCCTTTGTCGTATCTCCTCAGTTTCAAGGCACTCCCCTTGTTGCCTCAGCCAGTATCGGAATCCTCGGCGTCGACATATCGAGTGACGTGCAGTTTCGTGGTCACTTGGAAGAGAAGGCCAAATTGGCCTCTAAAAAGCTTGGCGTGCTCAGCAGAGCGGGACAGTATTTCATGCCGGCACACCGCCTGCAACTTTACAAGGCGCAGGTTCGGCCGCACATGGAATACTGTTCCCATCTCTGGGCTGGGGCTCCCCAGTACCAGCACCTTCCACTTAACCGCATCCAGCGCAGAGCGGCTCGAATCGTCGCCGACCGAGTGCTTTCCGATCGGCTCGATTCAACTGGCACTGCGAAGAGATATTGCATCTCTTTGCATTTTCTTTCGCATATACCATGGAGAGTGCTCTGAGGAATTGTTCAGATTAATCCCAGCCGCCAAATTTCGTGAACGCACTACGCGGTAAACGTCCCGATACCATCCACACCATCTGGATGCTTAGCGGTCCACCACTGTAGGTTTTAAGAGGAGTTTTCTTCCGCGTACAACCTCTCTGTGGAATAGTTTACCACCAGCGATTTTTCCGGACCGATACGACCTGGGGACCTTCAAGAAAAGAGCGTACTCCTTTCTAAAGGGCCGGCAACGCACCTGCAATTCCCCTGGTTTTGCGGTTGATCATGGGCGGCGGTAGTCACTTAACATCAGGTGAGCCGCATGCTCGTTTGCCCCCCTCTTCTACAAAAAAAATCTCGTTGGTGTTATAAGAGTCGACAGAGGAAATGAAACAAGAGGTGTGTAGCAGCATCTTCTTGATAACTCAAAGTAATAAAAAACTGCGGTTGACAATCCAGCTGACAAGCATGGCAACTATGGCAAATATCTCCCTATAAGGCAATCATTGGGGAAAACTTATTTCAACAATGAACTTTTAATAGGCTGTAATTAGGAAAAATAATTTTTTTTATGGTTTAAGGGTGACAAACCAGCACACAGTCCACCTGATGGTAAGTAGTTGCTGCGGCCCATAGACATCTACATCAAACCTCGATCAGAAATCAAAATGCAGATGCGTTGTCACCCGTGAGGACTACGATGGAATTCTTCTATTCCAGTAAAAACGGTCCCCGATAATCTACACTCACCATACGAAACAAGGCAGCGTTAAGCTGCTATTTTACGCTAGTATTCTGTGAGAGCGTGGTTACCTCAATAACGAACTAATCCTAAACTTACTCAAAGGAAAAACTTTATTATAATCGCTGCGCTTGGTAGATGGATAAAAACGATTTGGTCAAACCTTTAAATCACCGATAAATCTGCTGTTCCCGCAATCGCTTATATTTTCTATACATAAAGTATATACGATGTTATATCAACATCTCATCATCCTATTTTTTTCTGGCGTTTCCTATTTTTAACAATTGGAACACTTACGGAATAAAAACTTTTTTACGTCACCGTCTGTCACACGACTTTCTCGTTGATATAGTGGTCGTCAATGAGATTGCTGCTCATGAGGTTCTAGGTCCAAATACCAGGTAGGGACACAAGCAGTTATTGGGTGTTTTTGTCAAGAAATTTCAGTAACAGCCAGAAGTTAAGAAGTTGGCGGTATTTCATCTCCATACTTGGAAAGCACGTTAATTCTGACCTCCTCGTGTCGTTTACCGTCCCATCGGACTATGAGAGCGAGGGAATAGAGAATGCACTCTTGTGCTGGCGCATACACTCAAGCACTGTAATCCTGTCCTGCTCACATTACTAGTTTTCGTTGAGACTGACCGCAGTGAGCGAAATTCGTTCTAAAGAACATTATTATTATTATATATTTATAATTTGCTATTTTCTAATTTGCAGCAATTTTAGAAAAAAACTGCCTGCCATTTTGGTCTCCTTCGTGTGGCACCACGTACAGCCGTGGATTTTTGCCAAACAAAGACTAAACTGTTACAGAAGATGAAGAAGAATCTTATTTCTCCAAACACAATGTATTAATGAAGATGTCCGAAGATTTTATTGTGCCAAAAGTAAAAGACGCGAAGGAACTCACTAGTGGTAACTACTTTATGTCCAACGCAATGATTATTTAATATGATTTGAGGTAAGTAGGTAGTAACACGCTCTCACGGAATAGCAAAGAATGGAAAAAGGATAGGGAAAACAGAAAAAAACCAACACTTTTTTTACTTTACCACTTACACTGAACTGTGTGCTGGTTGGTCTCTCTTATTCTATAAAAAATAAATTTAAAGTGGGATGTAGCTTGAGAGATATAAACAATCCAGACCACTACTACAAACAGCATTGCAATTATGAAACGCTGGTGGAAATCGTAGGTGTCTTTGTCTCGACGTTTAATGTTTGGTTTCATTGTATTGTGTAAATGTATCAGTATCGGTTATAAGCCGAAGTCTTTTTTGTATTCATTTTTTATTTTAAACTACTAAGTGTTATCATAATTAAAAGACATGATGCAGTTGTAAAATGTACACTGCGTCAAAAACCATAGGTGCAATTTTTGTTATTCTGGTATTAGAAGCTATACAGTTTCAAGAACTTTAATCTTGTGCTGCAATTAGTATAACTTTTTTATACTTATTTGATTTGATAATGTGGGCATCTAATACCTTAAGAATTATTGCAAAATTCTGTTTATTTGTTTTCTTGCCGCCTGTCGATAAGATAGCGTAACTAACAAAAAGATTCTTGCTAAAATCAGTTTTGAATCAAAAAATTATGACTTGATACGAAATGTTAAATTATTATATAACATCCTCCAGACCAAAATTCAGTCACGTCAGCTAGTTTCAACGGAGGTCAGTAGAGCGGAATATGTGCACAAACACAGGTTTACTACCTGTTCCGACAATCCGACATGACCGAAGAGAGATTAGGCACAGGAAAAAAAGCACGTAAAGCCATCCTAAAGATGGCTTTACGTGCTTTTTTGCACGGAATTTAGGGCTGCTACTGAGTTTCTTGATAGAAAATCTCAAAAAATGATTTTGATCCGACTCGGGTTTGAACTTGGAACCACTTGATCAGCAGACGCACTAACGACCACCAGACAAATGAGGCAGTCATTAGTAATTAACGAAGCAAAATATGCGAAATGAAATACTAGTTTTAAATTTAAATGAAAATATGAGGTTACTTTAATGAAAACAAATAAATCGTTTTATGTACAAGTATATTACATGTACAAGTATATAAGCGCTTTTAAGTTTTTTCAATAAATATATTTATAATTTTTAGTTAAAAGTTCAATTTTAAAAATACATTATATTAAGAAATAAATTTTAAAAGATTAAATTTGCATATGCATATTAAAAAGCTCTGCCGAGATACCAGTTATAAACTAGTCATAATATGAATGAATATTCAATTCAACGTCTTACAAACTATTGTCACACAAATATTAAACACTATACACTGAAGTCACTAACTAGAGCACGCGACGCAGTTGCAACAGGAATATAAAGAGGAATAAATCAAACAATTGTCTCAATTAAGTCGACCGTAAGGGCCAAGACCGGTTAAGGGCGGCTTCAGATACCCGCTAGCCACCTAGATTAGTTAAATATTGAGCCACCGCAATTCCGTGTACTCGCCGCTAGTGACACAAAATCTACCTCATTATTATGTACCATGCACCACATTACCGCATATGATTGTCTGTTACTCGTACACCTAAATATAATTTTTGTGATCTTTCTATAAGATTGCAAGTCTTTTAAATAAGCTAACTGCTGACTATAATTCCGATGACATACAGCGATAAGACTCAAGAGCTCAAGTATCTTTGAAATATTTAAATAAACTTGTTAGGCCTTCAAGAATAAAAAATAATAAAATCAATTGGAAAGTAGATGGTATCAATAGCAATATCAATAGGCATATTGCAATGGATATTGGCAATTGGAAAGGTTATGGTATCAATAGCAATCAGCATGAAATAAGTAGATGATTTCTTATACTTACGCAGACAGTACACATTGAATGTTTTGAAATTAAAATTTGTAAAACTAATTTTATGAATTTTATCGCGTTTAATTTATTTATTTTTAATTCGCAACGTATCGAGAGCTTTACAGTACCCATGATCACGGGGGACTGAAATGTTTGACGTCCCGATGTCATAGTTAGCCCTATCCGCCTATCCGCCTTTCTTAATCTTTTATACATTAATTTTTAGTCCAATCTACCCAGAACAAGCTTACCGTATCATGAAGTTTTGTATGCTTGGATTTGGATTTAATTTTGTTAATTATTATAGGATGCCAAGCAGATGGCAGCACCCAACCATCTTCTCTGATCAAATTAAGATGTTCTTTTTCAAATTATTTTTAACGTACCGATAATAGTACGAAGAAGGATTACGACGAATCCAGTAAAGAAGAGGCTGATGTCTGGCAATGGACAGCCAAAGAATTTAACACTTTTATAACATAAAGTTTTTTCTTTGTATCTACATTATTTTACTATACGTAAAACTATACATGCTTTTAAAAAACGTAACTTTTAATGCCAGATATCAGTAACAAAGATATATAGGATATGGATCATTTAAATGGAATGGTCAAAACAACATAATTAAATTCAGTAAAATGGTGACGATGTAATAAAAACTTATAATGTTGACTACTTGGTGTGACGTCATCTCAGCATCAGACTTGCAGGTGCCAAATCATTGCACTCATTTACATTCCTGTTGCTTTCTGTACAAAAGTTAAAAATGTACTCTGTGACATTGAATTTAAGTTTTGATTTTTCTTAAATTGCGCTGGAATTTAGCACATTTTAAGGTGAGGTGCTAATGATGAAACGGCAGTGCGACAAGATTAATGAACGCGCAACTGCTTAACTCAGTCCGACTGCTCACAGATAGCATTTTCAACAACAAGCTAATAGATCTGATAGTATTTACGTTTATTTTATAAGTCTTTACACCCGACGATACTTCGATATATTTTCCCGATAATTTATAAGCACTTTTGAAACATTAAATTTCGCACAGTCTTAGATTTAATCGCCGCATGTTAAATTTATTTATTAAACACTTTACAGTTTAAGTCGAAATGTTTTAATGTATCTAAAGAATTTCTTTATCATATAACTGAATATAATATGTTATATGATGAATTCTTAAAAATGTTTTATAAATCAGAACAAACAGTCAAAGTGTAACAATAATAAACATTGCTTAGTGATAAGATAGCCTGCGCCCGTCTACTAATAGGCATTTATAGCAAAACTTACTTCGTCTGAATATAAATAACTGATAATATATAAAGGAAAGGATATTTTATTTTAGAAATTACAATTTTAAAATTTCTGTGTAAGCTTTAGTATGCTAGTATTTAGATTATTTAGAGATTTAGATAGTTTGCAGTAGAGAGAGAGAGAGAGGAATTTTGTAACCAAGCAGTAGTATGTTGGTTATTATTTTAATTTTTTTCTGGGATCTAATGGCTAGTCATGATTGAAGTCTTCTATCGTTAAAAAATAAATTTATTTTCATCGTCTAGTTTAATTGTTAGAAAACTAGTTGACTAAGAAGCGAGA
Source organism: Parnassius apollo (assembly GCA_907164705.1). NCBI lineage: Eukaryota > Metazoa > Arthropoda > Insecta > Lepidoptera > Papilionidae > Parnassius > Parnassius apollo. The sequence goes on from CAJQZP010000644.1 coordinate 8,639,339, forward strand.
CTACGATACAAAACAATCAAATTTATGAAAAATTGGTTATACAAGTTAAGATATAGAATGAAATTTCCAGACTATACAATCTATCGAGGACGCCTATGTTTATAATAATGTTATTCATTACAGCCCGTTACAATTAATGGACAGTAATGAATAAATTAAAGAACGACTTCAAAACAAACAGTTACATATAGAAACAAGTCTATACTGATATTACCTTAATGATTAAATAAAAACAATTATTAAAAATATATACAAACATAATGTAATAAATATAGAGACACAATAACTAAAAGGACGACCTAGGAAGTCGGGAACTTCCCTATGAGTATCGCCAGACGCCATGTAATCAAATCTCAATGAACCATATTTAAAAAACAGGTATGCATAAAACGATAAAAAAAATTGACGACTAAAAATTCAATGCGGAATATTTTCTTTAGAAATCAAAACAAAATTAATTTGTTATACATAGCTGATTATAATCGTATTATTGTAATTGCTATTTCTAGGTCCCTTACGGCGTTGTAATTCAATGAATTGATTATCGAATGCCAAAGTAACGTTATTGGCAGTAGTGACAATGGAAATGGATGATTCATGCCGTAAAAGCACCCGTGTACAATTCACTGGGCACGCCTACGGCTAAACAAGTATGCTATTTAACGGTAAATATATCAATAATGATTCAATTATATAGTTTAATAGCCACTAACAGATTTGTCTTTGCTAATGTCACCACCACGTCTTAAACTTAATGAAAACCGTCGCCATTTAATTTAAATTTTCCTAACACTTAACAGATATTTATTACTGTTATTACTTATAGTCAAAGGGCAAATGTTGCTGAACTCTAATATTGTAATACATGATGTTGTCTCATCACGTAAGCCATTCCTTCCGCCAACAGCTTGACTTTCATGATAATATCAATTTGTTACCCTAAGAGTATGAAATATATTTAATATCTCAATAATTTATAACGTAATTTTGCTTATTAATGGAAAGTTTGTAATTTAACCGGAATTATTCGCACACATTGCAAGATTGAACAAGTTAAAGACAATTTTTATTTCCTGAGGAATCGGTGAGATCGGGTCTTTTATAGTATATGTACACGTAATAGCATACCTCGTAATTTTACCCGATACACAGGCTACAGTTTCCTTTAGAACTCTTTACTAATTGGCAACTCGTGTATAAGAGAAAGAACCATTATATGAAGAATATAATATATAGAGTTGATACAATTTAAGTTTAAAATCATCTATAATAATGCTGAAATTTTCTACCCTTAATCAATGGACTATGCTTCACAAATCCATCCTTAATAAAATAGCTGTCGTCAACAAAAAGTTATATTGTTCTACGGAAGAATATCTAAGAAAAGTATTATCGAAAGTAATAACTCATATAAACAGAGGCCGTGTTTATATGAATTATTAATATTGCCGTGTAGTGTCGGTTAAGAATATATCATATCTTCTCGTGGGTGTCGCAAAAGGCGATAGAGGGAAACAGACAGGAGATGGGCAGCAGCATCCTCCTGATAACAGCAACTGTACAACAAAAAGAACTGCAGTTGCCAACCCGCTAGCCAAGCGTGGCAACTATGGAAATACACCTCCCATGATGAGAGTTGCGAAGAGACGGCCCCTAGTCCCCGGTGGCCCCGCTATTTTTATATTTAATACCCGCTATTCCGCATCTCGACCTCGCGGGGCAGGGGGTGCCAATAATATCCGGTGGAGGTTTGGTTGCCACCTAAGATGACTCGACCTGGCAATATACAACGCACGCACCCTGACTGACTGACGAGAAGATCCTGGAGTTGGAAGAAGAGACATGCAATGGAACTTGTTCTATCACCGGGAGGGCAACCATCTGTCCCAAAAGGTGTCAGATTTATCGTTCACAAGTCTCTTGTTAACAACGTTGTAAAGATTGGAAGTGTGTCGACGAGAGTTGCGTATGTTATACTCAGAATCACCAAACGGTATTCGCTGAAGGTCATACAGGTTTACGCATCTAACTCGGCATATCCCGATGATAGGTGCAGGAAATGTATGAGGATATTTCTAGAGCCACAATATACGGTGTTAATGGAAGCCTTCAACACAAAACTAGGCACAAGAGAGAACGGCGAGCTGAAGGTAAGGAAATTTTGGATAGGGAAACTTCCAGAAGCGGCCACAGAAAGTGGACCTGGGCCTGAAGTGGGTTTGTCGACCCCGACGGTTCGACAAAAGTTAAATTGACTTCATTATGACGATTAGCCGGCATCTGTATAGTGACATCTCAGTGATCGCAAGGGTGAAATCTGTCAGCGATCCCCGAATGGAACGAGGGTGCCTCTATAGGTCCAATAGCGGTAATGCCGACAAAACAACAGACCGACTCTTCGACCACGTCCAAATGGCTACAGATTCGTTGCTACAGCAGATCCCCTCTGCAGAGATCGTGATCCTCGGCGACTTTAACGCCCATCACGCCGAATGGCTTGGTTCACGATTAACCGAGTATGCAACCTAAACGTTAAATTGGAGAGGTCTCGTCTAATGAAGCCAACGCTTCGTCCCGCTCGTGCTCTAATCCAGAATCCCGAAATCTTCCAGTTTGAGTTACAAAACCGTTTTCAGTGCCTATAAGTCTGCAATGCAGTGGACGATATGAACGATAAACTTGTGGAAACTGTTCATGCGGTTGGAGCTAAGTTCTGCAAGAGCCGCTGCAGAGGAACACGATAACTCTCCAATCACTCTCTTAATCACATAGCTGTTATATATTTATAACCATTCCCATCTACAGTTATATCCCATCAACAGTTGTTTTGAACAGTTCTGGAAATTCTTGTAAGCCATAAAGATTGAGTTTTCAACGTCTTTACTGTAACAAAGATAGGGGCGTGACTTACAGATCAGCTGTTATCTAGTGGTAAAACAAACTCTTTTAAATAAAATTACGGTTACAAAAACTAGAGCTTATATGTTTTGTTCTTAAGCAAATGTACTCTTGCTACTTACAGTATTTCTTAAATTTCCATATAACATTGAATTATTTGTTGAATATTTTAAAATTAATATTTTGTGTAGTCACAACTTCTTATAAATACGTACGCAATACCGTAAGTAGTCCTTAACATCCGAAAGTCCACACGAAACCCAATTGGAAACGTAAACCACAATTGAGGGAGGCCAACAGCGTACCGACGTAAAGTATAATTTTAATAATCCATAATTACCTTTCTTTTATAGGTATTAAAAACAACAATGAACGGTTAATAAAGTAATACTACGTGATCTGACAGAATTCATATTACTTTCACCCGTAGTGAACTAAGAGGAACTCACATCCAAGAGGATCACACCGGCTTGCCCGAGGTGGCCACTACGAGTGGGCTTGGCGAGCCCACTTTGGATGTGTGTTGGTGGACTGCGGTGAGAGGGTTCCTCTCTCCTTACTGTGCAGCCAAAAGTCGAGTAACGGGGGAAGCGGAGTGTTAATATGGCGATGCGCCACTGCACCGTAGATGAAACATCATGGGATTTTAGTCAGCGCGAGTACGATACGGGCATGCGTAGGAATTTCTCTATGTAAATAAAGGCGCTAAGCGCTCGTGCTAGCCATACTGGCACTATGAAATTTTTAATTGCAATTTTAAGTACTGATTTACTACGTGTTCGATGGTGTATGAAAACATCGCTAGAAAACCTGTCAACGAAAGTCTGCCAACCTGCATTATTGCAACACGGTGGACATTTCTATCAGTGGGACGCTTATAGGCTGTAAGGCGGCTAACTTTATGCTGGTATTCTGTAAGATCGAGCTCTTTCGGCAAACAAAAAATAAAGCAAACGGCAAATAAAGATAATACACCTGTGAGAAATGTCAGTACCGTAAGAGGAAGCAAAAGAATAGCCATTGGATCGCCACAGTCTGATCCCAAAAAGTGAACATTTCTATGGAAGACATCCGTCAAGTGGTAGAAGGTGTGATGGATGATAAAATGAACGATCTATATAAAAGATTTAATGAAAACTTGGTTGGATTCTTCGCGAAGGAAATTAAACCAATGAGAGATGAATTGTCGAGTATTAAGGAATCTTTAACTGGTTGCGCGGAAAACGATTCGCGTTTTTTTTTATTTTTGACGGTAGGAACTTGTCGAATCATTATTCCCTTCCGAAACAATATCATTCGTACCCTCCTATCGACACATCGGGGTGGTGGGGTGGGAGGGGAAAGAAGACGATTCTAGAACATCGCGTAATCATCGGACCCGAGGATATATAAGACACGCGCGACCGACGCGCGCTCTCTTCTCCCGCCGCAGTCGTCGTTGAACCAACGCTTCTCTCCTGACGCACCACTGGGGCCCCAGAAGTGTCTGTCCAGAGGAGGTTCCGGAAGTCGCCGCTATAGTGATCGACAGGAAGAAGAAACCCCGGTGAGTCAATACTCCTTAATTATACCTGCTTGCTAATAATTTAACCCGCTCCAATCTGTGTTTTTTTTCCTAGTCAAGCAGGATTCCTTTCATCGATTCGACAAGTAATAGTTTAGTTTAGGGAAGAGCGAGTGCATTGTACCGCATGCTATAGTAGTCGCTTTTAACGTAAGCGTAGAAGCAATCGCATATACAGTCCACTTTAGTTAATATCTCGCGTAATAGGTTTGAGGTTTGACCGGGGAACTAGATTTTCGGCAGCCTTAAACACGTGGCTCCACCATTTTATGGTCCTTCGAGCCGGATCTGGATTGGTGTTTAGTGGTTATCCAACCATTTCTGGTCGAATAATTAAATTAATTGTTTAGATAACGCACTCTAATTTATGGAATAGACTTAAATAGTGTTCGTTTAAATTAAAATTTTGATTTGTTACTCGCAAACAGAATTATTCATTTAATAGCGCTCGTATTTGGTTAAATTTAAAGCTTATTAAATAATTGAAACGGCGTGATAGCAACCGTTTGATACGCTTACCCCACAATTTTATAAAATTATTAGGTTTAGCAAACGACGCGTAGCCTTGACTGCATCGGGCGCTCGATCTGATTACGTAATACAGCACGCCGAGTATTCATCCTACGTCGTTTATGCGTGTGAGATTAATTGTGATTAATATAACTTTATTATAATAATTTAAAATGGCAGTTAGTGGAAGTGAAATCAAAATTAAAACGCTTTATGCCAAGAGGGACATACTCTTTTCGCGTGTGCAAAATATAAGTGATTATATAAAGAACATTCATATAGAGGCAGTGCGGGAGGCCTTTTTAAATGAAATCGAAACGATAGATAATTTGCGGACAGATTACGAAAGAATATTAGACCAAATTAATCATTCGGAACTACAAACCGACCCGAAATACATAGTGAACTACCAACCGCTGCTGGCATTCGAAGATATGTTGTGTCGCGTAAAAAGAACTGCAAAACTCCTACAATCTCAAAGCGAAGCAAAGCCGGAAATACAGGTACGCCCTCGTGACTCAATTAGGTTACCGCCAATAGATATTCCGGTATTCAATGGTGATATTAAGACGTGGCCCTTCTTCTTCAGTAGTTTTCAAAACAATATACACAACAACCCATCGTTATCGGACGCTGAAAAATTATATTACTTAATTAGCAAACTTAGTGGCAGAGCACAGTCGATCTGCTCGGGTTTTACACCTACAGCAAACAATTACGTATTAATATTTGAAACGCTTAAAACTAAATATGAAGATAGGAGAATGTTAGCTTCCGAATATTTGAACCAGATATTCGATCTTAAACCTATATCATCCGCGAACATCAACGGCTTAGAGCAGTTTCTCGATAAATTTGTGGCATCGGTGGCTGCACTTAAGAATTTGAAGTTTGATGACCTTATGGACGTGGTGTTTCTCCATATAGCATTAAAGAAATTAGACTCCGACACCGTGCGTGCGTTTGAAATGGAGCATCGTAGCTCGGAGATGCCTTCCTTTCATTCATTAGCATCGTTCGTGCGAGATCAAATAAAGGTGATGCAGCGCTCACCGAACGTTAAACAGGAGATTAAAAGGTGCGTCGACCGTAGACAGACTCAACCATCTAAAATAGCAGGGTCGTTAACTTACGTAACCGCTACGCCGACATCACTCCAGCATACTTGTATAGTATGTAAAGATAAACACGGTAACTTATATAACTGTGCGACTTTTCGTAAATATTCACCAAGCGAACGTTATAAGTTAGTAAAGACAAACAACCTATGTTTGAACTGCTTAAGCGATAAGCATTTAGTTGCAAAATGCAATTCGAGTTCCGTATGTAGCAAGTGCGCCAGGAAACATCACACGCTATTACATTTTGAAAATAGCAACATAGCGGCGTCAAGTAAGGCGAATAAGGAATTCACCCCTACTAAGGTCAACGATTCTAGCGGTCGACCTGATGATGTCGCTCTGTGCTCATTGGCAAATATGGGAGCACAACCTCCTTCAACCGTGTTACTGGGTACGGCGCGTATTTTGGTTAGGGATTCGCGTGGAAACAAACAAAGCGTCCGTGCACTGCTGGACAGCGGAGCCCAAAATAGCTTTATAACACGACAATGTTGTCAGCGCTTAGGCTTAGTAATAAATAGGTCACTTTCATGTCCTGTAGTTAAAGGCATCGGAGGTACTAGTAAAGCGACACAGGGATATATAAATTTAAAATTTTATTCTCGGATAGATCGTAACGTTAACTTTGATATAAATGCACTAGTAGTAGATAGGGTCACTGAACGGTTGCCAACCGTTTCGGTTGACACCTCGGCAATGATTGAATTTAAAAATTTGACTCTAGCAGACGACACTTACGCCGTTCCTGGAAACATAGACATGCTCATTGGGGCATCGCTTTTCCCTCATCTTTTGTTAAACAATAAGGTCAGGGGCAACTCCTCGCATACCGCGCCTTACGCACTGGAAACCGTATTGGGCTATGTGATCCTTGGCTCCGCCCCCATCCTAGATAGTATTTCGGCAGCCTCTTATTGTGGTATGGCTGTCGAACCGCTCGAGTCGTTAGTCCGCAAATTTTGGGAGATGGAGGAGGTGAACGTCCCACCCATACCTAGTTCAGCTGACAGGATATGCGAGGAAATTTACGTCCGCACGACCGTTCGTGATCGCGACGGTAGATATAGTGTAGCGCTACCCTTTAAGGGAGATGTTTTATCTCTCGGCGATTCGCGTCAAATGGCGGAAAAACGTTTCTACAGCTTGGAGCGTAGGATGCTCGCTTCGCCACAGTTAAAGGAAGCTTACGACGGCGTCATTAACGAATATATAAGAGAAGGTTACATATCACTTGTGGCTTCGAAATTAGATAACTACGAAGACACACCGTCGTATTTTATACCACACCACGGAGTCATTAGAGAGGACAAACTTACATCTAAATTACGTGTAGTGCTCGACGCTAGTGCTAAAACTAGCACTCACCTGTCGCTTAACGATATCCTCTATAGTGGGCAAAATTTACAGGGCAGTTTATTTGATATAATAGTCAATTTTCGTTTGTTTAGTATAGCACTATCCGCCGATATTCGCCAAATGTTTCTTTGCATAGGGGTCCGTGAATGCGACCGTAGATTCCAGCGCATTTTGTATCGCTTCCACCCAAAGGAACCTCTAATGGTGTTAGAATTTAACCGCGTTTGTTTTGGTTTAAAGTCGAGCCCATTTCATGCGTTACGCACGGTGAGACAGCTCGCTCACGATGAAGGTCCCTCTTATCCTAAAGCTAAGAGGGCAATTGAGAGCGGATTATATATGGATGATTTTGTGTATTCGGTCGATAGCGTGGAGGAGGCCACCCTAACCACCGCCGAGGTTATAAGGCTCATGAAATCGGGTCAATTCGATCTTGTGAAGTGGACTAGTAATTCGCGTCCGGTTTTAGATACAATCCCACTATCACACCGTCTTTCGGCGATAAAGGAATTCGACGATTCCGATACACACAAGGTGCTCGGTCTGTGTTGGTCACCAGAGTCCGACGTGTTTAGCCTTAAGGTAAATCCGCCCGTAGAGAAATGCACAAAGCGCACAATACTGTCATGCGTTGCTAGATTATGGGACGTCATGGGTTTCGTAGCTCCGGTGGTATTATACGCTAAGCTTTTGATTAAACAACTTTGGTTATTTGAATGCGATTGGGATGACTCGCCGCCTGACAGCATTGTTCGATTGTGGCAGCGCTTTAGAGAGGAACTTCCTTTACTAAGAGAAATTAAAATACCGCGTCATATAAATGCCGATAGAAATAGCAGCATAACGGTTGTTGGATTTGCAGACGCCAGCGAGAAGGCTTACGGGGGGCGTTGTATATTTCCATGTCCAGAATAATGGTAGAAATTCGATTAGCCTCATTAGTTCTAAGTCGAGAGTCTCCCCCCGTAAGGTTGTCTCTCTGGCGCGCTTAGAGCTTTGCGCAATATTAGTACTCACCAAGCTTATTACCACAGTTATCGGCGCATGTAGGGATAGAGTTCACATAGAAAGAATATTTGCCTTTTCCGACTCCACCGTCGCCTTATGTTGGGTTCATTCTTCACCCCACCGTTGGGATACGTTTGTCGCGAACCGAGTGGCCAAGATCCAAGACGAGTTAGAAACGCGGAACTTTTATCACGTGTCCGGTAAGGAAAACCCTGCCGATTGTCTATCCCGGGGACTCACCCCGATGCAAATAATGGACCACCCGCTTTGGTTCCATGGACCTTCTTGGGTTCACTTGGATCCCTCACAATGGCCAATAACCGATTTCGAACCTTCGTCAGTGTCACAACCGCCGGAAGAGAAGAGACACGCTCTAGTGGCGAACGTTTCGAGCGAGGTTTCTCCAATCATTGCTCTGGCGAACCGCTTGTCCTCTTGGTCGAAATTATTGCGTAGCGTAATTTACGTTTGTCGATTCGCGAAGCTTTTACCGCGACGTCCGTATGTCTTAGCATCCGATTACAACTATGCCGAGTCGCTAGTATTACGTGAACTTCAACGTGCGCACTTCTCTGAAGAAATTACAAGATTACAATCGAATAGAGCTTGTAGTCGCGCCTTTCAACGCCTTAAGCCATTTTTACAGGATGGGATTGTAAGGGTAGGTGGACGCTTGTCCAACTCGCAATTGAGTTTCGACCAACGGCACCCTATAGTTTTACCGCGTAAAGACCATATCATGAACTTATTAGTCGATTATCATCATAAATTGAACTCGCACGCTGGCCCCGATTTATTGATGTCGATCTTGCGTCAGAATTATTGGATTCTTTCTGCACGTAGTTTAATACGCAATCGGGTGCACAGATGTATAGCTTGCTTTCGGGCACGCCCCAAGCCGTCATTTCCGGAAATGGCGGAACTTAGATCTTGTAGAGTGATACAATCGGTAAAGCCCTTCACGCACACCGGGTCTGATTTTGCTGGTCCGTTTAAGGTCACGCTCACTCGCGGGCGTGGTATAAGATCCACAAAGGCTTACGTCTGCATTTTCGTATGTCTAACTACTCGAGCAGTGCATATAGAACTCGTTGGTGATCTAAGCACAGCAGGCTTTATGGGTGCATTTAAAAGATTTCTATCGCGCAGAGGCCCTGTAAGTAAATTATATTCGGATAACGGTACGAACTACGTCGGTGCAAAACGTATTCTATCGGAACTACACGAGCTCTTAGCTAGCAAGTATTATAATTCGGAGTTCGCTCACATTCTAGCCGAGAACCGCATTGAGTGGTCTCTGAACGTCCCAGCCGCGAGTCATTTTGGGGGCAATTGGGAGACTAATATTAAAAGTCTAAAGAGCCACTTATACCGAGTAATAGGAGATCAAATTTTGTCCTTCGAAGAGCTAAGTACGGTGCTCGCTCAAATTGAATGCGTAATGAATAGCCGCCCACTTTGTCGGACGTTATCTAGTGACCCCTCGGAACCGCTGGCTCTAACTCCAGCACATTTTTTGACTTTAACGCCTCTAAGGTATCTGCCCGCCGCGGATGTGGATGAGAACAGACTTAGCATTTCCACACGCCATAAATTATTAGATCGGTTAGTGCAATCGTTTTGGAAACGATGGAGGATGGAATACTTGCATACTTTGCAGTCTCGGCAAAAATGGAACACAGCGACAGAGCCTTTAGCTGTAGGAACCGTAGTTGTGCTCACTAAGGAGAATACGCCGCCTCTCCACTGGCCGTTAGGAATCGTCGAGGAGGTCTTTCCCGGTTCCGACGGAGTAATTAGGATAGCTCGCGTTAAGACCACGGTTGGGTCTTACCTACGTCCTGTTATCCGTTTGTGCCCCTTGCCTCTTCCATAATTTAAATTAGCTTTCTAGACTGAAATTGTAGTTTAATTTAGGTAATCTTAGCGTTAGTTAGTTATTTGTTAGTCGATCTTAGCTCTAGTTGTTTAGTTATTTTTTTTGAAGGAAATCCTTCAAGGGCGGGGGGAGATGGTTGCGCGGAAAACGATTCGCGTTTTTTTTATTTTTGACGGTAGGAACTTGTCGAATCATTATTCCCTTCCGAAACAATATCATTCGTACCCTCCTATCGACACATCGGGGTGGTGGGGTGGGAGGGGAAAGAAGACGATTCTAGAACATCGCGTAATCATCGGACCCGAGGATATATAAGACACGCGCGACCGACGCGCGCTCTCTTCTCCCGCCGCAGTCGTCGTTGAACCAACGCTTCTCTCCTGACGCACCACTGGGGCCCCAGAAGTGTCTGTCCAGAGGAGGTTCCGGAAGTCGCCGCTATAGTGATCGACAGGAAGAAGAAACCCCGGTGAGTCAATACTCCTTAATTATACCTGCTTGCTAATAATTTAACCCGCTCCAATCTGTGTTTTTTTTTCCTAGTCAAGCAGGATTCCTTTCATCGATTCGACAAGTAATAGTTTAGTTTAGGGAAGAGCGAGTGCATTGTACCGCATGCTATAGTAGTCGCTTTTAACGTAAGCGTAGAAGCAATCGCATATACAGTCCACTTTAGTTAATATCTCGCGTAATAGGTTTGAGGTTTGACCGGGGAACTAGATTTTCGGCAGCCTTAAACACGTGGCTCCACCATTAACATTCATTAATGATCAGTATGAAGGCATAAATAAAGAAAATGAAGCCTCTAAACTAAAAGTAACAACTTTGGAGAAAGAGAATGCAAAACTGAAAGGAACTGTACATGCATTAGCTCAGAGAGTAAATCAAATAGAACAACACTCCCGTCAATGTAATTTAGAACTCCAGAACGTTCCTGAGTCAAGAAATAAAAATCTTAAAACAATAATAACAAAGTTGAGTGAAGTCATTGGTAGCTCTCTGAATGAAAACGACATTCTAAATTGTACACGCACTGCCAAAATGAATCGCGAATCCAAGCGTCCAAGATCTATAATAGTGCACCTAGCTTCACCTAGGATTCGCGATGAAATGCTGCGATGTGGCCTCAAAATACAACAAGGTGAACTCACAAAACAGACTTAATGCTACACATCTTGGATTAATAGGACACACCACTCCTGTTTTTGTAACTGAACATCTATCCCCAGTGAATAAGGCTATTCATGCGGCGGCGAGACTCAAAGCAAAGGAGAGCGGATATAAATATGTGTGGGTGGGTAATGGCAGAATATTTATGAGGAAGGCCGATGAGAGTGACTATATTCTGGTAAAAAGTTTAGAAACTCTAAAAAAAACTTATTTAAGTAATTCTTTTTGTTCCTTTCTTTCTTATTGTCTGTTATATGGTAAGGTTTTTTAATAAAATACGATACGCTAAAATTGTACTATCAAAATTGTAGTGGTCTTAAGACCAAAACACATGGTTTCTATAATCAAATACTATGTAACAACTATGAAATAATAATACTCACTGAGACCTGGCTAAATGATTCTGTTTCGAGTAGTGAACTTTTTGACCCTAGATATGTAGTATATAGAAGAGATAGATCTTCTGCCAGTAGCACTAAGAAAGAGGGAGGGGGGTGTTTTAATAGCAGTATCTAGGAAATTAAAATCAAAGCGTTTAAAAGCTTGGGAGTCGGATCTGGAGGATTTATGGGTTTTAGTCGAAGCGCCAGTTTCACACTCAATTTATCAAATTGCTTTCTGTGCCATTTATTTACCATCTCCTGTAAAAAGTGTAACTTATGATAAATTTTATGACACATGTACGTCCTAAGAAGTTCTACTATAGTGTGATTTCAATCTATTTTCCATAAATTGGAGCTTGTTAGATGCGGATTCTGCGAAATGCGAGCTTTCCACTGTTAGTCAGTCATTTATTGATTTTTTAAACGTCAATGATTTGAAGCAGTACAGTCGTATAAAGAATCAGAGTTTAAATAGAACACTTGATTTGGTTATTGCAAATTTACCAAACTGCACAGTAGAACAGGCACTTTGCCCCCTCAGTAAAGTTGACAGGCACCATCCTCCTCTTGACATAAGTATTAAGCTATTAAATGAAATAAGATTACCTTATAACACTGAAAACGTACAATTAAATTTTTATAGAGCTGACTATGATAGTATTTGTAAAGAATTAGCGAGTTGTGATTGGGTCAAGCTACTTGATGGGTTGACACATGTAAATAATATGCTACAAATTTTCTACCAGAAAATTCGGGATATTATCAAAAAATTTGTCCCCAACAAATCGTCAAAGAACAACAACTACCCACCTTGGTTTGATCGGAATCTAATTAGAACTTCAAAAGAAGGGTATAAAGTTAGGTGTCGTCACAAGAAATATAAAAATCCTAGAGATGAGCTTGAACTGCAATTGCTAAGTAAAAGATGTACGCAAATGGCCACAAATTGCTACAACAAATATATAAAACTAATAGAGTGTGACATAGCAAAAAACCCAAAACTGTTTTGGTCCTTTGTTAAGGCGAAACGTGGTGGTTCAGGCGCCTATCCCCTATCAATGACTGACGGTACGACGGTAAATTCTGATGGAGTGGAAACTTGCGAACTTTTTTCTTCACACTTTTCATCCGTGTACTCTGAAAATACTAAATGTACAGAGAAGGATTATGTTTACGACCGTTCAGAGTCCTTGAAATTAATTGAAATTAATAGCCTTCACCCAGCACAGCTGAAAATTGAACATGATACCCTATTAAATAAATTAAAAAGCATTAAATGTAATAAAGGAGTAGGTCCTGATGGAATCCCTCCAGTGTTTGTAGTCAGATGTGCTGATCAACTTGTTAATCCACTATTAATTATATTCAATTTTTCTCTTTGTACTGGGCAATTTCCTACTCTATGGAAAATAGCTAAAATCGTTCCGGTTCATAAAACGGGCAGTGAGGATTATGTAAGAAATTACAGGCCGATCTCTATATTATCAGTCTTTGCTAAATTATTAGAGTCAATTATTTGTCCTTATATTCAGAGACATATCAATCTTTACTTAACCACTAGCCAACATGGGTTCGTTAAATCTAGGTCTACGAGCACTAATTTGGTACATATTACGGAAATACTAATTGAAGCACTTGATGCGGGGAAACAAGTCGACGTAATATATACTGATCTTAGCAAAGCATTTGATCGGGTCCCACATGACATATTGGTTCGTAAGTTAGCTGCCTACGGCATTACTGGTAGTATGTTAAAATGGCTAAAATCGTATTTAAAGGACCGAGCGTTTTTTGTGGTGGTGAATGGATATCAGTCAGGCTTAAAAATATTAATTCTGGTGTGCCCCAAGGGTCTCACCTTGGACCGATTCTGTTTGGGGTGTTCGTAAATGAAATTCCAGAATTGATGAAATGGTCTCGTGTGTACTTGTATGCGGATGACTTAAAAATTTGCAAGACGATTGTGGAAGAGAACGATTCAATAAAGCTACAGAACGATTTTGATCAACTGATTAAATGGTGCAAAGTAAATCGTATGGACTTAAACATTAGTAAATGTTTCTATGTGCAATATGCGAGAAAAAGTAACACTATAGCTATCACATTGGATGTAATAAAATACAGCAGTTAGACGAAATTAGGGACCTCGGGGTCATATTTGATAAAAAATTAACTTTCATACCGCACATTGAAAACATTACTAAACTACTTCTAAATGTTGGGTTTTGTCATAAGATATATCAAAGTCTTTGGAAATGCTAAAATTAAAAATTCTTTTATTTAACAGTTTGGTAAGAAGTATATTAGAGTACAGTGCTGTAGTCTGGAGACCTCATTACGCTACACATTCACTGAGAATCGAGGGGATCCAAAAAATATTTATAAGACATTTGTCATACGCAAGCGGATTTAGAAGTAATAAGAAGCGTGTATCATATGAAAATAATTTGATCAATTTCAAAATGATTTCTCTTGAAAACCGCAGGGATATTATTGATTTGATTTTTGCTTCTAAAATTATTGGTGGTGTCCTGAAATTTTAAGTAAATTTAATAAATGCGTTACCTTTCGTTACCCGCGTTACGCTCGTAAGATTACACCATTGACTAGACAATATAGAAGAACAGTGTTTGGCTCCAAATCCCCAATTGCTAGATTGAGTAAACTTGTTAACAAATTTAGAGATAAAATTGATATATTTTTCGACCCACCTAACAAGCTCCGTCGCACCTTAAGAGAACATCTTTTGTAACGTTCTATAAAATATGTTCTTTCCTTTTCGCTTCTATATATTTTTATTTGTATTTAGTATAATTTCTTTTAATTTTTAATTCTTTCTTTATCCTAGTAATAGAGGTACACAGTGCTGAGAAAGTTATTTGCATGTTGTATCCGCCTGTAATTATTTGTACATTTTAGTTCTTATCGCTTCATTGTATTTAAATAGCACGTATGGAATGATACAAATGTTGGTGGATCAATAAATAAATAAAAAAAAAAGATCGAGCTCTTTCCCCGGTCGAGCTGTCCCAATCTTGCAATCATAACACAGCTGCAACGTAGTTCTACTACGGGTTGTCAAATTATATAACTTAGAGAGGAAAAATCGATAATCGGGAAAATACACTACAACACTTAATTATTCGCAAGTTATTGAATGCAAATTGCATTATTATAACAGAAAATGCTACCCGTAAAGCACTGCAAGCGTATTTCCGTCGATACTAATACGTGGTTATGTTAGCACATAATTAAGTTGTCGTGTAAAATTACCGTTTATTAGTAGTGTTACGATACGAACGCTCCGCCTCATTATTTTGTTCGAGACGCCGCTTATTTACATCTATTTGTCACTCTTTATTTACTTGGTGGTCTAGACATGACATTTGTGTAATAGTTAGCTTAAGTAATAACATCTCTATTTAGGTGAATGATCATATAATAGCTTGACCTTTTATTTAATAATGATTGAATTTGTTAATTTGCTGAGTTTACCTAACAGTAAGAGTTACGTAAGAGTACGTATGAAAAACTATTTTAATAACGTATAAGTAGTTGATCGTTATTTTTATTTCATATTAGTCTTATCCTTTCATATTTTCCGTATCTAAAATAACCGCATTGTTTTAATATAAATATAAATCCTCTTCCATAATCACCTGATTGAAATCTATTTGACTTGAAGAACTCAAACAATGCAGTTGACAGAAAGTGTAAAATGCTATTCGTAATAGTTCTACTCGTGTCAAAACCTAGTTAGCT
Source organism: Parnassius apollo (assembly GCA_907164705.1). Lineage (NCBI taxonomy): Eukaryota > Metazoa > Arthropoda > Insecta > Lepidoptera > Papilionidae > Parnassius > Parnassius apollo. Next base: position 8,654,990 of record CAJQZP010000644.1, read on the forward strand.
GTTTGGATACGGCGCGACCGCGTTTATGAATCCCGTACAAAATAAGTGTTTCTGTGGCCTACAGATAATTTTTCCAGGTCGACTTTATGAATGTACACCGTCTCCAAGATACACTATCACCTCATCAGCCCGTAACAAGGCACTGCTGGACATAACCCTCACTGATTGTAGTGGTCACGTTTACATCCAAATTGACCAATACAGTAACAGATGTCTCGCGTCTTTAATGCTTCGCCCGACGCCTTTGCACGTTTGGCGTAAATGAGATGGTATACCATTATCCTTTAAAGGTTATTCTGAGATTTCCTCTTACGCCGATATTACAGATATTGTAATATTTACATTATCTATATAAATAATAAATCTGTAGAAAAATCGTGTCTGTTATTCTCTGAAATATTTTCTGGAAAGTACAAGTGCAGGGGACTAAATAAAGGGCACTGAAGCCATATTAGTGCTTTACTGTTTGTCTGTCCGTGTATTCAAAATTCACGTAAAAATTACTGAACAGATTTCCATGAAATTTTGTGTGTAGGTAGTTAGGGACCCGGAGCTACTTAAAGGCTACGTTTTATCCGATTACGGAACTTAAAAAATGGAGAATTATCTAATTTTCATTCCTTTAGATATTAATTTCTATTTTATACGATTGATGTGTTTTATTAACATAAATAAAATATTTATAAATAAAGCCCAAAATAAGTTTTAACCGTTGCGTAATAAATTAAACTACTAATCAATATTCAATAGGACCAATATTAATAAGGACCATAAAATTATTAAAACCTCATTTTATCAAAACATGATGTAAATATCGCATTTCCGATTCCAGGACAATTTTCCATTCATAAAGAGACATCGGAAGACGCGCCCGATATAAAAAAGATGTTGTTTGACGTATGATACATAGGCTGCACTAAAAGTATCGGGAATGGAATATTTCCACTGTTCCTGTCATATTAAAATCTTTTTGAAAACTCCTTGGTTTTAAAAATCGAATACCATTTATTTATTTAAAAAAAAGATTCTCGGTCTTGTCACAAGGTTTTGTCAAACTTGAAACTTGAAACAGTCGTTGAGAAAATGAAATTGGCTCGAGCAAATTCAAGAGCGATGATTTATTATGACGTTCGAAGTGGTTTAACACAAAAACAGTGTATTGACCGGATGATTTCTGCATTTGGTGATGAAGCCCCTTCCAAAACTACAATTTATCGCTGTTTTGCTGAATTTCAACGTGGACGTGTCAAGCTCAGTGATGATCCCGTCAAGGTCGTCCAAAATCTGCAGTCACCCAAGAAAACGTTGATGATGTGCGTAAGCTGATTGAGGAAGATCGACATGTGACATACCGCGAAATTCAAGCAACTTTAGACATTGGCTTGAGTCAAATACAAATAATCTTGCATGAACAATTAGGTGTAAAAAAGTTGTTTTCGCGATGGATACCGCATTCGCTCTGTGAAGAGCAAAAAGCGGCTCGCGTTACTTGGTGCGTCATATCTCTCGAAAGATTCCACGCAGGATCCTCAAATGCTGTATACAATATTGTATCAGGGGACGAATCTTGGATATATGCGTTCGAACCCGAAACAAAAAATCAGTCACGAGTTTGGGTGTTCGAAAATGAGTAAAAGCAAACAAAAATTGTTCGTTCATGGAGTGTTGCAAAAAAATGGTGGCTACGTTTGTCTCCAAAACCACACCCAACAAAGAACGTTAATGCAGAATAGCACATGTTCGACTCCTAACATCCCTCAATCAGTTATCACACAGCACACAGAACAAAAAGAGTTTTCAGAGCAAGAAAACATAGAATTATTAGACCATCCGCCGTACAGCCCCGACCTAAGCCCTAATGATTTCTATACTTTCTCTAAAATAAAGAATAAATTGCGTGGACAGAGATTTTCATCACCTGAAGAAGATGTGGACGCCTACAAAACGGACTTTTTGGAGACCCCAACTTCCAAATGGAATGGTTGCTTCAATGATTGGTTCCATCGTATGGAAAAATGTGTCAAATTTCGCAGAGAATAGTTCGAAAAACAATAAATACATTTTTAAATAGTAATGTTGTGTCACTTCCTTGATTCCCGAAATTTTCAGTGCCGGCCTCGTATTTATGCGATTCTGATAAACTAACTTGTGTGTTTTTGTAGGCTATAATATTGCCAATATAGACACAGATACTGACGTGTCTCTACAAGTGATCCAGTTTTGCTAATTTTAGTACTAAATAACATTATCAATGTTTCTAAATTAAAGCCCACGTGAGTAAATCCGTGGGTAAAAAGCTAGTTATTAAATCAAATTGTTTCGGTTATGTGTTGACAATTTATTGTATCCGCAAATATTGTTATTTTTCGTTATGTAAGTCAATCCAAATGACATGCTTCAATATACAACTTATACATTCAATTATGTCTACTCAAGCCTTAGGATATTTTATTACCTTGTCTTCCGTTCTCCCTTCAGTTCCCGTACCATGTGTAGTTACTTTTTAACATAATTTTAAAAGTAAAAATATTATTTATTTGTAGGTTCTTTTACGGGTACTATAACAAAGAATTCATCTTTTAAAGTGAAACAATATTAAGCGACAGTAGCCTAATGGCAGGGCGCGGACCGCGAACTCAAAAAGTTCGTGGGTTCAAATCCGCCATTCAAGTACTGGCGTGAACTACTCGTAACACAAGCAATTTAAGCTTACCACGAGTAGTTAAGGAGAATATTAGTAATGTTTATAGCATTGTTAATATTCTTTAAAAAAATAAAAAAAATATATAAGAAAGAAACTCATAGACACTAATTATTTACAAATAACAATAAATATAACATTAGTACACGTTCGACATACCAGTATTTTTATTTTCTAACCAAGTTTCTAAACGAAAAGTTTGACGAGATCTTTTTTAAAAATATGATCACCAATTTCTCACTAACGATTGAACCGATTTAAGCGATAACCATTTTTGAATAGATTATATCACCCTACAGTTCTAAATCTACTGCAGCCAAGTACTTCTATATTAATTATCTATACCTCATTCGAATTCAACTTATTATTCTCTACGGTAACCTTGACTCTTTACTTATAGGTATACAAGTATACAATCAAAGCCTTGACTCCTTGATTAAGACTTGACTGTAAGAAATGAGTAGCATCGAAGTAGATGATACGACACGGGATTCAGCACACAAATAAAAAATAAAGAAGCAAAAACTTCCGATACAGTAAATTAAAAAATAATTTAATTCCAATCAAAATTTCATCATAAAAAACATATACCTACCATCGGCGTGAACAAAATTTTCACTACGGAAAGCTTTGGGTGCTATTTGAATTACTTAACTACAAAACCATAAACAAAAAGTCTGCTTATAGAGCACCATGACAAATCAAGAACTAAACAAAACACACAATTACTTTTGTCGATTAATTGTTATGTACTTAAAGTCCGGGAGCAATAGCTATCGAAACTGATCGGCATTATGCAAAAGTGAATTAGTAACATAATTCTGTTTGTTTTTACTGTTCTTTTCTCAGAATTGACTCTTTTTTTCAGTTCTGTCTATTGTAACGTCATACGAAGAAATTTAATCAAAATTATCTTCTCATATTTATATTATAGCAAGACAAAACATTCCTCTAATATCTTTATATTTCGCACCAGGAATAACGCAAAGAATATTTAAAATAAACATTCGATCTGTTTTGGAGTATGCATTTCGAATCTGGAGTCCCTTTTTAAAAAAAGTTCATAGAACATTGAAAAACATACCACATGAGTCCGCCTTTTTGTACTTGGTGTGCAAATAAAGCATAAATAAATAAATAAATAGAACTAGGAGACTTGATTGAATCATATAAATTATCTCTACGATCTAGAAAACTTTGACAAACTATAAAGCCGTGTCACATAACAACCTACACAGGCACTTTTTTAGCCAAAGAATGGTTGAAGCATGGAACAAGTGCTATCAGAAGTGATATCTGCAAAACCATGAACCAATTTAAGAACATAACATACATACATAAACACTCACGCCTGTAAATTAGAGGGTACGCAGAAACAACAGTATTCATTGATACACCTCTCTCTCTCTCTCTCTTTGTCACTCTCATTTACTCTATTTCTTTTTTTATTTTCAGTTTAAGAACAGATTGGATAAACAACTAAAATAGAAAAATTACACATTTGAACATACAGGCTTATATCAGTTGTTTAAACTGATGGACTGTTAAATCATAATAAAATTATTAATAATAAAGAGGTGTTATCGTCAGTAATGGCACCGTCAACATCTGTCGAGCTTGTCGCCATCCCGGTGAGTCACTTAAGCATGTATCTCCGGTCGTTCGGAGCTTTCTGTCTGAATATTTGCACAGACACAATCTGGTAGCCAGGATTCTAAATAAAGAGCTTGTTCTGAAATACGGTCTCGTGGATCGTAAATTGCCTTATTACAAGTACTTGCCGGAAGCCGTGATCGAGCCTGATATTGAGCTGATGGACCGAGTCAAGGATATTTTTGATCATCATTACCATTAACCAGATAAGCAGACAAAATATCTGGACCTGACTCACGAGGTGACCGACATGTTGGGTGTTATGCCGACCGTAATTATTTCTATGGTCGTTTCTGCGAACGAGCTAATCCCGGTCAGCCTCTCAGGTCATCTGAGGCGACTGAGGCTCCGTTACGGACCGCTCCGGGCTCAAATGCAAAAGGCGGTGGTGCGACGCCCGCATCATCCGTCGGTGTCTTTCCCTTTCCCCCAAACCCTCGGCTGTTTGGTATCCCCTGCTGAAGGCTTCCATCTGGCTGAGCTTTTATTTATTTATGTATTATTTATTTATTTATGTTAGTGTATTTAATATATATTTATTTATATTTATTGATTATATCTATATCTGGTGCTGGGGTTAGTGGTGACGGAGTTAGTGCATGCAATTGAGGGAGGGCGGGAGGTGCTCTTCAATCCAGGTAAGACACATCATTGTATTTGTTTGGCGGAAGGTTGCGAAGAAATTTATATTTTTATTTTTAAATAAATTTCTATTTTCGATTTCTGAATGTTTGCATTTAAATACCCTTTTATGAATATTATAACGTCTAATGTTATAAGTGTTAACAGATGATTGAATTTAGTCCAGGTCGGATAAGGAGTTTTTTTTATAGAATAAGGGTTAAGAGCTATAACATAACCTACGGCCTATAGAAATCAATCAATACTCGAATAAGAAACAAACTGCAGATGCGTCGCCTTGAGTCCAGTAAAAAGGGCTTTCAATTCTCTACATTTATCATTCATCATACGAAACACAGCAGCATTTATCTGCTATTTTACACTGTTATTCTGTAAGAGCGTGGCCCTTTCCCGATCGAGCCAATATATTCATGCTACAACCATAATATATCTGCAACATGGCTCTACCACGTATTTGGTGCGTTGAAACGAGTCAGGATCTGGCAGTCACCTTGAGTCACAAATATGTTCGGACGTCGGACGTCTATATATATATATATATATATATATATATATATATATCATCATCATCTCTACATCATTACAGTCCTTCACAAGTCCACTGCCGAACATAGGCCTCCCCCAAGTAATGCCACAAAGCACGGTCCTGAGCCACCTGCATCCATCGACTTCCTGCATATCTTACCAGGTCGTCACTCCATCTAGTGGGTAGTCGCCCTACACTACGCCTACAGGTACGAGGCTGCCACTCAAGAACCTTTCTTCCCCATCGGTTATCGGTTCTTCGAGCCATATGGCCAGCCCATTGCCACTTCAGCTTACTATATATGTATATATATTAAAAATGAAACCTGTACAAATTATATTGTGTAAAATTACATGCACTGTAAAACAATAGAATAAAAGTGATTCTTGCTTACTTAGTGTATATGGGTTTTCAATAAGAGCACAAAGGCCACTAACATTGACTCCACAAAAACAATCTTCATCCGCGGGTTTTCCATTCATTTGCAAAGTGCACGGTTTAATCTCTGTATTTATAAACAATTCCTACAGTTTTTATCTTACAAGATGTTACTATGTATATCCAGTTCCGTTGAACGGGATAGTTATGACGGATAAATATTCTGATCAATCTTAATTCTTCTGAATGCTGTCAGCTTACATTAGCGATGCGGAGTAGAATAGGACAAGCTGATTTTTGGCTGCATAATGAAGAATGAATGAATGAATGAAGCAGAATGAATATTGAGGACTCAACTACACCGCCCCTGGAAAATAGCGGCAGATAGAGCCCGACATATTCTATGTCATGAATTTATTATATTGTCATTGTTACTTAATACGTCTACAAAATTTCACTTTATTTGGTCGTGAAGAAGTGGGTGAAAATTGTATTTTTTAATTTCATTACATTCATATAAAAAATCTATACAAAGGTTAAGCTAATATAAAGCCCCGTTTTACGAGTAATGAGTTATTCCTTTCTAGTCCTCAGGGGTTACAACGCTTTTTCATTTTGATTGTTACTCGATGGTAAATGACTACAGCAGCTATTCAGAGATACTTATACACTTCATGTAAGTCTACATAAAAGACAGCGACTACTACAGCGAGATATAAAAATATCTTTGACTTTCACTTGGAAGCCCTCAATTAGTATTTTTCATAAATTTTGGCTTCAGTTGGGGTTAAAAACCACGATCAGTATCCGCAAAAAAGTGAGCATTGTGCTTCTTTTGAATAATAATACACGTAATTAACAATAAATATTTAGAAGTTTTAATTTTAGTGGCGAGACCCCATATCATCCCGTGGGTGACAAATTAGGAGATGGGCAATAGTTTCTTCTTAGTAAGGACTAAAAATAAATAAAACTGCGATTGGCAACCCCATTGACAAGCGTGGCGGCTATGGTATATATCTCTCCTATGAGACAACTATTAGGGATGCCAGTTTTCAGCAGTAGACTTTAATAGATTTTAACGATAACGACAAACGACAAATAATTCATCTGAACTTTATGAACACGCAGTGAATTAGTCCTAAGCAGTCGCTCTGAACGCAAGCCTTATGTCCACTTTCATGCAGATACCTTAATAGTATAATAGTAGAGGCAGTATTACGGCAAGAAGCAGAAGTGGGGGTGGGCGATGGTGGGGTTTTCGGGACTGGTGAACCAATCCGTATTACAGCTAACGATATAAAGCTGGTACTAAAGCAGATGACCAGAGGAAGGTCACCGGGTCACGATAGCCTCAGCGTCGAGCACCTTCATAATGCAGGACCGCATCTTCCAATGGTTTTGTCACTATTATATATTTTCTGTATTCGGCACTCTTACTTACCATTCGAGCTAATGAGGACCGTTGTTGTACCTATTTTAAAAAACAAGACTGGAGATATTTCAGACAAGACAAATTATAGGCCTATTTCTCTGGCAACTGTATTAGCTAAGGTGTTTGACGGCTTGCTTGAGCGACGGCTTAGTAACTTCATACAATTAAATGATGCGCAGTTTGGCTTTCGACCAGGCCTATCAACAGAAAGTGCTATACTGTCGCTGAAGCATACCGTCAAATACTACACCCAGAGACAAACACCAGTGTATGCTGCGTTTCTGGATCTCTCAAAGGCATTTGACCTGGTTGACTATGAGCTGCTTTGGTCAAAATTACGTGACATAGCTGTTCCAAATGAATTAATCACCACGTTGAAATATTGGTATGGCCATCAAGTTAACCAGGTCAAATGGTCTGGTGCGCTATCTGACGAATACATTTTGGAATGCGGGGTGAGGCAGGGGGGTTATCCTCGCCTTTGCTGTTCAGTCTCTACGTTGACGGGCTCATTGGTGCACTCAGTAGCACCAGGATAGGCTGTTCCATTGACGGACAAATGGTTAATAGTATTAGCTATGCTGATGACAAGGTGTTGCTGAGTCCATTGGTGAGCGCATTGCGTAAGCTGTTGGCCGTCTGTGAAGTATACGCTGCTAAACACGGTCTCCTCTATAACACCAAAAATAGTGAGTTAATGGTATTTCAAGTTGGTGCTAAAAAACCCCAGGTTGTGCCTCCGGTCAAGCTCCTTGGGGTGCCATTAAATAGGGTGTCACAGTTTAAATATTTAGGACACATTGTTACAGAGAATCTTACAGACAACTGTGATATAGAGAAGGAGCGGAGGGCATTGGCGGTTCGATGCAATATGGTTGCCCACAGGTTTGCTAGGTGTACTAGAGAGGTCAAAATTACTCTTTTCAAGGCTTACTGCCAAACCTTTTACACCTGCAGCCTGTGGTATAGCTATACGCAAAGGGCCTATAATGCACTTCGCGTCCAATATAATAATGCCTTCAGGATGTTGATGGGCCTTCCCGTGTTCTGCAGTGCATCTGGCATGTTTGCTGAAGCGGGTGTTGACGATTTTCATGGCATCATACGGAAGCGAATATCGTCCAGCTGGCGCAGATTGCGGGGGGAGCTCAAACGGCGTCCTGAAGGTAGTTAAAGATAGGCTTGATTGTCCCATTCAAGGGCATTGAACTCAAATGCATATGGGTGGGACACTTAAGTATCTTAATTAATATTTTTAAAATTGTAAGTTATTCAATTTGATTTAATTTAATTTACTAACATAGTTTTTAAGAAATTTACTAACAAATTTGTATGGATTTTTTAATCTGAAATAAACGTTTTATTATTATTATTAATCACAATCGACGCAGTACGCAAATTCCTCCCGTATTCCCTTTCAAGAATAAGAGGATTCCTACGCTCAAGTTATTTATATCCTGGTTTTTTACTTCTTACTCTGTGCCGCAGCTTGTAAGTGACCTTCATTCTTTTTGTTTCGAACGTTGGGATATCAGTCAAAGCATAAATACCTACGTGATAACATAATTATTGACTGCATCGTTGGTCTAGTGGTTGTAGTAGTGCGACTGCTGATCATGAGATCCCGGGCTCGAATCCCGGGTCGGGCCAAAAAAATCAGTTTATTGAGTTTTCGGGCGAGAAATTCTCAGTAGCTGCCCGGAGACAGCAAAGTTGGCGGTGTCTCACCCCCGTGCCTCGGAAACCACGTAAAGCTGTTGGTGCTGCGCCTGATTTCTCCCCGGTTGTGTCGGTTTACTGTCCCATCGTATTCATGAGAGGAGGGAATAGAGAGTGCACCTGTATTTGCGCATTCACTTGGACACTATAATCCGGTCCTGCGCCGATGGCTAGTCTCCGTTGAGACTGGCCGCCGTGACCGAAATTCGGTCTGGAGGACATTATTATTATTGGGGTATCTATATAATTTTCTCACCTGGTTGGGTTCTATAAATATATAATTATAAATTAAAATGAAAAGATAAATATACATAAATATCAATAAAATAAAATAAATACAAAAACTACATAAATAAATAAGATCCAACCAGATGGGAGCCCTCGGCAGGGGAGACCAAACGGCCGAGGGTTAGGGGGAAAGGGAAAGAAACCGGCGGACGATGCGGGCGGTATCGAGGAGCACCGCCTTCTGCATTTGTGCCCGGAGCGGTCCGTCACGGAGTCCCAGTCGCCTCAGATGACCCGAGAGGCTGACTGGGATTAGCCCCTTTGCAGAGACGACTACAGGAATAATTTCGGTCGGCATACCACCCCACATGTCGGTCACCTCGAGAGCCAGGTCCAGATATTTTGTTCGTTTCTCTGTTTCGGCTTTCACGAGGTTCTCGTCATACGGAATGGTAATGTCGATCAAAAATATCCTTGACTGTGCCCGGTCCATCAGCACAATATCAGGCTTATTCGCAAGAATAGTCCTGTCTGTGATGATGGCCCGGTCCCAGGAGAGCCTGGCGCGGTCATTTTCGAGCACGGCTTCCGGCAAGTACTTGTAATACGGCAATATTCGGTCCACGAGACCGTATTTCAGAGCGAGCTCCTGGTGTAGAATTCTGGCTACTAGGTTATGCCTGTGCACTCCCAAAGTGACTCCCCGGGATGGCGACAAGCTCGACAGACGCCGACAGTGCCATCCTTTAGGATGTATCTTCGATAGTTGTTGGTCTTAATAACCTGATCCTGTATTGCACAGACAAAACTCTCGGTTTCCCCGAAGAGGTCACCGAAACGTAGCCAGTTGAGGGAGGCGGCTGTATCAACGTGAGGCTCATGTAGAGCCCTGTAGTACCTCCCGTGGAGCTCCTTCTCCTTCCATACGGTCTCCCGGTCGGAAATGCTCTGTACTGCCGGGTCTCGCCATTGCTCGTTGGCTAAGGATAGAGGGGTAAGTCCTTTATCACTATAAATGGCGTCATTATAGAATGGATCATCCGATCTCGCCAGGAAGTAATGACGGAGGCTGCACACTTCGCGATAATGCATGGTGAGCGCACTCAGGAAGCCACGCCCACCATGCTTTCGCGGCAAGTACAGCCTCATTACCGACGATCTCGGATGATGCATCCTATGGGACGTCATTGTAGTGCGGACTTTTCTATCCAGGGCGTTAAGTTCAGTCTGACTCCACCTGAGCATGCCAAAGGTATACATGAGGACAGACATGACCCAACCGTTATATGCATGTGTCTTATTCACACCGGACAAAAGGCTGTTAAGCACTTTGATCAAGCGTGCATAAAACACGTCGCAAACTGACTGGTTCATGAACCAGACTCATCGATACCGATGTTCTGTGACATACCCAGGTATCGGTATGTTTCAGCCTCGGAAAGGGCCCTTAAGTTGACGGGCATAGATAAGTCTATGCCCTCAGAGTTAGCAACCCTTCCCCTTTCAACATGGAGGACCGCATACTTATCCGTCCCCAGCTCCATTCTAATAGAATTGCTATTGCTATTCACAAGTGATGTTTAGCAATTCCATAAGATGGGAGCGACTGGAGGCGAATAATTTGAGGTCATCCATATAGAAAAGTTGGGTCACTTTTGTACCTCCTTTCCGAAGCTGAAATCCCCTCTTGGCGCCCTCCAGTAAAGTACTGAGAGGGTTGAAAGAGAGGCAGAACCAGATTGGACTCAGACAGTCGCCCTGGAATATACCCCTTCTTATCCTTATGCGGCTTTCCGCAGCCGTCATCCGCTCGCCTAGATGACAGCGGATCGTGCCCCCTACATTGCTCGAGGAAGTCTCGCACTGTACAGTGAATCTTGTACAGCTCGAGGACCCTCTATAGCAATGTATGGGGCACCGAGTCAAATGGCCTTTCTGTAACCTATCCAGGCGGCGGAGAAGTTCCGACGGTTGCGTTTCACCACTTTGCCAATGACCGCGTCAATGAGGAGTGGTTTCTTGGTTCTACGACCGCCGCCCCGACAATCATTTTGAGCGCGCGACATCACCTGATTTGAGTCCAGGTGACGAGCGATTCTCGCGCTCAAAATGGATGTTAGTGTCTTGTATATGGTCGGTAGACACGTGATGGGGCGGTATTTGCTCGGGTCTGTAGCACCCTGATCTTTAGGAACCAAATGAGTGATCCCAGTAGTGAAGAGGCTTGGGAGCGACTTCTGATTGAGAGCCTCTTGAAACTGTCGGGCGAGCACAGCGTGACACACCATGAACCCCTTCAGCCAGTAGTGATGCAGCCCGTCAAGCCCCGGACTTTTCCAGTTCGGGGCCCTACGGACCGCCTCAGCTACGTCATCCGGCGTTATGATGACGGGGTCCATGGGCGTAATACCCGCACACTGACTCGCCACAACTTCCGTCCAAGGGCCCTCGTTGTGGTTTACGGGCTCTGACCACAGGCTGCGCCAGAATGCGACCGTGTCGGTCTAATTTGGTGCTGGGCCCGTTCCACTTACTATTGGTCGCTCCAATTATTTATAGAGCCTCTTCTGATCACTCTGGAAGAGACGATTCTGGTTGAACCGTGTCGACCTCTCGGTATATCGCCGAATCCGCTTTCCCCAAGCAGCGATTCTTTGCTTCAGGTCGTCTATGCGCTCCGTCAGTTTTTGCATTATATCCGGCTGGGACAAACTAACATTTGTCCCAGCAAACGCCATTCTGACGGTGCGCACAATCCTTGGCCTGGTATTGCCTGACCTGAAGCATATCAGTCTGCCGATGAGAGCCCTAGGGTTTGCGATACGTTCTTCAATTCTTATTCTCCAGGCTGGGATAGCAATACTTGGTCCAGTAGCGCGTCCAGCCGTGGAAAGTTTGGCGCCTATAATACGGCAGACTGTCAGTGCGATGCAAATGTCCCGTCTGGCTTCCAAATAGGTAACCAGCATTGGGTTCAGAGCCCTCACGACAGCCCGATTCCGCTTGCTTAGGGCTAAGCGGGGAAGTCGCGGTCGATTTTCGAGAGGCGTACTGCGTGTTTCCACATCGCTCTTCATGTACTTATGCTCAGTTCCATTGAGATGCACGTCTGAATCAACCACAACTGGCGTGTTCACGGCGGCATCCACATTTGCCGTTTGCTCCGCAAGTTGCGGCGCCGCATCCTCAGCCGCAGCATTTTCACCCGATGAAGGAACAGCCTCACGTCATAGCCGTTCGAGTTCGGTAACATCAAATGTATTTGAGCGCAAGATATACCGAACTCGGTCTGCCAGGTTTTGCTCGGTGACGGTTACAGATGGCTCCAGCTCAGCAAAAAGTCGATGCATCCTTGCCCGATACGCAAAACCTCCAGTTTCTCCCCCTTTCACCCTAAAATACGCCCGCAATACGTTGCTGTTCATCTGGGTTGTCCAACGCATGCGGCGTACTCCACCAGAGTCGGGTGCCGATTGCTGGGCCGGCGAAGACCCTGCTGACACCAAGCCAGGTGGTGGGGATGATGGATGCGAGGGGCTGCTGGGTGCGCGTGCAGCACCTCGCGCTCGGTTGGCGGTTCCCATGCTATCGCATCCAGCGCCAGCTCCAGACGCGCCCTGGCGACCTCCAGGCAGCGGCCCTTTGCGCGTTCTATTTAATTCCATCATCCATTTTTAGGACGTCATTTAGCGGGGACGCCCAGACCCGGCGCCGTTTCATGGTGAGGCCATGTGCACAAGCGGGCCTTTGCACCTTCAATTTTTGCCAAGGCCCGGCACTAACACCTCTTGTCACATAACCGTTACGTCAGCGGGCGATGGGGTCGTCACTTCCCTACGCCTTATTATTATTAATATTATTATATATTATTATTACTAATAATAATAATATTAAAAAATAATAGAAGAATGTCGCGTGAAACAAGAAAGTTCATCCCTCCGTTTTAGAAAAGAATAAAGTAGTTTTTATTCAATATAGATTACAAGATTACTTATCGAAAGTCATTTATGCTTTTGTCCCGTAGGTGTTTTAAAAGGCCACTATGGCAAATACCAGATAAACCTTATAGGCTTCGATAAAAATAAGACCACACACGTACAACACTTCAATATTGAGCCCACAAAAAAGGGTTATTTTGCAATAAGCAGCCAAATTTGCAGATAAGGTTCAGAGTAGGTAATATCGCCAAATGTTGAAGTTAAAAAATCTCAAACATTCTGTCCTTTTTATCTTTTAAATTCAAAATGCGTGATAATGCATTAATTTAAAAGATTTTACTGTGCTCGTACACATTCGTAATGGTCAATTAGAAGGAAAAAACGTTATTGTACATAAATCACATTCAATTTGGGATGATTTCAAATAAAAGTAGAAACCTTATTTACTCGTGTTTTCGAAAACAGCAATATACCATTATATCATTATTTATATATTTGAACTTAAGTTTAAATTTTGGCTACTATTTGAAAAATAACACTGTATATAAATATATCATACTATTAACATAAATAAAATAGAATGAAATATATACTTAATACAATATATGCAATAAAATATTCTTAAATAAATATATAAAGCCCAATCAAATGGAAGCTCTCGGCAGGGAGGACCAAACGGCTGAGGGTTAGGAAGAAGGGGAAGAAATCGGCGAACGACGCGTGCGATATTAAGGAGCACCGCCTTCTGCATTTGAACCCTAGCGGTCTGTCACAGAGTCCCAGCCACCTCAGATGACCAGAGAGACTGACCGGGATTATCCCGTTCGCAGAGGCGATTGCAGGAATAATTTCGATCGGCAGACCACCCCACAGGTCCATCAACTTGTGAGCCTGTGAGAAAAATATTCTTGACAGTGCCCGATCCATCAGCACAATGTCAGGCATTTTCGCAAGAATAGTTCAGACTTTGATGAACTTTCGGTCCCAGTCCGGCAAGTTATAATAAAGCAGTTTCCAATCCACGAGATCGTATTCCAAAGTGAGCTTCTGGTGTAGATTCTAGGCCACTATATCGTGCTTGTGCAAATACTCAGGGTTAGAAAGCGCCGAATAACCGGAGATGACATGCCTGAGTGATTCCCTGGGATGGCGACAAGCTCGCCAGGTGACGACGGACATCCTTTAGGATGTAAATGTTATCATTATTAGGTACTAATAAAAAATAAAGACAGCACTGTACTCGTGTTTTAGTAATTATATTTTATCAAAAATATTCAATTATTCTTGAAAATAGGTTAATATTTAGTTTAGTAAAAATCACAAAACTTAACTACAATGACTACAAGGCAATGTATAAATAAATTTTATCTACTAGCGCTCTGCGCAATGGCTCTGAGTCATAGTCAGTGTTTTTGATGTAAAATAACCATATTTGTCCATAGCTAGCATAGTATTACGAAATTATATTTTAACGTGTGAGTAATTATCTTTACGTGGTAGAGCCATGCTGCAGTTATATTAATAATATAGTTGTAGCACGAATGGGTTGGCTCAACCGGGGAAGGACCACGCTCTCACAGAATACCAGCGTGAAATAGTAGCTTGATGCTGCTGTATTTCGTATGGTGAGTGTAGAGAACCGGAGACCCTTTTTACTGGAAACGAGGCATTCCATCTTAGTCCTCACGGGTGACAACGCATCTGCATTTTGATTCGTAATCGAGGATAGATGTAGATGTCTATGGGCCACAGCTACCACTTACCATCAGGTGGACTGTGTGCTCGTTTGTCACCCTACCCCATAAAAAAAAAATTATATTTTAACTAGAATTATTTTAAAAACAATAACTTATATACAATCCAAAACTATCATGGTTTTTAGTGACAAACACTTTGCGCAATTTAAAGCAACATACTTCTTCCTGACCACGATTCTTTCCGAATTTTCAAATAATGAAAATAAAGACCTTAAGATAAATACCGTATAAAAATATTTACAAAATTAAAAATGGGTCAATGTGATTTAATTAATTGTCTGCTGTGTGATTTAATTGAATTATCCTACAATGATATTGTAAAATAATGCAATAATACGAGTATTAGAATAATATAATAATGTGGAATAATATAGATTTCCTACGGATAATAATAATAATAATATATAAGATAATAATAATATATAAGAGCAAAGTAAATGTTCAAAAAAATTTTAAACGATTAATTAAAAATTTTTGTTTTTATTTTTTGTAAAATATCAGTGTCATATGCTTCTACTCCGTTCACATGTTACCTTGGTTGCGGCAACGAAAACCCTCGCACTTTGTATTACAATTCGTCGTGGCGTTCAAACAGGCAACCCCAGTGTAATTTTCGTCACGCACCGCCCCAGTTGCTACACAGTTTTTTTCGCCTCACAAGACCGTAGAGAGAGGCCGCAAGCAGCTACCCCAGATAAGTGCCTGTTCCATAATCCTGAGCTGTTTTATACGTTGC
Organism: Parnassius apollo; assembly: GCA_907164705.1. NCBI lineage: Eukaryota > Metazoa > Arthropoda > Insecta > Lepidoptera > Papilionidae > Parnassius > Parnassius apollo. The sequence goes on from CAJQZP010000644.1 coordinate 8,670,703, forward strand.
TCCCTTTTCCGTGGCAGCTCATGTTTCCGTCGTGCCGGCTAACATATTAGATTAAATTTACAGCAAGTATATTGTCTTAAGACCGCCACGTGCCACGTCCGCCGTTTTGTTTTGGTTCACAACCAACCACGCTGATACAGTTCACCAAGTTGTTCAACCCGTAATAACTTACGTCATTCGCGCAAGTAGTGGCGGTTGAGAATATCGTTAGCCGTGTAGTGGCGAATATCCACTACCCCATATCTTCCCGTGGGTGTCGTAAGAGGCGACAGAGGGAGACAGGCAGGAGATGGGCAGCAGCATCTTCCTAATAACAACAATAACATAATAAAAAACTGCGGTGGCCAACCCGCTCGCCAAGCGTGGCAACTATGGCAAATATCCCCTCACGACGCAAACAAACGGCCACCAGTCCCGGCGGCCCCGCTATTCCTGGATACGGTGGCGACCATGGTAACGGCGGGGCAGGGGGTGCTAAGAATCTCCGGTGGAGGTTCGGTTGCCACCTACGACGACTCGACCTGGCAACGTATAACGCATGCACCCTGAGGACTGACGAGAAGATACTGGAAGAAGAGGTAGACAAGTCGCGCTGGGATATTATTGGATTATCTGAGGTCCGAAGAGAGGGGGAGGACACGGTAATCCTCGAGTCCGACAACTTGTTCTATCACCGGGAGGGCGACCATCTGTCCCAAGGAGGTGTCGGATTTATCGTCCACAAGTCTCTCGTCTACAACGTTGTAAAGATTGGGAGTGTGTCGACGAGGGTCGCGTACCTGATACTCAGAATCACCAAACGGTATTCGCTGAATGTCATACAGGTCTACGCACCAACCTCGGCACATCCCGATGAGGAGGTGGAGGAAATGTATGAGGATATTTCTAGAGCCATGCATTTTTCCAAAACCCACTACACGGTGTTGATGGGAGACTTCAACGCAAAACTAGGCATAAGAGAAGGCGGTGTGCTGAAGTTAGGGAAATTTGGAGTAGGGCAACGGAACCGTAGGAGCCAGCAGCTGGCTCACTTTATGGAGAAAGAGGGACTTTATATGGTGAACTCTTTCTTCCAGAAGCGGCCCCACAGGAAGTGGACCTGGTCGAGCTCCGACGGTTCGACAAAAAATGATATTGACTTCATTATGACGACCAGACGCCAACTGTTCAGTAATGCCTCAGTGATCGCAAGGGTGAAAACCGGCAGCGATCACCGAATGGTTAGAGGCACACTGAACCTTAACGTTAAGTTGGAGAGGTCTCGTCTAATGAAGTCAATGCTTCGTCCCACTCGTGCTCTGATCCTGAATCCCGAGACTTTTCAACTCTAGTTACGTAACTGCTTTCAGTGCCTAGAAGATTGCAATGCAGTGGACGATATGAATGACAAGCTCGTGGAAACTGTCCATGCGGTTGGAGCTAAGTTCTGCAAGACCCGCCGCAGTAGAACATAAAAACTCTCCGATCACACTCTTAATCTCATGGCTGTTAGACGGGAGATGAGGCTGCAATCGTCAACAGATTTGACAGCATACAGGCAACTATACAGACAGATCTCCAAATGCATTCGGCGAGACGTACGCAACTTTAATACTGCTCGTATTAAAGAAGCGATCGAGCGTAACCAAAACCGAGAAGAACAAGTTGACTGTCGGTATATCGAAGTGCTGAAGTGTTTGTACAGTAGGGCTACGATGGCTATCCGAGTACAGAACCAGAGTTCGAATCCTATCCAACTGCAGAAAGGTGTAAGACAGGGTGACGTTATATCCCCGAAACTCTTCACCGCTGCGTTGAAAGACGTTTTCAAGCTACTGGACTGGAAAGGATACGGTATTAACATCAATGGCGAGTACATCACTCACCTTCGATTTGCCGATGATATAGTCCTTATGGCAGAATCCCTGGAGGACTTAGCACTATGCTCAATGACCTCAATGGTGTCTCCCAACGGATAGGTCTTAAGATGAACATGAACAAAACAAAGATCATGTTTAATGTCCATGTCACACCTATGCCGGTAGTTGTTGGGAGCACTATGCTCGAAGTTGTTGACGAGTACGTTTACCTGGGACAAATAGTTCGACTAGGTCAGTCCAACTTCGACCGAGAGGTCAATCGACGGATTCAACTCGGCTGGGCAGCGTTCGGGAAATTACGACACATCTTCTCGTCGGGTATACCTCAATCTCTGAAAACTAAAGTGTACAACCAGCGCGTGTTGCCAGTGATGACTTACGGATCAGAGAGGTGGTCCTTCACTGCTGGCCGTATGAGGACGCTCAAGGTCGCTCAGCGAGCTCTGGAGATGGCTATGCTCGGAGTTTCTCTGCGTGATAGACTCAGAAATGAGGATATCCGCAGTAAAACCAGGGTGACCGACATAGCCCAACGGATTAGTAAGCTGAAGTGGCAATGGGCCGGCCATATAGCTCGAAGAATCGATAACCAATGGGGAAGAAAGGTTCTCGAGTGGCAGCCTCGTACCGGTAGGCGTAGTGTAGGGTGACCCCCACTAGATGGAGTGACGACCTGGTAAGACATGCAGGAAGTCGATGGATGCAGGTGGCTCAGGGCTGTGCTTTGTGACATTGCTTGAGGGGAGGCCTATGTTCAGCAGTGGACTTGTGAAGGGCTGTTATGATGATAATGATGATGATTCGCGCAAACATATTTAGTGGTCAGTCAATCCGGATTCGAAACCAGGAACCTGTGGCCAAACCATATTTGTGGTCCATTCGTTCCGGGTTTGAACTGGTAACCTATGGCCCATCCACACCCTATTTTTGTCCAGACGGTTTATATATATATATATATATAAGTACATTATATTGTATATATATTATATCTTTATATGCACTTATAAAGGCGAAAGGTATTTTATTTTTTATCTGCGTAGTCAATGTAGTTACGTCATAAATTATCTCTCTCATAGTCGTCTATGATTTTTTTTGGAAATTAAAGTTTGAGTCATATTGTAATATCCTACTACTAGATAACAATGTGAATCAAAGTTTAAAATATAAAAACAGGAGCTTCACGGTCATCGCTCAATTTAACTCAATGTATAGTGGATATTTACAGTGAGCGTTAACCACTGAGATACCACGGCTCTAATAGTGGAAAAATTAAATCAAAAGTAATTTATTTTACCGCAATGTAATATTGCCATAAGTGGTACCGGTGCCAATGTGATGATAATAATACTCTATAATTATAATATTATATTCCATCTGGTTGGGTTTTTATTTGTTTATGTATTTTTATTTACTTACTTTACTATGTTTAATAATATTTAAGTATATTTATCATTTACTTTTGTATTTTTATACAGTCCAACTAGATGATAATACTATGGTATTATCAACTAGTTGGGCTGTATAATACCCCAATATACCCATATCATACCCATTAATACCTCATATTCTACAGTTACTTTAAAAAAATATATGTTTTTCCATACGTATCAACTTGCCTGGCTTGGCAACAATGACAAAGTCCCCAATTTTTTCATTGTGTTAATGATGTTTGTCATTTTATCATTATCATCAGCAGTGGACTTTCACAGGCTGTAATGGAATCGAATCAAAATATTTTCCAAAATTATTAATAAATTGTTGCCATTTTATGGGCACTATGTAAGGGCTATGACTATGGGCACTATGCAAGACGCAAAAACGCCTTTGCGTCTTGCCCTTGCTATAGGAGTGTGCTTCACGGAAATTCATGAACTTTTTAAAGGCGTTCCTTCCTTCTTCATTGAAATTTAAATTTTTACAAAACGTAATGTTCCCTAAACTTCTAAAGAATTAAAGTCCGTTGGTCTGGAGAATATGGTGGATGAAGAAGGGTGGGCAATCCACTACTGTACGATTTACTGAAAGTTTTCTTCCTCGCACAACTTCCTTGTGGAACTGACTACCACCAGCGATTTACTGACTGAAACAAGTTGGGGACCTTCAAGAAAAGAGTGTACTCCTTTTTAAAAAGCCGGCAACGTATAAATTGCAGTCTCTGGTGTTGCAGTTGTTAATGGTCGGCGATAGTCACCATCACATGAGCCGCACGCTAGTTTGCCCAATGTTATATAAATTTTTTTTTTTTTTTTGGATACCTACATCAGAAGCCGACGCTAGCAAAGTCGTAGTTTGAGATAGATCCGCATCCACTATCGCCTTCAATTTGTTATTATCAACTTTATTTTCCGGGAACCACGAGGTTTTTTTAAAGAATATGGGTAACAAACTAGCACACAGTTTACCTGATGGTAAGTGGATGCTTGTGACTCATAGACATCTACGTTTATCCTCAATTAACAATCTAAATGCAGAGGCATTGTCACCCACGAGGACTAAGATGGAACGCCTCTTATCCAGTAAAAAGTTTCTACGGTTCTCTAGACACACCATACGAACGCAATAATAAGCTGCTATTTTACGTTAGTATTTCAAAGCATGGACCTACCTTTTATTCCAGACAGGGTAACTTAATTTAGGACGAATGAGACTTCTAAGCGCCTACTTATGGCACCATTAAGGTGCGTCTTGCACTGTATATAAATGTAGATGTTTCTTGGACACAGCATCCACTCAACATCAAGTGGACTGGGTACTCATTTGTCACCTTTATTCTATAAAAAATCTTATAAAATAAATCACTAAATTATTTTGAAATTATTATAACTAAGTCAGAAATCCATTTATAGAGCTATTTACATACTTGTATAGGAATGTTCTTCGTCGCCGTTATTATTGCAGTACACTACTAAATGCAACAAAATAAAAATTATAAAATATTATATTTCTAATAAACTTTTGCAAACTTTTAGAAATAAAATTAATAAACGAATTGTAAAGTATAATTTTCAACAATGAAATACTGGTCGAGTGTCGGGTCAACCAGTCTCAGGAGCACGCGCCGTCCGTCGCCCATCGCGGTGTCACATATCTCTGTTTGGTTATACGACAAAAGTTAAACATGGCTGAGTTAAAACCTTCGCTATATACGTAACATAACACTCGGCGGATTTCAAATCAAATAATTAAATACTAACCGAGATGGGTTTGTAAATATTTCGTTAAATACACACGCACAATTTTAATTTATTGCAGAGAAAGGAAATATTATTTAACTTAGGCGTAATAAAAGAGCTATAATAAAATGAAAGCTTAACGGTTAATAGACGCCGTTTACGTAACATTAATCTACTGTATGAATAAATAATAAATATACATTTTAGCATAAAGAAAAATATTATTTGCAACTCTCAGCCACTAAAAAATCGAGGAGGACTCGCGTCCTGAGGGTTCCGTATAAACTTAGTTATTTATATAAATAGTTCATCCATCTTGGAAATACGGGTAAGAACATTTGTCTAAGGAAAAGGAAAGGAAAACCTACATCGTTTACATCCCGGTCGATGCTCCAACTTTCTACAAATTTTAACGATTATGTATTTTTTATTTACTTTTTCCGTGAGACCTTATTCTGCCAAATTTAATGATTCTAAATACGAGAAGTAAGTAACCTATAGATTTGGATGACATAAATTATCTAAACGCATTCAGTATGCGTTAACTTAGAAACTTTATACACCTCCAAGGGACAAGTAGATCTTGCTATTTGAAATAATTTCAACTTGATATCTCTACTCATACCTGAGAAAAAGGGCCATTGAGACGGACCGACGACAGTCTGACGAACAACGAATTGATCCTATTAAGGGTTCCGTTTTTTAAGGTAAACACAAAAAGTTATGTCAATGTACTTAAGAGTCGTACAATATATGTACATACAAATATATTAAGAAATATTTCTTCTTCAATTCGATTTCTTGAATTTGTTGTTTATGTATTCTCGACACAGTTTTATTATTATAAGACTAAACTTCAAAAAATTATATTTTAAATTAAAGTTTACAATATGCGTGATAATATGAGGTGATTAGAAGTTAAGGCTCTAGAGTAATGTAATATAGATAATGGAATATAGAATCGTGCTGCAGCTTATTATGACCGTAGCACGAATGGTTCAGCTCGATCGGAGAAGGACCACTGAAATTGCAGTTTAATGTTGTAATTAATGTGGTGATAAACGAGAATCAGAGCTCATTATACTGGTAAAGAAATAATTTAACTTACTTCTCAGAGGTGATAATCCAACTGTATTTTCATTTTTAATCGAGATTCTTGAGGATGATGTAGATTATACGCTCATATTTCCTGTTTTTCCGTATGAAAAACCAACGAATATACAAATACAGAAGACATATTTCAATAGTCAGTCCTTCTAACTATCGTAAGAATAACAACGAAAAGGGAAGGTTCGCCATTATTCTTACAATTTTAAGTAGGATTGTAGGAGAAATCTAGATCCAGTAGTCGTTTTTTACTCGTGTGAAGAAGGTGAATAAAACTAAACAAGGCTTTAAAAGCAAAATAAATAATCTGTGGTAATATATTAAAATACAGTACGATATAAATAATTAAATTCAAAGGTCGGGGCTTGGTCAAAATAAGATTAGCCTAAGCAATGTCTCCGAAGAATTCGATTGCACCAAGTCTGCCCATTGTTTTATCGGCATCATATTTTGAAAGGCATCTATTTATAGAAATGAGCCACCGCTGTATGAAATACCACCGTGCAGCGTTGTGATAATTCAAATTTATTGTGAACATGTACAGCAACACCAGCCTTTTAATCTCTGATACGACATAGAATTTATTTGACAAATATTTTGCGAAACAAAGGTGCAGACGGAATTAACTACAATCGTATTTCGGATTTTCAACGACAATTGTAATAAAATTACGCTGAGCGAGCGACCATGCATATTAAAATATTAATATGTAGATATTTTGTAGTTAATTGATTGTAAATAAAAGAGGTAAGAAATTGTTGTTCTTCTAATTAGGTAACGGTTATACTTTTAAGAAATGAAAAATCTATAAATCCACAAGCCTTTTCTGTATTTTGATAATGGCTAAAATATATTTTATGAATAAAAAGCATGACATGTTTTGATCATAATATTTATTATATATATTAAATATAAAATGATTACTGTATTTTGTAATTATATTATAATTATATAGTTAGATATCAGTGTGATAATGTATAATCTCTCCAATGAGTTTCATTCTTTCATTCGCCCCTGTTGTTTGTATTGTATTCTTACAATCTCGACTTTGTAACTGAGAATTATATAACATCTCGGATAAAATATATAAGCTACTTCCCATAATCCTTTCACTCAGCGAGTAACAGAGAGGGATATGTTTACTAGATTGTAGGAATCCTATTCCATTCAGGAGTCCTTCTGAGTAGTACCAACTTCATAACAGCAGAAGCTGCTATTTGGCGTCAGTATTTCTGCCGTCAAATGCAGTTTTTCCAGTCTAAAGGGACACTGCTTGCAGTTGTGTTCCATTCTAAAGGGAATAAAGGCTGTGAGACATTACATCTTAGTCCTCGGAGGTGACAACGTTTGCAGCTTTCTTTGTTTGAAGTCGGATGAGACATCCAAGGACTACGGTAGTCACTTACCATAAAGTGGACTCAACAACAGGAGTAACTGACGTAGCCCAGCTGATCAGTACGCTGTCGTGGCAATGGGCCGGCCATGTAGCTCGATGAACCGACAACTGAAGGGGAAGAAAGGTTCTCGAGTGGCATTTTCGTGATGATAATCGTGTTGTTGAGCGACTCCACACTATAATAAGTGACTATCTGATGATACTAGTAGGGGTTCGATGGAAACAGGTGGTTCAGGGCCGTACTTTATGACAATTTATAGAGAAGCCTTATGTTCAGCTGTGCACTTGTAATTTCGTTACTATAACTGGCATTTTACGAAAGTAATGCAATTCAAATATCTAAGAAACATAACTAATATGATAATTACGGTAGAAGTTCAAGGTGGTTAATCTCCTTTTATACTCTGACGGCTTATGTTGATACAACTCTCTTATCTATTAAACTGTTAAGCGAAATTGCAGCCTCCGCTGTGTTTCAACTTAAGGAGTAAGAAACCTAGAAAAACAGTGCTAAGTAAGGCATTTTATGTTAACCCTCAGACGTGATAAAGTACCATAAGAGTCCTTACTGCCGTAACAAATAATCAGTGGGTAAATGGGATATTATATCAGTTCTTGTGGTGACCCGAAACAAGAGAGATAATTACGGGTTTACTATTGTTGAGAAAAGACGTCGGTCGAGATCCGCCTGCAACCAGCGTGGGACCTCCAAAATAAACACAAGTACAACTTTGCGTATTTTGGAGCCCACTATTCAGCTCTACATCTCCCGTTCGGACAAAAGAACGTCGGGAGAAGACGTCCTTCGTTTCGTGGCAGAAGGAAGCCGGTGCCGCATATAGGATCCGATCTCTTTACATTTGCAGCGTCTGGAGTCTAATAGGTTGACGAACTTCAAATCCTACGTACTTCAGGTTCCTGCAAAATACTAATAGACATTCCTTGCTACCGATTTTTGGTCCTCTGGAGTAGTGTTTCGCAGATACAGGGACGCGCAAATGAAGAAAGCTCCCTAAATAGTGTTATATTTATATTCCATATATATTTTTAGGTTAAGGTATATATTGCTATGGGCCAATGATCTTAATTTTTAAGTCCTTGATGCCTGAAATAAAGTTATTGTATTGTATTGTATTATAGTGGATGGACTGTTAACTTGTTTCTTTATCTTCTTCATCAGTCCGCAGTAGTCTGTGCTGGACATAGACCTCGGTTAGTAGGTGGATTGATGATCACAGATGCAGACGTCTCGTCTTTGACGCTACTCCCAATCGCAGGTATCACGTCTGACGTAAACAAAATGTATATATAAAAAAGCTCAAGAAATAACCGAAAAAAATAATTTCTGCATTATAACTTCTGCAGCCATAAGTCATATGTATTTGCATCTGACCAGTATCAAAAGCCTATTGTGGGCTCTAGCATTTGTGTATTGCAAAGTTATTGAGTTGATTAAGATTTTCAATAATCCATTGACGTCTATTGTTTAAGATCACAGCTGGACGTAGGCCTAAAGCACAGACATTAATAAGTTGTTTACAACTTAAGACAATAAACGGATTCTATTTATTTTTTTATACATTTATTTGGAATAAAATAGAATAATCTTTAATACAATATAGATTACAAATAATTGTCATTGGAAGTCATTTTGTCACCTTTACCACTGGTTCGGATAAAACCTCTGTACGGGAAAGAATCAGAAATAAAGTCAGCCAGGTTTAAACTTAAGCTTGCAGAATTTAATACGAGTATCTGACAAAAATAACGTATATTAAAGAATACTGTTTGAAAATACTGTTTATTCGGAACAAATACAAAAATGTTAAATGAAGAGTAAATAAATAATCTTGGTTTTCCGCCAACACGGATATACATAAAGTATAATAATATGTTGTTACCTACAATATACATACACTAATACCTTTAACAGGGTCATCTTATACTGCATCAGACAAAATATACTCTTGGAATAAAGTACTACATAAACGAATTAAAAATTAGAGTTGTATGAATAAAACAGTTCAATTGTTTCACTTTTACATTCAACCAGGTTATAATTTATTCGATAGTTAACTTTTATCTGACGATTCATCATCATCTGTCTATAAGACGCAAAATAGAACAGCAAACGGTTTGCGTATTAATGAGTATAGAATAATAACTACAATTATAACACTATAGCTACACCATTATATTTACGATCAGGTGGAGTATTTGTTTGTTTGTTATCATCTCATGTATATAAAGTATCTTTTAAGAAAAGTATTTGTTTTTACACAAATTTGCAAAAAAGGTTCGAACCGAGAACCCACAACAATCGTTGTGTATCAAAAGCGTGTTCGTCGTAAATAAAAAACTTGTTCATTTCTTTTTCCTGTTATTTAGTTCAAAATAATGGTGGATATTGATTGCAGCTTAACTTTTTCTCTTGCAAATGAATATGAAATGAATATTATATTGTAGCTCAGTGGCTGAGCCCGCTGGAAATTTCACAGTATGAGAGCATTAGGGTTCAATTCTCGCATGCACCAATGATGTTATTATCAATATCGAATACCGATTTACCAAGTTCTCGATATTGAAGAAAAACATCTTGAGAAATCTTGCGTCTGAGGACTAAAATATATCGATGACATGTGAACTTAACATGCACGAAATCAGGGCGGCGGACAAATTTTTCTATTATTTTATTTCATCTCATGGGTTTTTTATATAATAAGGGTGACAAACGAGCACACAGTCCACTTGATTGATCTTGTGGGTACTGTGGCCTATAGTTATCTAGATTTATTCTCAATTAAGAATCAAAATGCAGATGCGTTGTCACCCCTGAGGACTAAGATGGAATGCCTCGTTTCCAGTCAAGAGGGTTCTTCTGTTCTCTAAACTCACCTTAAGAAACACGCCAGCATTAAGCGGCTATTTAACTAGTGGTATTCTCTGAGAGCGAGGTCCTACCCCGGTCGAGCCGACCCATTATTGCTGCAACAATAATATAACTACAACATGGCTCTACCACGTAAAAAATTAAATTGAGTATTGGGAATTGGAAATGAGAGGAACCTTGGACTCAGCAGCGGGACGTGTATACAGGCTGTGATTAATTTTTTATCCTTACTCACGATCTTTGAAAGTTTGATATTGAATTTATATTTTACCGCTTTTTAATCCCACGTAGATTGAGAACAAACCGTCTCGTTCATCATTTTACATATCAAAGCGCCAAAATGTGTTTATACATGATTCATTCAATTCGAATCAAAGTGTATCTAATTGATGGCATTCAGGGCAATCCGTTATTCTTAAAATAATTTGCATTATGTTTCTCACATTATAAATTCGACAAAAAAATGTTACGTGAAATCAAAATTTTTACAGCTATGTTTTATTGATTACCATGACACCTCTGTTCACGGTTTTTTATTGATGTTGACATAATTATTATAATTGAATTATTAAAGATAGAAATAAAACATGTGAATACTGACTGCATATAAAAATGTAATTGTCAATTAAATTTCACATTGTAATTGATTTTGTTTCATTTTATTATAATTTGTAATGATATTAATATTTTTATTTTATTTTCACGGTTTTATTACTGATAACCTGCTTATTTTGTTTTATTTGTCGTAATCCACTGCCCCGTATAGTGCCGTGACCCGTGGATGTCGTATGACAGACTGATGGAAACAAAACAAGAGATACAGCGGCATTTACTAATAACAACTAAAAATAAAAAACTGCTATTGCCAGCCCACCGCGTGTGCAACTATGGCAAATGTCCTCCTTATGAGACAATCAGTGAGGAAGCCTATGTTCATCAGTGAAATGAGTTTGATAGGCTATAATATATAAATAAATGGATGTCGATGAAATAAAACAAACACATCTACATAATTTATATATATATATATATATATATATATATATATATTTTGTGTGTGTGTGTATATATGTGTATGTATGTATGTGTGTGTGTGTGTGTGTGCGTGTGCGTGTGCGTGTGTGTGTGTGATTTTTATAATTTTATAATGACAGGTTAGACGCCGATCAGTCTGGCAGTAGCTCAAACTTTAAAGAAATAAGGCTAACCATGACGAAGATGGCAAAAGACGTCTGATAACTTTGATGTTATACCTGTGTTGTGGGTGTGGGTGCACCAACATGGGGCTTATATCGACATATTGAATCAATCAACGTTGAAGTCTACTTGGTTTGGCGAGCCACGTTTAACCATTTTATGAAATGATCAATTAATATTTTAAATTACTACCGCTAGAGGTTTTATGCCTCTCTTTGTTTAGCAATATGTCGATTAATTAAAACAATGACAAGAAAATCATAATTACCTTGTGTAGAACATTTGTTTTTGGCGTTTACTTTTCCTCGCTTCGGTTGTCGTCTCAATCTAACTGACGACGGTTTAAGAACACAAATTAATAAAAATTTAAAGAATTTAGATGTAGATGTCTATGGGCCACAGCAACCACTTATCATCAGGTGGACTGTGTGCTCGTTTGTCACCCTATCCTATAAAATAAATAATAAAAAAATGGGGCCCTACACTCTATTGTGGAAAAGCCAGAATGTGTCAAAAAGCAACGTATGGCAATTCACAATGCTGTGTTGGTCCTTACTTTAACTAATGGTACTGAAAGTTGTGTGTGGCAGAAGAAGTAAGAGAGTAGAATAAATGCAGTAGATGTGCGACCGCACATCTACTGCATTAAGATGTACCTTAGGGCTGAATCTGAGTGACAGGGTGAGAAATTGTGTGATAAGAGAAGAGTGTGGCTTGTAAGATAATGTTGTGACCAGGATTAAGAAGGGAATGCTTCGGTGGTTTAGTCATGTGGAAAGAATAAATGAAGAAAGAGTAACAAAGCAAATTTATGTTGCAGAAGTGAACGGCAAAGTCGGCAAGGGACGTCCTAGGAAAAATTTTATCGACCAAATTGGCGATATATTGAAAATGGGCCAAATTAGGAATACCCTTAACCGACGAGCATGTATGCGTAGGTATAAGAATGTAGAGGAGGCGAGAGAGTTGTGTCAGGCTTTTTCCAAATGTAAGTGTGTAGTCTCTGCCTACCCCTCTGGGTGACAGGCGCGAATATTTATGTATTATGTATTATGATATTTAACGCGAATACATTTTTGGACACTTATTTGTAGTAATGTCCTCCAAACGGTACTTCTATCACGCTTGTATCACCGGAGACTAGCCAATAGCCATCTACGTAGGATACGTTTTTACAGCATACGATTGTGTGCACAAATACAAACACAGTCTATTTCCTAAGTTAGTTCGATGTGATTTCAATCCGAAATAAACTATACTTAGAAACTATATTATCAACTGTGACTGCTTACATTCTGTTTGTTAAATAAAAATGTGATTTTATTAATATTATTTTTTCAGGTGTAAGCAATGGGTAAAAAACCCATTGAAAAATCCACGTCTTTAAAATATATTTGTGTCAAACATTACAAATCGCCCAACTAAAACTAACTATTATTCCGTCAATGGACTTAAAGCTCTCCACATATATGTGTACCTATGTTAATTAGATTTCCTTTACATGTATCAAAAGATAATAGTCAAATTTTGGTAAGAATTCGATTATATAACTAAACTCGAAGTTATTTGTAATTACCTGATTATAAATATTTACTTTTTTATTGATTCATCTACAAACATTAGCTATAACGAGCACTCATTTTGAATAATAAACGGTCTCTGTGTTACAGTGGTAGAGCCACGCGGCAGCTTTTGCTGTCGCACGGACGGGCCGGCTCAAATCGGGGTGGTACCACGGCCGCATAGAATACCAGCGTGAAGTAGAGATTTATCTCTGCGTTTCGCTTGGTGAATGCCGGTGGCCTGAGGCACAATTACCTCCTCCCTCCCCCTCTTAACCTGGTAGCGGAATCAAGTGAAGAACTACCACAGGAAGGTACCAGCACCCTGGTGACGGAGAATCCCTCGCTAAGCATCCATGACCAAGTCATCCTACTCTTCCTGAGCGTGGGTGCTCAGGCTGCCCCACGTATTCTACGGGGGTAGGAGAGGGGCGAGGGCAATTCCAATCGCGACTAAAACTACTCGGGCGAGTGGAGCAACAACACCAATGCGACCCCTGCCACGCTATCCGTGAATTTTTGAAAACATCAGGTGACTTCATTCCAACCTTAACGCTGTCCACTACCATCTGGAGACGGCGAAGTTGGCCTTGCTCTTTTTAACCGAGACTCAGGTGTCCTCTCCAGTTGATACTTCATATCTCTCCTACCCGGGGTACAAATTAGAATATTCCTTTGTACCCCGGATTGGAGTTTCTGCGGAGCAGATCCCATCCGCAGAGTCGTGATCCTTGACAATTTTAACGTCCACCACGCGGAGTGACTCAGTTCACGTTTAACCGATCATGCATGGGGATCTGTTTATGACCATTGTTTTGGCATGTGGTCTGACATAACTGGTTACGTCACCTACGCGGATTCCAGATCTGGAAGATCATACACCTTCCCTGTTGGACCTTCTGCTGACCTCTCATCCGGACGGATATCAGGTTTACATCGTCGCCACCCTAGGCTGGTCAGACCATTCTCTTGTCCGGAGTGTGTTGCCAGTCATATTAATGTCACGGTTGCATTCTACAGGCTGCCGCCGTGTTTGGCACTATAGGTCGGCTGATTGGGATAAGATGCGGTCTTTTTTGCATCTTGCCCTTAGGGGCGGGTTTGCTTCTCGCCGGACGACCCCAGCGTTGTTGCTGATTCTGTCGCTGATGTGATGTGGGTATGGAACATTTTATTCCGGTCTCTGTGGTGCCCATCGGAGACAGATTCCAGCCATCGTTTGGTCGCTCCTGTAAAATAGTAACACGCTATAAGCAGGAGTGTTCCCGGGTGTGAGCTTACGCATCAACGTCTCAGGATGTAAACACCAGTACTCTTAAAAAGAAGTATAATTCCACCTCCAGGTCATTTAAAAGAGTAATTGCCAAGGCAAGGTCTGAGTACATCGGCAGAATTGGCGAGGAGCTAGTAGTCCATTGTAAACTGCCAGCTCATGAGGTACCTTAAGGATCACCAGCTGTGACCGCCAATACTGTTTCCGTCGTGATCGATCAGCTGGTGATCTTCAGGTCTACCTGAATCATAGATGGGCGGAGGATGTAGAGTCCAATGGGGAGGCATTGACCGTTAGTTTGGACATAGCGAAGGCCTTCGATCGGGTCTGGCACAAAGCACTTCTTTCGAAGCTCCCTTGCTATGGGCTTTCCGAGAAATTGTGCAATTGGATCATCAGCTTTCTTGCTAGTTGGAGCATCAAGATCGTAGTAGACGGTGCATGTTCTGATTACAAGCCTATTAACGCTGGTTTTCCACAAGGCTGCGTGCTATCACCAACGCTGTTTCTTGCAGACCGCAGCACTGGTGATACCTTATACACCGCCCGTGTCAATATTTCTAGGGAAAACGTCGCAGAGTACCGGGAAAAATTTGTGTCTGAAGTCGAGTCTTTGCTTAACAAAGTCTCGGATTGGGGGCGACTACATCTAGTTCAATTCAACCCTCAGAAGACACAAGTTTGCGCGTTAACCGCTAAAAAGAACCCCTTTTTCGTATCTCGCCAGTTTGAAGGCATTCCTTTTGCTGCTTCAGCTAGCATCAGAATCCTTGGCATCGACATATCGAATAGTGTGCAGTTTCGTGGTCACTTAGAGAGGAAGGCCAAATTGGCCTATAAAAAGCAGAGCGAGGCCGTGTTTCATGCCGGCCCATCGCTTGTAACTTTATAAAACTCAAGTTCAGCCTCACATGGAATACTGTTCTCATCTCTGGGCCAGAGCACCCTAGTACCAGCTCTTTCCACTTCCGCATCCAGCGCAGAGCAATTCAAATCGTCGACGACCGAGTTCTTTCTGATCGGCTCGATTCACTGGCGCTGCGTAGGGATGTTGTTCTACCACGGGGAGTGTTCTGAGAAATTGTTCGGATTAGTTCCAGCCGCCAAATTTCACGCCATCACCACTTTCATCACCATCTGGATGCTCGGCGGTCCACCACTTGCCTTTTATTAGGAGTTTTCTTCCTCGAACAACTTCTCTGTGAAATTGTTTACCACCGGCGATTTTTCCGGACCGATACGACTTAAGGACCTTCAAGAAAAGTGCTTACTGGTTACTAAAAGGCCGGCAACATACCTGCAATTCCCCTAGTGTTGCGGTTGTTCATGGGCGGCGATAGTCACTTACCCAGACTTCATCTATAAAAAAATCTTCAGGCGCAGACTATTTATTTTACAGCATAGAAACACTTGTTCAGCGTGGGAACTAACCCTTGCTGTTGCACCGCCGCAGCCAACTGCTTAGCCACCGCGCTACGGAGTCGTTATTTATTTTTTAACCACATTTTGTACCTAATAATTGAATAGATATAATTACAAATTACCGTGTGTAATATACACTGATTTTTTATTCTTATCGGTATTTTACTAAATCCCCCTCGTAAAAAATTTATTTCTCGTAAATCATTCAGTATAACCGATGTTACTATTATTATATAAAAATATTGATAAGCAATATATCAATAAACATTATATCGATAAAATTATTCGAGGATTGTCATTTAACAGCACTATTATAATTCTCCATGTTGTCAGCACTGTTGGCCAAAATTAATTGTCATGTCTTGATGTGGGTAGAGTAGCTTGGCGCCCCTTCATACATTCCATAAATTTACTTTTATTAAGGAAGTCCCGGAAGACCCTTTCATACATTTACTTTTACAAAGGACATCCTCGCTCTTAAACGTAGTGATTATATTCTCTTTGATGATGACACTGATTGCCAAATAACTTTAACTCAGTCCCAACTAGCGACATCTCGTGGGCAAAAGATTATTAGCATTCAAAAACAAAGCAAAAAGCAAAATTAATCAACTAAGGACATATTTATTTAATTTATCTAATAATTATCATATATATAATATATTAGCATTACAGTTGTACATATTACAGTTGCACAATCGATTGACAGATCGATTGTGGGACTGTATATATGTAATGAGGTAATGTCTATTCTACGTACGTATAATACTCACCACCCCATATTATGCCATGTGTGTCGTAAGAGGCGACATTGGTAAACCAGGAAATAGACATCAGCCCCATCCAATAACAGCAGAATAAAAATGAAAAACTGCAGTTGCCCATAGAGTCTTGCCTTTTTTACTTTTCGAATTGGAAACACATCATTTTATACGAAAAAAAACTCTAAAGGAACTTTTCGACCGAAAAGAGTTCCTTATCAAAGAAAACTTTATACATTTATTAGCTAAAAACTTAAGACTGAAATACTACGACGCGTGATGTTTGATCACTGACCTCTATATATACAAGTACGCTGGACTGGCTATACACCGTGACCGTGGCTCATCACATGATGAGGCAATTTGATTTGCGCCATTTTGGCGCTGACAACAGAAGTGCACGTCCACGGAACTAATAACAGGGATAAGACAGTGCGACAAAATATATCGATAAAAATTCTATACCCTACCTATGCCTAAATAAATAGAATGAACTCTATGGATAGATGGACTCTACCCATAATTTCCATTCTATTTATGTATCATATTAATATAATGCCATTATCATTCATCATCATTAAAATACTTCACAAATCCACTGCTGAACATAGGCCTCCCCCAAAGAATTCCACAAAGCACGTTCTTGAGCCACCTGCAGCCATCAACTCCCTGTATGTCTTACCAGGTTTTCACTCCATCTAGTGGGGGAACTTCCGACACTTCACCTGCCAGTACGAGGCTGCGACTCGAGAACCTTTTTTCCCCATCGGTCATCGGTTATTCAAGCTATATGGCCGATCAATTGCCACTTCAGCTTACTTTTAACTTACACCATTGGGTGATGTCAGTCACTCTGGTTCTACTGCAGATGTCCTCATACCTAAGTTTATCCTCCAAAGCTTTCCAGTTTCAGCAGTGCCACGTATCCTAGGGGGCTTGACATATCGACACTTAATTGCCTTTATCGGTGGATGTTGTGCAAGAGGAAGCTGCCAAAAACCGTGAATGTAAACGATGACTAGAATTTTTAAATAAGAAATAAACTTAAATAGGGCCACTACAAAGTTAAAACACAAATTAAATCCTGAGACTCGAGAGAGAGTTAAATCTCTAGACTCGCAATTACTAAATCCCCATGGTGTTCTACCTCTGCCGCAAATTGACAGGGCCACGGAAACGCTTTCATGTACACCCGCAGCCCCTCCGGCTCCAGTCGCCCAATGGCAACCCCTCCATAGTTGCTGACTTCTCCCCCCCCCCCCCGTCTTTCTTCTTAGATAAGGCGCACCAGCAACACAATGCACACTGCCGTTCACGGCCTCTGACTCCACCTGCACTACGGACTCCCCGAGCCCGATATGTGAATGGAGCCAGGAAAAAACGAGCACTTGGAATCATCAAGTGGTGCAGTCTCACCAAATTCGCGAAGGATAGTCGAGTGGAATCGCATCGCCAATCGCCATACCAACACTCCTCTTCCCTAACGACTCCACCTTAATCACTGCGGCACAGGGAGAAGAATCTCCTCTAGCCGCAGCCCACCAACACACATCCAACGTGGCTAGACATCATCAGGCGATATTTCGACACTTTGCTATGGCCCTTGAGTTTGTGGGAAAATGAGGAAAGAAGAAATAAAAAAAAAACATTAAAAATAATAATCTAATACTTTTATACTTACTAGTACTGGTACTACCAAAAAATATTGTCGAAATACTGGACTTTTTCAAAGTGGTCGTCTGTGAAATATTCAGAACAAGTATGATCATTTTGTTTCGGACTCCAATTTACAATATTTATGCTTTTAAGCCCTAATTTTAGTCTAAATGCGGTTGGAAACCTGTTAATTACATTTGATAATCATCTGTTGTTGGCGAATTTGTTTGTTAACAGATATGGGTGGGAAAAAATATCGATAAGTATTTTAGACCAGGAACTCGACAACCCTATTGAATTTTATTGTTTAACAAAACTCACTAATATACAGGCAAACATGTTGGTATATATGATATTAAGATTAGTAAAAAAAATTAAGGAATTATATTATCAAATTGTTTTAATTTGTTTAATATTAGCTGCAAATTCATTTACTTGTGAAATGTTATACCACTTCCTTTTTGGTAACGAGTTTTACAGATTACGCACACTCTCATTATTATTAAAAATAATTCTTATTATGTAACTAATATTATACATAATCAAACAACATAAAATATTTTCGTTTATGAGTTTAAAAGTTCAAAATACAGATTTTTTAAATAAGGCATTTTAAATAAGACAACAGACATTGGCATATTATGTCAATTTCAGTTTCCAAGACAACCGTTAGGGGTGCTTCAAATTGGC
Organism: Parnassius apollo; assembly: GCA_907164705.1. Classification (NCBI taxonomy): domain Eukaryota; kingdom Metazoa; phylum Arthropoda; class Insecta; order Lepidoptera; family Papilionidae; genus Parnassius; species Parnassius apollo. Next base: position 8,689,689 of record CAJQZP010000644.1, read on the forward strand.
ACAGACATTTTGTATGGTATAGCCAGTCCAGCGTACTTATATATATAGAGGTCAGTGTGTTTGATCCAACTACTTAATCTCACGCCAATATTTTTATAAAGTTAAATTAGTTATTATATATTAGTTTTTTTTTAAATAACATTATAGATTTTAATTCGTTCTGACGTCACAGGGCTAAATGAATTAGCATATTTTGATCTGTATGGTCAAAATTTGGTTTTGCAGACGATGCTCATGCCAAATAAAAGGTTACTAACCAAATTTGAACAGAAAGTATTTCTTTAATTTCCAACAAAGATCCGATAAAATCTCCTTGTCAAATTAAAGGCTTATACATTATTATTCGCATGCTAATATTTTGACAATTTAAATTAAAATGGCAGATCTGTACGGTAACCCAAAACGAGAGCATAAATCGATTAAATGAATTATGTCGGCAACGAGACTGGACCCCCGCTAAGCCTAATTGGATTAGTGTACCTAACGGACAGAAGATAAATAAAAGTAAAAGTAACTTTACACAAGCTTATTTTTTAAATACAATATTTTTTCGATTCGGTGTAGTGGTAGCGTAATGGAACTCTCTACGTCATTAATTCCGTGCAAATGTAACAGGATATGGGAAGCATATTCCTGATAATAACTAAATAATATAAAACTGCTTATGTTCAGCTGCGGACATTTAACAGGCTTTAATGAATTAATGAAATCACATTATCTATGCAATATTAGAATTTTAGTAATAATTTGTAAATAATCCTTTTTCACATTATATAATTGAATGTCTAAAACAATAAATAGCCACTAAGCATAAATATTTATGTCTAGCATTACACAGATGTTTATAATAAAACCGTCTCAAAAAAATACGTGTGGCACTCGGTAAAGCTATTGCATAGCATTTTTTATCAACTTATGCAATTATAATTATTTATTTATTTTATTTATGCAGTTAAGTCTTTGATATTAAATCAAGTTACACTTTTTGAGCGTGGTGACCGATAAGAAAACAATTTTTTTTCTCTTATTGAATAAATGAGAAGTTAATATTTTTTAAAATATTTTTAATATCTTACAATACATGTAGTTATTCAGGAATTTTTATCATTGAGTTAGCACCTAGTGTACACGCACACAAATACCGTGCCGAAGTCTGCCGAGTGCCGAAGTCTGCCGAACTAAAACGACGTTAGACGATGCACGGCTTTCAACGCCACACCTCCGTGCCCGTCGGAGTGGGGAGCGTGAGGTTTTTTTCGTTACGGAATTTCTGGATTCGGTCCCCGCGCTCAAGGCCCGCGATAGAAGCTATGCAATAGCTTAAAAACAATATCCAAACTAATAGCGGAAGAATTTTATACGTGGTAGAGCCATGCTGCAGCTACATTGTAGTTGTAGCATGAATGGGTCGGCTCGACCGGGGTAGGACCACGCTTTTTCAGAATACCAGCGTGAAATAGCAGCATAATGCTGCTGTGTCTCGTATGGTGAGTGTAGAGAACCGGAGACCCTTTTTACTGGAAACGAGGCATTCCATCTTAGTGGTTATGTATGACAATGCATCTACATTTTGATTCGTAATCGAGGATAGATGTAGATGTCTATGAGCCATACCAATCACTTACCATCAGAGGAACTGTATGCTCGATTGTCATCCACTCCGATAAAAAAGTAAAGTGTTAGGTACACGATATTTCTGGTACTTTGATCGTTTGTTTGCTAAATTATAGCCGATAGTTTAATTCCAGCAAATAATTTCAATTTAGACGAGATGCATTATTCGTCGACTCTAACTTTTTTATTTATCCTTTATTGCAAACACCTTCAACTAAGGCTTACAAAGGCCGGACTTAACACCCTATGGCAGACTCTACCAGTCAACCCTACGAAAGAAGGAAAGATGTTGGATGTTGTATATTAAGGTCAAAAAACACAACTATTCTACTTAAATACATAATATGACACATATAAAAATACGATACACATAAAATACACACATATACACATATTATACTCATATTACTCATATAATACATATAAAGATAAATTCAATTAATTGCACTTTAACGTTAGCTCCAAGTAACGTTGTTATTCCAATTTGTAAAGCGGGTTAGGCATTCCAGAGGACAGTAACCTAAACTATGAAAGAAAAATTAAAGAATTAAGTTTTATATGCTGGAAAACTAACCTTAAGAACCTGTAGGCTGCACTAAAAGTATCGGGAATGGAATATTTCTACTGTTCCTGTCATATTAAAATCTTTTTAATTGAAAACTCCTTGGTTTTAAAAATCGAATACCATTTATTTATTTAAAAAAAAGATTAGGTTTTGTCACAAGCTTTTTTTAAACTTGTTTAGTCGTTGAGAAAATGGAATTGACTCGAGAAAATTCAAGAGCGATGATTTATTATGACTTTCGAAGTGGTTTAACACAAAAACAGTGTGTTGACCGGATGATTTCTGCATTTTGTGGTGAAGCCCCATCCAAAACCACAATTTGTCACTGGTTTGCTGAATTTCAACGTGGACGTGTCAAGCTCAGTGATGATTCCCGTCAAGGTCGTCCAAAAACTGCAGTCTCCCAAGAAAACGTTGATGCTGTGCGTAAACTGATTGAGGAAGATTGACATGTGATATACCGCGAAATTTAGGCAACTTTAGACATCGGCATGAGTCAAATACAAATAATCTTGCATGAACAATTAGGTGCAAAAAAGTTGTTTTCCCGATGGATACCGCATTCGTCCTGTGAAGAGCAAGAAGCGGCTCGCGTTACTTGGTGCGTCAGAAAGTCTCGAAAGATTCCACGCAGGATCCTCAAATGCTGTATACAACATCGTATCAGGTGTCGAATCCCGGATATATACGTACGAACCCGAAACAAAAAACCAGTCACGAGTTTGGGAGTTCGAAAATGAGTTAAAGCCAACAAAAATTGTTCGTTCACGAAGTGTTGAAAAAAAAATGGTGGCCACGTTTGTCTCCAAAACCGGCATGTTACGACTATTCCTCTTGAAGGACAAAGAACGGTTAATGCAGAATGGTATGCTAGCATTTGTTTGCCACAGGTCGTTTCTGAACTCCGTAAAGAGAATTGCAACCGCCGCATCATCCTCCATCACGACAATGCGAGTTCTCACACCGCACACAGAACAAAAGAGTTTTTAGAGCAAGAAAACATAGAATTATTAGACCATCCGCCGTAAAGCCCCACCTAAGCCCATTGATTTCTATACTTTCCCTAAAATAAAGAATAAATTGCGTGGACAGAAATTTTCATCACCTGAAGAAGCTGTGGACGCTTACAAAACGGCCATTGTGGAGACCCCAACTTCCGAATGGAATGGTTGCTTCAATGATTGGTTCCATCGTATGAAAAAATGTGTCAAATTTCGCGGAGAATACTTCGAAAAGCAATAAATACATTTTTAAATAGTAATGTTGTGTCACTTCCTTGATTCCCGAAATTTTCAGTGCCGCCTGGGCACTGTGACGGGATATTTCATTCCCTTCGACTTGCATGAATATTTTAATACTTCAGCATGTGTTTTAAATTAAAGCTTTCTGCAGAATTATAAACATAGATTTCTTCATATATTTTAATTTCAGCGTTGGAAAACATGGCGATAATCTTTGTGAAGCCCACATTGATGGCGATGATGTAAAGATTTTCCCATTCGTCATGGTAAAACTAGCTATTTGGATTATATACTAAAATATGCATACATCCTGTTAGTTATAGAAAAATTTGTCAAATAAAAAAGGCACTGGCGCCACATGAACTATGTACATCATGATTTTGTACTAAAAACACCTAGCACTACGTCATCGGTTGTACAAATATTACACATTTCCTCACGATAACAAAGGGCTAGTGGACAACGCGTTGTGACTTATGTCTGGAGATAAGACTATTTGACTATAAGTACGTCATGTGCGATTCACTCCATATTTGCACTAGAGACATACGTAGATAGTGTTTATCGACAAACAGTAATCCTTTCAATAATTCTTGATATTGATAAAATCGATCACATTCTAAATATAGATTATTTTATAGCATATTTATCATTAAATTTCAAAGCGTTTCTTAAGTGTCTGAAATAAAAAAAAGTTGTATTAAAATATTATTACGTTGATGATAATATTATAATCCACTGCCTTTCATAAGGTGGCCTAAGTGCCATAATTATATTCTTTCCTCCTTTTTCTTACTGCTTTCTGAATCCAAAAATGAATGTATATTTTTACATCATGACGCATTTTGTAAAGGTTTACTGAAAGCTCTTTAAGTAGTAGTTCTTCTCGTAAGTCGCAGATTGGGCACAAATAAATTTAGTCAAGTTTAACCCACAGAAGACTCACGATTGCACGTTTACCGCCAAAATGACCCCATTTATCGTATCTCTTCAGAGCCCTATCTTTGCTGCCTCAGCCAGCATCGAAATCGTAGGCGCTGGCATATCGAATGAAGTTCAGTTCGGGGTTCGCTTGGATGAAAAGGATACATTGGCATCTTGGAGGCATCTCTAGGCTGGGGCTCCCCAGTACCAGCTCCTTCCACTTGACCGCATCCAGCGCAGAGCGGCTCGAATCGTCGACGACCGAGTGCTTTCCGATCGGCTCGATTCACTGGCGCTGCGCAGAGATGTTGCATCTATTTGCATTTTCTTTCGCATATATCATGAAGAGTGCTCTGAGGAATTGTTCGGATTAATCCCAGCCGCCAAATTTTGTAAAAGCACTACGCGGCAAACATCCCGATACCATCCACACTATCTGGATGCTTGGCGGTCCACCACTGTACGTTTCAAAAGAAGTTTTACGTTTTACGCGTACGACCTCTCTGTTGAATAGTTTACCACCGGCGATTTTTCTGGACCGATACGATCTGGGGACCTTCAAGAAAAGAGCTTAAAAATAGCTTTTCCTTTCTAAAGGGCCGGAACGCACCTGTAATTCCCCTGGTGTTGCGGTCGATCATGGGCGGCGGTAGTCACTTAACATCAGGCGAGCCGCATGCTCGTTTGCCCCCTCTTCTATAAAAAAAAATTGGCCAGCTCAGTAGCTTGATCGTAACTCACTTGCAACTTTACTATGCACAAGTTCGGCCTCATATGTAATATGTATTGAATTCATCTCTGGACCGATACATCCTAGAACCACGGGCTTGTACTTAACCGCATACAGCGAATCTTCGACGATCGAGTTCTTTCTGAACGGTTCGATTTACTGGCACTGCAAAGAGATATTGCATCTTTATACGTTTTCTATCGCATTTACCATGGGGAGTGCTCAGAGAAACAGTGTAGATTAATTCCAGCCGCCTAAATACATCATCCCACATCGCGGTACTATGCACTCCAGGTCAATGTTTGGCGGTCTATCACTTTGCGTTTTACCAGGAGTTTCTTCCTCACATAACTTCTTTTTAGAAGACTACCTCCAGCAATCATACCAAACCGATACCTACGTATATAAGAACCTTCAAGAAATAAGCTTATTCTTCTTTTTAAAAAGGCCGGCAACACACCTGTAATTTCCATATTATTGTCGTATTTCATAAGTAACGGTCGACACAAAAAATAGACGCGAGTACACTCTCCACATAATATAAGTGAATGATGTTCATAGATACCTACACTCCGATCCTTGATTAAGTTGATACTTACATACAACGCGCGTGCACTTTGATAAGTGCACGAGCCTTGTCATCCCTGAAGAATAAGGTAGTAACCAGGCACCAGTAAAACGGTCTTCAACTCGTAAGTCACCATACGAAACACAAAATTATTATACTGTTATTTCACGTTGCGGTGGTTTGAATAGTAAGTAACATGAAATCATCAAGCACAGTTAAGAATTATCTCAAATATCTAAACACATAATTTACTTGTCAGTGTGCACTAGATTGAAAAATGCTACATAAACTACAATGATCTAGATTAAGATCTTACTGTACACACCCACGCGCACTATTCTTTCTTCTGTTGCAAACACACTTACTACAAATTAATACGCAGTTTAAAAGTTGGAAGAAATTTCATTTTATTTTCAGTTTCATTCTACAAACAAATTATGATTGGGCGTTTGTCAGATATACTTGCATGTATTTCAAAGATTTTACATCTTATCTCTATTATAACATCTTGAAAGTTATAAATGTGATATATTCATTACTTTAGCTAAAATTCATTCATTAATTTGAAACTACATCTTAAGTATGTGTGGGTTCTAAGGAACCCTTAAATGTCGGTTTTTGTGTAGAATATCCTGTAACTGCCAAATAATTCGCTTAAAAAAATTATATATTTTTAAATTAATTTGTATGGTTAAATTTATGGATCCGCAAATCTGGAAATTTATGGATTCCTTAAGAAAACCTTTAAATAGCTAAAAATATAAAGCCATTATTACGTTCTGATCAACTATTTATGATCAATTTCTGGTCAATTGACAAACGCATACTATTTCCCAGTAATGTGTTAGTCGAAAAGTCAGTCAGTTCTTAAGTAAGAAAAAATGTCTTTTTATTCTACAACAGCCTGTAATAGTTCACAGAAATGAAATTAAACATTAACGGGTTTATAAGTTAAAGTTTCGTCAAGTTTTCCTCTTTTTAAACTACTTCCGTTTCCTAATGAGGTTTTCCTAAGTTGAAAATTTCATAAATAATTATATCGTGTTGCCTAGTTTTGGATTTAAATTGATATTGTAGTAGGGTACAAAAACGTTACCTACCTCACTACCCGCAGTTTTCGAAAGAAGAGCAAGAAAGAAAGCGGAAGAATTTATGAACAAATTACGCGCTTGAACCGTTCGATTTCGTTTATTTGTTTTTTCATGAGATATAAAAACCATTCTATAAAATTTATTCTCAATATGACGTAAAATGAGATCTCATTTATACTTAGTTTCGTTCCGAAAGATTTACAATGTACGCGTTTAAATGGGCAATTCAGTGCCATCTTTGATTTTTTTACCGAAGCAATTATTATTATATGCATATCTTTCTTAACACAGCACGTTGAATTTTTATAAAATGATTTTGTTTTTGCAAAATAATTAAATTTCAGTAGATTTAAGGAGATCCAAAAAGTGTAAAGGTACTGACTTAAAAAAAAGTAAAGAATTTGTCCGTGGGAGTTTTCACAGCATAATCACAAAAATATAAATCAGAAAACATGATTTTTTAAATTTGCATTGAAATGGATATAATCAAATAATTTTACAAATTTTTGAATAAACTATATAATATGAATTTTGGGAGACATTTGAATTAGCACGTTTTGAATCCTTGATCATTTAGCATATTTGCTCACAACATAATTGTCTAAATTTGTCCGAATAGAACAAATATGAAAACTACAAATGATAATAACATGCTATTTGCATAATTTACGTTTACTATTTTGATATTTAAAATAATACTGAATAGAAATTTATTTAAATATATATTCGTATTATTTTAATAGTTTCTATTCGGTACTTGATTTATCTTGAATGCTTTTTTTTGCGGATGGAAAATCATCTAATGACGCCTTTCGCTCTGGGTGGAGCGTAAGGGAGTGTCAGACTTTTACTGACTAAAAACCATCCGTGTTCTTCAGTGCCCTTACGTTCCGGAGCCGCGGTATCTCTTTCGAACAGCCCGCAGCCCCGGCAGGCGTCGGCCCTTGCGGGCCCCTTCACGCTGCTGACAGCTCTTTGAGGCGCGCGTAGAACAAAACGCGCCGTCGACACGGCCTGTCATCGTTAGACGGACGGACGGCGAGCTACCCATTGCTCGCCGTCCACAGGCCCGCGCCTACGGTGGCCGGGGGCCACGAGGACGCCCCCGACGCCCGGGGCGTCTCCCGCGGCGGCCGGGGAGGAAAGCTCCTGCTCTCTCCTTCACCCGCTCCGCCACCTCCTTCGCTAGCGTCACTGCTTCGCAGAAGGTGGTGAATGCATCCCATTCCGTCTCGCTCCGGACCATGGCTTCGACCAGGGCCGGACGCGAGAGGTCGCCGCCGCCTATCGCCGCTACGAGGACACGGCGGTGCTCCGCCCAAGCAGGGCACACCTCCACGGTGTGTTCCACCGTGTCCTCCGGTCCATCCTCGCAGTGGGAGCACCCTGGCGTTTCCTCCCGCCCGATTCGGTGCAGGAACCTCCCGAACACACCGTGTCCGGTGAGGACCTGCGTCAGGTGAAAGGTGAGGAGGACGTGGCGTCTCTCAAGCCACTCCTCAAAGAGGGGTCTTATCGCATAGGGTCCCTCTCGGAAGTCTGTCCGCTGCGCGACAACTTGCCGCGGCAGCGGGGTTTCCCCCCGGCATAGTGCAGGCGCGCGAGGACTATCGCCTCCAGATCCCATGGCGGCAATCCGGCAAGGAGGCTCGCCGCCTCGCGGGAGATCGTGTGGTAGCCGCGAACCATTTTTACGGCAACCACCCTTTGGGGCGCGTTCAGGTGGTGGACGGCAAGCCGCGCCGAACCACGCGCCCACACCGGGGCCCCGTAAAGGGCCATGGACCGCATGATCCCCGCGTAGAGCCTCCGGCAGGAGGCGTTTGGCCCCCCCAGGTTCGGCAGGAGCCGCCTGAAGGCAGCCCCGGTCCGTTCCAGTTTGGGAGCCAAACGTCGGAAGTGCTCAACGAAATTCCATCGGCCGTCGAGGACGAGTCCTAGGTACTTCAGCGTCGACTCGACGCCGATGGATACCCCTCCTACCATCACTGAGGATCCCGGTGGTGGCCTGTTCCGAGGCCCATGGAAGTGCATGGCCTCGGACTTGTGCAGAGCCACCTCGAGACCAAGTTGCCGAATCCTCTCAACGACTATCGCAACCCCGCGTGTCATAGTTTCCGCCGCCGCCTCGTACGACCACCCTTGTGCCAGTACCAGCGTGTCGTCAGCGTAGCAAACTACGCTGACGCCGGTAGGGAGGTCGGCGCGCAGCACCCAGTCGTAACCGATGTTCCACAGAGGTGGCCCCAGAACCGAACCCTGTGGGACACCGCACGACATCTCTCGCCGGTTCCACTCACCGTTGCGACCGGGGTAGATGACGGCCCTGTCCGACAGATAGTCCCCGACTATACGACGGAGATAGGTCGGCACCCGGTGATACCGGAGTGCCTCCCTAATGCAGCTCCAGGGCATGGAGTTGAAGGCGTTGGCGATGTCGAGACACCGCCAAGGCAACCCCCCTCTGGCCACTGCATCCCCCGTCGTGAGGGCTCTCACGCGCATGATGGCGTCCACCGTAGAGCGCCTCTTGCTTAAACCAAACTGGTGTTCCGCAAGATCTGGCCCCGCCCCCGCAAGGTGCAAGGCGAGGCGGTTTGCAATGACTCTTTCAAAGAGCTTACCCGCCTCGTCGAGCAGCACCACGGGCCGGTATGCGGGCGGAGAGTCCGCAGGGCGCCCCGGCTTCCGAATGAGGACCAGCTTGCCTGTCTTCCAACGAAGCGGGAATTGGCCTCTCTCCAAGCATGCGCTTAGGAGCCCCTCCAGTCGGGGCCCGAGAGCCTCCGAGGCCAGGACCCAGGCTTTGCCAGGCAAGCCTTCGGGTCCTGGGGCGGTATTCCTGGCCTTGAGCCTACGTACCGCCACTCTCAGGTCTACCTCAATGGCTGCCGCATTCGGTGGACGAATGCGGAGCCTGCGATGCCTGGCGTACAGGTGCCGCGCGGCGTCACACGCCTCGCGCAGAGACGTCAGCTCACGCGACCACCAATACACCTGATGCAGGGCGCTTCCTGGCCGGACGCGGGGCATTGCCACGTCACATATCTCGGACATGGCCTCCTGGAACCACCCTGCCTCATCATTGACGTCGGCAGGCCCGTCCGGTGATGACACCCAGGCCTGCACGATCGAGGCTTCCAGGAGGAGCTACCGGTCCAGCTGCTTCACCGCCCAGCGCGGACCACTCGGGGCCTGTTGGACTGGCGCGCTCGAGGGCTGGGTGGAGACGTCAAACCGGATGTACCGGTGGTCGGAGTAGGTCTCCACCCCCTCCATGACACGCCAGTCAATGGCACGCGGCGACAGAGCGGGGCTAGCGAACGAGATGTCCACCACCGACTCGCCCCGCATCCGCACACACGTGGGGACAGAACCCCGATTTAGGACGACCAGGCCTATCTCCAGAGCCCAGTCTTCCACCATCCTACCCCGCACATCTGTACGACGAGAACCCCAAGCCAAGTTCTTGGCATTGAAGTCCCCGAGGACAAGTACGGGGAGGGGATTACTTCCGACGACGACTGCTCTCAGCTCTGCAAGAGAGTTGTGGAGCTCGGCGAGAGATCGGTTCGGGGAGAAGTACACCCCCACAACGACGAACTCCCCGAACCGTGCTGCTACGCACCCCTGACCCCTCCTGACACCTTCAAGGGTCGGGGTACCGGCGGCGGCCGAAGAGATGATGGCAACTGAGCCGTTAAGGTCCGCCACCCAGTCCTCCCTAGGCCAGACAAAATACGGCTCAGCGACCACAGCGATGTTAATCGACCACTGCGCCATGGTCTGGAGCAACAGATCCTGAGCGCAGGCGCAGTGGTTGATATTCGCCTGGAGGAAGCTTAATGGGGCCGTTATAGGCATTCCATTTCAGCTTCCTCCACGGGGGGCCCCTCTGCGGGCGTCGGTGTCGCGGCGGTGGCGGCGGCGACAGTGACAGCGGTGGCGGCGGCAGTTGCGGCTGCGGCGGAGGCCATAGAGGCGGCGGCGGCGGAGGGCCCTCCCCTACCCGCGGCCTTGGCCTTGGCGGGTGGCACGCAGGCCTTGCTTCCGGCCCGGTGATCGGCTGGCTTGCCGGTCGCCGCACATGCATTTAATATAATACGTATTACTTGTGAGATATATTGTGGTTTCATGCGATGGCCAAGTCAATCTATATATTTAAAACATAAAAGACCTTTAAAATTGATATGGTCACTATAAAATGTTGTTAGGTTAGCTAATCACGTAATAACTGACAGAAGGACAAGGAACTGAATAAATTAACCGACTTGGTATTACATGGATCTCACAACTTTTTACGGTAGAAGAACTGAGTTGCGAGACTTGGTTTTTTTACAAGTTATGTTTTTAATGGCATAATAGTTTTATTCAATGTGTAGTGTTCGTGTAAATTTAAGAAATCATTATGGAATTACTGTTTTAATTATTGGTTTAAGTTGAATGGAGAATACTTAGAAAAACAATAAAATACAATTTAGCTATACCGTGCATGTGGTTTTTCTTATTCCCGATTATTTCAGTGTGCCCCTCGTACATAATAGCTCAATGGCGCAAATCGAAGTTCGTAAAGCTCGCACTCACGTCCAAACAGCGGAATTGCGTCATACCGCAACGATTTGACGCATGCCTAGAGGAGGTGTGAACATAATCTGGAGCAAATATGTAATTGGTAGTTTTTTCGCGCGCCATTTCTAAGAAATCGAGGAGGGCTATTTCGTCTGTAAGCGTTATGGTAAACAAATGTAAGCACTAGGCCTAACATGACCTAATTGTGGTTGTGCTTCTGTTTCAGATAAAAATGATTTAATATTTTTGCTTATATTCTATTTAAATGAGAAATGGGTGTTTTACTGGGTAACATTAATATTATAAGAATTTAAAAAAACTTAACACGGATTTATTGTGAGCTGTGATGATCCTGATAATTTTTTTATTTTATCCTGGTGATCCTAATTAGGATACTAGGATAAACTTATCAAATGATTATGTTGTTATCGATTTTTGTTACGAGTGCAAATTTTCAAGTCAATCGGCCGCCTAAAAATCGGTGAAAATTACATTAAACGATTCCATTACATACTCGTAGATAGATAATGAAGCTAATGATAACATGTTAAAAACTGTTTATAATATTCAATTCAATTAAACTGAATAAAACTATTTATAATATTTGCACAATCAAATCAACATTTCATTATCACAGAAAATAACACTCTAAAAGAGAAACCGCCTTTTCTGTGTGTTTCCTGAGGCCAACATACAAAGTATTATGCCACAAAACTTTGTGACACAAAGTATGCTCGTGCTGACGCATTATAGTCTGAAGCATTATGAAACCACTATATGTACAGATTAATATTTATGTATTTTATCTTAGTTAAAAAACCTTTAAGGCTTCTTTGCTTAGAGCAGACTGAAGGTAAACTGCAGCGGCTATATCGTGCACGTCCATCTTGTTGGTGAATCTAATCTCATAATCATTGAAACAGGTATGTACAACAACTTTTTTAATTATTATTGATATGTTACACTACTTAGCGCAGGTGTCTTCTCATTTTTGAGAGGATTAACGGACTTGACATGGTTAACAAACAGTACGCTTTTTATTTTAGTACATTATACTTTTTTTACTTTGTCTTTAAAAATAGAGGTGACGAGCGATAGAAGTGATTGTAAGGGATTAGTTCTGTTCATGGAAATCTGTAACTTTCTAGATTTTAATCTATATTCAGTCTACAGTTGCTTTTTGCACTAGACTGGAATGCCTTACAGTGAAATGTTGCTTCCGCCAGGAAATTATTAAAGATATGAGCCTACTCCTACCACATACAAAATTAAACTTTATTGTATAAAGAGTTTACGTGAATTAATGTTTTTATAATTATTTTTATATATTTCAATGTTTTAAATAACATTTATATAACGTATTTACCTCGTCTCATTTCTGAAATATTAATTTAGGGAGCAGTATATCTTCCAATTAGTGGTGAACTTAATATCTTCTCAAATTATTTTTAAACATGTTGTTTCCTTACGATATTTTCCAACACCACCGAGAGCGTGGAAAATTAACAGTTTCCTTGATATTAAATAATACATAAAATACCATCAAAACTATTCCATATTTTAACACAAAACAACAGAATGTTGTGATTATAATAGAAAAAATGGATAAGAGGTCTCTACTTCTTGCCCAATATGTATTTTTGCAAAATATGTATGTGTTAGAGCTTTCCATATCCATATCTGTATATATAAGTAGATAATGACCTGTTAAAAGCTATCCTATATGTAATTTATGATGACTTGTAGAAAGTAAAAGATTGACAAAACTCGATAACCAATTCACAAGGAACTGTTTTATTTTCCAATTAACTGTCGCGATAAGACACTGAGTGTAGGCGATTATAAAGCATCGGACAAAAAGCATCCACAAGAGCACGGAAACAGTTGCGTAATGCGGTGGCGGTAGATTACCATCTCGGACGTGGGCTGCCTCTGTCTAGTGCACTCCAACGACGTTCTGTCACGTGTTTCAAATGCACTTTACGGCCTCAAAGCAGTGTACGGTATAAAATGTTTTAAAACTATGCCTATTCTAATGTTAAAAATAATACATAAAATTTCTTTTACTAGGGTATATAAGTACACCAGTACGACTTTTAGGCTCTGCGGTTATATAATCAGCGACTGGTGTAGCAGGATGTGGGAAATATTTGCTCTCATCCGTAAATAGTGTATGATGTTCTGTTTATATTAAACAGTATCTAATTTTATTGTTAATCTACTTTTTCTTCGTCATCTACATTCATAGATGCCAGCTAAATAGTAAAGAATGTCACCCATTTAAACTCTTCAAGTCATTTGTAGTTAGCTCTAAATAAAAGTTATAGCCTTTAAAATAGTTTCACTAGTGGATACAGGCCTTCTGCAGGATTATCATGTCTTCGAGTGTTATTGAGCCATTAGTCCGCTACCCTACTCCTGTGTTTATTGGTGGACTTTACATGTCTTTGAATTATTTTTTGTGCTCATCACCGTCATCATCATTACAGCCTATCAAATGTTCACAACTGAAGATAGGCCTCTCCCATGGATTGCCTTTTAGTGAGGGATATACGCCATAGCAGACGAAGATGCTCCTACCCGTTCCCTTTTCCAGTTTCGATCTGTCGACTCACATCCAGGGTATGATACGGGCTAGTGCATTATTTGCGCTGCCACTGCATGTAAAAAAAATAAAAGTTAAAGTTTATATACGTCCCACTATACGGCACAGACCTCCTCTCATTTCTGAGAGGACAAGGAAATGTTCGCCGCACTGCACCAATGCGTGTGCACATGGAAATCAACAATTTCATTGGTGCCGGTGGGGATTTAACCCGGGTTACTCGAAACTTACAGCGAGCGCTTAAACCCTAAGCCACGGCTCCCCACAGCTTTTTAGCTGCTGGCTTATGAATTAGTAGTAAATACTTTGTTTCAAGCAAAATAATTTAACTAATAATTTTGTGTTTAATTCCTAACATTATTGCATTTAACACAGAATAACGGCTTAAAGTCTTTTACAAATTCATTTCAGTGCCATGTTATGTTCCATTCAGCTTCGCAAACAAATCGAAGTGACTTGTCTGGAGCTTCCCTTCATTCAATGCCAGTAAAATGGCGTAGGAATATTCACTTTGTTATGGCGCGGACACAATCGGGCGTATTGTGCGGGACGGCTATGAAAATAAATGGGATTCTCAGGCGTCGCTTGGAACTATACCTTGTTGTACACGCGATGGGTATCTAATGTTGAAACATGTTTTTGTCTGTTCTTGTGCTGATCTTAGTTTTGAAATGTACAATACGAATTCTCTTGTTTCAAATCGTTACTTTTTATTATATGTTGCTTCTTCTTTTTCTTTAGTGGGTAAATGTCTACTGCTTGACATCAGTCCCTCCCATTTATGGACCAAACGTCATGAACCTATGATATCCCGTTATTGCTAACCTGTATGTTTTAAGACTATCATAAACGTGATGATATGCCGTGAACGTTGAACGTCCCGGAAAGTCTGTAGTTTTTGATCATATCCTAGACGGCCCCAACTATTACATCAGATTTCATAGACCACAAATCCTCGCGAAAGAACACTGATTCCTACCAAGGAAGATACGTAAGGCTATTGAAATTAAAAAACATCCTAATTTCAATAGAGAAGGAGGCTGGGTATCATCACCTGTTTGGGACCCTATAATCAATAAAATTAAAACTAAACCCAAGCATACTACTGCAAGACTTCAAGACACAGTCAGTTCATTTTGCATAGATCGGATCATAAACAATAATTAAAAAAGCCGATTAATTAAGAAATTAAGAAATGAAATTGTTAATTGCAATTTTAAGTGCTGATATATCACGTGCTCCGCGGTGAAGGAAAACATCGTGAGGAAACCTGCATGTCTGAGGAATAAGAAAAAAAATATTTCGAAGACATGTGAAGTTCGCCAACACGCATTGGGGCAGCGCGGCGGACACTTCCTTGCCCTAAAACTCTCTCAGAAATGAGGGGAGGCCTGTGCCCAACAGTGATACAATATTAGTAACAAGATTAAATTAACAGCTATGTTATTTGTATCTATTAGTACGAAGTGGCACAAATCAAATCAATTTACTCAAAACAATATACATTGTGTGCACGGCACGTAATTCTAATCTTTGTAGATTTTATCGCTTTTGTCACGAAAACAGTAAAAATATAAGTCTAAATCTAAGTAAATGTAATCTACTAAAAAAATAGGGTGCCCCGTTTTAGATTTTATAATATTTATTGTGTGAAATAATCTACCAAAAATCTCCTCCCTTCTAATTTAGTTGCAGTTTTAAATTAGAATATCTCTACGTGTGTTGGCATGCATCCCAACCCAGTGGATTTAAGTGGCTGTTCAGTCTATTTGCCATACATGCTAGTCTTGAACGAATTAACCACTTAGCGTTAGCGCGAAGTCTGCACAGCTTTCGGAGTACGATTTTGACCTATAATTTAATTCAGTATATTGCAAGAGGCAAACCAAGAAAATTTCAGAAAAAAAACCGATGGCGTATTAGTAAAATGCACTAACATTACTAAAGGCCAGAAGCTTCCCAACGACCGTAAAATTACTATAAAACTTTCCAACCTAGTAAAACTATGTGATGACGGCATAAGTCCGTTGCTCTATTTCTCTCCATGGGTATCGTTAAGAGTAGCGATGGGAACCCAGAAAGCATTAGCATAATACATAATAGGGAAAAAATTCACAGTAAAAAGTTAGATACTGCAGCAAAAAAAATAAAAAGCACTAAATAAAAAAATCTATCACTAGATAACTTACCCGTACATATGTGTGTATGTATGTGAAATCGTATATTACAATTATTTGCGGATCATAAAACCCCGTCTCGTGCTCCACGTCGCCTTAGCTAGCTTAACTAGCTCCAGAGACTTAGGCCTCGTATTGAGACACAATCTAGATCTTAAAATCAAACTTAACAATGTCAAGAATTTTGAGACTCAAATTTTGCAATTGAGAAGTCTGAGCTTAAACTAAAGCTTGCATCAAGTTTGCTTAACAAAGAAATCAGATATTATTTTAACTGGATTAGTCAGGGCAATCATTTGGTGTGTACATGATAGTTACTGAGTTCCTCAAACATTGTGCACGTGAAGACATGCAGAAACTGGCCATATGTCCAACTTGTCTTCACTTGATACTTTGTAATATTCTCGACTAGTTGTTAACGTCAAAGTGTTTTACTTACTAACAACTTGCTATAAATTTATAGAAAGTAATAGTCGTACGTCTACGGTTCAATGTTTCAAATTAATCTGGATTTAAAAGATCAATAAAAAGTGTTTAACAACGAAAACTTTTTATACAATGTTGCCAGTATAAACTCGTAATAAAAATGTTTTAAAAACTCTTAAAATTATTTGAAATGTACGTATACTTTACATATTGTATTGATAAAAGCCGCGGTGATGAACAGTAACATCATAATATGTTCGATGATAAGCGCTTCATTTAAAATCTAATAGTTTGTGGGGAAAGCAATTGCAATTCTAACTACTGGCTTATCACGTGCTGGGCAGTGAATCGTGAAGAAGCCTGCGGTGAATGATTAAGAAATTATAAATCTTTTCAAGGACATGTGAAGTCTCTCCTCTTAGGAATGATATAAGACTATGCTTAAGAGTTGTTGGTATTTTTATACAGTACAACCTTGATATAACAATTCTGAAGGGGATTAGAAAATATTCGTTATACCAAGTAATTAGTTACAATGAGGTTTGTTATAAAGATGTTAGTTAGGTTGGTCTAAGATTTGTTTTAGCAAGGTAAGCTACTTAAAAAAAGTAAAACATATTGTAAAAAATGTGTTACAACATTAAATATTATTATGACCATGATAATTTGAATTTCTGAATAGTCTTACAATAAATTGCACGTGTCTGAACTTGTCGAAACATGAACTCTTGTTATATGGATTGTTAGAATAGTTTATGCAGAGAGAATTTACTTCTATTTATGTCTTGCGATGATTGAAAAATCGTTATAAAGAGTTTTAACAATAGGTATTCGTAATGTAACGGTTTATTTTGTATCAATTTATCTATGTATATTTTTTACTAACTCTTACGGCCGGTTCTAGGGGATTTATAAAAAATTGTTAAATCAAGGAAATCGTTATATTGAGGTTCGTTATACTAAGGTTGTAATGTAGTATAATAGTATAGAAGTATATAAGAGTATATAAGAGTGATAAACCAACTCACGGTCCATCTGATGGTAACTAGTTGTAGCTCATTGACACCTACATATATCCTCGATTTAGAATCAAATTGCAGAAGCTTTGTTGCTTTGTTGCCCTGGAGACTGAGACAAACCTTGTCAGCAGTTAATAGGATCTCCAGTTCTCTACACTCACCATACGAAAGACAGTAGAGGTAAGTAAGCTACTATTTAAGCTAGTGTTCTGTTAGGTTATGGTCAATTCCCGTTAGAACCAACTCATTCGAGTCAGATATTCGTTGACATACACACTGACGTACATAACTTATACACTACATTTTCACATATGATACTCGAGATATAAGCATACAATCTAGAAAACAAATACTTAAGAGCTTTTATAATTATAGCTAACATATAACATATGCGGCACTATAGTATACCTACAGTTAGTAATAAGCTCGTTTGAACTGAAAGATATTATTTGCTGGACATTCCAATAGTAGCCTCAATAGTATCAACATATTTGAGATCTTTTTTTTTTTTGGAATAGGCGAATGTTTTACACGCTAATTTAACGGAGAAAATCTCCCGTCGGGTAAAATCCGGTAGCGGTTAACACTCAACGTTTTAGAACTTTTAAAACAATAACCTTTTCAAATAAAACTCTAATATTGAATGACACATTAGTAAAATCATTCACCATGCTCATTTCCCACATCACTTCGTCTATGTTCTAAATGAGTACCATGGATCTGTTAGCAGTCACCTGTCGTAACTTTACCATATTCGGTGCTCGCGGCGACTGATTCATAGTAAAGCCGTGGGTGGCGCATTTCATAACGTCATAGACGACGTCACCGGATTTAAAATGTGCTCAAATTAAGGTCGAGAGAAATTTTTTACATATGACTTATGCCAAGATATTTAATTGCGATATTCATATATTTTTAATTATAATTTACACATATTTTTTAAACATGATTAAAAAGTTAATTGAAGTTGAAAAAGTTTACTTTTATAGAAATTTCGTAGCCATCAAAATATCAAGAAGAATTTAATACATAGAAACTTATGTGATAGAATAGTGTATTCGGTGTAGTAACGAAAAATGTCCACAAGTGTTACATCGTGTACAGGTAGCGTAAGTTTATAAGTGCTTCAGTTTTTAATCTGTTCATCACACACACTACACATCACACTGCATACAATTAAGCTTAGAGTTTATCTGCACACAAGACATGAATACCTACAATAAACCATGTGGTGTCGGTGTAAAAATATCTACTATCTCATATTTTCGCGTGGATGTCGTAAGAGGCGACAAGAAGGGAACTGAAATAGGAGACGGGCAGAAGCATCTTCCTGATAACAGCTCAAAATTTAAAAAAAAACTGCGTTTACCAATTTTTCACATCTTCAACTAACGTAAAGGAGAACAAGTGAACTAATCGCAGTTTAGTAGAATTGTACTGACATTTACTCAAACTCCCGCAGGTTATGGTACAGCAGGGCTACAGCGTATTATGGCTCCAACATAAGTGAGCTGTCTCGACCACGAAAGGACCGTCTGTACTTTGATTCTTAATCGAGAAAACATGTCTATGCCACGGCATCTACTTTACCATGAGGTAGATTTTTGTGTTCTATAAAAAAGCAAATCAAGTGTGTGTTAAAAATAAGAAGAATTTTCAGAAACGGGATCACGAAAAATGAAGTATTGCAAATCAATACAAAGGTTTTTGCAAAGATATTTAGATATTTTACTATTCTGAACAATTAAAAAAGAAGAAAAGTATAATAGTTGAATCAAACTGCAGTTATTTAATAACTAATATAATTTAGCAACATATTTTTATAGAATAAGGGTGACAAACGAGCACACAGTCCACCTGATGGTAAATTGATACTGTGGCCCTTAGACCTCTACGTCCATCCTATATTATTTCTTTGGAATATGTTTACCATACGTTTGCCTATTATAATTTTTATTTTAGGTCTCACTTTACTTACATACATTACAGACATATATATTTTACCTATAATACCTAGTTTTACTGAAGTCATATCATATTTTAGTTTCCCATTTTACAGTATACCAGTAGAAATGTAATAATTAAATAACAAAACCTATTTGGTTAGCAAAATATAACATATAATAAAAAATAAACTGTATGCATAATATCAGTTTTGCATAATATCTCAGTTTGAAGAGTATTATTACTGGTTGTGAGGCATTCCATTTTAATCCTCAGGAGTGACAAAACATCTATAGCCTTCTTTATTTTGAAGTTGGTCGCTGATGTCCACGGACTCCAGTAGCCACTTACCATCAGGTGGACTATAAAGAATCATGTCCAGTTTTGACCTGAAAATTTTCTAACGCGTCTAGTGATATAAAATATCTTATAAAATTGCATATTTTTTTCTTATTTCTTATCGCATAATTGAATTTTCAAATAAAGCCAGGAAAAAAGTAATGCTACTTTGTTTATTATTCTCAATAGATTTTTGGCGATGGAACGTGTTTTACAATGGCTCAAAGGCCCAGAAGCCATGCCAAAATATATTAAAAACGTGTTTTACACGTTCCGTTTCAGACTACGAAAAACTTGTTCATTCGTCATGTGGTTTATGAATGTTCAAAGTAACGAATTTATTTCTTTACAACTTATTAATTTATGATTAAATACGATTTTAATAGTTTTATATTATGGTGTGGAAAGAAAAATAAGTGTACAGAGCTTAATTGATAGCTGTTATAATCTCAAAATTTTATTTACTTAATAGCATTTTTCCCTGGCCTCTAAATGAAAAGACGATAAGTTATTATGTTATTATAAACAATAATTGTTTTTATACAACAGTAGTTGTAGGTAGACGCGACCTGTTAAAAAATCAAGTGACAGGTCAATCAATGTATGGAAAGTGGGCATGATTCTATATTTGTTACTTTGATTTTATAAAAAAAGTTTGCTTATACAACCAACAATATTACCGACAACATATGAATGCACTTTACGTATGAAATCCGTCTTGTTGCACACAAGAGAATTTCCTAACATAAATTTTGTTTGTTTACGTAGTGACTGTCGTGCCAGTGCACATTTTGCAACATTTCTCTACGCGCCCCAAAACATGTTAGGAAAGCTGCAAACAGCGTATTTATTTATGAGTAATCTTTAAAGTAAATATTCTTATGTTTCACATTGAATGTCCCCAAATCATTCCATGGGTTTCGTAAGAGGCGACGTATGGAAATAAAACATTCGATGCCATTTCCTTAATCTCGTTACTTATATAGGCGGCGGTAGTCACCATCAGGCGAGCCTCATGCCCGTTTAAATATAAAAACGACTGCCAAGCATGACAACTATGGCAAATATCCCCCTATGTGGCAATCTGTGAGGGAGTTTAATAACCAGCAACGGATTTTTAACAAGTTAGTCACGTATTAATTAATGTAAATTTTTGACAAATCATGTATTACGGTCGCGAGATCAAAGCAGAAACTACTGGATTAAATTTCTATTACGGTTTATATAGATGACTTAGGTTTTTTAGCAGCAGCAATATTGAACATCTGACAAATTTTAGCTCGAGATGTGATTCATTGAGCAAATATTGCTAGTGACTAGCGGATGGTGACCTCGGACCTTGCGAAGGCGACTAATCATCTTACATAACTTATTCAACGACGTAACTAAGAACAACACTTGAATTGATAACTGTGTTAATTAGTAAAAGTTATATTGGTTTCGATTTGACTTTTTTACCGCATCTCTCATAAATGTACAATCTTTTATGCAGAATACAATAATGAAAGGTGCCGAATATGAGATACTATTTTCATTTTTGCATATTTCTTGTAAAAACCATTTGAACCAGAGTTTGCATTAATTGCTATTTTTTGTAAGCTTTTTCAAACATAATACATTTATATTTGTTTTTACATGCACACGGATGCATGTTGTGGGGAAAATCTTATGACCTGTTGGCCAAAACATGTCCAAGATTATTGTGTAACCAGTTATATAGGGAGCCCACTGGTATCTCGTATAAGGAACTCACTGTAAACCCGACTTAATCAAACTTTATGTTTATTGTATGTAATAAGCACAATAAAATAGATTAGAATATTAAAACTTACTTTTTAAAAGATATCACAAATTTATATTTAATCTAAATGTATTTTTAATGATTTAACATACCTTACAACTAAGAACGAAAATTTCATATCCGTTCCCTACAAAAATCGAGATGGTTATGTATTTTCTCGCCTGCTTGTCGGTGACTAAATGGTGTACGTTTTAACACGACCAAATGACCTACCGAACGACACCACTGTCAGTCGTGACAAGTAAATGAACTTTCAAATACTAAACTACCTCATATTAGGCACCTTTACCCTATTATTTACAGTTACTTTTGGTAGAATAGAATTAATCACGTAGCGTAGAAAGCGCCAATAGCCTAATGGTACTTTTCAGATCGAGAACTCAAAAGTCCTTCCTGTGTTCGAATCCGCCAGTAGACTACTGTCGTGAATCATCCTGCTGCAAGCATATGAACATTACCTGAAATGTTTAACGGGAATATTAGTATTTTTTGACACAAATATGGACTGGTGCTGCAAAATGTTACCGAGCCCCTTTAGACTGAATTAAAAAGCTGTTAAGAGACTTATTGGTGTTCTGAATCTGGTTAAAGCCATCTTACTAGTCTCGAGCTCAGGCGCAAGGTTAGAATAACAGATATTTCCATCCCATTACAATATATTTTGTTGTGTGTTTCCTCAAGGCACAAGTGAATCGGCTTTTGGGCAGTGCGTTTCACCGACTTTGGCTAAATCACTATTTACTATCATGTGGAATAAAAATCAACGGAGACGGGATCTGTACAGAACAGGATTATAATATAAAAGTGTGTGTGCAAGCACAGGTGTACTCCCTAATCACTAATTCCCATAGTCCAATAGAACGGTAATCCGATATAATCGAAGATAGATTAAACGCAGGATCAAGGGCCTAACGTGTCTCAAAACAGCACGTTACATTGTTGAAACACTGCCGAAGTTTTTAACTCCGGGCTGCTAATGAGAATTTTAATAGCAGTTCAGAGAATTTCTTAATAGAAACAAATCCTAAATCCCGACTTGGGATTTGAGCCCGGTATGATCGGCAATCGTTTTTTTTTATTTTACATTAACATATTATGAAATCGATCTATCATTAAATACTGCTAATTTTTCACGTATTATTTTAGTTTCTATATGATTTATATATTAAGTGCAAAAATGTTGTTGTTATTTTTTTGTAGCGCAAGTTTATTTCAAATTAGTAGTATTTATTGATAGATCAATTTCATAACATGTTAATGTAATATAAAAAAAATATAAAATATCAGATATATATATATATGTACATCCCGTAATTTGTTGTACGTCCACTATGGCCAATTTTGCATATAATGTGGCGTCAACCTGCTTACGACGTCCAATATACGGACGTCAAATAGGAGAATTAGCGCAATGTTCGCAAATTGTCATGCTGATCACAGAAATGTCAAAATCTAAAAAAAATTGGACGTCATTTTTCTTCCAATCTTGCTGTACTGAATATTTACGTAGTTCCGCTAATTTTCGTTGCAAAAATAATAGCGCTGCTGTCGATTTGTGAATACTTTCATTTATGGCCGTATTTGACTTCCACACAAAATTAGGGAGATGCGACTTTGCCGTTCCGTCAACGTTACCAACGAGTTACTTGTATTTGGTGATATATGGTTATGACTGCCTCGTTGGTCCAG
Source organism: Parnassius apollo (assembly GCA_907164705.1). NCBI lineage: Eukaryota > Metazoa > Arthropoda > Insecta > Lepidoptera > Papilionidae > Parnassius > Parnassius apollo. The sequence goes on from CAJQZP010000644.1 coordinate 8,712,991, forward strand.
TGTTTGTAGTAGTGCGACTGCTGATAGTGAGGTCCTGGGTTCGGATCCCGGGTCGGGCCAAAAAATTAATTATTGAGTTTTTCTGTCAAGAAATTCTCAATAGCTGCCCGGAGTCAGGAAGTTGGCGGTGTATCACCCCCGTGCCTCGGCAAGCACGTAAAGCCGTTGGTACTGCACCTGATCTCTCTCCGGTCGTGTCGGTTTACCGTCCCATCGGATTATGAGAATGAGGGAATAGAGAGTGCACCTGTGCTTGCGCATACACTTGGGCACTATAATTCTGTCCTGCGCCGATGGCTAGTCTTCGTTGAGGCTGGCCGCCGTGACCGTAATTTGATGTGCATGACATTATTATGTGTAACTGCGCTTGGTACTAGTAATTTTACTTTTAAACTTGTTTTCTTAACCTTACATTTACCTTCACATAATATGGACGTCCGAATATCCTAAAACTTTTATACTGAATGATATTTGACACCCGTATTTTTGAATTTAGTTATATTTTTATAAATGTAGATGCGGTCGTCGGCTTATCGGTTTATTTCATGCTGCACTATATTTTAACATTTTACATTTGGTACTAATCTGCTTAAAAGAACTCTTGTTAGGTATTTCGTAAGCAACCCATAATTCTGTTTGAGTATAAGTTACCTTCTGATTGAGTACAGGAAGATAGACTCAATTGTAGATACTGACAAGTTTCATAGAGTTTGTTTTATTATATTGTGACTAATAACCTAATAAGGTCTGGCGAAGAAACTGATTTTAATATATGGTTTTACCGTATTAACTGCCATTAGGTTGTTAATGTCTACAATAGACCGTGGCATATTGTTGCTGACATAACTCCGAAAATATAATTTATTTACTTGATCGTGTTGAGTTTTGGTGCTCTCACTGCAAGTTTACTTTTTATGATCACTATCTTAAGGATGAGTGCAAACTATTTACCTAATCTGTACTAAATTACTCTCTACTTAACTAGATTCATTTTTGTGAAAGGCTATTTTTGTTAAATTAAGATATTACGTTTGGTTTTGCAGTTAGTTGCAATACAATTTGTTTGTGTTTGTTGTTATAAATATTGGACGCTATATTACTAAAGACATGCATATCACGAATTTTTTATAGTACTTATTTACATTGGAAAAAAATAATAATATAGTCAATCTATAATATATCACGGGTGGGCAATCCTAGATATTTTTTCGTATTTAGTAAACGAATAACTCGTTGGTAAATTAATCATGATATCTATCTATTTTTTTTCGCCGTAGACAAAAATGATATTGTTATTTTTCGTAACTGCACATTCTGTGGATTTACTTAAGTGACTAAAATTAAACCAGAATCATAAAAACTGTATTATTCGTGCTAAACGAATCTAATAAAGATCTCTTATTTTTGTCTCCTGCGGAAAAAAAAACAGACTATAGGAATCTACCGAATACCTACATAAACAAAATATGACCTATAAATAAAATATTACAAAGCGGAATAACTAATAAGAGTGGCAACGTCGCACCATACAAAGGAATTGCGTTAAGCAGGAGGATGAATTAAAAACTATGAATATTATGGGGATTCTGGATAATTTGTAATATGGAAGGGAGTCCTGATTGGTTTCCCTTGGTCTGGCAATATACGAATATTTGTATATCGATATATGGTAAATTTTCAAAGAAATGAGTTAAACACTATCTTTGAAATTGTTTAATGGACCAATATTCACTGTCACAATGTATAAAATTGCCTACAAGTGGTGGACGCTACAATAATGCGAAATGAAAGGACGTAGAATCAATATTGTGATGTGTGTATATATATATATATTAAACATAATATATTATGTTTGCGGCGAAATACGGAAAGTCGACGACAACGACAAGCGACACAGCTACCTCGTACGAACACATACAGCGTAATGCCGCCCGCACTCTGCGCACGCCCCTTTATCATAGAATTCACATAATTTTCGGAATTATTTCAATTAATAAAGAAAAACGAACTTAAAAAATTAAATATATCGTGAAGAATATAGATTTTTAAATTGTCTATCCATTAGTGTAATCCTCAAATGATTAGAGCGTTGCATTTAGCAACAGATGCATGTAATCAAGAATTTTAGTCATTTTTTAAAAGTTGATTTTAAATGTAAATATAGCACATAAAAACAAATTAGAACGTGAAATGTGATGATGAGATATCGAACATTAATAATGTGCTTTTAGATGTAGTTTATTTTTCATAACTAATGGGATAATAGAACCTGAAAAACGCACTTTCGCAACATTTTGGTCAGGGATACACCTTAAGGACTAATTGTTGCCACACACGGTCAGTTCAACTGATCAGTTCAAACTAAAACTGTTGATATTTCTTAAAATAACAAATTTTCGATATATTGACAAATAAACTTATATATAAAACTCCGATGTTGATATATTTGCATTTATGTATACCACAATGGAAAAAAAACATTTTTTTCTTGCCTGCAAAGATTTGCTTTTATGTTTACGTTTATGTATGCGCTGTAGGCAAGAATTCCATTTAAAATGTTTGAATATGGATAAGACTGCTTTCTTTAAATTAGACGGCCAAACAAAATCTAAATGGAAATGCCCAACTTGCTTTAATGTAACAAATCGACGCAAGGGAGATATTTTGAACACACCAGTTAGAAAATCAGTGCCATTTAATAATTCAATAATGTCTTGCGACGACTCTCTTTCTGTTGAAAACTCGGAAACTTCAGTAGGTTCTCAGCCATCAACTTCTATGTGCCCTTCTCTAGGACAAGAAGTTACATTAGAGAGTATAGCCAAACTTCTAGATATGAAACTTGATGCTAAATTAGATGAAAAATTTGAATCACTCAAGAAATCATTCTATATTAATATGAAATCATTAATCAAAACGGAGATTGTTACAGCCATTGGCCAAGTCAAAATTGAATTTGACGAGACTACAGACTTTCTACATCGAGGGCAAAAAGAACTCAAGTCAAATATTGAATCTGCCGAAATAAAAGTTCAGGCACTAGAAAAAATTAATGCTGATCTAACAAACAAAATGATTGTACTGCATCGTCGTTTGGAATCCATGGAAAAATTTTCCCGCAGTCACATCGTGGAGATTCAAGCAGTCCCCGAAAAACGGAATGAGAATATTTTGACGCTTGTCAAAAATATTTACTCTACAGTAAAACTACCAAAGACAGACGCTGAAATTAGTATGTGTCGAAGGTTTGCTAAATTGCCGACCACATCAGCTCAACACCCGCGTAATATTTTGCTTTCGCTGCCTTCCATACGGCATCGTGATAATCTTTTGTCAGCGGTCAAACGTTATAATTAGGCTAATCCTGGCAACACACTAAGCTCTGTACATTTAGAAATTTAAGGGGACCGATGCCCAATTTACGTTTCCGAACATCTCTCTCCAGAAACAAAGGAGCTTTTTGCTTTGACACGGGCTACTGCTCGTGGAAAATATAAATACGTGTGGGTCAAATTCGGGAATATATATGTGAGAAAAGATGATAATTCTTCAGCAGTACATATTAAAAACAAAGATTGCTTGGCTAAAATTAGTTAATTGCTTTGTATTGTAGTAACTCACTTTTTTGTTTTTATTTATTTTGCGTTTAAGTTTTGTATTTTTTTTTTACTTGAATGTTAATTTACTATCAAAATGTTAATCGTATGCGTTCCAAAATATGTACGTCAGCTGTATACAAATATACTAAATAATGAATATGATATTATTTACTTAACCGAAACTAACTTAGATGAAGGTATTTTTAATGAAGAATTATTTGATGAGGGTTATAATGTATTCAGATAGGACAGAGGGGAATGCGCTTATGGCGGACGAAAATACGAGGGAGGAGGTGTGATCTTGGCCATAAAAAAATGTTTTAGTGTTACTCGTAGGAAATTTTGGGACAGTAACTTTGATGATATTTGGGTTTCACTTATTTCTACAAATTGCTTGTCATTAAATATCTGTGTTTGTTATCTTCCACCTTATCTTCAGTCGGACGACATCAATAAACTTATGAAACACTATTAAAGTCTCATACTTAGCACTGCCCATTCTAGACATTTCTTATTGGTAGGCGATGTTATCTTTCCTGAAATAGACTGGGAGATCTCTAATTTACAATTACGTTTAATTCCAAATGCTTCTGCTGGCACTAAGGGCCGTTTTCTTTTAGATACTATGGCATTATGTGATCTGAAATAATATAATAATTCTAAAAATCAGATTGATCGTCTACTTGATCTCGTATTATCAACTATGGACGAACTAAGAGTAAAAGAAGTAGAACCATTATTGAAACTGGACGGTCATCATCCATCTATAGAAATTAATCTTAATTATACAAATAATAAACCAAATTTTGTTAAATTTAATCGTAAACTTTTGAAACCAAATTATCATAAATGTAATTTTGAAAAAATTAAAGATCATTGAAGAAAAGTCAATTGGCATGAACTGTTAAATAACTTGGACCCTGATAGTGCTGTTGATGTTATGTATAAAGTACTTAATTCAGCTATTTTGCTGTGTGCACCATTTAAAAAAATGTAATCCTAACCAATACCCATACTGGTTTAACTTTCCTCTAATTCGTTGCCTTCGAGATAAAAAAGTATCATAATTTGTATAAAAAATTTGGTAATCCAAGGGATTATGATACAAACAATATGCTAAGAACTCGTAGTAAACACTTAATGGAAGCCTGCTACAAATCGATTCAAAATGAAGTTGAGAATAGTTTAGGTAAAAACGTTAATCATTTCTTTAAGTTCGTGAATAACAAAAAATCAAGTAAAGGTATCCCTGAATCTATGACTCATGATGCTAAAACTGCTACTAACTTTTTTCAGCGTTTTTGTTTCTGTTTATGAAAAAACTGACAACTGTGAACCCAAATTTAATATACCGGACAAGTCTAATCTAGCACTATCTAATATAGCCATTAGTAGAGATGACATTATTAGAAAGATTAAAACACTAGATGCTCACAAAGGTCCGGGTCCCGATGGAATTCCATCATTATTTGTTAAGGTGTGTTGTGAAGAACTTAGTTTGGCGTTATTTATAATTTTCAATAAGTCTATTAAGAGCGGCATATTCCCTTCTGTTTGGAAAAATGTCTATGTAATTCCAATTCATAAGTCTGGTGATAACAAAATGTGAAAACTATAGGCCAATTAGTATCTTATCCTGTATGGCTAAAATTTTTGAATCGTTGGCTTATGACCATATTTACAACCAAGTGAAACAAAGCATATGAAACTTACAACATAGTTTTGTTACAGGTAGATCAACCGTTAGTAATTTACTTGTCTACAAAAATTACATCTGTCAAGCGTTTGCTACCCAATACGGGATACATGGCAATTTGTTGCGTTGGATAATTTCGTATCTTTCTAGACGTAGTCAGATCGTTGCAATAAAAGGTTTCCTCTCCAAACCAGTACATGTAACATCCGGAGTTCCCCAAGGCCACTGGCCCTCTTTTGTTTATTATATTTATTAATGACTTGGTAGACCATATCATAAGTGAATGTTTACTATATGCAGACGATATGAAAGTTTTCCGTATAATCGATGATGTCAATGACTGCCTCTTGTTTCAACGGGACCTTAACAATATTCATACCTGGTGTTCTCATAATAAAATGCATTTGAATGTAACTAAATGTTTTTTTATAACTTTCACAACTAAGAAAATTCAACTAAAGTATACATACCATATCAATGATCAACTATTGTCTGGAAGTAATGTTGCTAAAGATTTGGGCGTTATCTTTGACTCAAAACTAGATTTTAAGCAACATTTTAATCACTTAACGCAACGTGGTTATCAGTTAGTTGGTTTTGTTACACGAGTTATGAAGGAATTCAAGAGACCCCTTAGTCTAATATATCTTTTTAACACTCTTGTGAGACCGATCCTTGAATACGCCTCAGTAGTCTGGTCACCCTATTACGAAGTACATATAGCTAATATTGAACGAGTCCAGAGATGTTTTCTGCGGAGCTTATGTCGTAAACATGGATTGATCCGCCAGTTGCCATCGTATAATGAAAGAGTGAATTACTTTGGAGTTACGAAATTAGATAAACGTAGACAATATTTTGAGCTTATTTACCTTCACAAAATCATTCACTCCTCCATCGATTGCCCAGAATTACTTAACTTAATTAATTTTAACAGTCGATCCCGTCTGCGTAACCCGCGTATCTTTCGCCTTGATGTTTACAGAAACAACACGTCTTTCTTTAATCCGGTCATTCGAATGTATCGAAATTTTGACGAGCTGAGACAGCGTAACGCTGATCTGGACATTTTTAATTATAATATTTCACAATTTAGAAGATCTGTAATTGCTACATTAAATATGTAAAATCACGAATATCATAAAATAAGTTCTTTTTTTAACTGTCACTAGTACTATGTATTATTAATTTATTTTTCGGTCATACTTGTCATATTTTGTTTTGCTGTGCACACTTTATTGGATTATAGACTAGTTATAATATTTTTGTTACTGTAAATGTGTTTTGTATTGTCTTAAATCTGTTTGTGTGTTTTATTAATAAAATAAAATAAAATATCGAAAATTCAGTATTTTAAAAAATATCAAGAGTTTAGTTTGAACTGATCAGTTGGAATGATCAGTTGAACTGGCCGTGTGTGGCGTCCATAAGATTTCTAAATGATTTCTAATACTTACGCAAATACTACACATAAAGATTAGAATATAACTAATTTTACGCAAATTATTGCGATAAATTTTTTTAATGAACTAAACGCGATTAAATCTGTTTAATTAAATCAAACGCAATAAAAATACTTTTATTCCATGACCAAGAATGCTCTACTGATTCCCATACTCTTCAGCCCGGAATAAAGCAGTTTGTCTATATAGGATAAAGCAGCACTATTAGGTGACAGAAAACAAGGTACGTACTTACGTTTGAACTATAGCAATACAGCTTGATGGCGGGACGAAACAAAGAGGCGCGTCTTTTTACACGTACACTATTTGACGTGCGTTAGAAAAGAATTCACCACTCAGAAAAAATTGGGTCAGTAAAATAAAACATAGCACCAACCCTAACCCTGACCCTGACCTGAACTTTATCTTTTTTATATAGAATAAGAGTGACAAACGAGCACACAGTCCACCAGATGGAAAGCGGATGTTGTGGCCCATAAATATCTTTACGACATCTTTATCCTGGATTAAGATTCAAAATGAAAATCCATTGTTATGCCTGAGCACTAAGATAGAACGCCTCGTTTCCAGTAAAAGGATCGCCGGTTCTCTACACTCATCATATGAAACACAGCAGCGTTAAGCTGTACGAACGTGGTCCTACACCAGTCAATCTGACTCATTCGTGCTACAATTATATTACAAATAATTTTAGCTGTAGCGTGGCTCTACCAAATTTATCTGATCCAGGGTTCTGTCAGTTACTACATTTTTTGCTACTTATCACTATCGAGATATGTAGGAAAAATGATGCAACGTTTCACACAGTCCTCTTCCACCGCGACCTAATCAGAATCATAGAGTATAAGGAGAGTGGCACATAATTCTAAAACTCCTCTCCTCCCGTAACATCACCTCAGCAACGAAGACCTGAATGAGCGCCGCTAAACCTACATAAAAAAACTACCATCAAAACAACAGTTCAAAATACTGTACCATACATTTCAGTCGATTAATATAACCATAAGATAACGAAACCTCGTTTGCAAGTTATTTGAGCTACTAAAACTGTTAGTAGTGATGTAAGCTTTTTAATTTGTCGCCTTTTATTTTTGGTCAATTTGCCGGATATGAGGTTTATTAAAATTTTCAATAACTAACACTCGATCATTAATTACTAAGTGATTCACTATACCGATAAACCATAAATGAGTAGTCCGACCGTATGATACAAATCTTGTTATAAAAACAGTAATTTGCCACCGCGTTGACCTTATTTGCAATTTTTAATCGTTTTGTTTACACGTATGGTCAATTAATCCGTTACGAAAATTATGTGTTGGTTTTATACGACGGCCGTAATAAAGCAAAAAAAATATGTCCCATTCCTTTTGGTTTTAGGGCAAGGAAGTGTCCACCGCGCTGCCCTAATGCGTGTTAGCGAAATAAATTTCAAGATATATTCTGAGAAGTTAAAAACTATATTCGAAAAATATATTTTTTATAACTTCTCAGACATGCAGATTTCCTCACCATGTTTTCATTCTTGTCGCATAGCGAGAAATGAAATAGAATAAAATTGAATGGAATTAAATGGAATAGGATAAATAGAATAATTTTATCCAAAAAATATATATCCAATAAAATTGCAATTAACAAATTTCATTGGTCCTGGCGGAAATCGCACCACCACTTGCCATTGAGTACCATGGATCTTCCCAATAAAGTGTTTTTGATTATTCTGAATAGGGTAACCATCAACACCAGGTTAACGCCGGCACGCGTCCTGAAATTATATCGTAATTTTACGACCATTGTTCGATGAACACGTCAGTTGGTACCAGTCAATCAGTCATGGTACTTTCACGGCGGACGTGCACCCACGCGAACGCCCCCACGAGGTTTGCTAGTATTGCACACTGATTTGTCAGCATAATAAAGGGGTGATAGGTCATGATACAGACGTTTTAGATATAAAAACTTTTACAAGTGTTTTAGATAAAGATATTTAAAGGTATAGTTATTTGTTTAAGTACTTATATTTGATTTATTTATTTAAATCATAAAAACGTAACAAAAAATATCTATAACTCGTTAAGTTAATAATCTGTAAGTTAAAGTTAATAAAACTCTTTGCTAGATCCGGCGCTACTAGTGAGGCGTAAATTTCACCAGCAACATTGATTACGTTGTTACAACGTTGATGCTTCACATTCGCTTCCGTTTCCGGGAAGTCTGCAGTTTGTGATCATATCCTAGACGGCCCCAACCATTACATCAGATTTGATAGACCACAAATCCTCGCGAAAGAACACCGATTCCTACCAAGGATGATACGTGAGGCTGTTGAAATTAAAAAACATCCTAATTTCAATAGAGAAGGAGGCTGGGTACTACCACCTGCCTAGGACCCTATAATCAATAAAATTAAAACTAAACCCAAGCATACCACTGCAAGACATCAGGACATAATCAGTTCATTTTGCATAGGTCTGACCATAAACAATAATTAAAAAAGAAGGTACTCTGGGTTTAACAATGACATCGGGACGTCAGTTACCTCAGTCCCCCGTGACCATGGGTGCTGGAAAGCACCCGAAACTTTGGGAATTAAAAATAAAAATAATTAAAAACCGTAAAAGTAATTTTAATCAATGTATAATGTTCGCGTAAATATAAGAAATCATTATGTTTCACCAGCAACCCAAACAACAAGAAATATCTATAACTCGTTAAGTTAATAATTTGTAAGTTAAAGTTAATAAAAAGTCCTTGCTAGATCAGGCGCTAATAGTGAGGCGTAAATTCAACAAATTACGCCAGCAACCTGGGTTCATTGTCATTTTTCGGTGATGGTTGCGCTGTTAAGCACGAAACTTTCATCTTTTAATCTAATAATATCGCAAACTATATAATAAGGGGGCTGATGATGATGGATATGATGGATAATGATGGCTGGTTGTACCTTTACTTAATTTTTTTAACATTATTTATATCGAAATTCAATTCAATTCATTCATTGACAATTTATGAGCCATTAACTACAAAACCTTATTAAACATAAAAAGTCAAATATATTTTTTTAATAATAATGTTTTATTCTCTGAAACATCTCTTAGGAGAAAATCTAGGAACAAAAATCTCAAGTGGCTTACTCCACAACCCTCTCGGAAAACATTTTACATTAACAGAAACAGAAATAAAGCGTATTTTACTGTTTCAGTGTCAGCCCATATAAAATCCTTCAAGTAGTTTAGACAACAAAGCGTGCCTATGAAATAGACATACATACGTTTATACATACACTCATTCATACATACATATATTCGAGGATATGCACCGTCATTCTGAAGCAGTCGGGTAAAACGTCATAATACGGTAGAAAACTGTTGTAAGAATTGCCACTCGTACACTCTCATGACGAGGAACCAAGCTTAAATAAGTCGTTCTGGTACTGAGATTAACTAATCTACGTCATCATAGCAAACTTACTGCTAATGATGAATAAAAAGACCACTGTGCAAAATTCACAGGATTTCTTACTGTTTGTAAATGCGTTACATATATACTCATATTACAGGTAAAAGAGTGGTCAAATTATATTTTAAAAAATACTTATTAAACATTTCTAAAATGGCTTTCATTCCAAATTATCTACCTGTAAATTAAAGGACTAAGCGGCGGACACATATAACAGAAAAAGTATGCACATGCCGTTAATAACAATTATTATGTCTCAAAGGCACGCAAAAGTAACTTCGCCACGCAAGTTACCTAAGCTGAGCTTACTTGTCTCTGAGAATTAGCGTTCTCTAATGAACTTAATTGTTTGAACGGTACCGCAGCCTTGTTATTATTGCGGACAGTGATTGCTTAAGTTCCGTGATATATTTAAGTGTTATCTTACATACAAACGACTGCTGGCTGTACTACTCGGAGTGCATGAATTATAATTTACCGGTCAAGGGTTTGAATCCCAGACGCGACCAATATTCTTAATGACATATATGCTTCTGGTTTCGTTTATATGATTTAAAGTAATAAAACCAATCTCTTGTCATAAATAATTTATATTGTTAATATGAATACAATTAATATAAACAATTTGTATATAACAACTAGGGTAACTTTATAACGGGGTCCGTAGCCAGTTTGATATATACGAGCATTTTTTTACGCGTACGAGTTTCGCAAACATTTGTAAGATACAGAGCTAAATTTAGTTTTTAAATTATAGACTTAGAGGTGATGATTACCTTTAAGTAATAGAGCAATTAGAATAAGACTTTGTTATACCTAGTTTTAATTTTTATATGTTAAATTGTAACAATTGTAGGTAGATCCTTGAATTTTTTTTTCCTTGAAGTTTAAATAAATAAATTTTAACATATAATTATTTCTGTATTTATGTGCAGTTGAGCAATGTTGTAGCCATAGCATGAAATGGTTGGCTCGAATGGGGAAGGACCACGCACTCTCAGAATACCAGCTGCTATGTTTCGTATGGTGAGTGTGGATAACCGAAAATCCATAGATCAAAAACTTTGAGATTTACAGAGTTATAATTTTGGGTACCAAAGAAAGACCTACAATAGGTCTTACTGTGCGTGCGTTATTAAAGTCTGAAAAGTTCATTTTTTTTTTTCATTCACCGACTCACCGATCAAAAGCCTAAACCTCTTCTATGCTACTTAGAAACTTGAAATTTAGCATCAAATCCACTAATTATACAAAGAAGAGAACCTAAAAACTAGAAATTATCGATTCGGTGTCGATCGAAAAGGTAGCGATAAAGTTATTGGTGCCATTACTTCCAAATACTCCTCTCTTACAGTTGTTCAAGTCATAGGACCTATGTACGTTCTTGGACTTGCTATGAAGCTTGGCGCCTTTTCAGATCTAAACTAATTACCGGCAAAGCCGACCTTTGAACGTCGCAACGTTTGTACCGAACGTCGCCCCCTTTTCATATTTATGTTTGGTCGGAAGTATGTACATATGAGACATGTAAATGTCTGTTTTTGTAACAGGCTTATACTTTTCACAGGACGTGACAGCTTGCCTTAGCATTATGCAAAAGTACTTGGCCTATAATTTGACTTCTAGAAAAAAAATATGTAGATAAATCACACTATTAGTTTCCGGTAAAGTATTCATCCTCACACGACCTGCAGTGAAGGATCTCGTCTCGGTTCCGTAAAATATCACTGGCATCACGCACTGGTTACTTTTGTTTTGAATTTTTGAGGGTTTTTTAAAAAGCTAAATATTTAACACTTAATGGGAAATTAAAACCCCAAGCAAAATTCAAAATAACGGTAACATTAAATCAGCTAACAAGATTTCACTACGCCGACGCTAGAAACCACTCAAACAAACGACACTTATCTCACTTACAATAAGCAATTTATCATAGGCCAATTTGATTTTAGGTGTTACACTTACCCAGTAACAGAAAGAGAGAGAGCAGACAGTGGCCTTGATATCAATTTGCACCACCAATACTCGAAATCTATTGGTGTCATTTTTTTCAAGTCTGACCCGCGAATATGTAAATAAAGGTACCGCAAATTCGAGTACATCGACCTTGTGTACGTCGATGAGTCGCCTACAGCCTGCGTGAATCAAAGCGCAAATCTAACGTAAGCAAGTCGTACGTTCAAGTAGCTCCTAGTGACCTACTGATTTCCATAATAAGCGTGGGCGGCAGTCGGTACGTTTGGGAACAAAGCTACCTTCTCGTCGGTAAATTTGCAACTAACGTGACGACGGTTGTTGACAAATCCTTGTGACAAAATGTCACTAAATTGACAGTTTCAATTTATGGATCTTGTTGTTACAGCTCATGTTTAATTCGTGTGGTAATTACTTTGACATCTTGATAACATCGTTTAATTGGCGATTCAAGCGAGACCCCATTGTTGTTAGTGACTGTGCAAAAGTTTCGATGGATATAATGAATAATATGATACAAAAATATAAATTAGTTTATAAGTTGGTAATTAATTTTTAAGAAGAGTAACGGGTAATATAATACCTTTTTACTAAAATGTCAACCTTATCTGAACATGGGTACACCTGTTGAATGACAGACGAGGGTCTGGCAACCGACTAATGGCGGAATATTAATCCAAAAACGCATAATGCAAATTTCAACAACTGGCGAATGGAACTGCAACTGGCTGCCTGAAAAAGGCATTACCAGCGCGAGGATTTTTATTTTTTATAGACATAAGGATTACAAACGCACGTACTACTAAATGTTAAGTAGATGCTGTTGACCTAGACAACTAAGTATATCCTCAATTCAAAATCAAAACTCAGATGCATTGGTGTCTTTGGTGCCAGAAGTGAGAACTATGACGGAATGCCACGTTATCATATGAAAGGTATTTTAAATATATGGGAATAAAGATAAAAGTGCATTGTTACACTTGACGATATTTCTTAGAGTGACAAACGAAATAAATATGCAACTGATGGTACTCATAGACACCTATAATAAACTTTAAGCAAAAAAAATACGCCAAGATGCGTTCTCACCTTTAAGGATTTAAGCGATGTTCCTCATAGCCTGAAATTGCAGTGGCTTGTTGCCAGTGAATCAGCTCTTGTGAATATGCACGTAATGTATTTTCTATGCTCGTCATTTTTAGTTATGAAACGAAACGCAACAGTTATACGGACGTCTTACTCCAGCATTCTGTAATAGATTGTTCTATCTCTGAAAGTCATGCTTATTTTTGTTTTAAAAATAGATTTTAAAAAAGTATGAAATATAGTGGCTAATTTATTATCTAAAAAAATCATTACTTCCTGTTCAAAGTTGAACTTGGCAATCGGCACTTCGGAGGCATGTATCGCACCGCACACTCGTGTATAAAGTCTCGTTAACAAAAATGCGGCACTTTTCGCGTTGCGCGTCGCATAGTACATCGAATGGCGGTATTCGCATCGGCTATCATATGCTTTAAGTTAAAAATTTTTTTATTAATTTTGAACTCTCACTCAATTTCGTCACAAATTGCAAATAGGCTCACTGGCTGATTTAGTCAGACAGCTCGCCGAAACTTCCTCGCTACGCTCTACCTTGCACGAGCAACGCTAAGCATAAAACACAAAATACGCACGACAACGCTTCTTCATAGGCTATGCGAATGTCGGACCCTTCCTTCTGTTTCCAACTTCCTATATTACATAGAAATGTAATTCTATAACAACCCGGCGCGGTCCCAAGGCAGGCAGGAATGGACATCAGTAACTAGTGGCTATCTTTTCTTATCGGTGTGAAAAGAGATAATTAAAACATATAGATTGGTCATGATATTAAATGTTATAAACAATTTGTCATTCACTTATTATAATATTACAAACAAAATAGTAAGAGATGCAAGAAATCGATAGATTCAGTTGGCTTAGGACCATGCTTTGAGCATACCTTGGGAGTGGCCTATGTTCAGTAGGGCTGTACTGGTGAAGATAATAATGATGATGAATTTTCCCCGAATTATTCAAATTTGTAATCTAATTAGCAAATTTAATCTAACGTTTATTAATAGCTCGGAACTAGACAATATCAATAACTTCAGTTTCACTGTCATTTTGAAAGCTTTATTTTAATGACTTATCGACACAAATTCATTTATATAATATTTAATATCTCCTTTATCTCTAGAATCAACATCAACTTTCTAGATATTTTTATCTGCACAACATGCGGTATATTTTCGCAATCACTTATACATGCTCAAATCGGCACTAATGAAATAATTAACGCGATGTTTCAAAGCATTTTCGTAAAGTCTCAGCGTGTTAGCATCTATATTTTTGGGGTGAAGTGAAAATAAAAAACGATTTTAGTGTGCATTTCACATTTATATTTTTGTTTGATAAAAAAGTTAAGCATGTTTCGCTAACTATATAAGCATTACTTGTTTTAATAAATGTGATTTTCATTTGATCGTGGTAGAGCCGTGCTGCAGTTATACAGATCGAGTAAGGATCACGCCTTGACAAAATACAAGCGTGAAATAGTAGCTTAATGTTGTGTTTTCTTAAGGTGAATGAAGATACCGGGACACTTTTTATGATATGTTCCAATCGAATGGTACAAGGAGTCAGTATAATAAAAATCTGTGAAGTATTCGACCTTATTCCTCCGAGCTGAAATCGCATCTGCAGCTTTCTTTATATTAAGTTGGCTACGGGTGAACACAGCATTAGCCACTTACCATCAAGTGGACTCGGTTTTCACTTTAGTTTTATTTAAAAAAAAAAACTCAAATTATTAATCTGTCAATAAATTTATGTTTTCCGGAACCTAATATGGTAAAAAAACAATAATTAAATGTTAATTACTATATTTCCTAATGAGTCGAACCATTTCTTTCGGTTTTAGAAACATTCTACAACTTTAGATTTTCTAACGGAACTAGAGTAATAAAATCCTAAACCTGAACCACCGCAAATTTGAATTAAAGCTCAAAAACGAATTCATCTAAAAACCGTCTTTAACATGCATATTTTGAAGCTAATTTGGCAAAAACTTGGTCAAATATTCTATCAAGACAAGTAAAGAGCTTTCATTCATAAAAATATTGAAAAGCCTTCTACAACTGCTCAACTTTTCACCTATTCTAAATTTTATTCTCACTCATTAAGTTTCATTGCAAGTCTCCCTGGACTGAAATAGCCACTAACCATCAGGTGGACTGTAAGTTCGTTTTCACTTCAGGTTTATAAAAATTACGGTGTCAAACACACTGGAAGCACCACAACATATCTATACTTTCTATGGTATGTATAGGTAATTAATATTATACTATGAGTATAATGATTTCTTATATTTACACGAATACTACACATTGATTAAAACTACGATATAATCTAAAATGATTTTAATTCCCAACGTTTAGGGTGCTGTCCAGCACCCATGGTGACGTCCCGATATCATTGTTAACCCAGAGTGCCTTCAGCTTTTTAATTAATATTTATAATAAAATATGTCATGATTTTAATTAATTACAAAGTAATATAATATAAAATATAATCTTTTTAAAAATAAGCTCTTAAAGCCGATGCTACGGTTAGCAACTATATCCATCATCAAATCAGCTCTTTGATACCATATTATTGCATTGTCATCGAAGTTACATGAGTATGTATATTATAGTACATATACATATATGTTCTATATATAATTTTAGTTCAATCGGATATTAGCAAGTGCTACAAAAATTAATTAAAATTATTGAACCAGGAAGAAACTAAGAAAGCAAGTTTAAAAAAAGTTATAAACACAATAAGGACTAAATACGAAAATTCTGGAGAAGGTAAAACAACGGTATTTACGTACGTACGAGTACATACCTACAAACAGGCCAATTGACGACTAACAAGTAAATTAACGACTCAAATTTAAGTTTCTGTCTGTTAAATATCTGCCTTGATTGATGATAGGGGTTACTTTCATTCTACACATAAATAACCATTTTTTTAATTCTTGTCTATATATAGGTCTGACTGTCCGGGCTAATATTTAGAATGACTGATTTGAATCTAAGTAGGCGAAGCAGGGTTGCTAGATTTAATAAAATAATCAACATGAGGACTTTAAAACATCAAATTGCTACGGAATTGTTGAGTGGAACGTCCCCATACAATCAGTAATTTATTTTTTATTTAACAGTGCTAAATAAAATCAGAGTAGGTGACTTAACCTGATCAAAACTCGGATTTTTGATTTTTGATTTCACGAGTTAAGAACTGAATCTCCACACTTCGCGTTGCGGTGTGCAAAAGAAATATTTAACAATCAAGGTCCTTTATCTTAAAAACAATTAAAGGTTTTTTAAATAAACTGTAGAGATTTAACATGAAAATAAAGTTATAAAAGCAACAACTAGACGAAATAAATACAGCATGACGTAATATATAACTATATACTTGTCATGGCCGAACCTAAAGCTCCGTTCTTATCGCCGTATTACTTAATTCAATGAAATAATACAAAACGTTAAGGCCATAAATATTTATTGGTCACTAAAATTAATGCCCATGTAATTTTACGTCATAGTTTGTTGCATTACGATATCGCAAATAGGCTCTAATCACCATAACAATTTACAAAATACAGTCTTAAATGATTGTAACTTAACGCATATAATTTAACAGTCTCCTTCATTGTCCAATTTAAAACGAATTGTGAATTATTTAAGTTTTGTAAAAATTTCGCTCAATAAAAAAAATTATATTTTTAGAATGACGACACAGTGGAGCAGTGGCTTATTAATGAGTTACATTGTTAGGAGCCGCGGGTTCTAATCCCACACAAGTATTTGTCCTACAAATAATTATACTGGGTCTGGATGTTTATCCTTGTGAAATTTATGTTTGTAAACTGCCGCGATGACACAACAGAAAATCCTAGTGTGGAAATAACGTTTTAATAAAAAAGAGAAGAAAGAAATTATTTTACCTTCCATTAAAATTAAACAACGAATAGAATCGCATTATAAATACTACGGGCATTCTGCGTCCTTAGATATACAACTAAAAACAATTATTAACCTATGCTTCACTAATTTGTGTGATACTTACTAAATTAATACAGCATAAGGATTTATCTTGCTTTTTAAGTGCTGATTTACCATGTGCTCGGCGGTGAAGGAAAACATCGCGAGGAAACCTGCATGTCGGAGAAATAAGAAAAAAAATATTTCGAAGACATGTGAAGTTCGCCAACACGCATTGGGGCAGCGCGGCGGACTATTCCTTGTTCTAAAACTCTCTCAGAAATGAGAGGAGGCCTGTGCCCAGCAGTGGGACGTATATGGGCTGTAACTTTACTTTTTTAATGCGATAAAGGATGTATCACCACATTTCTAGGGAATACCATAACAAAATACTGCGAGAATGTCACACAAATATCTAGGCCTGGACAGTCAGCGGTTTAACAATTTTGTATATATCAGATGTAAAACCAAACGAACGACGAACAGAGGCGTAGGTGTAGCATTGGTGGAGAGTAAAGTACTGAAATTGAAAATCTTCTTCCGATCGGTTACAACAAACCGTGGGTACAGGCTGATAAGAAATAGGAGAAGATGTGAAGTAACCTAGGTACTAAACTAGTTTGATTGGGAGCTAATACCAAAGAATGGAATCAATGAATAAGGTACCTGAGATTTAACAGCTTTTTACTACAATTTTTTTGTAGTAAAAAGCTGTTAAATTTAACTTTTTATTACAAAATAAAACATATTTAAGATACTTTGGAACAATAAATGTGTCTGGTTGATCTCACTTGCAGATGATTTACAAGACCTTTTGGTTTATATCGATATTCTCGACGGTAAGAGTACCTGTATATGTTGATATTTCTACTCCATACGGAATCATGCAAATTTTATAGGGAGCCAGTACCAATGTACGAAATAAATAAATAAAATACCGCGGCTTTAACAGATTTTTACAAATATTGCAAAATACAACACATTTAAGATATTTGAAAAAAACAAAAATTAAACTGGTCACTAGCTCACGCTAAAAATATCTGTCTACTACGCTGAGAGTACTGAGTTTGAATATTTGCAATACCCAAGATTTATACTCCTACTTTTGCATGTCACAGTTTTTTTCCGTTTGCCTTAAGGGGGTAGCGCGGCAGACATTTCCTTGCTCTAAAACCTTTTCAGAAATAAGAGGAGGCCCATATCGTGGAAAAACCCATCAGTATTATCATAATGTAATATATAGTATATATATATATATATATATATATATATATATATATAAGTGAAAAATATATTCATGTAATAAGCTTTCTATTAAATAATAAATATATTAAAACAAAGTCACAAAGCTTCCTAATTTTTTAAAAATAATTTAGATGTTATATCTTGAATATGAACTGTTTTATATACAGCTAAACTTTGAAGCGAATAGCGATAAATAAAAATAATGAAACAGAACCTTAAAATGACGACAAAATAAATTGTACAAGTAGTCAAACAAACTAAAGAACATCAGTTATCACCCGCCCACTTGCAAACAACGAAAGGAATAGATACAGAAGTGCGAAACATTTATTTGAATGTTTATTTTTTATGTTTTTATTATACGGGCCACAGAAGAATTATGCAAATTAGGATAATTTGTTATAACTCACTTTTTATAAGTGAATGTGAAAAATTTCACTTAAAAAACACGGATATCGAGATTTATTGTTTTAAATATTACAAATTGATATCTATTAAGCCGGTTATATTTTAAGTCTTAAAGAAATTCTATTAACAAAGAAATACGGTGAAACCGCATGACTCAGCGATCACACGACCCCAAATTTTCTATGAAAATTTTATTCATAATATTAATATTAGATTTTGTTTATTTTAAACTATGAAGACTTTAGAATATACATAAGCATAGCTTGTTTTTTATTCTCTAAGATGAGAACGAAACAGTACTTTAGTATTCTTACATTTGCTTGAAGTAATCAGTATGTGAAAGCATGTATGCGTAGGTATATGGATGTACAGGAGGCGAGAGAAGTTTGTCAGGATCGCGCCAAATGGAAGTTCGTAATCTCTACCTACCCCTTTGGGTAACTGGCGTGAGTGATGCTTATGCTATTATAATCAGTAAATTAACAGCAAACATACATTGTCGCCGTGTAGTGTCGGTTAAGAATATCCACTACCCCATATCTTCCCGTGGATTTCGTAAAAGGCGACAGAGGGAGACAGGCAGAAGATGGGCAGCAGCATCTTCCTGATAAGAGCAACGGTAAAACAAAAAAAAACTACGGTTTCCAACCCACTCGCCAAGCGTGGCAACTATGGCAATATACCCCCCATAAATAATTACACAAATAGACGGCTGACTCAACCTGGCAACATTTAACGCACGCACGCTGAGGACTGACGAGAAGACCTGGATCTGGAAGAAGAGAGAGATAAGTTGCGCTGGAATATTATAGGATTATCCGAGGTCCGAAGTTAAGAAAGAGAAAGAGGACACGGTGATGCTCGAATCCGGCAACTTGTTCTATCACCGGGAGGGCGACCATCTGTCTCAAGGAAGTGTTGGATTTATCGTCCACAAGTCTCTCGTTAACAACGTTTTAAAGATTGGGAGTGTATCGACGGGGTTTGCGTACCTTATACTCAGAATCACCAAACGGTATTCGCTGAAGGTCATACAGGTTTACGCGCCAACGTCGGAACATCCCGATGAGGAGGTGGAGGAAATGTATGAGGATATCCCTAGAGCCATGCATTCCTCCAAAACGCAATAATACGGTGATGACTTCAACGCAACACCAGACAAAAGATAAAGCGATGAGCTACAGGTAGGGAAATTTGGAATAGGGCAACGGAACCAAAGGGGCCAGCAGCTGGCCGACTTCATGGAGAAAGAGGGACTTTTTATGATTAACTCTTTTTTCCAGAAGCGGCCCCACAGAAAGTGGACCTGGTCGAGCCCCGACGGTTCGACAAAAAACGAGATTGAATTCATTATGACGACCAGACGCCAACTGTTCAGTGATGTCTCAGTGATCGCAAGGGTGAAAACTGGCAGCGATCATCATATATTATCTCGTTCTTAACCATGCAGCTGTATTAATATCTCGACAATAGACAAGAAAAGAAGTATTTGGTAGTCACATTTTTAGTGAAAAGAGACAGTGGCTGAGAGCTTGTTGTGGAATTCATATATGTTACACGGTCATGATAGCTAATTAGCTTTATTTAAAAAAAAATTGTTATAAGTTTAGGGGGTATTTTGTTATTAAATCTTCAAAAAAAACATGTTTTTTTATAATGTTTATTTTTATTTTTTATAATGTTTATTTTATTTTTACATTAATGTTTATTTATAATTACCCATATGGCACAACACAACAAAAAGTTTTATAAGTGAAGCATATTTTTATATATCTACATCCGTTTATATTTTGCTCAATAAATATCTCCTTACATTGTTATCTCTTGCGGTTTCTTTAGCCCGTGATTTGCTTAGGTAACTTCTTATGTAACTCAGTTTATTCTTTTTTTTTTTGCGCCCGAAGCAAATATGGGCAACCCTCCGGAAAGCGGGGGAGGGAGGTTGGGAATGCTCATAGCATACCACGCAGCCGGCTGCGTGGTTATGTGGTGACTTTTACCCACTAAACCCAACCTTTTAGGAATTGGCTTAACGATCTGACTAGAGATCTCTAAGCCGTATACGAACGCGACCCTCCTTGGCAGAAAGGAGGGCGCAAGTTTATTCTTAAAATGTTACAGTATATATACGTTCCACTCCTGGGCACAGACCTCTTATTTCCGAGAATGTTTTAGAGTAAAGAAATATCCGCCGCATTACCGCCTACCAACGCGAAGTTAGCGGACTTTACATCTTCCAAATATGTTTTCTATTTCTCTGAAATGTAGGTTTCCACACGATGTTTTCCATCATTGTCAAACACGTGATATATCAAAACTTTTAATTTTTTATTGGTATCAGAAGGGATCAAAACCGTGTTGCTCGCGTAATGTGAAATTTGCAGCAGCAAGCGGTCCCAAGCTACCACTGCTCAAGTAGTGATCCGTAGACTATATTAGTTATATTTCAAAAGCTTTCTTCAAAAATACCTATTGGGTTTAAAATTTGTGCTTGATAATCTTAATGATATTTAAGTATATAAATACAATACGAAACATAAAAATTTAAAAAAATTAATAACATTTCCGTAATTCATCCACTAGCCTATGCAAAATCATTTTACAAAAGTTACACCGTGATGCTATCATAAACTTTTATATATCACAGCATAGTATATATCAGACAGAAATTTGCTATAAGACCCCTTAAATCGATATTTTTATTATCATATGTTATATGTTTACCAGTTTATAATGGATTGTCTTTGATTCGTTTATGAGGTATTTACAGTCATAAAAATAATGTTGTCCTTCTTTACTACATATATCAGTCTAAGCGAATATTGGCTAACCGTATACTGTAGGTTCGTCTGGTATAACAATTAACATTTTTATATCCTTAAATTCTAACTGTTCCCTTTTCCTGTTTTTATTTTAAATATTTGATAGGTGTTTGAATCAGAAACAGCTATATTTAATTATGTATGTACTATATATATAGCATATTAGGGCAGCATTAAGCATATATATGTATATATTTATATATCTTGTATGTATATCTTAATAATAATATATGTGTATAATTATGTTTATAACATGTAATGCAATATGTAATGTGTATGACTACTTATAGATATTTTAACTCAGTTGCACTTTGCACCCACAATATCTTCTCTACTTAGCCTGGAGGTAGACTGGCAGAGAATGTCTTGTTGTATTAAGTCCGCCTTTTTGTACTCGGTGTGTAAATAAAGCATAAATAAATAAATAAACAATCCAAAAGCTAAACCGCATGCGAAGCTTGGCATTTAAGCCAAATCCTCTTTAAAACGCGACATAGACCTAAATCTATCAGACTTGTCCTGGTTGCCGATTAAGAATGGCACTGCAGGTTATTTGGCAAATGATATCAAGAGCTGAGATCTAACCAAAACCGATGTGTCCAATAAAAAAGTGTATGAAACAAAGCATGAAAGTGGAGTTCGTTATAAAATGGTATAAGCAGCAGGAAGAAAAAATAATAATAATGTCCTCCAGACCGAATTCATTTTCAGACAGGCAGGATTATAGTGCCGAAGTGTATGCGCAAGCACAGGTGCACTCTCTGTTCCCTCACTCTTGTAATCCGATGGGACGGTAAACTGACACGACCGGGAGAGAGATCAGGCGCAGGACCAACGGCTTTACGTGTTTTCCGCGGCACGAGGGTGAGACACCGCCAACTTCCCGACTCTGGGCAGCTTCTGAAAATTTGTTTACAGAAAAACTCAATAATTAATTTTTGACCCGACCTGGGATTCGAACCCAGGACCTCATGATCAGCAGTTGCACTACTATAACCACTAGACCATCGAGGCAGTCCGGCTTATATGTATGTATACGGTTAATACTAAATCCAATCATAAAGGTAAGTATATAAGAAAATACGAGTACATAGAACCGTTTAGCATAACAAAAAAAAACATGATATTAACGTGTCATTAACGTCATATGGTGAAAGGTCCATTACTTTCTTTAAAAATGTTAACAGTCAACAATTTCAAGTTTGAATATCACTGTGCAAAAAATAATCGTCGGCTCTTAATGGCGGTTTTTAGACCAGACACCTTTGCCGCAAGGTTGAATCCGTCATCAGTGGGTGTGAGACGGAGTAAACACTAACAATTATTAATCGTCGTCTTCATTTAAATCCTAATAATTTATACTTCTTACTTCTTAAATTTTTGGCCTCGAGGAGTTTTACTAATAATTTTATGTTCCTCTACTCATCAGTAATAGTGTACATGAATGTCGGTGAAGTAGAGCAGCGTGAAAGGTGAGAGGCATCTTGGTCCTACTGCACGTCCAACCGTTGAGTGCAGAAGACGATAAAGATTTTATAAATAAAATATGGGCTTTATTCAATGAGAACTATTGTTTGAATCTTTTATCCATTTAGGATATGTAAAGTTTTTTTTTTTAAATTATATATATGTGATGTTGGTAACAAATTGTAATGATGTTTAAAAAACAGGTTTAATTTGCAGCCACACTTAAACATAATTGGTAGTACACAATTACAGATACTTAAATGGTAATACATATATGATTAATATTTCTATACCTTTATTTTTTCAAGCCTTGAGGCCATTCTTAAGTCTAATTACGTGTGTAAACTAAGTAAAAAGCATAATATGAAAATGTTATTAAGGATATTATAAGACGTTACTTCGTTTTCTTGTATTCGTAAAAAATCTCGGGATACGGTACAACGTACATTTACTTTTTTTCGAAAATTGCATGTTGTTGGCCCTGCGGCCTCCACAACTTCATCGCAACAGACTCGCGAGCGAGGAAGTGAGGACTTATGAGGTATTGAGTGCAACGATTCATAATTCATACGTATCACGGGTATTGAACGTCATGTTTGGCGTATGCCTGTACCCTAGATCGGATACCTTCTCCTGTTGAGAGGGGGGGGGTCTTTAGACCCACCAACGAATTTGAAACTTCCTTTATCGAATTGAAATAAAGACTGTATAGTGAGCATATCGATATCGTGATGAAAATAGGCATTTCACACAAAATAAGGAGCTTCTGTGATTCGACGCAGGACATTATTATGGACAACTTGAAGTTTCCAAAGAAGTTTAAGAGGGATGTGCGCATAGGATACACCCGCGTATATCGTAATAGAACCTACGCAGGTTTTATAAATATGCAGTTTGTGTTCAAAAGACAATACTGCGTTTATTTGTAAGAGCGAAAAGGCAATGTACTACAAATTTTGCTTCATTTAAGACTTAATGTGAAGAGTCAAGCTCATCGCATAATTTAACGTTACCCTCTCTAACTCAAGGAATTGGGCTATTCTAGAGGGAGACAGATATTACCTATCCCCTAGAAAGTGTGTTTTATATAGAGTTTTTTTTTTGTTAAAGATGATATAGCTTTGCTATTAAAGGGATTTAATTTGATTATCCATTTTCGGCACTTTTGCCCAGTGCGTTTTCTGCAACTTGGGGTCGAATACAAATTCTTAAAGGGTAATAATAAAGTAAATAAATAAATTGTGGTATCATCTGCATACAGTGCAAGATGAGTATCCCGTAAAATCGAGATATCGCCCGCGTAGAGTGAGTAAAGAGTCGGAAACAGCCGCGAGCCCTGAAGAACTCGTGCTCTCATGAGCTTTGAAGAGGAGTAGGTCCCTTCAACGCAAAAACAGGAGGATCGGTTGCCTAATAAATCTTGCATGACTTTAACAATCTTGGAAGTATCTCTATATGAAGAAGTTTTTTTTTTATAGGCTAGGGTGACAAACGAGCACACAGTCCACCTGATGGTAAGTGGTTGCTGTGGCCCATAGACATCCACATCTATCCTCGGTTACGAATCAAAATGCAGATGCGTTGTCACCCGTGAGGATTAAGATGTAATGCCTCGTTTTCAGTAAACAGGGTCTCCGGTTCTCTACACTCAACATACGAAATACAGCAGCATTAAGTTACTATTTCACACTGGTATTCTGTGAGAGCGTGGTCCTTCCCCGGTCGAGCCGACCCATTCGCGCTACAACTATACTTCTAATATAACTGCAGCATGGCTCTACCACGTATAAGAGTTTATAAACTAATCCACTGTGCTGGGTCTTCTTAAAAGCTTTAGCCAGATCGAAGAACAGAGCGTATATATACAGTACGCCTATTTGACTTTATGGCAAAATTTAACATGTGCTCCGTGAGGCAGTGCACCTGTTTAACACGCAAGTGTTTGACTCGAGAACCAAACTGTTCGTTGGGAATAAAGAATTTGTCTAGCACAACATCCTCCAACAACAGTCGGCTGAGGATGATGCGCTCATAGATTTTCCCCATGACACTGAGGATACTGATGAGTCTACAACTAGACGCCCTATCTCAGGTTTGTTCAGTTTATGAAAACCGATGACATCTGCTTCTTTTCATATATCTGAGAAGACGCAGTTGGATAATAACAAATTGAAGATCAGACGATCAATTTGCATGGAAAGACCTATTGTCTATGGTTATGTACGGTCGTAGGCCCTAACCGCAGCGTATTCCTCTCTCAGTGGTTTTTATATCCCCGGTGAGCTAAAACGACGAACGCTCGTCGCCCTGTCCTTCCTCAAGGATTTTTCGACGATTACCTATATGTGAAAAGTGAGATGGGAGATAGCTGGATGGATAAAGCTGTCTTTTTAGAGTCAATTTCATCTGGATGATCAAGATGTTGGAAATTTGAAGATTCGAGGTTAGCTTCGATTCTATGCCAGCCCGTTACTGTTTTAGGCCGCCGTCCACCTTACTACTAGGCTGTCCCAAGATGATGAGATGAAGACCGGGGGATGGTCCGATCTTAACTTATGCATTACGTAATCGGATCGTAATGGTAAGGACACGTTCCTGAAGAGTGCTAAATCAATTCTGGGTGAACTACGAGAAATATTCTCTGCATATCTTGTATCTTCGGGGGGGAAAAGTATTATATTGAAACTTGAACAATTATTGAGACCTAGTAAAGGTTTACCACAGCGATTGTTAGAGTAGTTATTTATTATGCTAGGTATAGGTTTTAGAATTATGCCAAATTTTAAAATACTAATAATGATAATCTTTTATTGCAGACACATATACCGATATTAACAAAAATGTTGAAATATTTCCAAAAGTCTATCTTCACCCAGCAGTCTCTGTAAATTGCAATTTGTATTTGCCTATCCACCAAACTACTAACAATTTTCATTTAATTTTTAAAGTCTGGACATAAATTATGCTATCCTCTTTCGATGGATTTAATATCACCATCATCATTATCATTACTGTCCTTCACAAGTCCAGTGCTGAACATAGGCCTCCGTAAAGGAATGCCACAAAGCACGGTCTTGAGCCACCTGTATACATCGAACTTTTGCATGACTTATCTGGTCGTCATGCTGGTGGAGACGCTCTATATCTCGCCTAACGGTACGAGGCTGACACTCGAGAATCTTTCCTCCCCATAGGTTGTCGGTTCTTCGAGCTATATGGCCGGCCCAGTGCCACTTCAGCTTACTAATCCGTTGGGCTATGTCAATCACTCTGGTTCTACTGCAGATATCCTCATTCCTAAGTTTATCACGCAGAGAAACCCCAAGCATAACCCTCTTCATAGCTCGCTGTGCAACTTTGAGCTTCCTCATACAGCCAGCAGTGAAGTACCATGTCTCAGATCCATAGGTCATCACTGCACACGCACTGGTTGTACAATGTACAATTTAGTTTTGCGGCTATGAGGTATGCCTGACAAGTAGATATGTAGTAATCTCCCGATCTGTTGATTGCATTAAATTATTTATGTTTACTATTAAAATCATCTGCTAAAATAACCGAATCACTAAGGGTAACAACTTAAATAAAAAATTTTAAAAACTTGTACAAAACTTTTACAAAATTTTTGACAAAACATGTCTTAGAACCACCGTCAGAAAACCTGTTTTTAAGTTTAAAAAATCGCACCCAAATCGGTTCACCCGTTTAAGAGCTACGGTGCCACAGACATACACACAGACAAACAGACACACACATAGCGGTCAAACTTATAACATACCTCTTTTTCGTGGGAGGTTAAAAAAGAGCTTCAAAGTCGCCCATAAGCACTTTTTATTTGGAGAGAGATAAACAGAGGCTACTGTGGTCGGTTGATGACCGGCCGTACGAGTAACTCTGCAAACGAAGGCCTCTATATCAGTTAATTGAGGCGTATCTAGGGGGCAACATGTGCCCCTTTACGGTTTTGTCTAACTAATCTATAATTAGCTATCTTGGGATATCTGATGCTCGGCTTCAAAAGAGTCTCCTGTCCTGCACGAGCGTTATGTCTATCTGATGGTTAGTAAGAAGTTTTCGGACTTTGGCAGCTTCGACCTTTAAAGTAAGCGACAGCTATCAACCTAAGTTTTATTCCTGCCATTGGTATATTATCCATATCCATTTAGCAAAAATAAAAATAAGCCAAGCCAACTGTGCATGATGCACTTCAGGCATCCATAACAGCCTATAAAAGTCCTCTACAGAACACAGGCCTCTGCCATAGATTGCCTCAAAGGGGGCCTCAAAATTTTGCCATAGTTGCCACGCTTGGTAGGTGGGCTGGCAACCGCAGTTTTTATTGTTTCGAATTTTAGTCAGGAAGATGCTGCTGCCCCTCACCCGTCACGGTTTCCCTCTGTCGCCTACTACGACACACATAGGTCGATATGGGGTAATGAGTAACTAACACCGACACTACAAGGTAACTTAACACTTCCGGCAATATAATAAAAAAAGCTTAATTATCCCTAAAGTGTTTGATCGCCCCGATCAAGCCCATACGATATTTAGTGTGGCGGCATTCTACATTTGTATGTATTTATTGTTATTATTTTTTATTCTATAGAGCCGTGCTAGCTCAGATGGTTAACGCTCGCTGTAAATATAACAGAACGCGAGTAACCCGGGTTCGATCCCCGCCGGCACCAATGAAATTGTTAGGCTAATATTCGGCAATCTATGGGGGAGGAATTGATTATATAGACAGGTATATAATCAAAGGGGGGAGGCCTATGATTAGTAGTAGATTTTAGCTTTTGAAGTATGTGACGGTAATAACAGAAATGATTGTACATAAAATATTTTACTTCTGTACATAAAAATAAAATAATCTTGACGGTCAATAAATTACACAAGGATGTAGGTTTTGATCTAAATAATGACGTCACAATCAAGGTCTGGTTCAAGTCACCAAGACATCAAACAAACCGGTTACCCAGTATCAATTTTGTTTATAAATTACGCTCCTTATCCTACGAGTCAAGTCATCGATCAGTGCTTGTAGTCAGTCATCAGTTCATTACGGTAATATCTCTATTATGTGATATTAAAAATATTTCTATAAATCAGTGTCCATTTTTAGATTTCATTTTTAATGATACTGTATTTATGTTTTTTTTTTCTTTATATCGACTAAAAAATAAAAATGCGGAAGAAAATCTAGTACTAATGTTTCGTGGAACGCTTACCCATGGAATAATACAAAATATTTTTAAATCTTTCATTACTATTATATCAAGTGATGTATATTGAGGTGATACTGGGAGTTTTGGAAAAGAACTAGCAAAAGAATCATTGCCATGTTTCCGTTTACAACTGTTTTTAGTTAAGTTAATTAAGTTAAAGCGGGAGGAACGTTCTTAAACGGCAACAAATGAACATAATAACAGCACTAGAGAATTGAATAAAACTATTTATTCGGATTTTATCGCGTTTTATTAACTTATTTTTATTCCTGACGTTAGCATTATAGAATTATTGAAAAAATTATTAAGAAAAAATATTATTAATTTTCTTTATAAATTCTCCGACTCATCAATATTAAATTGAACTCCCTAACGGCACTGTTTGTAATTTATTTATATCAACTAACCTCGTCGAGAACTAACGGCGTAGATGAATCCATCAGCGATATTGTTCGTGGATACAATACTCTTTATTGTGCACCAAGAAAATTTTTATTTACAAAAATAAACAAATATTGAGGGAAAAGAAAAGGCAGTCTTATTTCTACAACATCACAACATCTTTTCCTGACAGCCCAGAAAAAGAATGAAATAAAAAAGATCGTGCTTTGTGGCATTTCTTGGAGGAGGTTTATGTTCAGCAGTGGATTTGTGAAGAACTGTAATGATGATCGGGGGTGATGAGGGGTAATGACTAAGGTGCACTAAAATAAGAAAGGGAGCCAACTACACGTGGTAGACCCTGCAGGCTTCAGCAGCATTCAGCGTAGCAGGGATTCAGGACTGCGACTACGAATACGTAGATTTAAGGATTCCTACAAGCGTATAGCTACAGAAAATGATATTGAAGAAGGAGGAAGAATGTGCTGGATTAGGTACGAATAGAATGAATATCAAATTGGTTTTCACCATTCGCCGCGCCATAGTTTAACTTAGATTCAGCGATCATCTTCACTCCGAAGTATGAGAAAGTTTTCATGTGATAGCTTGAATTCTCCGATTATGCGATCTCATAATATGTATAGATCATGATTGTCTGGGCACGTAACTTGAACGCGGCTAATACAGCGGAGCGCAAAGCTACTATTTTATAATTAAATATCGGACGATTGTTTTTTGTTATTGTAGGTACATATTTTCCTATTTTAATCATTACGATTTCGGCCATATCGAGACTTAAATCATAAGCTGTTATAAATTTGTTTAGTTTTATAAAAAAAAAAATATATATATATATATATATTACCTATTATCGTCATTACAACGATTTTGGCAACATTATACGTAATATCTTATAAAGTCTGCTGGACGTTGACCAGTCATAGTGATATGGCATATTCTTAACACTCCATTATTATGAATGAGTAGGTTGATATACTTTAATGTGTAGAGCTACCATAGAAATAACTATGAGAAATTCGTTCGACTTGACCGGTAATGAACAACGCAGCTTAATGTTTTTACGTGGTAGAGCCATGCTGCAGTTATATTAGAAGTATAGTAGTAGCACGAATGGGTCGGGTAGACCTGGGAAGGACCTCGCTCTCACAGAATATCACGTGCCCAGTGTTTCGTATGGTGAGTGTAAAGAACCGGAGATCCTTTTAACTGGAAACGAGGCATTCCATCTTAATCCTCACGGGTGACAACGTATCTGCATTTTGATTCGTAATCGAGGATAGACGTAGATGTCTAATGAGCCACAGCAACCACTTACCAACAGGTGGACTGTGTGCTCGTTTGCCACCCTATTCTATAAAAAATGTTTTTGTATTTCGTAAATTAAGTGTAAAGGACCAGAAAAACAACGAAAAACATGTGACTGATTTTAGCCCATCCCAGAATTCGAACCCGGGACCAGTGGTTGCTCTTAGGTACGACCACTAGACCATTGAGGCAGTCAACTGATAAGATCTTCTTATCTTCCTTTTATTTCTTAATCGTTAATAGATGTAAGTATGCTTTGAGTATTGAATACTCAAAGTATGTTATTACGGGCCAAAGCATCCACTTACTATCAGGGTAACTAGATGCTCGTTTGCCACCCTTGTTCTACAAAGAAAATTTTAGTAAAAATATACTCGTCAGAAATAATATATTATGTTCCTATTAATACATAATAATAAAGCCTTCTGGACCGAATTTCAGCCACGTATCACGGCGAGCAGCCTCAACAGAGGTTGAGCTGTCAAAGCGGGACAGTACAGTACAGTACAGT
Organism: Parnassius apollo; assembly: GCA_907164705.1. Classification (NCBI taxonomy): domain Eukaryota; kingdom Metazoa; phylum Arthropoda; class Insecta; order Lepidoptera; family Papilionidae; genus Parnassius; species Parnassius apollo. The sequence continues at coordinate 8,743,627 of CAJQZP010000644.1, forward strand.
CCTTAATTATATATATTTAATCAAAGACTACAGTGCACTATTATGTGTGCAAGCAGGTGCACTCTCTATAGCCTCACTCTCATATTCCGGTGGGACAGCAATTCGACAAGACCAGGCCAGGTGCAGGACTAGCGATTCTACTGTTTTCGAAGCACGGGTATAAAAACATCGACAACCTCCGACTTCGGGGCTACTTTTAAGAATTTCTTAAGAGAAAATCCCCATAACGGCCCGACCGAATAAAAATATAATATATGAAATAGCACTGTGCCTAGTGCGAGTTTTTACGAGTTCAATAGCGATAAAGTTAACTACGATTTGTATTACGATTTGACAATAATTTGTGACTTACGTGGTCGATATCGATCATCGAACATTGACTCACATTCGACAATGAGAACGATAACGCTCGTGATTGGTTGTTTGAAGTATTTTGCGAGTGCGAACGACAATTTTGATCGTTCGAGACGTAACTTATGTAAACTTTACGGCGTCGCTATCGAAAAATTTTTCACTTGGATTTTTACAGTGAGATGGAGGAGTGAGAATAATTGTTGAAAGGTTAATTTTATTTTATTTTATGTGAACGATGTATAATTATGGCAGGACGTTTCTTTTCGCTTGGAGGATGTTTTCAGGCGCTAAGGCATAAATAAGTAATAATTATAGATGACTACTATTGTTTGATTATATAGACAGTCTCATCATAATCAAAGCTGCTATTATAACGCCAGTGTTGAAGCAGAGTTTGTGCATATTTTCGTCCATTGTTACATCCCGACGACAGGCAATTTAAGGATAGATATAGCATTTTACACTAAAGTGTTCAAGTTTTAAGTAAATAGCGTTTGATAAATCTAAGGTCTACTATCTCTATTCTATAATTAAATCGATTCCTTCTAAATTTTTTATATAGACCATTTGATCGCTTGCATTAGACGATGCTTTGCCGAGGCCTCCATGCCGAAAATCCAATAAATTCTAGTCCGCGTAACCTAGTTACAAAACACACGTATCAAATTTCAATTTACATCTAATAACTTAAATTCCATTTACTGCTCCGAAAATTTTACCATAAAAGCATATTAAAACGAACACATCTTTATGTTTTTTGCTTTTAATTTAAACATTATATTATTAACAATCACGGACAAGTTACTCGTCGTCCATGTTAACAATAAAATATCTAATTCATAATCTCATTAAACTAACACAAACTGTCGAGTGTCGAAACCTTGACTAAATTACGAAAATTAAACAAAAAAAGGTAATAAAGATATAATAACCACAAATTTGATAGACAGATGTTAATATTAAGACCACTAAATAAAAATGTCATTCTGAATTTGGTTAGTTTATCTCACGGAAGGAACATGCTACCAACATAAGATAAGGAATAAACGCCATTCACAGTGAGCAAACGCGAATCGAAAGGTAAGCTTCGATTGTAACTCACACTGGCTCGTCTTCGCTTGTCGATACCGATGACGTTAAGTCGGTTAGCGCGATGGTGAAGTCATTCGATTAATTTTGTGGAACTCGCACTAGGCATACAGAGGTACATCACATTTAGATCTATATGTTGTATATTATACTGTTACAATGTATTATGAGTGTTTGTTTACATTGAAGGTGGTGACTGCAACAAAATACCATGGTCCAAACATCCGAATCTAATATATTCCCATGAGAGCGAAATGAAACAGTAAAGTAAACAAGAGATAAAGCGGCGAACAATACTGAGATTGCCGTTACAGATTTGACTATCAAATTATTTTTAAAGCAGCGGTTTTTTTGTCTAAATTATGTTTTCGATGAAAAAATAGCTTCATGGTTAAAGTATTTCTCTCCTGAGTACGGGATTTTAAATTCAAATTGATAAACCATCTAAGGACCCATTTAAGCTCGTATATCAAATAAAAAGTTGCATCAAAATTTCAGAATCTATTACGGAAATAAGTAGAAACATTTTTTGTGTTTTATATAGATAAATGTCATTAACGTATTAAAAATATTTTGTGCTGTGGAGTTATAATCATCATATGCTATGACTTGACTGTCCTGAATTATTGGTTTTTAGTACACCCAAAACCTATTAACCGTCTAGTGGAGATATAAGAATTTCCACTACCTACCCCATATCACCCCGTGGATGCCGTAAAACGCGACAAAAGTAAACTTAAACAAGAGACGAGCAGGAACATCTTCCTGATAACAACTCAATACAATTAAAAACTACGGTTGCCAACCCACCAATCATACGTGGCAGCGTGGCAACTATAGCGAAATACTACGAAATACCAATATCGCTATGGCGACTTTTGACGACGGCAATCCAATGGAATGGTAATGGAAGTATAGAATGTAAATATCAAATACTCAGACCAACCAAGGAGAGCAGCACGTACATATTATAGATAAAAGGTGACTTAGGTAGTGGAAGAAAGATCTTTCTGATTTTGATATTCGGCAATACAACCATCTCATCAAAACTAGTCACAGAAAGCAGCGGCAATGCTATGTTGTACTACAGTTGCAAATCCGCCAGTCAAGCTAAACGATTACGATAATTTACAAATCCCACCTACAAGGACGATATCAAGTAGTGGATATCTACAGGCGCACAAAGATAAATAGAATATTAATTGCAACAAGAAATTATTGAAATAGTCAATACAATACACTTATCATTTATTAAGATAACATTCAAATATATACACAATATTTAAAAACAAAAACAAAAGTAGATTATTGAAGTTGAAGTAGATTGTTGGACGAATTTCGGTGCACATGAATATAATAATTATATCAATATGCTTTTAATCTTGTTAACGATAACAGAAAACCAGATAACCTATTGCGATTAGTTCACATTTATCGTTTACATCTAAAGGGGATTCACTGTTTTAAGTATTACAGATACGAATAAAATCAGGAAATAATATTACTATGTTTATTGTACATTCACCTTTTTATTTTTATCCGATTGACAACATTCAAAGGAGTCATTAACGAATAAATAATAAGAAATACTTTGAAGTGTAGAGCTAACTACGTAGGTATTACGCAATTTTAATTTTTAAATGCCCCAACACCATGTTCAATCAACTCAACAAAAAAATCTCCCGTTCTCTACACTCACCATACAAAAACCGGCAGCATTACGCTGCTATTTTATGCTGGTATTCTATGGTACAGGGGCTAGCCATATGGCTCGAAGAACCGACAACCGATAGGGAGTTTCTCAAACAGCAGCCTCTTATCAGTTAGTGAAGTGTAGGGCGGCGCCACACTAGTTGGAGTGATAAGCTGGTAAGGGATGTAGGAAGTCGATGGAAGCAGATGGCTCAGGACCACGCTATGTGGCATTCCTTAGGGGAAACCTGTGATAGCATTACACTTGTAATAGGTTTTATTGGTGATGATTATGAAGATGATTTTCTGACCCTTCCCTGGTCGAGCCGACCCCTTCGTGCTTCAAGTATAATATACCTGCAGTACGGCTCGACCACGTATAAAACAGTGTAGTTGATATGAGTGTCATTAAAGTAAATTTAAAGCAATGTTAGTAAGATCTCAGCGCATCGTAATAATAATAATGTCCCCCAGACCGAATTTCGGTAACGGCGGCCAGCCTCAACGGAGACGAGTCATCGGCGCAGGACAGGATTTTAGTGCCCAAGTATATGCGCAAGCACAGGTGCACTCTATTCTCTCACTCTCATAGTCCGATGGGACAGTAAACCGACACGACCAGAGAGAGATCAGGCGCAAGATCAACAGCTATACGTGCTTTCCGAGACACGGGGGTGAGTGAGAGACCTCTAACTTCCTGACTCCAGCAGCTATTGAGAATTTCTTGACGTAAAAACATCGATCACATAAAAGAACCGTAAAAAAGTAAAAACTCAATACAGTGGGCCCCCGGTAATCCGACAAATATTTTATATTGTCGAACTATCGAATTCGTCTGATTATATCCGAAATATCCGGATTTTTTTTATAAAAGAGTACCTTGTAATCCGACAAATTACAGATACAATGATAAGATTCTATATGTTGTATATGTTTACTCTGAAGTAAAAATCATACTTCATTATGTATGTCAAATTTAGTAAATTAAACAAAAGAGAGAGCTTACGTTTTATTATAAAATGAACGTCATTAATGCTATAGAATTTATAAAAAATATGCAAAAATTTTACAGTAGTAAATAATTGTGTACAAGCAAATATATATACTAAAATAATCAAAAAATTATGAATCAATCAATTTAAGAAGCACGAAGGTATTCATCAATTTAATTGTCAGTGTTTTGTGCTTTCGCTTCTGAGTTTGTGACGACATTGTAATACACAATATATAGTAAACAATGAACACACGCTAGGCCGCACCGCTATCACATGAGTAAAGAAACCGACCCGCTATTTACTATGCCGCCATAGTCAAATTCAAACTAAGTAATCAGAATCAAAACAATACCCTACGCGTCGAGCACAATAGTGGTGGTGCGTACAAGTTATAACTTGTTCAATCGTACATTAGCGAAGATGGACAAAAAATATTCAATACTTATCTGATTTTTTTCGCCCGACCCGGGAATTGAACCCGGGACCTCATGAACAGCGGTTGCGTTTACAATTAATAAACAAACAAAACGAGGCAGTCGAGTGCATCCCCTAGATAATAGTATAGCTGCCTTATATTCCTGACGTAAGTGTATATGTATATGGCAAAATGGCAAAGGAGAGCAGCTTTAATAATGTGACACGTCTGATAGTGTGATCGTCAATCAGTCTGCTAAGCATGGCGATTGGGACAAATCCCTCAACTGTGAAAGGAGCCCATACTCAGACTGATGATGAGATACTGATTACGAGCTTGTGAAGAAAAAGAAGTACAAATATACATATACAAAATCGTTTTGACTGTTGAGGTGCACGTACCGACTTTGAATCCCGGTCAGAGTCAATTCGGCCTAGGAGCCCGTCGGGTTAGGCAACACGCTCTTACCCATTTGTGCCGCCAAATTGCAGTGCTTGCACTGTTGTGTTTTAGTCTGATGGGTCTATTCAGTATTATTACAGGCTGCAAAGCACTCCATCTTAGTCCTCGGTAGTGACAACGCACTTGTAGCCCTCGTTGTATAAAGTTAGTTACAGTTGTCCAGGAGCAGCAGTAGACACTTACTATCAAGTAGATCCAACAGTTTGTATTTCGCTCGATTGTAAATTGTGAATGTGAAATGAAATGATTACGAAAAATCCAAAATTTTAATATTTTGTTACGTATTTATATTTAATTTTAATTTAAATTGAATTATTTATCATAAATACAGAATTATCAAATTTCAAAAAAATATGAAACATTATTAGATAAAAGAAGAAATAAAAAACAATAGAAAATCCGAGAATCAATTGTCCGATCACAATTGGCCATGCGATGTGGCAAAAGCGCTGGAATTTGATTCGCAAAGCAATTTCACGTAACAACCGGGGAACAGGAAATACAGGACGAACAAGGCAGTATGAAACGACGACCGACAATCATTAGCTGCCTTGTCGTGGAGAATTAGGTTTTTTCTCCCGCGCTGATGCATCAGGTGTTTTATGTAACCAGTCTTCCGCTCGCTCGTTTCAATAATTCAAATCGTAATCGAAACGACTTCTGAATTAATATAACTTGAATCAATTTACACGATTTTGCACCGATTTACCAGATGTTTGCTTATGTAAACGATCTGACAGGATTTATAATATTACGGTTATTTTCATTTTTTAAACATTTTGATTATGAACTGTGGGATAACCATTAGAAAAAAATTACATAAATATTATGATGTTGATTAAAATGACAAAGTACATTATAATATAAAACTTTGTTTCATTGTGTGAAAGACATCCGAGACGACCGGAAAGAGATCAAACTCAGGACATACGGTTTTACGAGCTTTCGAGACACTGGGTATAAAATAAACACATATCTTCTATCATGATCCATGTCTCATCGTAAATTTCTGCAGTCATTTGTAGTGTAGGATTAAAAGTTTGACAGCGCGCACGATGCAAAACATCCTCAGACATATCATCTCTATACTTAACCCACAAATCATTTAAAATCGAGGAAACATGTCGATATGATAATCACAAAGCTGCTGAGAAATTTCTCGACAAAAACTGAACAATTGATTTTGAATCGGCCCAAGATTTGAGCCCGAAACTATATGATCAACAGTTTGGCTTACGACCTCAAGACCAATAATGCAGTCATGATTAATACGGAGTCGATGTATGATGAATGGCTTGCTACGACAAAAGATATAGGTCTGTCTTTTAACGGTATACTCCAGATTGTTTGATTGATTTTTATCGCGTATATTAATTTTTTTATATACCGACGTTTCGACCACTTTATAGCACCCATGGTCACGGGTGGGGGGAGGGTATTGAGGTGTTCGACGTCCCGATGTCATAGTTAACCGCAGTTACGCACAGATTAAAATATTAATATTTGTTCCGATCTAAACAGTATGAAGAGATCAGAACAGATCTGTGTTTGAAGTGAAAGGTTGTATTTGGTTCTGACATTGATTCAGTTTGACATTTGATGTGATCAAAATGTCTTGACAAGATTGACTATATCTTGAAGCGCGCTTCTATTAAAATATACTTCAAACTTCCGACGAAGATTGGTCAGTTGTTACCATCAGTCAAGTGTAATGTACCTCTGCAAGATGCAGGAGTTTACGAGCTTGATTGTGAATGTGATCTCTCTTACATAGTACAAACTAAAAGATTAATTAAAATCCGAGTTAAAGAACATATGACTGATGTGAAGAATCGACGCTCCGGGAAGTCTGCAGTCTGTGAACACGTACAGGATCGCCCCCGTCACTACATCAGATTTGATAGACCAGAAATCCTCGCTAAAGGCATTGACTTATATATTACTAGCATAAGGACCGGGCCGACCGAACTACCAAAACGGACCAGTGCGCTGGCCCTAAAATTACAGTTCAGTGCCAACGCGACTCGGTCAACAGTGGTGCGCGCGCAAGACAGATTTGCCTGTCATAAATATGTCTAGTTGCGTGGTAAAAGGTACAAAATTTACGATAGGAAAATGGGATATCGTATCTCGGTAAAATAACCTTATATTCATTTTGTTAATATTAAATTATTATATAAACGTATTTTTAAAGTTTTATTATACAGTTAGTTTAGTTACTTTACCAAGATTATGCCAGGGTTGGATTCAAACCCTCAAAAATATTGTGCATGGAAAATAAAATTAGGTATATAATTTTTCAAAAATTATATCACGTTTAACGTTTCATGTTTCTTTTTTTCCCATTTGCCGGGATTTTAGCGTCACGCGTCTAGTTTATCTATACGTTTCGTTTTTTGTCGGTTTTATTTTTATTTCTGTTTAATTTTTTTCTAAAGAACTTAGTGTAAATTAAATTTTGAGTATTGGTACCTAATATATTTTATATTCAATGAGGGTGAAATGAAAAGAGTACAAAAGAAACCATTTCTGCTTAAATGAATCTGAAAATCTGATTCATAAAATATTTTGAAATTCTGTTTTCAAACCAATTGCTTAGAGCTTAGAGCTTTTATCGTGGTAGCCCCTCATATAACTATATATCAAAAATGCAACATAAATGCATCGATCGAGCACCGATTGACCAGAAAGGGAACTAATTCTAATTTTATTAAAAAAACGCGGCTCATGTACGATACAGAAAGTCTCGATATCGTAGGGTTAATATTAAAAAGTAAAAGGACCCAATAATAATACAAGTTGACCTTTAGGTAAAATTATGGTATTTTCGCTCAGTAAAGTAAAGTTACAGCCTATATACGTCCCACAGCTGGACTCAGGCCTCCCCTCATTTCTGAGAGGGTTTAGGGCAAGGAAGCGTCCGCCGCGCTGCCCAAATGCGTGTTGACGAACTTCACATGTCTTCGAAATATTTTTTTTCTTATTCCTCAGACATGCAGGTTTCCTCACGATGTTTTCCTTCACCGCCGAGCACGTGGTAAATCAGCACTTAAAATTGCAATTAACAATTTCATTGGTGCCGGCGGGGATCGAACCCGGGTTACTCGCGTTCTGTTATATTTACAGCGAGCGTTAACCACTGAGCTACCACGGCTCTCTCGCTTAGTATTATTACGATAATACATACTACAAACTATGAAATAATGGTACAATTAGGGTAATAAATATAATACGAAATCCGACCCCGGTTACGTCGTGTTATGATATGACGTTTGTATTATGACAGATGCGCTACTTTTTCTTGTATGAAAAAGGTTTGAGTAAAATATTTAGATGGGCCTATCTTTTATTTTGAAATCATTGGCTAAAGGACACCGATTCCTTCCAAGAATTATTCGCGAGGCTATTGAAATTAAAAAACGTCTTAATTTCAATAAAGAAGATGGCTGGGTGCTATCATCTGCTTGGGATCCTACAATTAATAAAATTAAATCCCAACCCAAGCACACAACTGCAAGATTTCGAGATACTATAAGTTCATACTGCGTAGATCAGAACAAAACAATTAATAATTTTAATCTGTGGTAATCGCGGTTAACTATGACATCTGGACAGTCCACCCCCCCCCCGTGACCACGGGTGTTGTAAAGTGCTTGAAACGTCGGGTATATAAAAAAGTAAATATATACGATAAAGTACGTAAAAACTAGTATTACTTAAATTGTGTAGTTTTCGCGTAAATATAATTATTTTTTTATTTCTGCCAACGTATTCCACCCGATGGTAAAATGCAAAGATTTCTGTGGTATTTAAAAATGTAAAATGTAAGGGCAAGTTCGCCTATTTTGCACCATAATTGTTCACGCAGATTATATTAAGATAAATGATGCACGTTACCAAGGCCGACGAGGCAGCGTGAGAGCGATGCACCATTCAAATCGCTTCACTTAAAGAAAAAACCGTTTTACAGAAAACCTTTCCAGTTTTTCCGGTAGCGTAAGTGTCGCTGAGATTCTCTTGTCGTAATTTAAATGAATAAGGGCATTAACACATTAGTGTCGCACACGTGGTCCTGGTGAAATATGTAAATAGTATTTTATGTTCACCAAGCCACGAGCAATGTAAAAATTGCTCACATATATAAGACCTTTTTTCCAGTTAATATTTATGTTTCTTCATTAAATCTCTGTATTTACTGAGATGTTAAGAAAGTAACATTACGTTTTTGTTACATGTTTTATATTATGCTTTTACCGCGAGATTTATAGTTGATAAGTATAATACGTGTAGTACATATCAACGATGTGTGAGTGTATTCATTAGTATGAGGGTATATATTGCATACTTCTTGTGGTCGCCTAGTGGTCGAAATTTTATCGTAATTCATAACATTTTTAAATTTGTATATTAAGCGAGCTGTATTTCACTTTCAACTCTCAGTATATACACATATGTATTATCCGTGCATTCAATTGCAAATTAATATATAAAAATATTAATTAAAAAAAATTTGTCTTGACATCCATAGACTAATGAATAAGAAGTTGAGCCAATCTAGCAGTAACTATTCCGTTGGCGACAATTTGAAATTCTTTGGCCACAATCTCTATGTACACATATTAATCTGTGGCTAAATGGTTGCTTCCCAAAGAAAGGATAGGCTCAGAAGGTCTAGAAACCAGAGCCGTAAAGCCAGTTAATAAAGAAGAAGAAGATCAGAACCATTCAGCCACAGACTAATATGTGTTTGACATTAACGGTTTGAACGTAAACAATGAATGTTTTATTTTTGTAACACAAATTATATTTTAAATTTTAGCTTTTTGCACTCCTTCTTCCACTAAAACGTCTCATACTCATCGCCTGTGTTTTTAATACGATACTATCACTTAATTCATTGGTATAGTAGTGTTGTTCTTATGCGTCGGAAATCAAAAAGGTGCTACGCCTGATCTCTCTCCAGTTGAGTCGCATTGCCGTATCGAGCTATACTATCATAGTAAGGGAAAAGAGAGTGCACCTGTGCTTGCGCATAGTACACTTAAGTACTTAACACCTTGTTCTGTGCCATTGAGGCTGAACACCATGACCGGAATACGGTCTGGAAGACATTACGCAACCATTCCAAACCTAGTATAACCTGCAAATATATCAAAAGTCGATGTTAACACGATCAATATCAACTAATAAAACATAGTCGTCTTAAATTATACACTATTCTAAAATAACTAAATTTAGTTGCTATAAATAAGAAAAATTAAAATAGTCTCGGAACATTTCCTCTAACGACGAACATTTCCTCTAACAACTGACTAACCTTAAAATCGATCCAATAATGCCGAACTCCAATCTTAAAAAGGAGGCTAAGGCTAAACGGAGCAATAGGATCAGCATTAGCATTAGCTTCATATTGTCTGTCATTTTATACGTGGTAGAGCCACGATGCAGCTATATTATGGTTGTAGCATGAATGGGTTGGCTCGACCGGGGAAAGACCACGCTCTCACAGAATACCAGCATTATACAGTAGCTACTAGCACTAGCAGTACTGCTGTGTTTCGTATGGTGAGTGTAGAGATCCGGAATATTTTACTGAACACGAGGCATTCTATCTAAGTCCTCAGGGGTAACAACGTATCTGCATTTTGATTCTTAATCGAGGATAAATGTAGATGTTTAGCTGGTTTTATGTTTAAGTATTTTCATGATTGTTTTTAATGAAATTATCGATTTATTTAGCTGTACTAACATGATGGAGCGTGAATAAAGCTAATTAAACGTTGTGAAAAATGTTGTTTTTTTCACCGGGATCGTTTCTATTTTCGTCACATCATCAAAGGTTTCCTTAATACTATCGTCTGTCTTCGTTTTCAGGAGCGTTTTAAAAATACCCTGTATATGGGGTAGTGGGGTGACCGACAGCTTATAGTAACTGTTGAACAATGACAAGTCCTATATCAGGGACATGATAGTACGGTCTATGATACAAAAACATTATTATAGAAGGTCTCTTTGATGCATAATCATTATTATAGTAAAGTTATGGGTTGAAGTCCTATATATAAGACATATAAGGACAAGTAAGGTCTTCTCTATAATGCAAAAGCATTATTGGAGAAGGTCTCAAATAAGTAAAAGCATTATATTAATAGGAATGGGACTTGAAAAGGATTATTATAGTGAGGTGTATGCTGCTTCACGAGCACTTGAGACCGAGGTAAACTTGGACCCGCTAACAGATGTGTCCTAGACATGTCATCTTAGTGCCGGTGGTAAGCGGGTTTGTTGTAGCAATACGGCTTTCCCGTGGACATCTCACACCTATGCCGTTTGTGAGCGGCGTCGTAGCACATAGCGATGTGTCGTCTATCTCGGATTGGGATGAGTGTATTTGGTAGCACTTTTAAGTGTAACAGGCATACTCAACTTCATGTCTTAGTGCATTAGCGCTATGATACGTGGACTTTTGTTTACTGGCGTCTTAGTAGAGTGCTACTATGATACGATGGTGTTAGTTTTTAGTTAATATTATTATATCTCTGTAACTTTCCCACCTTTGAATGATTGAAGGCAACTTGTTGGTCCGTGAGACAAACATGAACGAAAATGCATTTACTCAACGTCAGTGACACAAACCTTTCTGATGGCGAATGATTACTATTATCTTATAATTGTCTTTGGCCTATATCTGCCATTGCATTGGTTGGTGGAGCATATGTGTCAACCTCATGGGGGTGGTAGCTGGAGGGCGGATCTGAGGAGACTCTCAAGGCTGCGGCGGAAAGCTGCTCAACGTGGACCCCATTATCTTAAGGTGAGCAATAGACTCACGACACGCTCTGCGGCTATTAGCCGTGCTGATCATGCATCGGTGGTGATGTCATCATGCCTGCAGGAGCGGCGGTCTGGCAGGTGGTGGCGCTCACGAAAGGTTTTAGCCAGTGTGCCTATTTGCCTAAACCATGTGACGTACATTAATTGTGGCTGGATTTGTTCGTATTCTGTATGGTGTTTACACGCATTGACATGCGCGACTTCGGTCGATATTTGTGCTTACGCACTAACAAGGGGCCAAGTCTCTTTTACTGGTTCACCAGTTATTTTCCTGTGGACTACGGTCCAGTTCCCAACTTAGCGTCTCTTCGCGAGGAGCACGTAAAATGGTTAGAGCTCACTGCGCACGGCTTATGTGGAGCCGTGTGCCTCCCCACATTTTTTTATAAATGTGGGAGAGCGAACCCCTTGTTTAGGGTATTTTATGTATAAATATATTGTGAGCCTTTTCCAAGCGGGAAGGGATAAATAATAATTAATTATTAATGTAAACCTGATACAAGTGGAAGAGGGACGTTTTAATGTTCTTAACCTTTCTCGAGCCCTGTCTTCGTGAACGGGGTTCACTTAGTTTATAAGGCACTACCAACAGCTTTCAATTGCTCTAGTAAATATCCATTCTTCCAAAAGACATCTAAAAGAATTAAGTTACTAAGCCAACACAACGTAAATAAGGGTCCTAACTAAGATGATCACGCCATAAATATTACAAACGACCTATTACTCAACCTTTAGAAAGATCAAAACATGTTTAATTATCTTGGTCACATTAATAGATATATAATTTTATATATAAGGGAAATAATATATAATAAATATATAATCATAAGAGGGGGGGAGCGTTACAATATACAGAAGAAACAGCGTTGATGATGGCACGCAGCGTTGTGAAACATCAGCGATAATGTGCTTGTAATTTGAGCATGCACCGTCTATTATACACCTTGTTGCTATATGTATGTATATATACCTTGATGCTAGGATATGCAAGAAAACTGGTAATCCAATGGCACAATTTCTCGGGAAGCCCATAGGAAGGAAGATTCGTAAGAAGGTCTTTGTGCCAAACCCGATCGAATGCCTTTGCTAAGTCCAAACATACGACCAACGCCTCCCCCTTGGACCCTACTGCCTCCGCCCATCTATGAGTTAGGTACCCAGGAAGATCACCACCTGAGCGCCCTCGAAGGGAATCGTAATGGCGGTCACTAATCAGATGGTGATCCTCAAGGTACCTCATGACCTGGCAGTTAATATTTGTTTCCATTATTTTGGAGAACAAGGAGGTGGATAGCGATAGGCCTGTAGTTGGTCAGATCTACCTAAATATAATACTTCTATGTTAGCACTTACATATGTATAAGTTTGCTAACTGTTCTAGGCTGTGAAGGACACATTCTCGCAATTCTGATTTCTCTTTGTATTTATATTTAACAACATATTAAAATTATTATGATGATTTTTAATAGGACAGGGTAACAAACTAGCACACAGTACACTGATGGTAAGTGGTTGCTGCGGCCCATAGACATTTAAATCTAAAATAAATAAAATTATTTAAATCTATCCTCGATTACAAATCAAAATGCAGATGCATTGTCACCCGTGAGGAAAGCCTCCATTTCGTTCGTACTAATATAACTGTAGCATGGCTCTACCACGTATGATGAGATGAGTGATGATATAATAATTTACCCCGTAAAAACGCTGCGTGCTCATTTGGTTCCCTCAAACATTTTTTAATATAGGATAGGGTGACAAACGAGCACACAGTCCACCTGATGGTAAGTGGTTGCTGTGGCCCATAGACATCTAGATCTATCCTCGATTACGAATTAAAATTCAGATGCGTTGTCACTCGTGAGGACTAAGTCCTTCCCCGGTCGAGCCGACCCATTCGTGCTACAATTATACTACTAATATAACTGCAGCACGGCTCTACCACGTATACATTTTACTTCCTATACCCGTTTAATGGTGCTATTCGTAATATATGAGATTCCAAGTACGATGTTAAAAGTTCAAATAACTAAATAAACTTATGACTTACTTCAACCTTTTACTCTTGCAACACTTATTGCAAATATTTTAAAACTTAGCTAACGTCTTGCTGTGCAAGACAGTTATGGCATTTCCTTAAAGATCTTACCTGCCCGAGATTCTTTTCCCAGAACAAAAGTTCTAACCTCGAATCGTTAGTCATCGGAGGCATTTTTGCTAATTATAAGTCAGACGCAATTCGACATTCCGAAAGTTTGGTACCGCCTTCTTCAGTGTGTATAAGTTATCGTTGTTGAGCTTGTCAAATGATTCATTTCAAATATTAGAGTTTAACTAAAATTTTTAGTATGTAATGATTTCTTATATAAACGCGAGTACTACACATTAAATTAAACTCATTTTATGGATTTTATCGCCTTTAATTTAACTTTTTAGTATCTTCCCGTGACTATAGACACGGTAATTTTCTATAATATATATATATATATATATATATATATATATATATATATATATATATTTGCCACACTTATACTTATCACGACCTGCACACGACTTATACAAATTTTAATACATATAAATTTTCACTGCTAGCAATAAAAGTTAAGTTAAATAAGAAAAGGAACAATAACCAAATTAAAAGGTAATACAAAATTATTCTATTGTTACATTTGTTTTAAGCTTTTGCGAAAGAAAAAGGACTAGAACTTTCTTACAATTTTATTTGACGAAGAATAGAGTAAGATTGACAATGCAATAAAAGACATGTTCTTCTACAAGATGCAGGAGTGTATAAGCTAGATTGTGAATGTGGTCTCTCTTACATAGGACAAACAAAAAGATCTATAAAAATCCACATTAAAGAACATATAGCTGACGTGGAGCACCGACGCTCCGGGAAGTCCGCAGTATGTGAACATGTTCAAGACCATCCCCACTATTAGGTATATCAGATTTGATAAACCACAAATCCTCGCAAAAGAACACCGATTCCTACCAAGGGCGATACGCGAGGTTATTGAAATTAAAAACAAATATCCTAATTTCAATAGAAAAGATGGATGAGTGCTGCCATCTGCTTGGGTTTCTATAATTAACAAAATCAAATCCAAACCCAAGGATACCACTGCAAGACTTCGAGATACTGCAAGCTCGTTCTGCGTAGATTGGCCCAAAAATTTATATATAAAAACTGAAGGTAGCCGGCCTAACTATGACATTGAGACGTCAAACACCTCAGTCGGCCCCGTGACCATGGGTACTGTTAAGCACCCGAAACGTCGGGAATTAAAAAGAAGTTAAAAATAAGTTCATTAAACGCGATAAAATCCGTATAAATTGTTTCATTCAATGAACAAAATGCAGCATTTACTATAGACTTGAGACTCGCCCTGGCTTCACCTGGATAGGATTTATTGATATACCCTTATATATTTATAATTAATACAATGAAAGACCATTTATTTTATAATTTTTCAATTATTTTTATAAGTTTTTAATTATTTTTATAAAAAATCTTCATTTTTTTTCGGATCAAGTATAGCTTAAATCCCTCCTGACATTGGGCTCTATCTTTTCGTTAGACCGACAGACAGACAGACGGACAAAAATTTTAAAAATGGTTATTCTTGTAATAATGGCGTCCAAATTGCCCCCTGTGGTTAAAAGAAGGCAGCTTTTTGAATTATTACAAACATACACTACAATCGTATTTATATATAGAGGTAAGATATCCACTGAAATCTAAACATAGTACTCTCGATAACCTGAAAATGCTGAAAATTTCAAATCTTGTATGTAACAAGGAATCATTAAAGTTTACATATTGTATTTATCAGTGTCCTCAATTAAGAATCAAAATGCAGATGAGTTGTCACCCCTGAGAACTAAGGTGCCTCGATTCCAGTAAAAAGGGTCTCCGGTTCTCTACACTCACCATACGAAACACAGCAGTATTAAGCTACTATTTTACGCTGGTATTCTGTGAGAGCATGGGCCTGCCCCGGTCGAGCCGACCCATTCGTGCTATAACTATAATATAGCTGCAGCGTGGCTCTACGGCTTAAAAATGTTGTGTAATGATTAAAATACCCTCCTAATTATCTAATCTTTCCATAATACAATCAAATTGAATTGCAACGCAACCCAAGAATTCATTAACGTTTATAGCGCATTAAGTATGACTGTATCACTATAGGATACGGTTTTGAACAAACAATGAGACTACATTTAGACGAGGTTTTTACTAGGCCACGCGCAGATTCTTTGAAATCTATGTATCAGGATGTTAATAATACTCCTAGGTCTTATTTTGTCGTTTAACATACTATTTAAAAAATACCAGAAATGCCTTACTTAACTCTTATGTTCTTCAGGCATCTTATCACACCGTTACGAAATAACACGATTAATTAGTTTACAATTTTTTTAAATTTAAAACTAGGATATTCCTGTACCGTGAAAGCTATTTAAATACATAAATTGCACAAGGACGGACATTCAGACCCGGTACAATTATTTGCAGGCCATACAAATACTTATTGTGTGTATAATTTAAACCCCCGGTCTTCAGTGCCGCAACTCAAAACTGAGATATGCACCATGAAGCCATCAAGTTTTTAGGTAATAAAAGGAAAAATACCTACATCAAAGGGACAGCAAAAAAATAAAGTTTTATCTTTCAAAATGATATTAAATTATCAATTTTTAATTCTTTTTGTTTTTCTTTCTTGGTAAATAAAAAATATAAAACACCTCTATTAAGGTTAAACTCTAAATATGTAAATTAAAATTAAAGGGTTGCGCTTTTATAATATTTAAATATGGTAGTGCGTATGACAAACTCTAAGGTCGTGGGTTCAAATCCGCCGTTCGACTACTGTTGTAAAGCGCTACCAACACAAGCAATTTAAGTTTACCAGGAGTAATTAAATTTGCGATGCTATTAACATTAGTAATATTCCCATATTACTAATGTTAATAGCATCGCTAGTATTTTTCATGCTAATAAGAATTTAAGAAAAACATAAATTTTAGCGTTATATGAGATCTACTTATATACAAAATAATATTATAGCATTTTTTTAAAGTCTGAAATGTAATTAACTGTCATTGTTGACGTCATTATTAAGTACTCTATTCCTAGTTGGTTAACGTAATATACGTTATAACAATGCATTACGATCACACGAAAATATTGTATTGATATAACGATATCGTTGACGATGGAGTTGACACGGGATTTCCTCTATTGCGTCTTTCGTCATTCATAATTAATTTAAAACACGAAAAAAAAATCCAATAAATTAAGGAAACATGGACGAGTAGTTTCGGCGTAAGAGAATCTACTACTCCAAGTCACCCCATCGTAAAGAGATGGGAAACTGCATGTTCCTGGTGTGGTGTTGCATGAATCTACCTTCCAAGTGTGGCAAGTCTGGCAAATATCCTCGCTATGAGGCAATTAACGAGAAAGGGACATGTTCATCAGTGAAAACATAGAAATATTTTTCCATTGAAATACTTGTTCTGGGCGGGAGTTGAACCCGCCGCCCGCCGCCCGCAGCGCCGTTATATAGCGTTTAGCCACTGCACCATGGAGCCTCTTTAACAATTTATTGCAAATATATTCGTACGTGTTAGAAGGACCACGCTCTCACAAAATACCTGCTTAAAATAGCAGCTTAATACTCCTGTATTTCGTATGGTGTGTAGAGACCCTCTTTTACTGGAAACGAGGCCTTCCATCTTAGTCGTCAGGGGTGGCAACGCATCTGCGTTTTGATTCTTAATCGAGGATAAATGTAGATGTCTATGGGTCACAGCATCCACTTACCATCAGATGGACTGTGTGCTCGTTTCTCTCCCTAATAAAAAAAATCCGTCGAAAATCGCCTTAAGTATTTTGTTTTTAAAAAAATCGCTTTAAATTATACCGTAGCAAGTGGAAACAAATTAGGTACCTATAGAAAAGTAGGTCATATCTGTTATATGAGGCAGAAAACCAAAAATTTAATTTTGCGTTTCAGGTGTGTACAATGTTTGCCACATCAAAAATCTGAACTTCTTATTTTCGTCTCCGTAGTCAAATACTCGAAGGATTATTGTCCTTTTTATAGTTTAAATTTGACACTTACTTACAACTTAAATTATATAAATATTAGTACTAGTAATTACTTATTTTTAGTCCCTCGCAATCATTTTTGTTATGAAAATACGAAATGTACAGACATTTGTAATTTACATTTTTATTATACGTATTTTTATTGTATCATGTGTTCACGTATTTTAATGGTTCAAACAATCAAATATATACATTTATATTTTAAATGTCTTAATTCGCAACGTATTAATAACCATAACCTATCAATAACCATTGAAAGCTCCGTGGCGCAGTGGTTTAACAATGAGTAGCAGCGCTAAGGGCCACGGGTTCGAATCCCACAAGGAACAAGCATTTGTATGGACTACAAATAATTGTTCCGGGTTTAGATGTTTGTCTATCTAACTGTCCACTGTAAACTACCCCCACGTTACAGGAGAAAACTATGGGTAATTTTTTAATTTAAGAGAATAACTATAAATGCCTTTTTCAAAAAACCTTAGTTAACTGGAAAAATACGTAACGCATTTGTAACTAATTACATTCTATCAAAGCTACCAATAATTAAACCAATATTATATTCTACTTAATGTACTTGTATATAGGTAGGTACCTACCGTATTGCGGAAAATTTATCATAACATGTACATATATTGTACTCGTACGTAGACTTAC
Organism: Parnassius apollo; assembly: GCA_907164705.1. Classification (NCBI taxonomy): domain Eukaryota; kingdom Metazoa; phylum Arthropoda; class Insecta; order Lepidoptera; family Papilionidae; genus Parnassius; species Parnassius apollo. The sequence continues at coordinate 8,762,246 of CAJQZP010000644.1, forward strand.
GTAAGTAGGCTACGAATTTAGTTCTATTTTTGAAATAATACGTTGAATTACTTTATTTGTGACAAGTTTAAACATCCGCGTTACTAATTTTACGAGACAATAGGACTCGATGGAGACAATCAATGCAGTATTTTCCTATTGAATTTGTAACATAAAACTTTATAACCAACATGCAGTTAGATTTTCAACATAAAAGAAATGTTTATTACTTTAAAATATCTCTGTTAAAAGTTTTTAAAAACAAGAATATAAGAATTAATTTTATTGGTTTAATTTTAATATTATAACTATCCTGCAGTAATGGCCGACCAGAACTTTCGTTCTAAACGTTTATTTTAGTAGACGAATAACGTACTGCAAGCTCCTAACAAAAGTAATTAGCCACGCATGTGCTCTTGTTTTAACAAGAGAAATACAAATTTTAAACACTGGTATTTAATAGGCGAAGGGAATGCTGCGGGCGACCAATCCTGTGTGACTATTTCGGGATTAACAAGGAGAGGCGGACTCTCTCAGAGGCGGATGGCGGCATACGCAACACCCTCAATGAAATTGCAAACAATTTCCTAGCATGCTCCGCCTGCTTACTAAATCTATATCGACCATGTTTCTGGCTCCATGTTTTTACGCTTAAATAATAAACTATCGCATTCGAAAATATTAGGTCAAGGATGAGCTCTGAAATAGTGCTCTGAACATTTGATTAACATAAGTTATACGCATAGTATAAAAGGGAATTTATTTCTAGAGGCGTTAACGGATTGCTACATATTGAGTCGATATGTTTTTATTGGATAAGGTGACAAACGAGCACACAGTCCACCCGATGGTAAGTTGTTGCTGTGGCCCATAGACATCTACATCTATCCTCGATTACGAATCAAAATGCAAATGCGTTGTCTGACTGAGATGGAATGCCTCGTTTCCGGTAAAAAGGGTTTCCGGTTCTCTTATCACAAAATACATGCCATTTTATAACTTTAAATATATTAACCGATATTTCACTTATCAGAAATAGATAATAATAATCAGTAGTAATCTAGCTAAACAATTTCATCGCAGTGACGTTTGATTTCGACGTGGCAAAGCCGCGGGTTCTAGCTCCGCACAAATTATGCGTTTATACGGCCTACAAATGATTGTTCTGGGTTGGGACGTGTGTCCATGTGAAATATATGTATGTAAACTGCTTTCATAGTACAAGAGAAAATGATGTAGAGGTAGGTAACGATTTTTAAAATAAAATAAAATTATTGTAAAAATATTTTGAACTTCCTAAACCACAAAAGTGTTCAGTATTTTTTAGAAAACTTTATAGGAACATTTTTTTCAATGTATATCTGTCTGCCTTCTATTTAAATCGTATGTATTTTTTTACTCTTTAATTTAAAAATGTATCCCCGTATTACCCTAAGGCTTTTTAATTAAATCTTGTGGATATTGGTAATATCTCTTCTATGTATTAAATACCCAAAATTTTAACTTAAAGTACCTAAATGTTTTTCCTCCCCTTAAGCTTTGCACCACACGATAATGCAAAAATATTATCTAACGATCCATTTCGTTTCCTGATTAATCACTTTTTTTAAATATTTCAATTTTATACCTTAATATTCCGTTATTCCCAAACAAAAACCAGCTCAAATACTTCCTGATCCGCCTTCGCAGGAATACTCACATTCTCTCCGTTTTGTACGGCGTGTTGTTTAGAAATCCTAATCCTAATCCTTCCACTCCTCATTATTTAAAAGACTGTTCCCGTATCTTTCCCATACCCATAGGTAATAATTAGTTCCTTCGATTCTCTGTCAAACTTTCTCTCTCTACTCCTTTGCCTTTTTCCTCCTTTTCGAAGAAATCCTTTACTGTCACTGATGTGCGTTTGTTTCTTTATATCTTCACATTCGTCATGCTAAATTTCTTTATTCTTTCAAAAGCCTTTTTAAATCGTATTACTTAGAACGCTAATAAATAAATTACTTTTCCTTTTTCGTACACTTTTCATTTAAACTACTATATCATATTATATATCATTTTCAGTTATCTTTATTTATATCATCATCATCATTACAGCCCTTCACAAGTCCAATGTTGAACATAGGCCTCCCTAAGGAATGCCACAAATCACGATCCTGAGCCACGTGCCTTCATAGACTTCCTGCATGTCTTACCAGGTCGTCTCTCTATCTTTATTTATATCATCATCATTACAGCCCTTCACAAGTCCAATGTTGAACATAGGCCTCCCTAAGGAATGCCACAAATCACGATCCTGAGCCACGTGCCTTCATAGACTTCCTGCATGTCTTACCAGGTCGTCTCTCTATCTTTATTTATATCATCATCATTACAGCCCTTCACAAGTCCAATGTTGAACATAGGCCTCCCTAAGGAATGCCACAAATCACGATCCTGAGCCACGTGCCTTCATAGACTTCCTGCATGTCTTACCAGGTCGTCTCTCTATCTTTATTTATATCATCATCATTACAGCCCTTCACAAGTCCAATGTTGAACATAGGCCTCCCTAAGGAATGCCACAAATCACGATCCTGAGCCACGTGCCTTCATAGACTTCCTGCATGTCTTACCAGGTCGTCTCTCTATCTTTATTTATATCATCATCATTACAGCCCTTCACAAGTCCAATGTTGAACATAGGCCTCCCTAAGGAATGCCACAAATCACGATCCTGAGCCACGTGCCTTCATAGACTCCTGCATGTCTTACCAGGTCGTCTCTCTATCTTTATTTATATCATCATCATTACAGCCCTTCACAAGTCCAATGTTGAACATAGGCCTCCCTAAGGAATGCCACAAATCACGATCCTGAGCCACGTGCCTTCATAGACTTCCTGCATGTCTTACCAGGTCGTCTCTCTATCTTTATTTATATCATCATCATTACAGCCCTTCACAAGTCCAATGTTGAACATAGGCCTCCCTAAGGAATGCCACAAATCACGATCCTGAGCCACGTGCCTTCATAGACTTCCTGCATGTCTTACCAGGTCGTCTCTCTATCTTTATTTATATCATCATCATTACAGCCCTTCACAAGTCCAATGTCGAACATAGGCCTCCCTAAGGAATGCCACAAATCACGATCCTGAGCCACGTGCCTTCATAGACTTCCTGCATGTCTTACCAGGTCGTCTCTCTATCTTTATTATATGTTATCTCATTTTTTTTGTATGGCCCCTTCTATTATTACTATTGCTTGCATCAGTTCTCTACGCAAAGCTTGTCTAGAAGAAATCATTTTCAGAGTGACAAGACTGCCTGTCGTACTTATTATACTTTTGGTTGAAATAAACAAATTTCCGTATTCGGGTAAAAGCATTATATAACTATACAAAATTTCACCAATCTACGTAAAATAGCCACGACTCTCGTAAAAAAACTAGACACTGAGGTGTTTCGTTTTGTATACATACTTTGACACAGAACGCTAAAATGAATTTTTATGTTATTGAATAAATTTGCTATTCTTCTTTGCATGTATTAGGATGATAAAATAAATCGATCATTTATATAAATATTTGATAAAATTATATTGGATATACTGGAAACAATATGAAGTAATTTTACGCACATTTAACTCGCTACATTACCCGAATAATTCGCCACACTTAAGTTGTTGTCCCTTAATATATAATTGAGATAATGTGACCTACGTACAAAATGACTTAAACTAAAACGTTCAAAAAATCTATATGTATACGAAACAAGCTTATAAAGTCAGTACCTACATAATCTAATAGTTGAATTTTCACACACCTTTTGGATCCGGCTTCGACATATGCAGCTATTTATTTAGACAAGGCATTGCGTAAGAGCATGTGCTTACGTCCCGATCGCGCGCTACGTCGCATCCGTGACGTAATGGCGGGCCCTCTTGCAAACAATCAGTTTTTTGCACCCTTTATCACGGGAGCGCCGGCCGGCCACATAAAAGCGTGGAAATCCGTTCAGGACACACATTACATGTAACGCGGCCAACTGAACGTATTCGATCGAAACCGTGCCCTGACGCGCCTCGGAATCGATAGCCACCAAACTTTTTTATCTATGAAATTGTAATTTCGCGGGAAAATCAAATTTGAATTCTATTGTGACAAATATTCCTGTGGTTGATTTTATTTCCAAATCATCATCAACTCGTGCTAATATTTTTAAAGTGGTACCAGTGATAAAAAATAGTGACCTGTGGACTGTTTAATACCAAAGATTATTTATCTGTGATATTTTTATAATTTATTGAAGATGTCCGAAACTTGTTCATTCTGTGGTGCAAACACCTTAAGAAAACATGGATCTGTATTTCCTAGATACGGTATGTTTAAAAAGCACCTACATGTCATTTCAAATATTAAAATACATGATACACTGATTAATACTAGATAAGGCAATGAACTTGTTTTCGACAAATCATTATGAAATAATTCCAGTGACATAATTTTAAAGCTTTATTTTTATCCAGCTATATTTAAGTTATAGTATCACCTTTTATCAAATAAACATTACAACACGGGCCATCACAATGAAACATCAGTATTCAAAAACGTCAATTCTTAATCAATATTAAAACAATATTTAGTTTCACAGTTGCCTGTAAATGTTTCATAATAGATAATCAATTATGCTTGATAAAATTTAGAACATAATTAAAATATATATTTATATACTAACGATCTATTTCATGACGAAAAATACAAGATTAATAATATTTATGAGTACGATAACAGATTACAATTGTGCGTTGTAAAAATTAACATTAAATGCAAGCCAAAATGTCTCGCAATTCTTAGAAAATTTTGCTCTATGTATCATTCTATTAAATGAAATCCATCATACCACTTCACGTGTCGTGTCTTATTGGAACTGCTTAATGTAAATTACAAATAATATTTTACGTCGTATCGTTATCAATATATATTATAAACCCCATAAATATCAATTATTTCTACCTAAGTGAAACTACGTAAACCTTACTGAAAGCTATTGAAAGAACTGTTATGTTTATAACATAAAAAAATCTTTGGAAAATTTCAATCAAAAGTTAAAAAACCTCTAATTTCCTGAGTATATGATTGTTATAAAAATTACAAAGATCAATTTAATTTCCTTCGATATTACCTTTCTCAATAGCAGGGAAAAATATTATTCAACATTACTAAAAACAAACATACTTTAAAAGACCGATGAAAAGGCGCTGTGGCATTGTCAATTACACCAGTTGACTCAAAAACTGGGACCGTAAAGGTAGATATAGAGATAAAAAATTAAAATCAATCAAAATAAAACATATCTACCTTCATATAATTATTCTTAAACTTTTCTAGTATTTTAGACTGTATTTCTAAACGAGGTTAAAGGTATGCAAGAGAAATGAGCAAAAGCTTTTTGTACACACAATTCAGGTGTGATTTATATTGTGGCTCGCAAACAATAGTATTTTACATATTGGCAACACCGAAGCGGTTGCGGAAGCTTGCTTCATCTTTACGGTAAACTTAAATTTGCCCCTTAACCGATCCTTGTAACCGCATTGTTATATTACGTGTAAAATAATTACCAATATTATAACAAACATAAAGCTATTACTTCAAGAAATTTAAAAAATATTTTCCATAAATACAACCTGTGTTTACATATTAAAAAGCTTCATAAACCATATATATTTTATGTTTTTTGTATTAAAATTAATCTAGTTCTTAATTCAAGGATCAAAACCATAACTTCTTTTAGAGCATCAAGAAGTCGAAGATTGTGCTCAATCGTCTATGGTGTTGGTAATACTTTAGAGAATTTACAAATTTAATAAGCTATTTACAGATAATCCTAGTGTAGTATAAACTTTAAAATCCCTGGACTACTACCCGGTTTCTTTTTACTTCAACCTGATGACGAATCCTCTAACTTAATATGAATCTCGAGCAGACAGTTGCGTGACTAACCGTGTAACAAACGCCACACGACACCGCTCTTGTAGGCTTTCCGTCAATTTTCTGAAAATTCGGAAAATCCGTGAGTCAGCCGATGAGACAACCGCAACACAATTTTCCACATGAAGGCTCTGTTTAACTGCACTCACTTTTGCTGAGTAATTACTACTATTACAAGACGCAAAAAATATAGTTGCTATGACAAAAATTAAAATAATCAGTTATTATTTAAGGTCTTGTTCCTTTTTTTAAATATAATAATCCAGGGCTTAAATACAGGCAGTATTTAAGCCCTACATCTGATAGTAGGGTGATGAAGGTGAAGTTAGTAACACGCACTGACTAAGCTTAACACAAGTGTTGCCTTGACGCCGAGATTGCAGTCGGATTAAAATACCAACGCTGTAAAATTATTCTACATCCTCGCTTTACGCATGTTGTACCGTATATTTTACTTCTGTTATCTATGGAACAACATGTAACATTACCGGTATTTATATTAAACTACGGCAAATTTTACATAAATGCTCAACCAAAATCAATCACTGGCCAGATTGAGTTACTAATTAAAGAAAGGCAAGCTCGTTATATCGTTTAAAACGAAGATATCCTTAAATTAATTCGAAATTAAATTTCCGTTATCGTTACATTCTATTAAATTCCACTGCTGGACATAGCTTGAGCTTGCTTTGAGCGGTGGCTGTATGAATTGATTTTACCTCCTCTACTTTCTGCTCGCCTAGTATTATATCGTGTCATCTAACAATACTTTCGTCACTACAGAAGCGTGCTTGTGCACATCGAAGAATTAAATCTTTAGTTTTTATACTATCCTGGTACTATCCCCTATAGATTGCCTCTGGATATTTGCCAGAATCGCCACGTTTGGCTAGCGGTTTGGCAATCACAGCTTTCTTTTGTTTGTCGTTATTAAGAAGATGCTGCTGCTCATCTTCTGATTTGTTTCTCTCCGTCGCCTTTTACGACACCCAATGATATAGAGTAGCAAATATTCTTACACCGCCACTACACTGTAAAAATCGGAACACAATACAATGAATAAAAACTTGCGCGTTTGAAGCGGTAATAATCGCCGACCGGAAAAGCCTCAACTTAAGCTAATTGCAAACTCATTTTCACGTAAAAAAAATACTAATTGACGAAAGCTGTGTCATCATGTCACGAGAGTTGGAACATCGCGTTGGGAATCTCCTTCATTAATACAGTACAAAAAACATCACACTAACTCATTATTAATCGATTTGGTACGTCCCGGTGTTGCCAACTGTGTATTTCATTTGCAGAAGCTTCAACAAAACAGAAGCATTACGTACAGTGAAATCCTCATGAGTTGTTTACTAACAGAATAGCTTTTGAAAATCAAAAAAAATTCACTTTTATGTTACATTAAAAACATCACAGGTGTTTCATCTTTAATGGTTATTAAAATAAATTGAATTGAAAAAAAGCAAGGTTGCGGCCTTTCATCCTGAAAAAGCTACAAAAATGCTACCCCAGTATGTTATAAATCTAGCTCATAATGATCCTTTATTGACATTATTAATAAGCGGTCGAGTACAACGGCATTGCCTTGTTAACCACGAGATAAAAAACGTGTCAATGTAAATAATACAAGAGGTGCGCGTTCAAATGTTTATTTCTATAAATCTTCACTTCTATCTTCTTCACAACTCTTGAACTAATAACATCTTTCTAGTTCCTCCTGACAAATTACTAGTTTATAAACATAAATAAATATTAATTTAAATAATTAATCTGAATCTGAATGACAGGATTAATAAAGGAATGCTTCGTTGGTTTGGCCACATAGAAAGAATGAACTAGGAAAGAGTAACAAAACAAATTTATGTTGCAGAAGTGAACGGAAGAGTTGGGAAGGGACGCCCTAGACGAAAGCTTATGGAACAAATTGGCTAAATATTGAAAATAGGCCAAAATAAGGGTACTCTTAATCGATGAGAATGTATGCGTAGCTATATCAATGTCTTTTCAGCATTTTTTCAGTCTTTTGTTTTTTATAAAACGTTACCTCCACACTAGGATTTTACCCTGTATCGTGGGGGCAGTTTACAAAAATAAAGTTCACAGGGACAAACATCCAGACCCGGAACAATTACTTGTAAGCCATACAAATACTTGTTCCGTGTGGGATTCGAACCCGCGGCCCTTAGCGTAATGTAAAGGAAGCTAGAGAGATATGTCAGGATTGTGCGTGCCAAATGGAAGTCCGTAGCCTCTGCTTATCCGTCTGGATGACAGTGACAGGCGTTAGTGTTTTAAATAATTAAAAAAAAAACATCCTAGATGCTAAATATACAGTGTCAGATTTCTATCAAGCTGCCTATTGAATGTGATTGTGATTTTTTCAATGTCGGTTTCCTCACGATGTTTCCTTGCACCGCCGCGCCGAGCTCATGATGAATAAGTACAAAATTGTAATTGACAATTTTATCGAACCAGCATTGCTCGAATACAGTGAAATTTACAGCGAGTACTTAAACCCTGAGCAACACGACTAATTCCCTCAGTAATGCGAGAAGGTCTGTGCCCAGCTGTGGGACGTACATATTACCTTTAATGAATAATACACAACTTTGGTATAGATGGTCTGGTTTGCATTTTTAATATCTTAGTTTACTTACATGTTTAGTTCTTGGTTTTATTTCTCGCGTCCTGCTGGCTGTTTGTTCACGACAACAAACTTGAACCGTAAAAAAGAAAACGAAAGTAACATTAAATATACAAGATATGTGCTTCGCTTTTTTTCGACGCTAAAATTAAGGGCTTAGGAAATATTATGTAGGATAAAAATTTTACAACATAGTAATATACTGATTACGCAATGCACCTGTCGAAATCGAATATTTATATTTACAAAAAATTAAAAATATTAATTGAAGTAAATATAATCTCCAGTACATAGTCACGTTGCAATGTTTTCTTGGCTGCGAATGTGCACAAACTAATGTAATAAATATTTGTACAAACAGACTAATTAACCTATTGTGCGTTTCTGTCCAAGTATACATATTTGAAATAACACTTCCGGAATAAAACATTGGAAATATTGAAAACAAATATAGTTTGGCACAATTATTAAAAATTCAGTTGGGATTCAAGGATCTCCGAAACAATGACCAAATCACGCTCTCAAGTACTTATTATTAAAGTAATCTAGGTATATTGATTTTACACAAAATTGATTTGCGATCGATTGCTTGTTAATTATCCTGTTATCGGTGTACATCTCTGGTTTAAATTAATAAATGTCACACACGTGCCAGCGCGGCTAAGCGACTAACGTCTGATAAAAAGTCACTTTAGGTTTAGGATAGACTCATCGATGATTCAGCGTCGATGTCTAACCGAATAATTATTGTTCACTTGTACAAGATGTGGAAAGCGAATGGCACGGAGTGGTTTGTATTAATTTTTTAGAAATTTATTTTTTAATTTAAACATAAAATGAATTAAGTGTTGTTGTAATCTTTAAATTTGTTAAAATAGTTAATATTTAAGAATTCTTATATTATTATAAAATGTAGAAGAAAAATTTTAATAACTGAATAAAAATAGAGCAATTATTGCGGTTCATTTTTATAAATGAAAACTGATAAACTTGATTAAAATAAGAGTTTATGATAACAATACACGAGTTCACTTTTCTACTAAAGTATAAAATCTATATATCATCAAATTTCTCATTCAAACTTTGCCAAAAACCGAAAGTTTTATGTTATTAGTATAAATAATATCACATAAATTATACACAAAAAATTGTTTGCATTGTACCTATGCTATAAGAGAATTGAAATCTATAGGTTGAGTGATGTAATGCGAAAGGTGATCATACATGTAAGAGGATAGTTTAGGACACTTGAAGAAAATGTGGTTTATGATATCGTCATCTAACTCACATTCAAACAATGAGCTATCCAGAACCTTGATCCTCACCACTGCACAAGCATATCCACTTCTCTAGATACATATAATTGAAGTTACTCGTTAATCTACTTTCGTAAATGAAAAAAAAACGCGGCTTAGGAGTAAAATCTAGTAAATGTACTAATAATACTATATGTAGATGTATATAATATATCTATATATACCTAATATAATGCTTTCGATAGCAGCATAGTGCTAGTTCAAATTATAATCAACTATTAACGTTCTTAGCACTTTAAATATGTTCTAAAGCGAAGAAAAGCTATATATATATATATATATATATATATATATATATATATATATATATATATATATATATATATATATATATATATATATTTGCTGGTCATATTTCAAAAAGATTGAGTTCTAAGGACCTCTCCGAAAGGGTCGATGTACGCTTTCCAGCGGGCGGGTAAAGGTTTTCGCATAGTATTTGACCGGCTATTTCATGTACGGCGCGGCATTTTGGCGCTCATTCAACGAGCGGAGAGTGCCCGCGCGCCAGTGTCGCACTCGCTCCTCGCCACACGTCGCCGGTACACGCACGCTGTCAGTGCGAATGTCCCAACACTAGTGATCCCTTTAAAAAGTATCCCAGTGTCTTTGGATACTCGCCGCGAGTGTTTCCAGCCAGTGTTTTCATATCGGTTTATCAATATTGGGTGTTTTCGTTTTCGGGATTATTTTGTTGTATGAATATGGACTTATCCGAAGGAGCTTCATCAATGCCTTGTTCATGGATGTCTTGTTAACTGGTGTGTGATGCTATTTATTAATCGTTGCATTACCGAACGAATGAAAACAACAGCGTTTGACGTAAAAATTGTTTATAGTATATTCTTTAAAAAGTGTACATCTCAATTATTTATGAATGACTAAAAATTAATATTGTATTAAATCCCTATAATAGAAATTTTCAAAATAAAATTAAATAATTAATTTTCATAAAATATTTCCAGAAACACTATATTGGCATTTCCGTCAAAGTTTTGTAATATTCCACTTTTAATATTCACAGATATTGATCAGACATGAAAATGAAATTTAAATACAATTCATTTTAATAAAGATATAAATTGTAGGAGCGGTGTTTGACAAACGATCGATTTTAGAAGTTGACAATACGTATTTGGAAAGAATTCACTGTAGCCTCTCAAGCTAATCGTGTGGGAATGAATAACATTTGAATGGCGGCGATCGATCAAAGGGATTTTTCGCTGAAAGCAATACTGCGATGTTACCCGATACCAAAATTATATTTTGTTGCCCAATAAGATTGTTCCAGTTACTCATCGGAACATCTTTCTCTGAAAAATGGCAATCTCTAAATTAATTTTAATCAATTTTTTTTTGTGTTGTATGTATTTTGAATTTAAACTGACCATATTGACGTAAACGTTTTGACGTCAATATTATTATACCGCTACATACGTATTATTGTAAAACTGGAAATAATTGTTGTGCTGTTTATTTATATCATAAATAAAATAATATGCTTTGACCATTGGACCATGGTTATAGTTACCTTTCCGCCGCGCGATACTTACTTAGTTGGGAAATCCCATACTAAACTACGTAATGTACATGAATAGTATAGTTTTCGTGGTAATGCACGTTAGCATTGTTTAATCTCAACAATGCGTCCGATATAAATATTAAGCCAGTGCCCACAAACAATAGCCGCAGAATAAAAAATAGTCATACACAACCGCCAGCCATTTAGCAGCCTGCAAACTTTTGCGCGTTCTGTATCATGCCTGTGTACACTCTTCTATTTACTTATTGTCAACGACACGGATTGACCTAATGATTCAGTGACCATAAACCACTTATCCTCATCTAATGTGACATAAGCAACCTATACTCTAACCGGTCTCGTAAATCATTGAAATGTGAAACTTCTGGGAAGTTTTTGATTGTTTATGTAAATATTAAATAATATGTTATAAGCTTATAAGGATATAAATATATGCACATTTGGTAGGTTTCTATTTCTAACGTTATTACTTTTCACAATAAATATTGGAGGATTTTACAACATTAGAGAAAAATAAAATTACCTCAAATTAAAGTTTTGATATTTAAAATATTAACCTATTGTTTAAGTATTTTATTTAAAATACATAATTAATGAACAATAAGACTGCCTATTTGTTCCAGTTCTTACTGTTGATCCTTACGTGGCATATCAGCTTGTGGAATTGCAAATAAGATTTTCATTGGTATGTAATAATAGAGATCGAATTGAAAATTAGTTACCCGCTAGCGAATTTTCGGCGGGCGCTTAGCCCTTTAGCTACCACGTCTTACAAAATAGTTATATTAAATATGTAAAGTTAATCTGAAATAATGTTCACTATTATTAAAGTTACCTCAAGTTTATAAATTGTGCGAGAAACATATTCAAAATATAATCTGCCTTGCCTATTAAAATATTATGACATTGTAAAATTGTATAGACTTATAAATAAAAGTCAATAACTTTATGTCCTTTACAATTCGTAGTAAATAAAACTTCGAAAACGGCATGAAAGGGTTTACTTTCTACGTTTTAGCACTCGCGTCGGACAAAGCGGAATGTTCGTAGTCGGTGGTGTTTCTCTGACCAACGCTGCAAAGAATCGCTGGGGCCGGAACATAAAACATATTTTATGGCACGGACACAAAGATTCAAAAGCTTCGATAAAAGTCAAACGTTGCATCGAACGAAAGAATATACTTTAGACTATACAACTCTCATAGGCACGAAAAACTTCCACAATGAACGTAAGCAATTGGTTAAAAAATCACGTTCGAGATCCAACTCGAGGCTTAATGGTCTCGAGAAAGTGCCCCAGAGATTGTACGAGCACTTTATGCACATAATATGTGCGTCGTAGAAATGCGCTTACGATAATCATGAAGCTTATTATTTTTTATGTGACTCCTCAGACTCCCAGCCGCCACAAGAAAGCACGGCGTGTGAGAGAATCGTGTACTCTCATAACATATCTTTCGATATAACTTAACAAGCTCCTAGAGTAATTAATATAAAGTAATATGATATATTTCATTGTTACAGGTTTTCCTAAAAGGCTATTGGTAGCTCTATCAGTATTAGTAATAGTCATGTGCGTGATGCCGGTCGAGGCTCGATCCGTGGAACACAAGCGGCGACATCAAAGGCGGCAGCCCGAGAACATGGCGCAACTAACCAAAGACATGTCGTCGTTAAAACGACCGAGAAACCCAAGCGTAGAGCACTACAAGAACGCGACGAGGAAGATTATGAAGAAACTGAAAAACACTAGGAGGTTCTTTAACCAAGAACGAAAAGTTTTGAACGAGTCGAGAGAATATAGAGACGGGATGCCTGATTGGCTGCCAGCTGTCAATTTCGTCGACATTCATTTTCATGATTATAAGTCATCACGAAGAATTGGAGGTTCGATATGGGAAAGAAAGGTGAGTCAAAAACTCCTAAAACATAATAACAATGAATGAAAAACAAAAATACGTGTGGCACTCTGTGACTGCCGCGGTAAAGCTATTGCAATTATAATTATTTATTTATTTTATTTATGCAGTTAAGTCTTTGATATTAAATCAAGTTACACTTTTTGAGCGTGGTGACCGATAAGAAAACAATTTTTTTCTCTTCTTGAATAAATGAGAAGTTAATATGGTTTAAAATATTTTTAATATCTTACAATACATGTAGGTTATTCAGGAATTTTTATCATTGAGCTAGCAGCTAGTGTACACGCATACGTCTAGTCGCACGCACACAAACACCGTGCCGAAGTCTGCCGAGTGCCGAAGTCTGCCGAACTGAAACGACGTTAGACGATGCACGGCTTTCAACGCCACACCTCCGTGCCCGTCGGAGTGGGGAGCGTGAGGTTTTTTTCGTTACGGAATTTCTGGATTTGGTCCCCGCGCTCAAGGCCCGCGATAGAAGCTATGCAATAGCTTAATAACAATGCATTTTATATCACTCTAGCAGTGTTCTTTTCGGCAGTGGGAATAGAACAAGTTGAACGGGGCAACATAGTGCACGGCTGTTGCTGCTGCAAATTAATTATTATTGTAATTTAAAATGCTGCCTTATTATATGCACAAAATAAACGTTCTATCTATAAGTATATAATTTTACTTAATTTATTTTATTTCTATTTCAATCTTAATATATATAAATTACGTGTAACGTTGTTTGTCCGCAATGGACTCTTAAACTACTTAATCGATTTTAATCAAAATTGCGCACCTTGTGCAGTTTGGTACAACTTGCGAGATAGGATAGCTTTTTTGTCCATGAGTGCCAACTTTTTTTACGAATTTAAGGATTTTTAATAGAACATGACGATAGGTTGTCGAAAAGGGCAGAACAACGTCTGCCTGGCGGCAAGCTAGTAAATCATAATATATAAATGATATATATAATATTAATCTAAATCTATTAATTCAAACAATGCCTTAAACTAAAATTTAACCTAAAATTGTCTACAATAACAGGTACCTGATCTAGGACAATTTTGAATTAAAATTAACTTAATTAATTAAAAAATATTTTTCAAATACGTTATTAAGTCCATGCGGCATTAAAAATTGATACGAAATATCGATCACTAATTTATTAGCGATCGATGATAGGAAAATCTCAACGTTAAATCACGTGACTGTCACCTGATTCGTCATAGATTTCATTCATTCATTTCATTTCATTATAGTTTTCTATTAGTTTTAACGATAGTAGAAAACCAACTTGGGTAACTTCGATGTAGTACGACTTTTCTATCATGGAGGCGGTATACATAGACAAATTGCAAATTGACGAAAATCGAAAACGGTTATTCGATTAATATTATCGTGCAATTACCCATGTTGAGAGTTATAGCCAAAAACTTAACCACTGCACTATTTAATCATCAAGGATATAATCTGTACAATAAGTCAAAAAGCTATAACAACACTATTTCAATTAAACTAACAGCTTATTCTTCGTTCCCATTAATTGCATACATAAAAATACGGATTTAATATTTGTAATCTTTAGAAGTATGACAGTGTAATTACCGTGGCCGATCACTCCACGTCTCGAGGGTGTGGTGGACCAACCCATCACTCTTTTTGCTTCCCGTTCAACGTTTTTACATTATTTTTAAATTATTTTTGCTTTATTTACGACAAAGAATTGCCGTGTACATTAGCACCGCTCGAGGCCGGACCGTTGCAACGTAAATGAGGTTTCGACGAGCCAAATTACACGTGGCCTGACTTTGTGCCGATTTTATTTACTTCACGTTGTACTTAAGGGCAATAACTAGATGTGCAAGTCCTTAATTTCCAACCCCGCGTTTTGTTTCGAATAACACACGTATTAACTCTCTATAATTTGCTAGTTCTGTTATTTTACTGTTATATAATACTCGTCAATTTCAAAATTTTTATTTGTAAATTTTACAGTAGTACAGTAATAATGTCCTCCAGACCGAATTTTCGGCCACGGCGGCCTGCCTCAACGGAGGCTAGCCATCGGCGCAGGACAGGATTATAGTGCCCAAGTGTATGCGCAAGCACAGGTGCACTCTCTATTCCCTCTCTATTCTCTCTATTCCCCACTCTCGTAATCCGATGGGACGGTAAACCGACACGACCGGGAGAGAGATCAGGCGCAGGAGCAACGGTTTTACGTGCTTTCCGAGGCACGGGGGTGAGACACCGCCAACTTCCTGACTCCGGGCAGCTACTGAGAACTTCTTGACAGAAAAACTCAATGATTGATTTTTTGGCCCGACCCGGGATTCGAACTCACGAACTCATGATCAGCAGTCGCACTACTACAACCACTAGACCAACGAGGCAGTCAGTAGTAATAGGCAGTAGTGAAACAATTGAATCACATCACCATTTTCTTAAATATTTCTATTAATTTTATCCACTATAGCATAAAAAAATTCATTGCTAAGATAGGCCTCTCCCATAGTTTGCTTCAGGGGAAATTTTATCACAGTTGTCATGCTTAGATTTGGTGACTGCAATTTTTCATAATTTTGCGTTGTTATCAGGACGATGACGCTGCTCATCTCCTATTTCAGTTTCCCTTTGTCGCCTCTAGTAGGATAGACGTCATTTTAATCCCTTTCTATTAGTATTATGTGCGAGCAGATGACTGCCTCGTTGGTCTAGTGGTTGTAGTAGTGCGCCTGCTGATCATGAGGTCGTGGGTTCGAATCCCGGGTCGGGACAGAAAATCAATCATTGAGTTTTGTGTCAAGAAGTTCTCAGTAGCTGCCCGGAGTCAGGAAGTTGGCGGTGTCTCACCCCCGTGCCTCGGAAAGCACGTAAAACCGTTGCTCCTGCGCCTGATCTCTCTCCGGTCGTGTCGGTTTACCGTCCCATTGGACTATGAGAGTGAGGCAATAGAGAGTGCACTTGTGCTTGCGCATACACTTGGGCACTATAATCCTGTCCTGCGCCGATGGCTAGCCTCCGTTGAGGCAGGCCGCCGTGGCCGAAATTCGGTCTGGAGGACATTATTATTATTATGTGCGAGCAGCTTGCAGGTCTAGGGAAAGAGACCAGTGTCACTGCGGCCTAAAAGATCTATTGTGAATGTCTTTACTGGTAATGTTGCATTCTATCCTAATCCTGAGGGTGATATCTATATTTTTATTCTTAATCGAACATAAGTGAAGGTGTGTATGGTTCACAGCATCCACTTACCATCAGGTGGACTGTGTGCTCGTTTGTCATGCATATTCAATAAAAGGGTAACCTAAATAGACTATTATTAGTAATAACAAAGTTGAAGAGTTTGTACAATCGATAAGTCATACATTCGAGCTTTTGTTTGGTCACAGTGGGAGCAAAGCTAACCAAGGCCCCAGTTAAATGCTTCCCAGAAATTTGCATAGATGGACACCGACTGATTCTTCGGCGCGCACGCGATGCATAACAAGAACTGAATACATATTAGATTTAAAAGGTTTTATGTATGTGATAAAATAAATAATTTCTAATAATTCATTCATCATAATTATCATCATCATCATCATTATCATCAGTACAGCCTATCAAAGTCCACGGCTGAAATAGATTGCCTCTTTAACGGGTGGCCAACTACAGATTTTTATTATTTTTAATATGTTTTCTCCTCTCACGTCTCCTGCCTCGTTTTCCTTTTTCTTATAGGATAAGGGTGACAAACAAGCACACAGTCCACCTGATGGTAAGTGGATGCTGTGGCCTATAGATATCTACAATTATCCTCGATTAAGAATCAAAATGCAAATGCGTTGTCACCCCTGAGGACTAAGGTAGAATGCCTTGTTTCCAGTAAAAAAAGAGTCTCCGAATCTCTATACTCACCATACGAAACACATCAGTATTAAGCTGCTATTCTGTCAGAGCGTGATCCTTCCGTGGTTGAGCCGACCCATTCGTGCTACAACCATAATATAGCTGCAGCGTGGCACTACCACGTATACTTCTGTTACCTCTTGCAACACCCACGGGATGATATAGGATAGTGAAATCATCATCATCATTACAGCCCTTCACAAGTCCACTGCTGAACATACGCCTCCCCCAAGTAATGCCACAAATATGGTCCTGAGCCACTTGCATCCATCGACTTCCTGCATATCTTACCAGGTCGTCACTCCATCTAGTGGGGGGTCGCCCTATACTACGCCTACCGGTACGAGGCTGCCACTCGAGATCCTTTCTTCCCCATCGGTTATCGGTTCTTCGATAGTGAAATAACTTGGTATTAATGAGAAAAGGGGTGCACTAGATGCATTATAAATCGATTACTAGCGATTAATTGTTTTATTTTGTTGATTTTTCATACCACCTCCGCACACGAAAATATAAAATACACAAGCGCATTGTAACGGGCGTTCAAAAGCTTTTATTATTTACCAAACACACATCTGGACCGCGAAACCCTATTAAATATTCATATTGCACACCCACTTACTAGTACACAAAAGTTAATGCTGCGCGAGACAATAAGTATGTGAACGTTCAAAGTCTCCGATGTCCTTACATACTGGTCAACCATTTCTATATGGCACGCCATCGAAAAAATTATCTTCTAACACAGTCGTTTAGAGATGTACAGTATTCAAAGCGATGAATATTGAATATTTCTAGTGTATACTTCGACAGTTCGTCATTGCATGGTCACTTAAGAAATTCAAATATTTGACATTGGGCAAAGGAAAGCGTTAGAATTCAAGTGATCTCAGCTTCGCTCGGGTCTTAGTTGACTTATGAACAATTTAAAAATTAAATACTGCTCAAATGAGACGTTAAAACTGAGGGCTCGGCTAAAGAATAACGCGGCTGTGCCTCAATATAAATGACGACTTATTGATCTGTCATATTGATTTTATAAATTATTTAATACTAATGAATATTTTTAGTAATTTTGTTAGCCCTCTTCGTTAAGTATTATTATATGTAATTGGACTCTCGATATTTATTTCAAATTTATTTATTGCTAGAATGTAGTACATAATAATATGATGTTATTAGTTATTAACGAGGCCTTGCCTACCATGATAATGGCGTGCAATCTTTTACAGTAAACAAAAAAAAATATTAATACAATTTAGTGAAGTAACTTATAGAAGAAAATGAATTATGTACCTATTCAAAAATATTTTAGCGTCAGTTCTTTACAATAAATATTACATGTCAATGTTTTTTATTAAAATGTAGGTAAATGTTTATACAAATGTCAAATATCAAAAAGTCAAAAAAAAAATAAAAAAAATTAATGAATGTTAATGTCAAAATGATCAGTTTTTTTTTTCATATTTCACCATTATTAAAATAGGATTTTGTATGGATATTTTAAAAATATATGTATATTTTTTTTTCTAGCGCTAAGCAATACACAGTCTCCCTAGTAGTATCTCTCTAGTCGTCGTACTTAAACATTATATGCCATATACTTTTTCTATTTTTGATACAAAGTCAAGATATAACTGATTTTTTACTCTTAAGAATTAAAATGCAATATTTTGTTAAAAATATATATTATGTCTCGGACTTTCTTTTGATATGCCTCACCAACGAATGTAACTTACGTTGTTAAAGTTACGGCCTATATACGTCCCACTGCTGGGCGCAGGCCTCCTCTCATTACTGAGGGCTTTGGGACAAGACGGTGTCCGCCGCGCTGCATCAAAGCATGTTGGCGAACTTTACATATCTTTAAAAAAAATTTTTCTTTCTCAGACATGCAGGTTTCCTCGCGATGTTTTCCTACACTGTCGAGCAATACTCACGGAATAATAACTTATGTTGTTATTCCATGAGTATTGTCTTTCGAAGAGTGTTATTAACGTTCTTTGGTATCTGGTTGTAGCAAGCACTGGTGGATGAATGTAAATACCAGGATGATTTAGGAGTGTTATTTTAAGACATATATAGTGTAAAACGGACTAAGTCGAGAAGTCTCATGCTCCAAGGCTTTTAGTTTGAAAATAAAGGGCGGATATTCCACAATTGTTAGCGCAGACCGCTTTCACGGTGACAAGAGCAGGCTTAAGCGGTCACTCGGTACGCATTAGTGTTTGTTCAGTATTTACGATTTAACAAAACAACACGAAATGTTAAAAACACATTATTTGTCCAAGTGAGACGAATGTGAACTTACGATTCCAGCGTAGTGTTGCGTTTGTCTTCAACACGTTTCGCAGTTTAAGCCAGTCTCTTTAAGGCAAATGTACTGCTCATTGTCGGATTTTCAGCTTTAATACTTCGCCATGTTTGCTCACAAGCCCCGACGCTTTTATTATCGCTCAAGTCGACAATTTCTTGGGCGACGCTCCTCCACAATGGGTTAGTGCCGCTAAGTACTTCAAGCTCAATACTTTACGAATCGTAAAACGTCAGCGATTAATTTTAGAAACAATTGTTGGTTGACTTTAAGTTGCTGCGTAAAGTCAAATTAAAGCAGTGCTAAAGAAGAACGATTAAGAATATCACATATAACTACTGACTCAGACAGGATACACGACAGTTAACGCTAGGACTACGTGTCATATGAATTTAATGAATGATTACATCGGTCGGTTGTTAATGAATTTCAGGAACAATGAGTATAGAGATGAATTAGACTACGCCATTAATTAGTGCGTTTGAATATGTGTCATTTTCCTGAAACATTCGTCGGCAGACACGAATTTTAATTATAAATATGGTGTTTTCCTCATGTCTCATTTTACAACCTACGTTCATCAGATATTCGAAATTCAATGTACGTAATTTTTTCTTAAATAGCGAATAAAATACTACCAGTTAATATAGTTAAATTCTGGCAAATTGAAAATACTCGATTTGATTTATTTTTATGGAATGATTGAAAATCACAAAATTATACGTACTGTAAATTAAACAAGTATTTCTTTAAGATAATTTACTCTAAAAGAAGGAGAATACGCTGTTATGTGACACGCTCCGCCGGTCAAAGCTTTAGAAGACCTCAAATGATCTATACTATACGCACTCTGCCGCTCTCCACTTTGAACGGCGACTATTCAAGACATTGTAATACAAAAAATTGGCTTGTGATCCATCATTGGCCAAGCTGTGGAGAGGGCTGTATTAAGAGTTTCACTGCATGATAGACTTGAAATGGAGATATCTGCAGTAAAAACAGAGCTACTAACATAGCCCAACGGATCAATTGACTAAAGTGGCAATGAGTCGATCATTTAACTCGAAAACTCGACAACGATGAGGAAGAAGGGTTCTCGAGTTGCAACCTGGTACCGCTAAGCGATGTGTAGAACAGCCCCCAACTATCTCACGTTAAGTGATGACCTACATGCCTATTCGCTAACTTAGTTGACATACCAAAATGATAGTCACTTTGTAGTACGTTTTATGAGCTGTGCTGGCTCTTATAGAAAAGCTATACAACAACAAAGTAAATAATATTTTAGTATCAACGAGGTTAGAGAAAAGGCCTGCTGGTAAAGATATGCAGAAATTTGATAGATATAGTGTGGCTCCGGATCACGGTCGTGTTTCTTATCACTCCTTAGAAGAGTCGTAGGGTCAACCAATGGACTTGTGAAGGGCTGTCGTCAGAACCGAGGCACGCCACCTCTGCTCGAATGGCCGCTAGATAACTCATTTGTACACTGTTTGCGTATACGTTAATAACCTTACAGGAAATGACAAGACATCCTTATCACCATCATCATCATCAGACCCCCTAACTGCATTAACATCACAGAAAATAGCTTATGAGCGGCTGTAATGATAATGAATGGTGTGTTCGTCACATGCCACAGGTTCCCCCGCTGCACGCTCATCACTTGGTTCCTACCAAAGATTTGCTCCACACAAGGCATTTATTTAAAAGGCAATAATATGAGATCTGTTACAGGCGCGGAGGCAAACCGGATCGTCTGGTATTCATATTTACGTTTCGCGACGTATCCGTCATTGTTAGGAAGGGAGCGAGTCGTGCCCACAGACACTCGTATTGTCGTAGGGCCGATAATTAATTTAGCTGTATGGGGTTATTTTACACAAACACGCGTATTTATAACATTAGGTGCGTTGAGGTCAACAAGTCAAGGACTATAATCGTCGACAACGCTTTAATAATATAAACAATTATTGCGCATTCTTTGATATGTACGTAAATATTAATTACACTGATGTTTGACGGTATTTTTGACCCATACTTTTGTGCATTGTTTTAATTAAAACTTTAATATTTTTGGATAATATTTCAAACAAAATAACCACCTTAAGCCAAATTTTGTTTTATAGGATAGGGTGACAAACGAGCACACAGTCCACCTGATGGTAAGTGGTTGCTGCGGCCCATAGATATCTACATCTATCCTCGATTACAAATCAAAATGCAGATGCGTTGTCAACCGTGAGGACTAAGGTGGAATGCCTCGTTTCCAGTAAAAAGACTCTCCGGTTCCACCATCGATACACGCGCTTAAGCTACTATTGCACGCTGGTATTCTATGAGTAAAGAAAGACACATGAGTAAAGAAACCGACTCCGATCCATGCTGCAGGTATATTAATTTAATAGTTGTAGCAGGAATGGATCGGCTCCACTGTGAAAGGACCACGCTCTCACAGAATACCAGCAGTAAAATAGCAGCTTAAAGCTGTGTTTCATATGGTGAGTGTAGAGAACCGGAAACCCTTACTTACTGGAAAAGAAGCTTCCATCTTAGTCACATCGATCGATTCGCAGACGAGGATTGATGTGGATGTCTATGGGCCTCAGTAATCACCCTAGAATATGATTCCCTTGCAAAATGATTATTCGTTATTATTATAAATAAGACATATTTGTATAAGAACTAAATACACATTTCCGTAGAGCTAATATAGTCAGATTTATCTTTGTAAACTATCACAGTCACTTAATATTTATGAATCAAGTAATAATTTTACTAGAAATCCGTCATTGCTATTAATACGACTCAATAAAATGATTTTAATCTATGTTAAAAGCACATAATAATATTTAATGTATACCAATTACGTGTTTGTATAATATGAAATCGTTTAACTTAAAATCTATTTGATCAATCACCATGAAAATTAGTATATAATTTGTATTTTTCAATGGAGAATGTTTAAAACCATTTTTTAAACAAACAGAATTTAAAAATTTTGATTTTATTTACTTTTTTTAATTAAGTGTGGCAATTAATAAATTAAATTGCATGCACTAAAATAAAATAAACGTTGATGAACACAACCTATGACATTAACTGGAAGTCTACCGGTTTCAACTATTTACGTTTATAAACGTGAAATTATTTATAATTCCGAAGTTTGAAATTCGTAAATTTATGTGGTGCTATAAATTAATTTCACCGTGTAGTAACTGCGTAAGGGAATCCGTACCACCATTTAATCCCGTGGGGGTCGTAATGAATACCCTTCTTTATAGAATATGGGTGACAAACGAGCACACTGTCCACCTGATGGTAAGTGGATACTGTGGCCTATAAACATCTAAATTTATCTTTAATTATGAATCAAAACGCAGTGGCGTTGTCAAACCCTGAGGACTGAGATGCCTCGTTTCCAGTAAAAAGAGTCTCCTGAACTTCTTTGAAAAAAAAACGCCAGTTAATATCAAAGATGTCAATGTTTTTTTAATTTCAAATGTGTGTAATTACTATTCATAATTTCATAATTAATCATTGAAACTTTATTATTATATTATACTTCACAATTTGTTAATAAGTGCTATTATGATTATTATAAGGTTAACATAATAATATTTTATTGTCATATGATATTTGTAAAACACTAAGAATTATTTATTGTGCTATTTCTACACCGATACCGATAATACATGTTCATGCTTTAAATTCATATCGGGTAATGCAACAGCTTATTGTACCATTTCTCTAATATAAAAAATAAGAGGTGACTATACGAAGTGCCATAAAATTCCTATGGCTTCCGATAAACGGCAGTTAAGGCGATAACCATCTCGATTACGTTAGACTGAAATATCCAGACCAGCGACAGTCAGCAGACGTCGAATACTGGGATCGTCAATATATCTGTCAAATGTGACGATTAAAGAAAACCCTCCCTATAACATGAGAACCCCAAGTCCAACTATAGTATCTAAAAACATACTTGAACAACCCAGCGGTAGAAAACTGACAGCTACAATATAATATTACTCGCTTCGCTGGGCGCACGATAGTACTTTATTTTCATGGGACTATCGTAAAATGCGTTCTTAGTGAGCAATTTTTGTTCTTAGTAACTATGTAGACGTATAAAAAAGGTAAAGTAAAGTTACAGCATATATACGTCCCACTGCTGGGCACAGAACTCCCCTCATTTCTGAGAGGGTTTTAGGGCAAGGAAGTGTCCGCCGCGCTGCCCCAATGTGTGTTGGCGAACTTCACATGTCTTCGAAATAACTTTTTTTTCTTATTTCTCAGACATGCAGGTTTCCTCACGATGTTTTCCTTCACCGCCGAGCAAGTGGTATATCAGCACTTAAAATTGCAATTAACAATTTCATTGGTGCCGGCGGGATCGAACCCGGGTTACTCGCGTTCTGTTATTTTATAACGCGTTCGTTATTTACAGCGAACGTTAACCATCTGAGCTACCACGGCGGCGGCTGTAGACGTATATATACATACATATATATATATATATATATATATATATATGTGTATATATATGTGGGTGTACAGATAATTCTTTATATAATGTCCGACGATTCTAGACAGTCTCTCGTTTATCGCAACGTAATCGGTGATGAAAAGTTTTAATCGAGATATATCTTTTCTCAATAGACTGTCCTGTTGGTCTAGTGGTCGTAAACTCGATTGCCCCGGTCGCCGCAGTTATTGGGTGTTTCTGTCAAGAAATTTTCACTAGCAGCCCGAAGTTTGCGGTGTTTCACCCCGCCGTGGGCTTCGAGCTCGCCGGGGGGAATTCGGTCTGGAGGACATTATCATTATTATAGTATGCACCCAGTGCATTAATTCTTAAAACCATCAACTAATGTCACTGAGCTAACAAGTATCATAAATCCTAACTACAAGAGAATTTACACGCATACTTAACTTTGTTATCAAATATCCTATGAAGTAATCGAATATGCTATAACCAAAATGAAATATTTTAGTATATACGTTCAATAAGCGCTGGTCCTATAAAGACCGCAACATCAGTTAAAAGAAGCCGCAATCACGCGCGACATGCCTTACCTAGCCAATGATACTGAAAATAGGTGCAACATTAAATAATAAAACAAGCCCCGAACGTGATAAAAGAGACATCAACGCTTCGGGCGCGCGGTGAACTTGATATATGTAAGAAGAATGTGATTTTCCTTTTCGATGATTCTATCTTTTTATGATCACACATGGTCTTAGGGTTACTTTTTTACTTAGGAATGTATCTGGATTATCACTTACACTGCTACGTTTAAGTTTGAAAGGCAAGCGAGCCAGTATAATCACTTGTTGGGAGAGATTCAGTCTCAGTCCTCAAAAGTGACAACGCACTTATGGCTTCCTTTGCTTGCAGTAGTTGTATGTATGTGTATACGGGCTGTAAAACTTACCTTACGTTAAGAGGATTATTAGCTCGTTTGTTATTTAACTCGTTCGTCTAGTGGACGTAAACGCGGTAGCTGAGCGTGAAGTTTTTCTGTCAAGAAATGCTCAGTAGCCTAGAGCCTTCAGCACATAAAGTCTTGAATCTTACCTCTCTCTGGTGATGTTGATTAACCGTCCGATCTGACTATGTGAGTGAGGGAACAGAGAGTGCACTTGTGCTTGTGCTTATATTCGGGCACTATAATACCATCCTGCGTAGACGACTAATCTCCATTGCTATTTTGAAATACCACCTTGGCTTAAATTCGATGCGGTTGACATTATTTATAAATATTTAAAATTATTGTGTAAATTTCATAATTTTATGTGTTTAATTTTGTTTTACGACTATTAAATTTAAAGCTCCTCAATAAATGTAAAGCTTATAACGATGTACTCTAAGCAATATTATATTCTGTCATCAATTTTACAATAATACCCGTAATACCGATCACAAATGCTTATGGATATACAACCTCGACACGAATCAGCCGTGGCGTAAACTATTCACATTATAAAGACAATATTAATTCACACGTTCCTACTTATAGAATATGTGCAAAGTTGCGTTAAGTTCATGGTTAATACATCTTTGTGTACATTCAACTGATAATTCTATCATCACAATGTCGAATAGAATTTATCTCGATCGGAAAACTAATGTTAGTTCTCTTTTGTTACAGTTCTCATATCAGATGCCGAAGCTCTACAAATCTCTCAAGGAGTACGAAGTCATATTTCAAATGCTGCGTGATGTCGAACTGGATTTCCCTGACGATCCTTTCAACAACTACAAGATCGTGCGTCAGAGACTCATTAGCAATACATTGCACAGACTGTACAGTTCCATTGCTGAAATAACAGAGAGCATGGCAGCAGTGAATATGGCGACCCCGCCATTTGACAGAACCAGAATGAAGTTAGACACTTTCCAAATGAAAGTAGACGCGACGCAGTGTCTCAAAAACGACTATATTGCGTTCAGAGGCTACGGTAACTTACTGAACAATTGGTATTTCGAATTCAGATGTCCGAGGAGCAAGAAGCTTAACAAAAGATGCGCGGCGTACGAAGATAAACTAAAAGAGAAAAAGGATAGCAGGAGACCCAGAAATAAAATTAACATGCTTTTTATGAGTTGAGTCCTAATTCGCCACTATATTTATTCCAATTCTCGTACAAACGCCACTACTGTACTTATTTATTTTTAGTATAGTTACAGCTCTCTTTGCAACGTGAAATAATCGTTTGGATTGCTTGACGGAACATTATAGTTTGTTGATTAAGTAATGGGTACTTTCTCTGTGATATTTAGTATTCTGTAGATAGTAATGGTTAATTTATTGAATGCATTAGTTATTAAGCGTTGTAATAAGTTCCTTTGTACTTAACTGCAACTTCTCTTACCTTCTCTCGCTTTTGTTTTTTTTATTTAAAATCGATTTCTTTTAACGTCTCTCTATTTATTTTATTGTATACAATCGTGATTTCTACCGTCTCTGTTATTATATGTTCGATTAAAATCTATTCTATTTCGTGAAAAGTATTAACAAATTTAAGTCTTAATCTCACTAAGTATTACTAGTAGGCGATTTATGCCATTTTAGCCAAGAAAGACTTTTAGCCTATTTTTATATTATCTAAGCTGCTTATTTATATGTTTAGTCATAAGAACATTTTTATAAAAACGTGCCGTTAATTGCATAATGAATGTACTGATGCCATGTGAACTTTACCGACAAATTGTGTAACTTTTTGTATTGTGAAATTTTATAAACGCGACCGAAAAATGATAATATGACTAAGAATTAATATGAAAATAAAATTTTAAAAACCCATGTTTCACTTTATTTTATTACTACACTGTTTACCTCTGTTATTTGTTATTATTACCTCAGGGTGACGTTATTTCCCCGAAACTCTTCACCGCTGCATTAGAAGACGTTTTCAAGCTACTGGACTGGAAAGGATACGGTATTAACATCAATGGTGAGTACATCACTCACCTTGGATTTGCCGACGATATAGTCCTTATGGCAGAATCGCTGGAGAACTTAAGCACTACGCACAATGACCTCAATAGTGCCTCCCAACGGATAGGTCTTAAGATGAACACGGACAAAACAAAGATCATGTTTAATGTCCATGTCTCATGACAAATAATCCGACTAGGTAAGTCCAACTTCGACCGAGAGGTCAACCGATGGATTCAACTCGGCTGGGCAGCGTTCGGGAAATTACGACACATCTTCTCGTCAGGTATACCTCAAAACCTGAAAACTAAGCTGTACAATCTAGTACATCACTGGCAACACGCACGTGTTGCCAGTAATGACCTACGGAACCGAGACGTGGTCCTTCACTGTTGGCCGTATGAGGACGCTTAAAGCCGCTAAGCGAGCAATGTATAGGGCTATGCTCGGAGTTTCTCTGCGTGATAAACTTAGAAATGAGGATATCCGCAGTAGAACCAGAGTGACCGACATAGCCCAACGGATTAGTAAGCTGAAGTGGCAATGGGCCGGCCACATAGTTCGAAGAACCGAAAACCGTTGGGGAAAAAATTTTCTCGAGTGGCAGCCTCGTACCGGTAGGCGAAGTGTAAGGCGACCCCCCACTAGATGGAGTGACGACCTGGTAAGACATGCAGGAATTCGATGGATGCAGGTGGCTCAGGGCCGTGCTTTGTGTTGCCTTGGGCGAGGCCTATGTTCAGCAGTGGACTTGTGAAGGGCTGTAATGATGATGATGATTACCTCTCACTCTCAACGTACAAAGTAGGCAAAAATGTCATTTGTGAACACTTATATAAATACAAAATATCCAAGCGAGTGTGTGAGTGGCAGAGCAGCAATGAACGCTTTAAATGGAAGTTTATCGCCTCAAATTGACAATATATTAAAAGTACTCTTAATCGATGAGCACGTATAAAGAGATATGAACGGTTATTCCGTTTATCCTTCCTAAAACACCCACTTCATAGTGGATACAAGGAAACGCGTGGTCATCTATCAAACCCAGACGGGGTGGTTAGATGAATAGAATTCGTATATTATTTTTTCGCAATATTCTCTCACAGAAGTTTACAGTTACTTGTAGAAACATGATAGCACAGTTTCTAGTAGTCCAAAATACTTAGTAAATATTATCATACCTAGAAAAAATACATACCTACATGTTCCTGTTTGAAATATCAAAGCTATTAAAGCAAAGATCAAAGGTATTTAAATATATCACAGTATAGCACTAGTTAAAGTTATAGATATACGTCCCACTGCTGGGCACAGGCCTTCCCTCATTTCTGAGAGGGTTTCAATGCAAGGAAGTGTCCGCCGCGCTGCCCCAATGCGTGTTGGCGAACTTCACACGTCTTCGAAATGTATTTTTTTATTTCTCAAACATGCAGTTTTACTCACGATGTTTTCCTTCACCGTCCAGCACGTGGTGAACCAGTACTTAAAATTGCAATTAACAGTTTCATTTGTGCCCGCGGGGATCGAACCCGGCTTGCTCGCGTACCTACTGTGTAAATGTGAAATTTACAGCGAGTGCTAACAATCTGAGCAACCACTGCTCTGTACTAGCATGGTTTAAAATTTTAAAATGTCTTTTCATGAGTCAGAATCCTGTGACAAGTAAGCTTATGCTTAAAAATTAATTAATAGGTAATATATTAAAGTATATGAGTATATTTACTGTTGAACTGTAGTTGACGTGAAAAGTTGAAAGAACAATTAGAAGTGAGTTCGGATTATCCCCCCGTCTGTGGTGGATAAATGAACACGTATATCCGAGTATCCTGCCCCCCCCCCCCCCTAGGGAGGCTATTTTAGAGAGTATTAACGGAATAAGCGGATATGAACACAAAATTATGGGATATAATTACTTGTAATCTATAGATATTTTTACTCAATATAGATTATAAGTACCTAGTTCTTATTGAAATTCAGTTAGTACTTTTATCAGTTCGAAAAAAAACCACTGTCTTGGTAAGAACCAGCAAAAAACCCAGCATAATGTTAAAAAGCGAGAAAGGTGTGTTATTATCGTGCCGCATGGAAGTCTGAAAATCTCTGGTTACCCTTATGTGTGACAACATGAGATTTCAGGAATTTTGAAAAAAAAATTATTCTATTCATATTTTTATTTCTAATCATCATCAGTCTTCTGTTTTTAGTTCACAGCTGGACATAGACCTATCCTATGAAATCGGCTTAGTTAATACCTAGGTACATAATACCTAAGTTTCATCATTCAGTCATTTTTTGATTACGAAATATTACGTAGATGAGAACTTATTTCATTCTGTTGTAATTGAAAAAAGAACTAATGTAATATAGACATAAAACGATATTATGAGATTTTCAAAACACAAACACCATCAACAATTGATACAGATGTAAGAAAATGCATCATTTTTATATGGATAAAAAATGTCAGTTTTAAGTGATTGATTTAAGGTTAATATCCTCGCATCTAGTACAAGTACTGGAAATGTACAACGCTATAATAAATTTATAAAAGTTTTACATTCGCTAAAAAACTTTGCCCGTTGAATATTAAAACGAAATTTTTTACTTTCATAAACTCTGAATAAAGAACGATACCCAGTAGGTCTTTAAATTAATAATACCTACGAAAGATGAAGTAAAGTAGAAGAAGTTACAATCTTTATCATAGATTCGCAGCTTCGCACATCAATCTTTCATTTACCTACTGAAGCTGGTAAGCAATTAGGAGACCGCCGCATTGATTCAGTGGGTTAGGGAACTTCAAATCTCATTGAAATATTTTATGCCTCAAACCTCAAGGTGGTTCCTCATGATGTTTTCATTCAAGGAGCACGTAGAAAAGAGTACTTAAAATTAAAATTACTGCGGCGAGGATCGAGCCCCTGTTGTCTGCGTACTATT
Organism: Parnassius apollo; assembly: GCA_907164705.1. Lineage (NCBI taxonomy): Eukaryota > Metazoa > Arthropoda > Insecta > Lepidoptera > Papilionidae > Parnassius > Parnassius apollo. The sequence goes on from CAJQZP010000644.1 coordinate 8,792,211, forward strand.
AAATTTAAGGCGAGCGTTTAGCCTCTGAGATACCACGGCTTTACACGAAAAATTATAAATAGATCATTAAATAATTTTTGTTTATTGGTGAGTCTGCTATTGACCGTGCTACTTCTGCACAACTTGACCGATTAAGATCATATTCCTACAAAATAATATTTGTTTAGGAGGCGAGACCGAGACGATAATTCATATCTTTGCTAAGACCCGATAGGTGGCGCTGTGATCGAGTTTTTTATATTATTATTTTTTTATATTACAGTAACAAATTTACGTCGTGAACGGGGACATAAAACCAAAATGCATAATGAGCCAGCTGGTATTTGCTTAAATTAAAATAAACAATTAGATTTTTAAAAATCTTCTTTGGATCTTAAGTGCTAATTATGTTATTTTATGAAGTTATTAATATCAAGATACTTTATAATTTAGCATATTGAATATAGTGTGTTAAAAAATTTATAAAGATGAAAATGTTTATTTTAGATTGTATCGCCATCTAGCAGTCGCGGTCGTCGTAGGAATTATCTATTTTTAGTATGTCTACTCGACACTAGATGGCACTTTTCGATCTAAAAATAATATTATTTTCAATAGGTGGCATTAACTCGTAAATAGTTATCTAAACAAAGGTTACAATTAGTCATCATTATTGATTTTCAGTGAGAATTTTTCAACATTAATTAAATATTACTTAAAGGAAATTGGTCCTTATTTACTTGGTGACTTGCTGTAATCAAACTAATACAAACCCTTACTATATTATTATGTTGTTCGTAAATGTTCATAAGCCTAGATAACTTTAAATAAGAAATTTTCTGATAGCGTAAATATATTATTACGGGTTTTTACAGAATATAATTAAGCGCCATCTCTTTTCTTTACTATACATTACGATTTGTTGATAACTTTTCCACTTTATACTAAATGTACTATTTGTTAATAGATGTCACTATTCTAATATTTTTAAGACATGTTTTTATGTTTTTTGCCCTTTTGAAAAAAATATTAAATTAATTTATTTAACTATCGATCATAACTATTGATACATTTTTTGCCAATACCTTTTGACCGATACGTCTTAAGGACCTTCAAAAAATAACCTACTCTTTTTTAAACCCAATATATATATATATATATATATATATATATATATATATATAATATATCCCGTTATACTGCCTCATAGAGGGGAGGTCTATTTTCTCCAGCCTTAGCCAGCCTGCAGTCCTGTAAAGCGGTAAATTATTGAACATATAACATGGGAATACGTCATGCAGCATGATTATTCGTACATTTTTAACGCATTTCGTCTCGCCTATTGACAGCTTAAATAAAGAATTGTTGAAAAAAAATGATTGAAACATTGTAAATGTAGCCACTTCTGATGATCACCACGTACGCTCATCGAGTGAAACGAAAACATTTTAGATTGTTACAAAACGAATCCGAAATCGTTTTTGAAATTTACATGCGCTCCGGAATCCTTGGTTATTTTAGTGTTCATTGCCTCGAAATTTATTTAACAGACAATATTTATTATTTACAAGGAGAGGTCTGTGCCCAGCTGTGGGACATATATGGGCTGCAACTTAATCCTTATTTTTTAGTAATTATCAAAAGAAAATAGGAATTAAAGAAAAAGCCTACTTGCCGTCGCACTGACGAGCACAGGTCTCTTTTTATTTCTGAGACAAATTTAGGACAAAAACAAGTCCGCGCTGCCAAATTTGCTCTAGCGGTCATCACTTACCTAATCATAAAATATGTTACGTACTATGAAATTAAAACATCTACTAAAAAATAGACAGTCATTAAGGTCGAAAGAAGTAGGTAAACATTAAATTATCAGTGATTTTATATTTGGATTTTCAAACTTTAAATTTGATTTTCAAAAATTATAGTATCAAAAAGAAGTTTATAATTTGCAAATTAAAATCATTAACATTAGTTTGGTTTTTACATGTATCGGTACTCAGAGTAACAATTATAACCGTTTTATACGGTTTATTTATTAATGAAAACTATACTTTCACTGCGCAACACGTCATACTTGTAGCTCTATTACAGCATGTTGGTGACACACACTCATAATATTTTACTTCTTTAAAAAGTGTCCAGCGCGCATATCAAACACGCTACATATACTTATAACATACGAGCACAGAATATACCGTAAACATTAGCATGTCGGTGACGCGAAGTCGCTCGTCACTTCAAAAAAAAATTTGGAAGTTATTACAAATTTACGCGAACCGTGGGCCATATTAGTTTAACCTACCTATAATAACTATTTGGTAATTACACTCTTCACCGCTGCATTGGAAGAAATTTTCAAGCTAATTGACTGGAAATGATACTGTTGCGTGAATAAGTCAACGTCATACACCACCGCCATCTAGTGTCAGGAACGAGAGCGAGGGGAGCTTTGCAGAAAATGACATCACAAATCTTTCAACCGACAGCGCTATCCGAAGAACTAAGTTTCTAGAAAATCTACACTCGAACACTTGTCGCCTTGCGCGCATTTACTTGAATATTCCGGATGCTTCATTGCTAATTTGTCTTGGCGCCGCAAGATGCGATCGAGGCAGTATTGGATTTGGCGAGACAAGCGAAGCTTCGGAGCGGAATAAAGTGAATTAGTGTGTTTAATTATTAGTGTTTTAAGTTTTAATTTGTGTAAAGTAAATTAAAGTGTTAATTTAGGTAATTTTATCGGCAATTTTTATTGTCACGAACCTCAAGCTCGTAACAATTGGTGTCAGAAGTGGGATAAAATCATGCCGATTTTACCTAAGGAGGAAACGGAGGGTGTCCGTACCCGAAGTCAACGCCAGCAGGAGACGGACCAACGAAGATTTGGTGGTGCAACGCCGCAGACGTCGGAGGACCAGCCACCGGCTGCAGGCCCGTCGGTAGCTCCTACATCTGCAGCACCTGATTTAGGTGCTCTGATGGTGATGCTGCAGGAGCAGGCTCGCCGACAGGAGGAGCAGGCTCGCCGACAGGAGGAACAGGTCCGTCAGTTGAAAGAGCAGCTGCAGAGCGGACAGGAGGAACAGGTCCGTCAGTTGAAAGAGCAGCTGCAGAGCGGACAAGAGGAACAGGACCGCCGACAGGAGGAACAGATGCTCTTCATGAAGGAACTTCACGCTACCTTTGCGAAAGATATAAGGGAGGTAAAGGATAGGGTTGCTCAACATGACAACCGCCTGTTGGAAGCTGAAACCCGAATCAACCATGTGAACAATCGGGTTGACAACGTGATGGCTGACGTGAAGAAAACGCTGAACGACCTCAAACTTGGGGATGGAACTACAGCTCCAGTAGTAGCTACAGCACCTTCGCTACGTGGATTCAAAGTGCCGCCGTTCGACGGGACTTCTTCCTGGTCGGCCTACAAAATCCAGTTCGAGGCCGTCATGGAGGCAAACGGCTGGAATAAAAGCCAGGCCATGACTGCACTCACCTTAGGCCTGCGCGACCAAGCCTTAACTCTGTTGGAAGCTCTCGGTAAGAAAGTGACCTACGAGCAGCTCCTTGAGGCATTGGAGGCGAGATATGGTGACGCTCACCTGGAACACGTCTTTCGCGCGCAGCTTAAAGATCGCGTGCAACGCAGCAACGAAAACCTGCAGCAGTGGGCCCTTGAGGTGGAGAAGATGGTTCGAAAAGCATACCAGTCTGTACCTGCGCTCATTGAAGGGAACCTGGGGCAGACATTCATCGACGGCATCCGCGACCTGGAAGTCAGAGCTGCTGTGAGGCTCGGGCACCACGAGACGCTTAAGGACGCCTTGGCCCATGCACTGGAGGTAGAAGCCGTGCGGCAGGATCATCGTTCCCATCGCGTCAGGGAGGTTGCAGCAGCTACGGTTCGCGACCGCAACAAAGGATACAGCCCTAGGTGCTATGGCTGTGGGGAAAAGGGCCATCTTCGATCCAGCTGCCCTAAGCGAACCCTAGAATGGGAAGGTGAACGATCCCAGGAGGGTAGTGCGGCAAACAGCACCGCCCAGCAGCAGCAGGGAAACGATAAAAGCCAGAACTGCGAGGCGAGTGCTGGCTGATGTTAAAAGAGCCCCAAGGATCTCGATCTCACAAACCCATGATGGGAACAGTCTAATCATCAAGGGCGAGGTCAACGGAATGCCGTGTAAACTGACCATAGGCACTGGAGCCTCTCGTACGGTTGTTAGTTCCCAACTTATAAGTCAGTTCCTTGGGGACTCCACATACAACCGAGAACGCATTAATTTGGTAACAGCCACCGGTCAGCGTATACCCGTCCGTGAAGAGAAGGAGATGGAGTTGAAGCTTGGCAACGTGATCTACCTGCAGAATGTCATCGTGGTTGATATAATGGACGACTGCATCCTAGGCCTAGACTTTATGAGGAATAATTGTTGTGAGATCGACGTTAAGCAAGGTGTTTTGAAATGTGGACAGGAGGAACTTTTTATGGAAGGTGCGTTACCAGGGAACGTGTACAGCATTAAGAAGATTGTTCTTCCGCCGAGATCGGAAACGATTGTTCCGGTTAGTCTTCCTCGAAACGCTGGGCAAGCTCACCGTTGTGTACTTGTGGAAAGGGTAAACAATGCCCTTCCATGGAAAGTAGCTCGAACTTTGGTCAGGACCACTGACATCTCAGGAGTACGTGTGCTGAACCTTTGCGACCGGGAACAGATTATAGAAAAAGGCACACTGATTGGTACTTGTGAGGAAGTGGATTGGTTACGTCGGTGCCAATATATATCGAGTGGGACCCCCAGCAAGGATGCAGAAACGAGAGTGACCACACTTTTGGAAAACTGTCGCAGTGTTCTCTCCCCTAACGAATTGGTCAAGGCGAAAAAGTTGTTACTCAAGTACGCTGATGTATTCTCATCAAAGGATGCTGACATAGGAAAGACTGGCTTAGTTGAACACAAAATAAACACAGGAGAAGAATTGCCTATCCGTCAGCGGCCAAGAAGATTGCCGGTAGCACGTGAAAAGGAAGTGGAAACCATGATTGAAGGAATGGTGAAGGATGGTGTTATTGTTACGAAACCCCGTGAAGAAGAAGGATGGCAGCGTGCGGTTTTGTGTTGACTACCGCCGTCTGAACGACGTTACGAAGAAGGACAGCTATCCCTTGCCAAGAATTGATGACACGCTGGACATGCTTACAGGAGTAAAGTGGTTTAGCACGCTGGATCTAAAAAGTGGCTACTGGCAAGTTGAAATTGACCCTAAGGACAAGGAGAAAACTGCGTTCTCGACGGGAAAGGGTCTGTGGCAATTTAAAGTAATACCGTTTGGGTTGTGCAATGCTCCAGCAACGTTTGAAAGGCTGATGGAACTTGTACTTACCGGGCTAATTGGCGATGCCTGTCTGGTCTACTTGGATGACATCATCATCGTAGGCCGTACGTTTGAGGAACACCTTCAAAACCTGGAACGCGTGCTCATGAAGATTCAGAGTGCCAACCTCAAGTTGAGCCCGAAGAAATGTTCACTATTCCAACGGCAAGTTAACTTTTTGGGGTTCGTAGTATCGGAAGAAGATATCCGCACAGATCCAGAGAAAATCGCCGCTGTCAAGGATTGGCCGGTTCCAAAAGACAAGACGCAGGTGACGTGACGCATTTTTGGGTTTGTGCTCCTATTACCGGCGATTTGTGAAGAACTTTGCAGATATAGCCAAACCTCTGCACAAGCTAACCAAGGAGAAGCGACATTTCTGCTGTGATGAAAGTTGCAATATCGCATTCCAGGAGCTCAAGGACCGTCTGTGCAAAACACCTATTTTGGGATACCCTGATGCAAGCAAAGAATTTATAGTTGACACAGACGCAAGTGATATAGGACTTGGCGGTGTGTTGTCTCAACGGAATAGTGACCAAGAGGTCGTGATAGCGTACTTCAGCAAGTCGTTGTCAAAACCGGAAAGGAACTATTGTGTCACAAGACGCGAATTGCTCGCTGTGGTAAAGTCGTTGCAGCATTTTAGCAAATATCTTCTGTGACGAAAATTTCACTTACGAACTGACCATGCTGCACTAAAATGGCTATTGCAGTTTAAAGATCCAGAAGGACAAGTTGCGAGGTGGATTGAACTACTGCAGGAATACGGCTTTGAGATCGAACATCGCAGCGGAAAATCTCACGGCAACGCAGATGCATTGTCAAGAAGACCTTGTCCTGAAGATGGCCACCATTGTACTAGGCAAGAAAGTAAGGAGGAGGTATCCGTGAGGATTCTCAGGACGGACCACCTCAGCAACGAATGGAAGGACGGCTTACAACATGCACAGCAGGAAGATCCGGACATCAAGCCGATTCTGGAATGGATAAGGGCCAGTGCTCCCAAGCCTAAGTGGAGCGACGTCTCAGCAATGAGTTCGACCACTAAAAGCTATTGGGCTCAGTGGGACAGATTGCTGCTTCAGGATGGAGTTCTGTGCTGTAAATGGCAAAATGTTAGGGGAGACAGCTGTCATTTGCAAATGGTTGTCCCTAAAGCTAAAGTACCGGATGTTCTACAGCTGTACCATAATGATTGTTCCGGAGGCCATCTGGGAGTTAAACGAACTCTACTGAAGATCCGAGAACGGTTTTGTTGGGTCCACTGTCGAAACGATGTCGAGGACTGGTGTCGCAAATGTACAAGTTGTGCGGCTGTAAAGGGACCTCAGTCTCGTAGTAGAGGTGCATTGAAGTTGTACAATGTTGGTGCACCATGGGAGAGAATAGCCATTGACGTGGCGGGGCCGTTTCCGGAGAGTGAAAGCGGTAACAAGTATTTCATGGTTGTGATGGATTACTTCACAAAGTGGCCAGAAGTTTTCGCCATTCCAAATCAAGAAGCTTCAACAGTTGCAGATAAACTAGTTCATGAAGTCTTCTGTCGTTTTGGAGTACCTTTAGAGATTCACAGCGATCAAGGAAGGAATTTTGAGTCTCAAATATTCCAGGAAACTTGCCGAGTTATGGGTACTCATAAAACAAGAACGACTTCTTATCACCCGCAATCTGATGGAATGGTGGAACGATTTAATCAGACATTGGAGAGGTACCTATCAAAAGTTGTAGACAATCGGCAACGAGATTGGGACAAGCACATACAACCGTTTTTGTTGTCATATCTAAGTTCTGTTCACGAAAGTACAGCAGTGACACCAGCTTACGCAAACTTTGGAAGAGAATTACGGCTGCCTGCAGACCTGATCACCGGGATACCACCTGATGCCCCACGCAGTATAACCGATTATGCAAATGACTTGCGGAACAAAATGAATGACATTTATGAGCACGTCAGACAATCGGGCCAGCAAATGTCTGAGAAAATGAAAACCCGGTACGACCGCAAAATGAACAATAAAGGGTTCAACGAAGGTTCATTAGTGTGGTTGCACAATCCAGTCCGCAGCAAAGGGAAATCTCCTAAGCTTCAAGCTAAATGGGACGGCCCGTACCGGATTGTAACCAGGATCAACGATGTGACCTACCGGATACAGAAAGGCGCAAGAGGGACTCCTAAGATCGTCCATGTGGATCGCTTGGCGCGTTATTATGGGACCGATAATGCTCGGGACGAGCATGTCTTAGGAGGGGGCAGTGTTGCGTGAATAAGTCAACGTCATACACCAGCGCCATCTAGTGTCAGGAACGAGAGCGAGGGGAGCTTTGCAGAAAATGACATCACAAATCTTTCAACCGACAGCGCCATCCGAAGAACTAAGTTTCTAGAAAATCTACACTCGAACACTCGTCGCCTTGCGCGCATTTACTTAAATATTCCTGATGCTTCATTGCTAATTTGTATATAAAGGCGCTGCAAGATGTGATCGAGGCAGTATTGGATTTGGCGAGACAAGCGAAGCTTCGGAGCGGAATAAAGTGAATTAGTGTGTTTAATTATTAGTGTTTTAAGTTTTAATTTGTGTAAAGTAAATTAAAGTGTTAATTTAGGTAATTTTATCGGCAATTTTTATTGTCACGAACCTCAAGCTCGTAACAATACGTTATTAATATTAATGGCAAATTCATTACATCCCTCACCCTCTATTTATTGAAAATATAGTTATTATGGCAGAATGAAGAACACAAAAATCATGTCTAGCGTCCATGTTACACTCATACCGGTAGTTTTTCGAACACTATTTACATGGTAGAGCCAAGCTGCAGCTATACATGGCTGTGACACGAATGGATCAGCTCGAACAAGAAGGGACCACGCTCGCACCAGCAGCGTGAGAGTCATAGCCAGAATACGAGCGTGAAATAGTCATATTTCGTTTGGTGAGTGTAGAAGAGGAACGTTTAGTAACTGTAAGTAAGCTTAAAGATTTCTTAAATTTACGCGAACACTACACATTGAATAAAACTATTATTTACGGATTTTATCGCGTTTAATTACTTTAATTTTTTTTATTTATTTATAGGACAGTAAAAATAAATTAAAGTAATTAAACGCGATAAAATCCGTAAATAATAGTTTTATTCAAAGGAATTAAGCTTCCTTTGAATAAAACTATTATTTACGGATTTTATCGCGTTTAATTAAATTAATTTTTTTATTTATTTATAGGACAGTAAAAATAAATTAAAGTAATTAAACGCAATAAAATCCGTAAATAATAGTTTTATTCAAAGGAAGCTTAAAGTCACTCAGCGTAAGTTAGGAAGGGTTATGCTCAGAATTTCTCTGCTAGATTAAATCCATAACGAGTTCCTCAGAATAATAAGAGTAATGGACATAGCTCATCGGATCTGTAAGCTGAATTGACAGTGAACTGACAACTGATGAGATAGAAAGGTTCTCGAGTGGTCCACTAAATGGAGTTACGACCAGTTGAACTACACAGGTAGTCTATGGGAATTTTGTCACAATCTATGGGAGAGGTTCAGCAGTGGAGCGGTGGTAATGATAGTGATTGTTACGAATTGTTATGATAATAATGGATGTGATAAGATCGGAAATATACTTAGATACAATTTTAAGATGGTGACTCTGATCACTTTAGAAAATTATAATGGTAAATAGATATTTTCAAACACAGAATAGTTTACACCGACCGTAATCGTAGCTATCGCCCTATTTCACCCCGTGGGTGTCGTAATAGACTACGGAAAATACACGTAGGATCTAATGACTTGCGACAGATGGCAGTACAATGATCTAATTTATACCAGATGTAAAATTAATTACCTGGATCGGCGACCAAACGGGCAAATTCTTCCTCCACCGGCATATGTCAATTTCCAGCAGTAGACTTCACGTACTGATCAAGAAGAAGAAAAAGAAGAATTAGCAAGCACCGACTAAATTCATCATACAAAACATTTCTTCTTTACTTTTCCTTCACATCCTCTAAGAATATTATTATTACTTTTTAGTATTCACCGCTGGAACGTGCCAGTAGATATCTATTAGGTACTCGAAGCATTTCGTATTCTTAAATTTGTTTATAGAATATGAATGAAAAACGGGCACACAGTCTAACTGATGGTAAGTGGATGCTGTGGCCCATAGAAATCTTCATCTATCAGAAACAGAAACTTTTTTATTCAATGTAGATTATAAACAATACTTATTGAAAGTCAATTTTTTCTTTTACCACTGATTCGCAAAAAAAAACCTCTGTCCTGGGAAGAATCAGCAAGAAACCCAGCGGGACTTTTTTTTTTCAAATAATAGCTTACAATCATGTTTACAGTTAACAACAGAAGACAAATTAGAAATAGCTTGGTAGCGATCACCCTTCCCAGGGGTTATTATCATCCATAAATTCCTTAATATTATAATAACCCTTTTTTATACAAACTTAGTTTAATAAAATTTTTGAACTTTGCGTATGACAAATTTAGTATATTTTCTGGGATTTTGTTGTAAAAGCGTATACATCGACCCAAGAATGAATTACTGACTCGGTGGAGTCGAGTAACTGGTACTACTAGCTTGTGTCTGTTCCTAGTATTTACAGAATGAATATACTTGAAACTACATGTGTACTCTTACATTTTCATAATATATTGAGAGGCCAGAGTTAATATATTAATTTCCTTAAATTTTTGTATTAGTGACTCTTTTGGTTTTAAATAATATATTGCTCTAATGGCTCTCTTCTGTAAAATAAATATAATTTCAGTGTCAGTCACGTGTCCCCATAGCAAAATACCATACGACATAATGCTATAGAAATAACTAAAGTAAACTATTCTTGTTGTTTCAACACTGGTAAGAGTTCTAATCTTTTTACAGCATATGCTGCAGAACTAAGTCTGCTAACTAGTTTTGATATATGCGGGTCCCATTGAAGATTTGCGTCTAGTGTCATTCCAAGAAAAATGGTGGTATCAACAAGACTCAGTTCTTCCCCATTTAAAATTACATTCGTATTAACATGTTTGACATTAGGAGTTACGAATTTCATACATTTAGTTTTAGTTCCATTTAAATGCAAATTGTTAACATTAAACCAATTGAGTACCTTAGCTATAGCATTATTTACTTCGTCGTAATTTAATAACTGTCGTTTTAATTTGAAAATTAATGAAGTATCATCAGCAAATAATGCTATATCATGGTTATCCCCTACTATGTAAGGTAAGTTATTAATATATACAAGAAACAGAAAGGCGCCGAGAATTGATCCCTGAGGCACGCCCATTTTTACAGTCGACCCGGAAGAACTCATACTATTAATTACAACTTTTTGCGTTATGTCACTTAAATATGAAATAATTAATTTAAGAGCATCACTTCTTACACCGTAGTGTTGAAGTTTCCTGATTAATGTTTCATGGTGAACACAATCGAACGCCTTAGATAGGTCACAGAATATACCCAAAGCAACCCGTGAATTCTCCCATGCATTAAAGATATATTTAATAAGCTCAACATCAGCATCAGTTGTTGAGCGACCCCTTGTGAAACCGAATTGATTTTTATGAAGTAAATTATTTACATTAAAAAAATTTAACATTTGATCAAGAATAATTTTTCCAAAAATTTTACTAAGTGTTGGCAGTATAGAAATAGGTCTAAAATTAGCGGGGTCTAGGTCCATGTACTGCCAGATTTAAATAAAGGTATTACTTTACTATGCTTCACTAAATCAGAAAACACACCAGATTTGAACTTTAACGGAAATCCCCAGATCGGCGGTTTTCTTAATATCAATAGTCTTAAAATATTTTAGAATATCTTTTGATGACACTTTATGAAATGTAAAATTCTTTGTACACGCATTTACATTTTATTTAAGTAATGTTTCGGCGACGGCAGGAGAAGAATTCAGTGACTTAGTGGTTAAGATAGGAATATCAGTAAAATATTTCTCGAAAACCATTGTAACGTCCTGATCTGATTCAATTAATTCATTGTTAAAACTTAACTGATAGTTCGAATTGCGAGAGCTAACCTTCCCAGTTTCACTATTAATTATACTCCATGTCATTTTAATTTTATTAGAAGCCCTCTTTATTTTGTTGCTCAAATACAATGACTTGGCTACGGAGCACACTCTTTTAAATATTTTGGAATATTTTATTACATATTCCCTAAATTCGTCGCTAGGATTATATGACCTTATCGTAGATAGTTTCCTCCATCAAACGGTCGGTCGTTATTAGCGAGCAAAGTGGTGTGCTGGTGAAATTGATATTTGAGGAAAATATCTTATTTTGTCTCGTTTTTGTAGCGCATTGGTGATAATTCATACAGTTTTCTTTTTTTTTTCTTCATGCTATTTTATTATAATAATAATAATAATATTGGTTTATTCACTCCACTAATTTTACATCATTACTTACACTATTTAAATAAAAAGTTCCATTCATTACATTGAGAGGTTAACGTCGGCAGCCGTACTAGTATAAACTGTGCCACGGCTGCCTGCACCTTCCACTCTGGGAGTTCAAATGTTATTACATAATAGGTAAGTTCTTATACAAAATTTTTTGCAGACAATATTTAAAAATCATTACAATCAAAAGTTAAAATTAAAACATGCAGGTAGATACAAATCAAATAGAAATAGATGCAAGATTACCACGAGGTGTGTTTGGTGTATGGTATAATTATAAGCAAGAAGCGTAGTTGCATGAGGGTTAGAATGTTTGTAAGATTGGTTGGGTGTGTGTTACGAGTATTAGAATATGTGGGTTATGTAAATGTGTGTATGTGTGTGTGTGTGTGCGTGTCTGTGTGTGTTTTTGTGAGTGTTAACTGATGTGTGTAATTGAGGTTTGCTATTTAAGGTTTTTGACCTGTATAATATTTTCAATATCATTAAAGTCTAGGTTCAGTAACCAATCCCCGGTTGCGAATTTACATTGATTTAGGGTTAAAGGATAAATATTCAGAGCTTTGTTTGCGATGTTATAGAGATGGGAACTTATAACAAAGTAATGCCGTTTTGCCAAAGTGGTTCTGTGTGAAGGTGTTTTGCAGACTTTGGTCTTATTACGCTTTTGAGATGGAACGTATGGCAGTCCCTTATGCTTACGAAGTATTGTGTGTATGATAAACAGTTTTCTTACCGTAAGAACTGAACATTCACGGTAGAGGAGTGTTGTGCTATACCTACGCGGTTTTTTATAAATCACTTTTAATATTGCACGCTGAGCCCGCTCCAGGGGAAGCAGTGTACAAATGCTAGTTCCACCCCATGAGACAATGCAGTATTGAAGCAGAGATTGGACAAGCGCATAGTAGACACACATTAGTGTGTTGCAATCAGCAGATTTCCTCAGTTTGTAAAATATAGGAATTAATTTTCTAATTCGGGCTGTTAGTGATTGAATGTGTAATGACCAATTAAGATGATTATCTAAAATCAGGCCTAGGTATCTTAAGCTACGTGTTGATGATAATTGAGGACAGTCACAGCTGTTATTAAATCTATCACATGTGTGTGCCCTTATACAAAAGTTAATGGAAGGTTGAGTAACAGCCCGAGGAGAGAATGTTATGTACTTCGTCTTTTCTAAATTTAGAGTAAGCAAATTGTCGTCCAACCATCTCATTACCTCGCTGAGGGCACATTCAGCGTAGTGTTGAGCCCGACCCCAATTCTCACCATAAACAATCAACGCCGTGTCATCTGCATAAGTGACAATTTTGCAGTTTGGTAATGAAAGCTTACACAAGTTGTTGATGTATACTAGGAAGAGAGTTGGGCCCAGAACGCTGCCCTGTGGTACTCCATAAGAGAGACTGCAATCCAGACTTTGGTAGTTACCTAATTTGACACATTGTGAGCGATTGTGAGTGAGATCCAAGGCAATTCCACGTATACCAATTAATTCAAGTTTTTTTTAATAGTAATGGTACAGATACAGTGTCGAATGCCTTCGACAAATCCAGGAAAACTCCTACAACTTTGTGATCTACATCAAGGTGCGTAACAATAGTCTCTGTAAGATTCAAAGTAGCGTCATCAGTAGATTTTCCTTTTAAGAATCCATACTGATTTTGGGCTATTGCGTTTGTCTTTTCTAAAAATTTTATAAGTTTGGAATTTAAAGCCTTTTCCAAAATTTTGGATACAATAGTCAGCACCGAGATGGGTCTGTAGTTCCCTATCATACCTCTATCTCCGTTTTTATAGATAGGATGTACAAGAGCTCTCTTATTACATAGTAGAGCTGTGCTGCTATATTGTGGTTGCAGCACGAATGGGTCGGGTCGACTGGGGTAGGACCACGCTCTCATAGAATACCAGCGTAAAATAGCAACTTAATGCTACTGTATCTTATATGGTGAGTATAGAGAACTGGAGGCCCTTTTTACTGGAAACCAGACATTTCATCTTAGTCTGAACTTTGATTATTAATTGAAGATAAATGTAGATGTCTATGGACCACAGCATCCACTTACCATCAGGTGGACTGCACTGTGTGCTCGATTGTCACCCTTATTCTATAAAAAAATCCGAAGTACCAAACTAATGGCTTACAGTCATCATTCACAAAGAAACTGAATTCTTAATCTACAGAACACGGACTGTCATTATCGCAAGTGACAAATGGTCACACTGTCACACACTGTCCATCTAATGCTAAAAGGCTGTGCAGCTGCAACGTTAAGGAAAGAAGGCTACAAATGCGTTCAATTCTAAAGACTTAGGTGGATTGCCCCACAGTCTCTAATTATACTGGTTCTCTATACATTTCAGACCGTAACACAAAAATGCAAGCACTGCTATTTAAAGGAGCCCGAGAGTTGCTAGCTGGTCGGGATTCGTCTGGATTCACCCGACGTTCCTGTTAGCTCGCGAGGCCACGCGTAATATGACACTCCCGTTCGCTCGCGACCTTTTTGGCGGGAAAATTTGCAAATTAGCAAATTTTTTGCTATATTGCAAATTTTGCTATATTTTCACTTTGAGACAATATTTATGGATAAAACTTACAGGAATTCTTGTTGAATGTATAAACTATTGAATAAAATTATTTTGGTTGTTAGAAATTATAATAAAATTCATAAATTACCCTTTATAGCATAAGTAGTAGTATATACTTCACTTTTAGTGCCAAAATTACTACTAATTTGAATTCTACACTTTTGTTTTTGGAGAAATTTATATCAAATTGTTTGGAAATATGTATATTTTCATGTTTTATGTGTTTCCATTCGTTACTCATACCAAAATATAAAATATAAAGAAATTAAAAAAAATTAAATATTAATATTTTATCTGTGTGACATTTAGAACAATATTTCTAAAATAGTTTTGTGTGAATTTGAAATAAATACAACGTCAAGTTATTTGAAATATGTAAGAAAACTATTTTTACTTACATTTTACACTAAAAATAAATGAGAATGTGAAAAATACCACATTTATGACCCAGCCGCCATAATTGGCCTTCCAGATTTTGAAGCACTTTTGGCAATTTACTTTTCACTTTTTATACCACAAATTATATATATATGTGTTCACTATATTACAAGGAATATAAAAAAGTATAATACTTTCGTTTTTAGTCCAGACACAAATATAAAATTCTATAAAAAAAGACGGAACACCTTTATCAAAACGGCACGTGGAACGCCGAAAGTTCAGAGTGATTTCTTTTTTTTTTTTTCTAAGAAACATTGCCAGGTTATGGTTTAAAATAAAAGAGCATATCTTTGTCTTTGATACTAATATCTATTGCATAGTGTCTTTGGTTTTGTTTAAAACGAAAAAATAGTTTTTTCATAGGTAGACATGTTTACATAATTCTGATCTAATTCGATCACTACTTGGCGGGCGTAAGGTTGGTATTGCGCGATCTAATGTGAGCAGGGCTTGGTTAACAGGTTAAATAATCTCCAGACACCCGATAAAACTCAAAATCTCCAGACAAACAGCTTTTCTTCACATCACAGCTGCCTTTGATTTAACAAAAGCTGAATTAGTAATTAGACTGAACTTTGAAGTTAATTGTTTGAATTTTAAATATTTTCTGAATAGTACGAGTACTACTAAAGGATCCAAATTAGTGGACTCAGTAAATTCTAATGCCAAATACTCTAAAAGTGAAGTGTACATAAATTAATTATGTGTCAACAATATAAAACTTTTACTATTAATATTTTAGACTTATAATTTAAAAAATAAACAATCTAAAATAACTAATATTTTAGACTAATAATTTAAAAAATAAACGTTTCATTTTACATTTTTATTTTTAAAATTTATCCCTCCCGACAAACAACCGCAAAATGTCGACATTTTCAAATTTTGTCCAGATATTTTTGTTTTCCGATCTGAGATCCCTAGCCCCAGCGCCTAGTATTGTGCGGAGAATGATCATATAAAACTCACTCCCTTCAATGCTCTCCCTCTGAGTAATAGAATGAGACTCCCAAAATTCTTTGTTACTTTTTTCTTATGTTAGTTTTCTATGAATAATACTAGCGATGTGCCCCGGCTTCGCACGCGTGATTTCTAGATCTCGACAACAGTGCCACCTACCAGGTCCGCCTAACCATAAAATTTCATCAAAATCGGTCAATTCGTTTAGAAGGAGAAGAATTACGTACACAAGTACAAAATAATTTTACACATAAATTATTAAAATTTAATTAAGAATCCCTTACAGTCTCAATTAAAAATTTAATAAATATATTAATTTATTTGCTTTTTCGAGTAGCTATGTAGATAATAATATTATTAGTATTATTATGTAGATCTTGCAAGACCAGTATGATCTTTTGTGACCGCCGCTTTAGCTATAGTTCACCGCGAAGTTTCAATGAGTTCAGGAGTTGCTTAGCTGTAAGCAATGTGTTGCCGCTCACACCCCATCGAATATTTATTAATACCGCTGATGTATTTCTAAACATTGAACTAAATCGCAACCGGTTTTGTACCGAATCAATTTTGACATGACACAGACGTGCGGACAACCCAAGAAGACTCACGAGCTCACGACTCACTGAACACGCGTGCAAATGACACAGTTCAGCGACGCCAGTCTCTGGCGATGAAGACTTATCCAACTACTGGATCAATCCTAATCTATCTTTATGTCTTTTAAGTCACAAATATCGCGTAATATATATATATATATATATATATATATATATATATATATATATATATATATATATATATATTATCATTTGTGTACCCTAAACTTAAAGAGTGTAAAAATTATATATATTTGAAAATATAACAAATAATTTCTAAAGTCCTTGTTGAGATAATTGATTACAAAAAGCAGTTATACCGTAATAAGTTATAAATTTATTGTCTTTATAATATAATTATCCTTGACTTTAATTATAATGAAGAAATAGATTATAAATATATATTTGCGTGATATATGTGAAATACTTGACGCAATTACACGGTATAAATGTCTAAAACAATACATACAACGTTAACCGAGTGGTTCGCCGACCTTCTCAAACGAACTATTGCGTTCGTGTGTGGTTTTCCGTCAAAAAACTTTAGTGTTGCAAGCCTCACTTCCAGCACCTATGCATTTATTAAAATGATAATAGCAAATGTTATAACTGCACTGCTTTGTATTTATTTTTATTTCTTTGTAAAATAATCGTGACGAACAAGCACACCGTCTACCTGATGGTAAGTGGGTGCTGTGGCTCATAGAAACCTTCATTTATCCTCGATAAAGAATCAAAATGATACCAGTGATGTGAAAAACCCTTAATTCATTACCATTTGTTTAAAGTTTTAATATTTTAGTATAACATGTATTTCGCCTCTAAACTAGGCATCATCAGTACAATTAGACTCTGTGATTATGATATACTCAATATTATTTGATTACAGTGTTGTTTGGCTTGGTAGAGGCAGTGATAGCGCACGTAATTATAATTAAAAAGCGGTTTGCTCTTCAAACTGGATATCAAGCACTATATTATTTCTACTAACTAATATAACTATATCTAACTATAATTTAGCAATTTAATTTTAATTTTTTTTTAGTAATTTCACCCTATAATACCTGGAAATTATTTTTAAGCGACATGGAAAGAAAAAGCGACGGAAACCTATTGATACGGACTATGAAACTTAAGAATCGTGATTTCGAGTCGGTCATTCGACTAGTGTCGTGAACCATCTCAAGCATACCCACTTAAGCTCACCTGGTGTGGTTTTTGGGAATATTAGTAGTGTTAACACTACTAGTATTTTTAAACAATATGGAAATACTTATCTATGAATGTAATTATTTCTTATATTTACCCGAACACTAACACAAAATTAATCTGTATCTAATTTTAATGTATGATATAATTTTCATCTGGAGGTAGCCGTGGTTAACTATATAACATTGGGTCATCGAACACCTCAGTCCCCCATTACCATGGGTGCTGTAACTTACTCGAAACGTCGGGAATATAAAATAAATTAATATACGCGATGAAATCCGTAAAAACTATTTTTTTTTAAATCTACGAATGTGTTCAAAATGCCGGACATTAAGAACTGTATTATGAATTTAGCAATAATCGTGACAAAATTTGACACGATACTGTGACAACAGATATCTACGAATAGGTGAAAAGCAGCACAAATATCTGATATCAAGGTCCGTAGCGTAAAATTACAGTATCGTGCAAGACAAACGATAGAACACACGAAGCTTGTGAAACGCGACACTGAACCTGTACTTAGATTCAAATAATTTAACGACCAACGGCTTTACACGCTTAAAGAGGCATGGCCAACTCCCTCTATCCAAGCTACTAATGAGTGTTTCTTGAAAGAAAACCCCAATAAATAGTTATGGCCCGACTCCGGATTCGAATCTAGGACCATATCAAGATTAGCAGTCGCACCTTATGACCAATACACAGGCAGACAAAAAACACAACTGGAAACTTCGCTCACAAAATTATCATTAAAGGAGAAGCCCTTTAGTTAAATGTGTTGATTGTATATCAGTATGGTAGTAAGTTTACAATCTTAGTTTACTATCAAGTCAAGTTATTCTAAGTTACAAAAGATAAGTGGACTGTACAATAGAATTTGGTGTGCTCGTGAAATCGTTAGATGTTGGCTATAATGTTATGATGATTAGTATAAAATATTTCACTCTATGATAGCATCATATAAAAAATTCATCAATGAGTGCAAGCTACATTTGCATGTCTGTCGTGCTAAGAATATAGATATTATTAACATTTTAAGCTTTATACATGAAAGCTGTGTATCTTACGGGGTAAGGATTATCATAGCACACGAGCAAATCAAAGTGTTTGCTACCATTAAAATTAAAAAATTGTTAGTTGAATTTTATAGTGCTCATAACATCTTGAGGAAACCTGGATCTCTGAGAAGTTAAGGTGGATGAGGATTAGGATATTGAGAAAACGGCAAATCGTATTGGGGCAGAGCTATAGTGCAACACGAGTCACCGGCGGACGGCCGGAGGGGAGTAGTCATAGCGTTTTTTTTTTCGATACAGAACTGTCATTTATTGCGGGGAGAAATCTACATATGTATGTAATTACTCTATGGGTAAATCTGCGCCACAAAACCAATTGTCCGTCACTACGAAACTCATATATATACAACACTTTCTCTCGATGACAGCGAGAACTCGAATAAGTCTCGGAAGTCTCGTAGAAGACTCGGATCAGTTGTTCGACCGATCCCCATACTGTACTTGCTTGCTTGGTTTGTGTTGGTAAGCAATCCGTAACAAGCAACCAGTAATACTGTAATTTTTAAGTTTAAATAAAAAATAAATAGCAATAATGTTATTAAAAATTACTTATATAAGAAAGGTGACGTCGTTTTGGCGTCGATTCAGCCCCGCAACTAAATTTAGTCTAGTGAACGGTGCAGCTGCAACATTTTTTTTTGTACACACATGACCACGTGGACTTGTACTTTGAAAGAGGGGAACACCTCCCTGTGGCTACTCCCCTCCAGTCCACCGGAGGACCGTGTTGCTCTATAGGAAGAGCTGACTCTTTGCTGTCCCAAAACACTTCTAGTAATAAGAGTCTGTGCCCAGGCTTTTTGTGTCCAGCTTGTTATAAAACTTTTGAACAGCTTGTAATTTATTGATCTAGCATTCATATTTTATAGGGGTATTCATTTTTTGTGACCAACCCGTGGCTCACATAAGTATATGAAAAAGAAGACTAAAAAATCCTTAATATTAAAAACAGGAAATTTGGTTTGAAGGTAAATTTATTTTAATTTTAAAGTCGAGTAAAACTACACACTATTTTGAAAAGAATTTTGAAAAGTCATTTGTCAGAGCCGGGAATCGAACCAACTCAGACTTAGAGAGAAATTGTAAGCAATGCAAATCTAATAAGTTACATTCAATCATACCTTATTATCAGTACCACTCCATTTTAGACTGCAACTTTTAAGCATTGTATCGGAATGAAGTGAAATAAAATTAAACACAAAATAATGAATTTATTAAATTGAAATAGTAGGTACATCGATTATATTTGACGCTCCACACGATCATCATATGAATATTTATTTAGCCTTCCATTTTACGCCCCAAAACTATAGCACCAGAAGTTTCAATTTCGAATTTAAAAATTCATGTCTGTATTTAAGCATATTATAACTATGCCAAGTTATGAAATAGTCGCTGATAAGAACATTTGTAGCAGGCAAACAGACACATAGACAGAAAACGAGGTGATATAAAAAGTTTAGGCTTGCGAACTTTTTCTTGGAACACTTTTGGTAAAACGAAGTAAACGCGAGCAAAGCCAATGCAGAAGTTTATTTTTATTTTTAATATCACTATTAAATAAACAATCTGCACCTATTTCCACACAAAAATTATTAATTGAGCACTTATCCATGAAATCAGGTTAATAACGTTTCTTTCAGTTATTTTCAACACGCTCTGTTTATCGAATAAAAGGTTATTGGCAGGCACAGCTATTATCAACAAAATAGTACGTAATAACAACTTAGTGTCCTTTGTATTTGTTGGGGTTATAAATGTATGCTGAGAAAAATGAAAATTGATTTTATGTGCAAGTAAAATGTGTTTTTTTATGAAGCTCTGTGTTTTCTTTTTACTATTAAATAGGGATGCAGTTTAATTGTTTGGCCAAACAAGGCAATATGGATATATAATATCCTCGCTGCTTGCTTTAGAGGGCGGGGGGGCTTCACAATTCTTTCATTCATTCGTTTATAGCAGCCTATAAAAGTCTACTGCCAAAATAGGCCCCCAAAATGTTGCCTCGTACGCAGGATTCTGCCATAGGTGCCACGTTTGAAATGCGGGTTGGCAACTGCAGTTTTTTTAATTATTTTGAATTATTATTTTGCCTACCTTCTGTTTCAGATTCCCTCTGTCAGCTTTAACTACACCCGCGGGCCGATTTGAATCTAACACGGCCATTACACGGCTAATGCTCTAATATGCTTTTATAAATAGGGGCGCCATTTTTAATATTTGGCCAGACCAGGCAATATAGATAACATCCCCGTTTACAGGAGTATGTTTATTCCACCGTTACCACAGAATAAATAATAGTACTAATATACCGTTACATACAAACTTCGCAAACAACGACAGCAAATAAAACTCTGGTAAATATTAAAAGAACGACTCTGTAAATATAGTATAACTATATAACTCGATATAGATTTACTTGTTGAAAAATTATCTTGAAGATCATCTTACTAGTAAGACCCCATTAATGCTAAAATTAAAGTTTATTTATTTTCCATTGGCTTTTTATTTGTAAAGTCGCAGCAGACCGCAATGTTTATATAACATGTTCATGAAACCCGATTTATTCGATTGTTGGCACAGCAGTCCCGGTCCCATCTTTGGCTTTCGAGTCCTATACTCAAGAAAAGTAAAACTGATGATGTAGACTATTAATTTAGAGTGGCGAACTTTTAGTATTAACGAAGTTACTCAATTTCAATTAAAAACGCAGCTCAGTTTACATGTAATGTTAATTTAATTTTAATTTATTTAAGATAACCACCTCACACCACAAGTATAATATACAAATATATATATATATATATATATATATATATATATATATATAAATTACGTGTCACGTTGTTTGTCCGCGATGGACTCTTAAACTACTTAACCGATTTTAATCAAATTTGCACGCCGTGTGCAATTTGATTCAACTTGAGAGATAGAATAGTTTTTTTTGTCAATGATTGACCCACAATTTATTTTTTTTCCGAATTTAAGGATTTTTAATAGGACATGACAAAGGGTCGTGGAAAAGGGCAGAACAAAGTCTGCCTGGCAAGCTAGATATATATATATATATATATATATATATATATATATATATATATATATAGCAAAATACAATTGACTGACTGACTGACTGACTCATCACGATATCTCTAAAACTATACACATCATTTAGTTGTGGCGAAAACACACCGATAGCTTTAACCGCACACATCAAAGTTTTGAAGCTATCGCGCTGTATATAGAACTGCTCCGAAATATCACGCAGAGCGTTGGCCGCTCCCCAGGCAGAACGCCTAACACGGTAGGACATCTACCCTTTTTCTTTCACGACCAAACTGGTGACCAACTGACGTGAGTTGAATACGCTACCCGCAACCTTCGAAAACCTCAGTTCTAAGCTTTCGTTGTCGTCCTCAAGTACTCTATTTGTTCGCTCCCGAGCAGATATAGTCTGCAGTCTTCAAATCCTGCAAGCCATCTAGCTTTACAAGGTCCATTGTAAAGGCTTCCTGTTCTTTCAAACTACTCTCTGCGATACAGTGTTCGGCACGGCTGTGAGCCTTACTGCTGGCATCTGCTTCACGGCACCCTCGCATATTGCTTGCCTTCATTTCGACTCAGCGCAGATAACAGGGCACATTCATCGACAACCAGACTGCACCATCAACCTCCGGTGTGAGAAGGGGAGTGATGTGGCGGCGCTGTCGTCGCACCACATGTGAAATACACCGAAGCTTAAATCGCGCTATCAAAGTTCCGAAGCCGCCGCGCTATATTTAGAACTGCCCCGAAATATCACACGGAGTGTTGGCCACTCTGCGGTCAGAACACCTTGCCCGGCGGGAGATCTCCCCTCTTAAAGTATAGTTACTCATTTTGCAATGTAAGACGCTCACTGAGAACGGATTTTATCATATTTCCATAAAAAACGACGGGTCGCACTCCGGGAGTGCCAGCAGAAGTGAAAACTTGAATATTAACGTTGTGAATTTTTGATATTTTGGAATGGTTAGGGAATAATTTTGCACGAATTGCTATAATTATCAGTATAAAAGTACTATTATTTATGTGATAGAATACAATATTTATTTATTGCGCTATCGTACACAAACATGACAATTTATATTACATTCGCGCAAGCAAGCAAGCAAACGAAACAGCAGGCCGCCGCGCAGTAGAAAGAGAGGGGGATTCTTCAGTAGGTGAGAATTGGGGCTTCTGCGTCACTTGCTCTCGCTTCGCTCGAGCTACATGCCGCTGAAGGCCCCAATTCTCTCCATTAGAGGTCTAAATTTTGAAATCTAATTCTCGAACCGCTTGTTTATGTTTGCTCCATTTCTAATACCGTTTTATTCGGAATCTCAAATACAAAGGGTTCAATAATATAACAACAAAATATGAAGGCTAATCTATTTCATCGTTAAAAATGCAAGGTAGTACAAAAAATAGTTACTTTAATAATAAGTACTAATCGTTAGCGGTCTGAAACTATATTTTTTCTTCTTCTCGAACACGAAGGTAGTTTAAATTAAAAGATGAAGTGTTTATTTACATATATTTTATTGGAAATCAAACAATCATTTTGTTTTCAAAACACCATTTCTTAACACATAAAACATTTTTAACGCACATATTTTCTTATAAGTAAAACAGTTATACAGTAAAGTATTTTTACAATAAAGTTCACAAAGAGCATTTAAATTGGGAGCTCCTAAGCAACTTATATCTACGACAGTATTATTTTCATCACAAATATCTTGCACCCATTTAATTTTTTCACATCCTTTTAAAGAAATCTTTTTATCTTTCAAATATGTCTTTATAATTCTGTGAAACTCTCTATAATCAACAAAGCCCTCACTCCATCGATACCCTCTGTGCTTTTCAATCCAGCCAATTTGTTTTTTCTCTTCAAGAGATAGTGAAGTGAATGGGTAAGGAGGTTTAATTAGGAATATATTGGTGTACTCTAAAGTGGCTATAGCAAACTCCTTTACTATAAATTCATTTTTGCTATTTTTGAAGCCTTGAAGATCGACGAATATTGTATTGATATTCATGATATTTTCTTAACGATATTACTCAGTGGTTTGTATTCGAATATACAGTCGTTTAATGTCAAGCAATAAGCGGTTGTCTGATCTGATATTTCTTGGTCTGTTTCGATTTCAACTCTCACATCGATCGAATCTTTTAAAGTTTCGTGTTGTCTTGAACAATCAATTACAATAATGGAGCCACGTCTCTGAACTCCTTTAAACCCATCAACGGCTCTGACCGGCGTCCATGATACAACTGTTGAAATCTCGCATACTGATCGTATAATAAAGTAACTTATCTTCTGAAAAACTGACATTCAGCCCCTCATAAGGATAATATGATGAATTTAAAAAGACTATTACGTCTCGTACGTGACAATGATCAAACTCTGCCATTGATAATTTCGCGTTATGTTTGCGGTAGGTTTGTAAGGCAATGGCCACAAATAGTGGTTTCTCTATTTGCGATGAAGTTTTTATAGACTAAGTATGTTTACGTGTTTTGGGTAGCAATGGATACTCATATAAGTCCCAGGAACGGAATGCCAATGGAAAAGCTCTATCTTTCTCTGAATGTTTTAATAGGCTGATTCTTTCACGATCTGATACTTTGATGTGTGGAACTCGCCAAACAATTTTATTTAGTATAATATCTTCTACAACTTCAACCGTATTTAACTTGATCGCATTAAGATTTGTATTGCTTCGTAATAATACTAACTCATGTTTACAATTAATTATAATTTTTTTCATAATCTTCTGCAAATCCTTATATCTTGTTCAATGTTCAATCCTGAAAAATACAAAAGGCCACATTCGTAGTCTCCTCGTAGTTCTATTGTCGGTGAATAGTTCGTTGATAAAGAGCCTCCTGTCCCAGTTATAGACACAGTGAAAGACATTTTTATACTGATACGTTTATTTACTTCACACGCTATATAAATGATTTTTCCAGTAATTCCTTAAAAATTTTAGACAAAGATGTCCACAGTTTGTATCACCAAACGCTTGATGTCGCGCATAATTATTGTTAATAGGTAAGTTATGCATATATTTAACTAATTCTAGCGTGGGCTTTAAATTACCAAAACTATCATAATATTCTACGTATTTATTGTGCTTTACAAAGGCTACCCAATGCGGTCCAGGATTTCTGTAGCTATCCAAATTCAGTATTCCACATTCTATCTTTCTCGGTTTCAAAGGTATTTTTTTTCTCATGAAAACGCCGCGAAAGTATGGAATGTCACTTGCATGTTCTAATATGTCGAGGTTAGTGAGCGCCCGTCTGGGTAGCCGTCTAATTAGTTTTTTGAGGGGTTAAGATATAAACCTGCTCCTTGTTTATGAGGTTTAATGTATAATCCTTTTCCTAGAGCAACGGCTTCCATCATTCTGTTGTGTCTTTCAGATTCCTGAAGACTCTTTTGTGCTGCTTTTGAATCATTAACAGCTTTTGCTATACCTGCAGCTTCACCAGCTAATCAACCTAAAGCTGACAATCCCGCAAATATGGGGGGTAAGTCCTCCACACTTTGGAAGAGGAATACAACGGGGTAAACTTATTCCTTTTTTATTACTAAATATTTTCTTAGCAGCTGCATAGGCATATTTTATAGCCGAGTGACTGTCTTTGGATTTTAGTTTTTTCAACTGAGACTGTATTATTTATCCCCTTCTTAAATGCTTTTATACCGCTCCCCGCCCGGATTTTCGCTTTCATCGCATTTTTGACTATCCATGAGGCAATTTTTTCTCCTTTCCTAGCATCTTCTGATTTCAACCTCCTCTTAGCCATTTTCAAAAGTTCTAAATCCGCTTTTTGTCGAGCGTCAGAATCTTTGTTAGTGTAAGCAATATCATGGAGCATGTACACTTTGTTTATCCCACGATCGCCTTTGAGTAACCGTTTTTGAAGTTTCGTTCCGAGACCGCAAAATTGATAGCCAGGTAAATGTAACTCAAACGGTAAATTGTCTATTACTTTATTAATTATACCACTGCCTTCCTTCATCGATAAGTATAAAATGAGATTATTAAGTAATAATACGTTATTTATGTACCTACACCACTAATTCACTTTTATCCACCCAACTATTTTCGTCATCACTCAAACCTAACCATTTTACTAAAAGCTTATTTCCTTTTCTTTTAATGACCTTTTCAATAAGATAAAGGTGTGGAAATTTAGTTTTTTGTAGTTCGTAACCGTAAAAAGAGCCTAGCATTTTTTGATTGTGTTTTGATTGTCTTCTATTCGATAGGTTTAAGGATTGGTTTGGTTGACTTTAACGATAGGAAATATTTCTGTAGACCAATTAGGGGTATAACCTTTATAAAAATCTCCGTTGTATGCGAACGTAATCGCCAACGTGAAACGTTGGTCCTTGACGTATCTTAGGTTTTTGAGACTTCTTGATGTTTGACATAACTAAAATCGCATTTGAATCATTAACGTTGATAGGCTTGAATTTTGTAATGCGATGTAAATTATTATTATACCGATTTACAACAAAATATAAATCATTTTTTAACCATTAATATCGTCCGCATAGACTGAATATTTTGTAAAGCCGATTTTTTAAAGTCCTTATTACGTTCTACAATGGAGCCCTTTTTAACGGAGTACGTGGAATAATGATTTATATTATAATTTTTCATTAAATTCTTATAAGAATCATTATAAAACTCTGTACCAAGATCCGTTCGTAAATTTTTAGGTTTTCTTCTTGATTCAGATAATAAACTTTGCATCGCATTTTTGACACAATTTTTATGTATCGATTTCAATGGTCTAACTCTAACCCTTACGTATTTTGATAGAGCATCGATTACTACTAGAACATATTTATATCCTTTATTAAACGTTGAATATTTTTGAAAATCAATCAGGTCAGCTTGCCATAAATCATCTATTCCTTTAATAATCGTATGTTGTCGAGAAAAATTTCGTCTTGCTGCTTTGTGAAGCTCATTGACTATATCTTGTTTACTCATTTTGGGTAGGTTTTGGTGCAATCATGAGGTCGATTTCCTTTTTAGTGTAATAACAATGTCCTGAAATTGCTAGTAGTCAATTTTTCTAAACTGCTAAGGTACTTTTTGACATTATTGTGAATTGTTTTCATTTCATTTTTAAGTTCTTGAACACATTTATCCACATATTCTTTATTCACAGCCTCATTTTCTTTTTCAGGAGTTTGCAGTCCTTTTAATCTTGTTGATTTCAAATCAAAATCACCTGCGTCTGTTCTTACTAAAGCGTCGCTGAGAATATCAGAGCATTGAGATAGTCATAAACGCTTATGAACATGATGACCAATTTTGTCTATATTCATAGCCGTCATATACATATTATACATACATAGCCGGCTTCTGTAATGAAATGGTACTGCGTGTTCCTCCTGTAGGCAGTTTAATATATTTAATGTCTTTTATGATGCCAGATTCATGCAATTCTTTCGATTATTGCATAAATTTTATTGTAAAACCCTGTGTTACCAGCTGCCCATGATCCAAGTAGTAATTTTAATCATTCCACTAACTCGTTTGGATCGTTCCAGTAAACCAAATCAGTATCTTTTTTAACTTCTTTTAAAATATCAACTCCTTCTCCCTTTGGAAGACTTTCTACACTACTTTTATGATTTCTCGAGTGCTTAAACAATGGTTTGATCACTTGCATATATTTAAATCCTTTGTTACTATTAATCGGTTTTTAATGGATCATAACTACGTTTGTGTGCATTAGTATCCAAAAGTAACAATTTATAATTTTGTAAGTCTTCCTCTGTTACAATATCTAAATTTGGTAGCTTTAACTCTTTTAAGCCTAGAGTTTTTTCAAACTATGATTTACAATTTTTAAGATGTGATCATCTTCATAGACACGAAATGCGCCGAGCATTATTTTCCCATGTTCATTTCTGACACCATAAGGTACATCTTTTAGTAATTCAGATGACATAGACCATGATAACAATACTTGGTTTTGATTGATGACATCTAAACAAAATTTCATTCGTGTTATTAACATCCGCAGGAAGCGAGTGAGTGACGGTTTTGTTGGATGTTGTATAAACATCATTATCCGAGTTTTCTTCATCATTAACAGGATCTTCAAACACATCACTTGAAGAAATCAATGACTCACTTGCGCTGTACTTAGGTTGTTTAATACGATGAGCTTGCTCTGTGTCTTCATTTAAATGCTGCTTTTCTTCAGTTTTTCTGGTAAGCATATTAAGCGGATCAACGATAGGTTTAAATATTGTTTTCAAAGCCAGATTGTTTGTATTTTTTGCATCTTTTATCATTTCTACCTTCCTTTTTACAGCTGCAGCAGATTTTACAATTTGTTTCTTAAGGTATCGTTCCATTGTAAAGAAATTGCACTCTGTTTGACTACTCAACAGAAACTGATTTCTTTGTGAAATAGCAGCTATTTAAACGTTTACTCTACTAGTATGAATGTATCAAACTTCATTCTGTAACAGCCTTTATTTCGTTCACAGTCTTTATTTTTAACAACATAATTGAAAGATTTACTCCACACAGTTGAACACATTTCCCGGAACTGAGACCATGTCATGTCAGACCCTACATGTTCGTCATAAACGTGTCTCAGATTTACGTCATCTTGTTTAAACAATATGTATCAGGTTAGCGTTATCTCTTACTAGTTGCTTAGGTTTCTATGTATACGTTTGATTAATATAAAAACATTCAATGTTCGTATGTCGACCCATAGCGAAATAATCGCGTATGTTGTTCTGATTTTCACAAGCTACATCGTCAAATATTATAATTGAGTTAGGCGAAGCTTCGTGTGGACTCAAAATTTCACTATTATGATTATACTTGTAATAAGATGTACCTTCCACATCCTGCAGTACTTTTTCTAAAAATAAGTATTTAGGTTGATATAAAGACTTTGAATATACATAAAGATCGCCATCGCCCCATTAGCCTCCTCAAGGCCATGGGCAAGCTTTTCGAAATAGTCATCCAAACTCGCATGAGGTGCCATCTGTTTCCCACAGACGGTGACCTTCTTATCATTCCCCATCAATTCGGTTTCCGAGCGAAACACTCATGTCCCCAACAAGTTCACCGTATTGTGCAATATATCCTCAGCGGTTTTTATCCTCGTCGTCATAAGACCATCGCAGTCCTTTTCGACATAGCTAAAGCCTTTAATAGAGTCTGACATACAGGCCTTATCTACAAGCTATACAAAATAGGTCTCCCCGATCGTCTAGTACGTCTCGTGGCCTCTTATCTAAAGCGTCGTACCTTTCGTTTTAGACACAAAGGCACGCTATCTTCACAGCGCCCAATTAAAGCTGGTGTCCCTCAGGGCTCAGTACTTGCTCCTCTGCTGTACATCCTGTTCACCAACGACATTCCCATCCCATCGAAAGGTGTTCAGCTCTCCCTCTTCGCAGACGACACTGCTATCTACTGTAAAGGTACCTCGCTACCTTTCATACGGAACAAGGTTCAAAAGTCAGTTGACGACCTAGGAGCTTGGTTCAAAAATGGCGCATCGATGTGAACCCGGAGAAGAGCTCCGCCGTTCACTTCGATTATAAACGACGCCGTCTCGAAAACACTCCACCAATACGTATGCTAGGGACCCCTGTCCCATGGCATACGTCTGCCAAATATTTAGGTGTTACTCTAGACGCAAAGCTCACTTTCAGGCCCCACGTCAAAAGAGTAACCCGTCACGCACGTTTTTACCTAAGTAGGCTCAACAGTATGTTGGGCCGACACAGTAAAATGTCCCTCAGAAACAATCGTACCCTGTATAAGGTCTGTATACGACCAGTCATGTCCTACGCGGGCCCCATTTTTGCCCACGCCGACCCTAAAATTATTAATGAACTCGAAATAGTTCGAAACCTTTTCTTTCATCGAGTTGCGAACGCACCTTGGTACGTCCGTAATGCCGACCTTCATCGGGACCTAGAGCTCCCTACAATCCAACAATTTCTTATAAAAAACTCTCTGAGAACTTCTTCAAAGCCTCAGAGTCGCACTCCAATCATCTTATTCGTGAGGCAGCTACTTATGCAGCCCCACCCCCCTCTCGCTATCGAGTCCGCAGGCCGATAAACTCTCACTCGGATCCGCCTAATAAATGGCGGCTCAAGCAAACTCTAATTAAATTAAATTATTCATAATTAATTTGCTTTCGTAGGCACTCCCTCAGCGGCTCGTAGCCGCCTGCGCCCTCTTTTCCCAAAAGAGGGTCGCTTCCGATACGGCATAAGAAGCTTAAACAGCCAGTTGCCAGTCCCCAAAGGCAGTTTTTAGAGGGTATCACTAAGGTTCCCCCGTTTTAGAAAAAAAAAGGCATCGTTTGCAACATTTATATAAAGTGATTTTCACATACGAGCATTTAAAGTTCTAATGTTAATAAGTAAAAATATTCCTTACGAATAACATTAATACAGATCAATGCTAAAGTTACCAAATGAAATATTTCTTTATTTTAAAATATGTCAAATTAAAATACTTCCAAGTGGGGATAGCGTTTTTTTTTATAGAAGAACGAGCATGCGGCTCACCTGATGTTAAGTGACTACCGCCGCCCATGATCAACCGCAACACCAGGGGAATTGCAGGTGCGTTGCCGGCCCTTTAGAAAGTAGTAGGCTCTTTTCTTGAAGGTCCCCAGGTCGTATCGGTCGGAAAAATCGCCGGTGGTAAACTATTCCACAGAGAGGTTACGCAGAAGAAAACTCCTTTTGAAACGTACTGTGGTGGACCGCCAAGCATCCAGATGGTGTGGATGGTATCGGGACGTTTGCCGAGTAGTGCGTTCACGAAATTTGGCGGCTGGGATTAATCCCAACAATTCCTCAGAGCACTCTCCATGGTATATGCGAAATAAAATGCAAAGAGATGCAACATCTCTTCGCAGTGCCAGTGAATCGAGCCGATCGGAAAGCACTCGGTCGTCGACGATTCGAGCCGCTCTGCGCTGATATGTCAACGCCGAGGATTCCGATACTAGCTGAGGGAACAAGGGGAGTGCCTTGAAACTGAGGAGATACGACAAAGGGGTTATTTTTAGCGGTTAACGCGAAAACTTGTGGCTTCTGCGGGTTATACTGGACTAGATTTAGTCGAACAAAAGGAAGAATATACAACCGGCCGCACATCTGGTGACCCCGTTACACTGTAGAACAATGCTTTGGAGGGAAGCAAAAGTTTCGGTGTTTACTGTGAGGACTAAATACTAAATAAGAGCATATAAAACTATATACATTGCAATGCAAAAGCCAGTCAGGGTTTTTCAAAGACGAAATGGGTGGTGATATAATAACTGAATTTGTTGGATTAAGAGCGAAATTATATTTTATTGATTCTAAAACAACCTCAATAAGGAAAGCTAAGGGTATTAAAAAATCTGTTACTAAAAATCTTAATATTGAAAAATATAAACGAGCGTTATGGTCTAATGAAAACTTTAGAAAGAGTATGTGTATGATTAGATCAAAGAATCATTAAATATTTACTCAAAAATTGATAAACTTGTACTTAATAGAGATGATGACAAGAGACAAATTATGGCAGATGGCTACAATACGTTACCGTGGGGACACTATAAAACTATATTTTAATAAATTTGAATGTAAAACTATGTAATGCTATATGTACTATGTACTGTATAAGTAAGAGATAAATGTATAGCTTAAGTTACGTGTATTATCATGTTTATAACTTTATACTAATTTAAAATAAATAAATATTTAGTTTTAATAAATACATTCGTTGTAACAATAAATGTCTTTTCATTTTCCTCTACACAATTGAATAATAATCATACATAATAAAACAACAATAAAATTCAATGTATAACTTTTCTTATATTTTACAAGCTACATTACTTATATTACTAGTTCTCACATAATTTTTCACCTATTTTTTTATAAGACAATTGGAGCATCTAACACTTCATCATACATTGAATCCACAACATATTGAACACTTCTATTAGCACTAAGATCGTGGATGACATTTTCTTCTTGCTCGTTAAGTTCGCAAATGCTGATTTTAATCAGACGATGACCTCGTTTATCTTTATCTCGGCGGATAATGTATGATGATGATGATGATAATTCTTGAGAACGGTTTCTCTTCCTGTAACATTTCTTTGATTTCGATGGCAGCTCTTCATTAATAGCTATTCTATTTGGTGGTAAATCGTGAAGCTGCTCCTTTCGGTTGTAATAATTTAGTGTAAATTTATCCACATCCTGTGCATAATAATACGGATTAGTGATGGGATTAGAATCATTGTGTTCCTCAGTGTTGGCCATGATCTGCAATTAACAAAAACAAATATGAAGTCAAAAAAGGTAGTAGTAAAAAAGTTGATTAAACTCACCAATATAGATTATATTTGACGAGCATTGTAATCAACGTGCACTCGCTATGAGAATAAAACAATAATGAAACTATTGAGGGAGAGCGGGAGGCGCTCTTCAATCCAGGTAAGACACACAATTTAGCGGTTGGTTACAAATTAATTAATATCTTTATTATAATGGATTTCCTCAAAGTAACGATCGATTCTATCAACGATCAGTTACATTAGCGTAAGCCTAGCTTCGCACGTCTGACCACAAACAGAAGAAATTATAGATGTTATTATATTAAAACGATAGATTTTGAAAAAAAAAGTTTATTAGCACTAACTACAACGAAGTTAGGCTAAACAAGTTGTATTATTAGAAATGAATTATATAGATGCGTCAATACCAGCAGTAGCTCGTAAACGCTCTGAATATAATGCTCAATAACTTAACTGGAAGTGGAAGTACACTTATTCCCTCAGGATAGAACTGTGAATATGTAGACGTTGATTTGGTTAAACTAAAAATTTTGTACCCCTACTGGAGAGAATTGGGGTCTTCAGCGGCATGTAGCTCGAGCGAAGCGAGAGCAAGTGACGCAGAAGCCCCAATTCTCACCTACTTACTTTCCCTCCTACGCCGTCCGTCTTACGCATTTTCGATCAGGGTCACGTGTCCTGACGCGAGTTTAACAATTTTTACCCATAACAGAAAAAGTGTCCAATGCTGCTAAAGAAGTTTTCACTTCAAAAAGTTCTTGATATTTTATATCTGCGTCATTATCGTACGCCCAGTGAAGCGAGCGGGTGTTGGGTAGTCCGTAGACATAATTCGAATGCGTGCAATGTCGACACCAAAAGGGCTCGACAATCACCAATCGTCCCACTGTCTGATTCTAGAAGGAGGTTTAAATGTAATTCCACAGAATACCCTCTGAAATGTTATTTGAACTGCCCAAATTTACGAATATTTTGGTGCATTTTTAACTAAATGTTGTGCCTTTGCGCGAAAGAGAGACAATAATTAAACAATCGAAATGTTCATATATGATCCACGTGACAGGAAAAGGCTAATTCATTTACGTTGTAAACCATTTTTTTACGTTGGTTTCGTCGCAGTTTAACCCAGCAATGTTAATCAATTAATTGCCCTGCAGGTTACGACAGATTGCCATTTTAATAACCAGTACGACACTATACCACTCGAGAACCTTTCGTATTTATCCAAATTGCCGTTCGGCCTCTGACGCTACATCTTACTAGTATGTTGGAGTTTATCTATTACCCAACTCATGTCTCCACCGCATAATATAAATTATAAATAATTGTAGGATATTATTAGGATATTATTATAAGTATATGCCTGTGGTTTGTACTTAAAACATTTTCTCTATAAACTTTTATATTTTTTTCAACAAGCTAGCACAGTTTTTCATAATCCGTGGTAGAGCCACAATGCAGCTATACTATATAGTAGCAGCACGAATAGGTCGCTTCGACCGGGGCAAGACCACGCTCTCGAAAAATACCAACGTAAAATAGCAACGTAATGTTGTGTTTCGTATGGTGAGTGTAGAGAACCGGAGACCATTTTTTATTGGAAACGAGGCATTCTACCTTAGTCCTCAGGGGTGCGTTTGCATTTTGATTCTTAATTGAGGTTAAATGTGGATGTCTATGGGCCACAGCACCCACATGATTTTAGATGTTTATCTCATAAACTATAACAGTAAAAAAAGAACAATTTTAACAAAAAGTTTCAGTTTTTTTACACAAAAACATCCTAGCATTTTCTGTTGTAGCTCTGTTCCAAAGCAAAATTGATTTTTCAAATTTATTTTCTTCAACACCGTTTTACAACAAAACTTAAAGGGATAAAACCTTATCAAGTACGTGAAATTAATTATTAGATGTTCAATTTGCTACTTTAACCATTTTCCCATATATCGCACATATTTTTCGAGATAATACCAATAAACAGCTTTAGTTTAAAGTGATTTTTAATAGTTAACTACTTGACCAAGTTACCAATATTATAAATCTGCATTCTGCAAGTGTTCGTCGCGGGTAAAAGCCAGTCTCACACAATAAACGACAATACTGCATCTGTGCCCGCCTTCCATTCATGAATATTTTCATTTACTAGCGACGATAGTGGGTGCAGAGCACTTTACCTCTTTGTAAAGAGTCCCTGATGTAGAGTGTGAATTGGCAACCGGCATTTTTAAATTACTAAATTGTTAAATTTAATTACTAATTAGTTGAAAATAAGAAGTTATTTGAGAAATCTTTTCACCTTCATACATTTAGTAAGTATCCGATTATATCGTATCCATAATGTAACGATACATTAGCGATTTGCCTTTTCTTTGCTGTACTGCCTAAATGGATCAATTATATAAATATTTTTTAATAAAACTTATTCTATTTTAATCATTATATTTTAATTATTACAAATATAAGAAAGAGATAATTTATTATAATAATAATATCCTCCAGACCGAATTTCAGCCACGGAGGCTAGCCATCGGCGCAGGACAGGATTATAATGCCCAAGTGTATGCCACAAGCACAGGTGTACTCTCTATTCCCTCACTCTCATAATCCGATGGCACGTAAACCGACACGATCGGAGACAGATCAGGCGCAGAACAACAGCTTTACGTGCTTTCCGAGGCACGGTACGGGGGTGAGACACCTCCAACTTCTTGACTCCGGGCAGCTGCTGAGAATTTCTTGACGGAAAAACTCAGTAATTGAATTTTTACCATGACTCGGGATTCGAACCCAGGACCTCATGATCAGCAGTTACACTACTAAAACCACGAAACCGACGAGGCAGTAATTTATTTTATTTTAAAACTGAACGAATTGAAGCACAACGTATACATTACCCTTCAAGACAGAAGCAGTTAACGCTAATGTAACTCATAGTATTTAAATAATTCATACGTAATCATGTCATACGTAAAGTACCGTTTGAGGTTAATAAATTTTCTCATTCAATTTTTTATTCTAACAATCTTCCTTTTATCAACCTCTCCAACCGTGGGATTGACCGTAATCGCTATACTTGACGGCCAGATTGGCGATTGCAATAATTTGCTTATGTCTAGAACTTTTTACACTGCTGTTAATCAGTCAGTGTTCAATGGTATGTACGTGGTGGTATACTATCCTCTACCGTAGGTCTATCTGACCTCTTCCATAATTAGCTGATATGACACCCACGGGTCGTAATGGAAGATGAATTCATCTACGCCGTCACCATATGGCAAGTTTATCGCTTGTTCACTTCTCGGCTTTTTAGCTAAGATCCAAATGTTTAAATATAGATTGTATGTATTTATGGTGTTATATCGGTACTAATTTGTCATTTTTATTACGTGGTAGAGCCATGCTGCAATTATATTAGTAGTATAGTAGAAGCATGAATGGGTCGGCTCGATCGGGGAAGGACCACGCTTTCACAGAACACCAGCGTAAAATATCATCTTAACGCTGCTGTATTTCATATGGTGAGTGTAGAAAACCGGAGACCCTTTTTACAGGAAACGGGGCATTCCATCTTAGTCTTCACGGATGACAACGCATCTGCATTTCGATTCGTAATCGAGGATAGATGTAGATGTCTATGGGCCACAGCAATCAGGTGGTCTGTGCGCTCGTTTGTCACCCTTATCCTATAAAATAAAAATAAAAACGTGGAAGGGCTTATTACTACAGCCATCTCTTCTTTTTTTAATTTATAAAACTTATGTAACAAATGAACTTACAGTTCCTGACGGTAAGTGTCTTACGCAGCGTATACAGAAGCTACAGAAACTTTGTCACATCTTAGAGGGTAAAATGGAATGACTCACAGCCGTTATTTATACTGGCTCTCTATACCCTTCAGATAGGGTTGCCAGATGTTCGGGATTCGTCTAGGTTCTCCCGACATTTTATCTCCAGACTCCCAACAAAACTTAAAATCTCCAGACAAACAGTATATAAAAGCTGAGTTAGTAATTAGACTGAACTTTGAAGTAAATTGTTAGAATTTTAAATATTTTCTGAATACTATCTACTAAAGAATCCAAATTGGTGGACTCTAGTAAAAACCAATACTAAATACTTGTGGCAACCTAAAAATTAAATGTACTTAATTTTTTTTAGTTTTGTTAAAAATACATTTTGTAGCCTCTTGATTAAAAAAATAAACTTTTTATTTTTAATATATATTTTTCCCGATAGCAATCTCAAAAGCCCGACTTTTTCAAAAAATTTCCAGATATTTTGATCTTTCGATCTGGCAAAGCTAACTTCAGACCAGAACACAGCTGGGCACGCAAGCCCCTTGCAGGCATACGGAACAAGTACGTAATTATAAAGGATGAGGGGCATTCCATCTTTATTGTCTATCTCTCTCTGTCTCTTTCTTCTTTGTTTGCCATTAATGTGATCTTATCCTGTGTATCGCTCTAATCATTTTTTAAATAATTCTTCTGTCCGTGTTTGTCACTGAACTCTTCCTAACCAGCTGGACCAATTTTGATTAAATTTTTGTATGCAAGCACCCGGTAGGTGGCGCTTTATCAAGCAGTGATTTCCGACCACCCGTGCGAAGCCGGGGCAAATCGCTAGTGTCATTAAAAAGCCAGTATTTGGCGCAAACAATTGATAGACAATAAAGCGCAACGCGGGGCGTAGTGCAACCGATGTTGCGCTGGCGGCTGGCGGCTTACGAAGAAAACCAGCTGATAGAAAGTTGTACCTAGCCGATTCAGTTGTTGACAACGCACCGCCGGTAACGGACGTTAGTCTGACGCAAATGTTACCGAACGCACGCGGGAAATAGTTGCGTCCGAAAGCCGTGATAAATAAAAAAAATATATATACACATACAGGTTAAATAAAACACCGTGCGGACTCACAAAATGGGTGTCAGTGCAAGGATTGCCGTACTTTTATTAAATTTATCTGTAGCTTTATCTATACCAGTTGGAGACGACAGAAAGGCTTTCAACATCAAAGGTAATTTCAAAATTTTATTAAATTTAAATTACAAAAAAGCTTAAATAGTTTCTCAATATAAATATTATCGTGTATTAGCGGCACAGGAATGTACACCGCGCCATACATCCCGTGGGTGTCGAAGAGGCGACAGATGGAAATTCAATTCTGAAAACAATAAGAAAATGCGATTTCCGACCCGCTTTCCAAGCGTGGCAACGATAGCAAAATACGCCTGTGAGGAAATCTAAGCGAATAATGAATAATGAATTTTAATTCTATTATGTTATTTATAACATTTTTTGATTTAATTACGCATTATAAATCAAACATAAAATCGAATAAATTATTACTATATATACTATTTAAAATCAAATATAATAATTAGTAATTAAAAATATCAACATCACGTATAAGCTAAAGGATATTCTAATGTGTTACTATCTACTACATATTCGAGTTTATAATAATTATAAATAAAGAAAAATAAATACAAAAGAATGATTTAAAAATGATGTTTTGAAAGGAAATACGATTAGAAATAAATTAGTCATTCATTAATCGACAACACAAAGAAATGACTGGGTCCTATATCTTTTAATTTGATAGCTTTCAATAAAATTGCAATGCATTCGATCAAAAATGGGCTGCTCCAAGAAATCTACCTAATCATTTTTTTGCAAATATTTATGTTATGCAACTAAGTTCACAGTTCGAATTACAAAACTATTGAAGTACTTTTACGGATAATTTCACGGCGTGCCAAATTTTCTGCACAGCATGAGTGACAATGACCCACTGAATGCAATGGAACGTTATGCTTCGTCAAATCACAAAAAAAGCAGTAGATACAAAGGAAAATGTTTCTTTGAAACAATGCAGCAAGACTAATACACATAAACCGTGCGCTGAAGCACTAATGTTACTTTTATTATTATGTTAATTTGAATCGTGTTACTTAATTAATTTTAAAGCTGTACACATGTTGAACATTTTGTAAAACATAACAGCCTTATACCTTCATAGTACTACAACAAAGTACGTACAGGGATAATAGCGTATAAATAAATAAAGAATTTGTCATTTATTCATTCATTCATTACGGCTTATTATCCATTGACTGCCTGGTTCCGTTGGTCTCGTGGTTGCAAACGCGACTGTCATCCTGAGGTCCCGGGTTCTAATCCCAGGTTGGGCCAAAAAAGTCAGTTATTGAGTTTTTCCGTCGAGAAATTCTCAGTAGCTGCCCAGAGTCAGAAAGTAGGCGGTCCCTTACTCCTTAATCGGAGAGCACGTAAAGTGCCTGATCTCTCGCCGGTTGTGTCGGTTACCGTCCCATCGGATTATGAGAGTGAGGGAATAGAGAGTGCACCTGTGCTTGCGCATACTATTGGGCACTATAATCCTGTCCTGCGCCAATGGTTAGTCTCCTTTGAGGCTGGCTACCGTGATCGAAATTTGGCCTGGAGGACATTACAGCCTATTAAAATTCTGGTGCTGAACATAGGTAGTATAATTGTCATAGTTCCCACGCTTAACGGGGGGCTTGGCGACAGCAGATTTTTTTAATTATTTTGAGGTTATATCCGGAAGATGCTGCTTCTCCTGTTTTATTTGCCTCTTACGACACCCTCGGGACGATATGTGGTGATGAATGTTCTTACACAGCACAGAAATCGTAATATTAAGACAAATTATTACGATTTATGTGTTATACAGCCACTACATGGTTAATAAAATATGAATAGAACAAAATAACAACATGACTTTACTATACTCGTATTTTATGAAAATCATTTTAACGTTTAATTATCATACTCGTATTACGGTCCTACTCCCGCGGTACAGTGCCAAGAACGCTGGCTGCGTTTTCTCGCAGAATTTAAAAATATACTTAACCTTTGAGCGAGAAAAGAATCATCCCTATATATATTTAAAATTTACCGATTGTAACATAAAATGTAACAAAGACTAAATGTAACTCGAAGATAAAAAATTTTAGACGCGTTCATAAACAGACAGACAATCCTAAAATAGATATAAATGTATTCATTTGCTTATTTTTAGTCCCTCTCAATCATTTTTGTCACAAAAATATACAATGTTATACAAATGCAATTAACATTTTTATTATATGTAAATACTATATATATATATATATATATATATATATATATATAATATAAAAATATATATTGCATATTATACTAATGTTTTTGTGAAAGGATGTAAGGGGGTAAAAAGAGTAAAAACAACGGTAGTTAATGATGTAAATCCATTTATATAATGGCATTATTGTGTCGTCGCGTTACCCATACTTAATATTTACACCGCAACTTTAGCTATATTGTAGAATCTCTGCACAAAGTTTATCACTGAATAATTGAATTTCTTCAATGTTTCCATTATTCCGACCTAAAATTGCCTAATTGCTTCAACCTCCAACAGTGTGAGCAACAATAGAAACCGAGCGAGGTTCTTAATGCGTAATGCTCAGTACTGGATATTTTCAACGCCATTGTTTAAATTGTCATCGCGGGTCGAAAACGTTCACTTCCGCGGAAAATGACTTGTGTAATTCCCATGACATAATTTACGGGTCAGATCTTTTGTTAAAAACTTAAAACTTGTTTGTGTTAATTGGTCGGCAAACCGATCACCGCATGCTCTACATTAAATTAATTAATTGTTTGAAGATTTTCTGATAATAAATCTCTATTTCAAGTCAATGCAATGGTTCAAGATTTTTATTCAGTAATTTTTCGGGTTTAGTGAGAAATAATTTGTAACTCTATCTTGTCTGTACTGGGACTCCCTGATATAAACACATGGAAAAAGACTTATTTTTAGCAATGAGCACTAAAGCCAGCTTATATAGTTATTACATATAATACACAAGAAATCATCATAGATGGCGACGTAAAAATAATCTACCATCCTGTTTAGTCCAGGGTCATCATCATCATCTTCATCATTTTTAAATAAACCCTACTAAGATTATTTCCTGTATTGTTTAACATACGTAAATTACAGACGGACAAACATTCAGACCATTTTTTTTAATTAAGGCTGACAAACGAGCACACAGTCCACCTGATGGTAAGTGAATGCTGTGACCCATAGACATCTAAATTTATCCTCGATTAAGAATCAAAACGCATCTGTGTAAATCTGAGGATTAAGATGAAATGCTTCGTTTTCAGTAAAAAGGGTCTCCGGATCTTTACACTCACGCGGCTATTTTACACTGGTATTCTGTGAGAGCGTGGTCCTTCCCCGGTCGAGTCAACCCATTCGTGCTACATCTATAATATAGCTATAGCGTGACTCTACCACGTATGATACCTGGATTAAAAATTATTTGTAAAACATACAACAATTAAACTTGATCTGAATAGGATTGGAACTCGCGGCGTCGCAGCGTTTAGCCACTGAGCTATCGAATCGTTACCAGTATTTTCGTCGAAGTCGATAGAAAATGTTGATACATGATGTACATATTAAATAATTATCCATCTCTATAATGACCCGAATTAAAATATACGAACTGGTAAAGTGGAGCAGTGTCAAAGATACCGCGATCATACTTCATTAACATATTAAACCGGTTGCCAAGCGTGGCAGGTGGTTTGCCAACCGGTGGTTTTTTTATTATTATGAGCTGTTATAAGGAAGATGCTGCTACCATCTCCTGTTTTACTACTCTCTATCTCCTATTATTTTACCCACGAGACAATATGGGACAGTTTATTGTCTTACAAAGCCACTAAACGTAGCCCCACCTATTATAATTATACTACAAAGGTGATCAAGAAAGTAATAAAACACTTAAAATAAAAATAAAAATTTACACACACACACACACCATTAACTTACCATCACGGGAACTGTGCGCTCGCAGGTTACCCTTGCTTTTATAAAAATCACCACTAAATATAAAAAATGGCTTTGTACATCGTAGCTCATGCCAGAAAAAGGGCATCATTCAGTATGGGTTGCAGTAAACCACAATGTTTACTTAATTTCGTAATTCATATTACATTATCATATACGCGATAATTCTACGAAAGTGTTTCCTCTTCCGACATCGACTTCATGTTGGTTAAAAGCCAACCTAGGGAATATAAAATTTTATTTTTGTTTATTTCTGTACATATTTTAATTAGTTATAATTTCTAATCTACAATGTTATCACCACGCGCGTTAATAACTGGCAAGCACCTTAAGTAAAACCAGAGTGGATGCTATTAGATTTAAAAAACAATTCAAGATGGATTTTATATTGGGGGAATACAAAAGATTTGGAAGTGTCTCAACACTGAGACAAGTTTGGTGAATTAGTTGGGTGTGGGACCAATGTACTCGTACTGTTACAACTACTTGGCGAAGACGAAGACTGCGTTTTTACGCTAAAAACAGAACAAAATACTTAACTGCTAGCTGCACTGTTGTATATTCTAAGTTGCAAGTCAAATTCTATCAAAAAATGGTTTTCCAGCAAGAGCTTACAGGATTTTGTTAAGATAAGTCAGTGATCATTGTCATCTTCAACACTACCATCAGGTACGATAGAAACCAAACACTGACTTACAAATAAACAAAAACAAATCGTAATTCTCATACTCGTAGCCCCTTATGTCAAGAGTAATAATATATTATGACAGGAAATATTGTATATAAATATTATCATAACATTTTTTTTTAATTTCTGTCTGTATTTAGCAAAATCCCATAATATTGTAATTATAACGGACTTCAATCAGCTACGTGAAACACTATAAAAAAAACTCTTTGACGGACACACGCAGACACCGAGGTAATTTCACGTGTGTTCAGTTTTACAGAATTTTACGCGAAAAGTAACAATTAGCATTTTTTAAATTTTTATTACATTTATGACAAACGAGCTCTGAGTGTACAACTAATGCGTGTTGTCAGTAATGACATATGGATCTGAGACGTGGTCCTTCATTGCTGGTTAGCTTAAGTTTAAGCTTAAGGTTACTATACAAGTTCTTATTGCCTTGCTTAAGGTCAACATAGGTAAGAGTGGGTGTTACTAACAGACAGACTTTTAGAATTTTTTAAAATAAAATAAGGGTGACAAACGAGCACACAGTCCACCTGATGGTAAGTGGATGGTGTGGCCCAAAGACATCTACATTTATCCTCGATTAAGAATCAAAACGCATCCATTTAATAGAGAAGATGGATGGGTGCTGCCATCTGCTTGGGATCCTATAATTAACAAAATTAAACCCAAACCCAAGCATACCACTGCAAGACTTCATGATACTATAAGCTCGTTTTGCGTGAATCGAACCAAAAATTAATATTCAAAAACTGAAGATAGCCAGACTAACTATGACATTGGGACGTCAAACATCTCAGTCCCCCCATAACCATGGGTGCTGTAAAGCACCCGAAAAGTCGGGATAATAAAAATAAGTTAAATTGGTAATTAAACACGATGAAATCCGTAAATAATAGTTTTATTCAATATATAAACATTGATTTAAAAACTATCTGTCTTTAAAAAATAAATAGAATCATCAATAATAGTAAAAATGAAAAGGAATCAAAGAATTATCATTGTAGGTACAGTTTTAATATCGAGCAATTTGTATTTATTTGTGGCTGGTTGCCTTTCAACTTTAAATCGTTATGCTTAGCCTAGACATTTTTATTATGATGATAACTCTGGTTTGAATTTCCCAATAGCAAAGAATGTCAATTTCAGTCGTAAATAGTATGTAATATAGTCTCAATGTTATAATATTATTGCCTCCTGGTGAGAGGAGCAGCTGAGAGGCTGTAAATTTCTTTGTATGCGAGTAAACCGGCTTCAATATATAGGCAAATGGACTGGTGTA
This sequence comes from Parnassius apollo, assembly GCA_907164705.1. Taxonomy (NCBI): domain Eukaryota; kingdom Metazoa; phylum Arthropoda; class Insecta; order Lepidoptera; family Papilionidae; genus Parnassius; species Parnassius apollo. The sequence goes on from CAJQZP010000644.1 coordinate 8,835,176, forward strand.
AGAATCCACTACCCCATGTCCTCCCGTAGGTATCGTAAATGGACAGAAGAAAACTGAAACAGAAGATGGGATGGAACAGCTTCCTGATAACAACATAGAATGTTAAAAAACTGCAATTGAGACGGAGTGACAAAGCAAATCTATGTTGCAGAGGTGAACGGTAGAGTCGGGAAGGGACGCCGTAGGCGAAAATTTATCAACCAAATTGGCGATATATTGAAAATGTGCCAAGTTTAGAGTACCCTTAACCAACTAGCATGTATGCGTAGGTATATGGATGTGGAGGAGGCGAGAGAGGTATGTCAGGATCGTGGCAAATGGAAGTCCGTAGTCTCTGCCTACCCATCTTGGTGACAAGCGTGAATGTTTATGTTATGTTATGCAGTTGCGATCCCGCCTGTCAACTATAGTAAAAATATTACGTAATCCTTTGTTCAGTTGTAGTCTTTTACAAGCTGTAATAGTTATAGTAAAAAAAAATTGGGTCAGAAAGACATTTTAATGGTATTGGCTGTAAGTAGGGTCTATACAGTAGGACGTATAAAGTAATCTTGTAATACTATAACTATAAAAGACATACTTTATAGTTATATTCATACAAGTTGTTCTATAAACTACGATTTTAAGTATACTTTTTAGAGTTACACTGCAGCGTCTTATGTACTCGTACATATAACTAAAGATTACGTAGGTTCGAGCGAAGGTGGACCACGCTCGCACGGAATGCCAATAGCATCGTAAAATTGCAGCAGAATATTGCCGCACTTTTACTGAAAATAAAACGATCGTACTTTATTGAGGGTTAAAATAATTAATTTATTTTCTTTTACATCACAGAAATTTACATTAGCATATACACTAAAATGGCTGTTCGCGTATGTTAAAGAATATCCTGAATTTACAAAACTAAATATCGCGCTAAATTTGTTACATGAAGAATAACAACAATCATTATTATCTCCTTGTGAGCATAAGTTCTCTTCCATAGACTGCCTGCCACAAAGCACGACCTTGAGCCTAAAAATATATGTAATTACAAACTACGTTTGTAGTATAAAGAACTTTTTATAGTGGTGCGAACCTGTCTAAGTTAGGCTGACTTCCCGAATTTAATTTTTTTGTCTAAATAGATTATATAATCATATTGTTCGTTCATAAGAAAAGTGCTTTTGTTTAAAAAATATATCAATTAAGTTTCCTAAAGAAGTAGCAAACTGACACCGCAAAGAACAGACTTAATAAAAATGTCTTTATAAATAAACGACACATTAATAACAAACATAACACAATTTGTTTTAAGGCACGTTGTGTCAAGTGTAAATTTGATCTACATGAAGAATGCATTCCTCTGGTTCGTTACCCCTGAGACGTTGAGCTTCGAACGCTCTAACACACAATATTGACAATGGGTGCGTTTGGCGGAAAAAAGCGCTAGCAAGCGCTTGTAAGCAAAATGGCGATCGTAAGCGGTAAGCGCTGTCAAAACGGAAGTAGCTATTTTCCTCTAGAACACGAAGTTAGTTTTAACCGGGGGACCTAACCTAATTTAAATATATGTTTGTAAAGTATTCATATTAAAAACTTACCAATCATGAATTTTTAATAACATGTATATTATGTCTATTCATGTCATTATAGTACTTAAAACTAATATTACACAAAACAACTTATAAACTCTACTTCAAAACAAACAAATTAAATAAGCAAAATGGCGGATTTTGTCAGCGCTACTGAAGTTAGCAAACGTGTCCTGGCCGAAACTGTTTAGTTTCGCAATTTTGCTTACAAGCGCTTGCTAGCGCTTTTTTCTGCCAAACGCACCCAATATTAAACTTCGGCATTTACGACTTTTATTGCTAAGGAAAGGGCCCTCGGTCGTCGACGCTAAAAATATGGCGGAATGCAACTTCTTTCTTTTTATTGGTTTTGTTGTAAAACTTTTCCATTTCACATGTTTGAAATTATATTCAGGTGTTTGACTCTTTTATAATACTTTTATAGCTTTTACAATATTCTTCTTTTGGAATAGGTAACATATTTTATTTTATCATTATTTATCATTATTATTTTTAATATCAATTTTTTAATCCCAAATGAAACCCAATAATTTAAATTTTTCTATACACGAATTATACAATTGAATCTTACATGAATTAAATATTCTTTTTTATGATTTCTATTTATTTTTATGGCATTTTATTACGCAATACGAAATAGTGCGAACAAAAAACTTTGTGATTTTAAACTGAGAAATTTCTGGCGCTGAATCGTTCCTGAATTAGAAAAAAAAAATACATAACCTGTGTCACAAACACCTTTACAAATGGTTGATGTAATTAATCATGATGGTTGTAATCGAAAACTTCGTAAATTAAGGCCTTATTTAATATTATTTATTAAATAAGGCCTTAATTTTTGAATATATTCTATGTCTCCAAATAATCACTTAGTACTATCTTAAAATAATATGTCTATTATAAATCCGTTCAATTACCTTCGTTGCCATCACTGGCAAGCAGTTATGGCATTGCACGATTATGTCATTTTAACCCTACATGAATCACATAGTACATTGAAGTTTCAACCGAATACATCAACAACTACAATAACGTACGATGTGATGACCTATGGATTCGTGTTTAAAATATGCCAATGTGGATAATACTACCATTGGTTTTGTGTGTTCTGCAGCATTGGATAAATGAAGTGAAGATTTTACATGTAATCCAAAAGACGAGAACAAAAGTTGCTTTTAAATAACTTTAAAAATCACGAGTGTTTACTTACGTTTATGATTTCAATATTATCTTGGATATATGCATTCATAAAATACCTTGGAATGTTAAACTTATCGCATGCTTAATAAATACATATACTGCGGGAAGACCCAGGAAACAAAAAAAAATTGTAAAGTCATAGTTTTTACCTAAATGACAAGGTGAGTGAAGTGCGGAATATTGTAATTTTTAATTATTTTTCCGTGGAATCCCAAAAATTTACGTTCTTTTAAAAAACATTATGTAATGATTTCTAATTAACCTACTGTTATTCAGACGTTATATCAATATCATTAGTATTAAAATATATTTAAGTCCATTGAACATACACTTCCTCCATTGATTGCCTCTTAACGCAGGCGCAATGTATCAAGATCGTTTTTTTTGTTTTTTGTTTTTATGGGTTTTAATTTTCTTTTGCATTTATAGACTAAGAATTGTAATTCTATCATCATCATTACAGCCCTTCACAAGTTCCCTTGTAAGCCCTTCACAACTTTGCTAAACATAGGCCTCCCCCAAGGAATTCCACAAAGCACGGTCCTGAGTCACCTGCATCCATCGATTTCCTGCATATCTAACCAGGTTATCACTCCATCTAGTGGGGGATTGCCCTACACTACGCCTACCGGTACGAGGCTGCCACTCGAGAACTTTTGTTGCTTATCGGTTGTCGGTTCTTTGAGCTATATGGCCGGCCCATTGCCACTTCAGCTTACTAATCCGTTGGGCTATGTCGGTCACTCTGGCTCTACTGCGGATATCCTCATTTCTAAGAGAAACCCCGAGCAAAGCCCTCTCCATAGCTCGATGAGCAACCTTGAGCGTCCTCATAAGGCCAACAGTGAAGGACCACGTCTATAATTCACGTCTAGAATATAATTCTATACCAGTGTAATATAAACATTTAGTAAATTAGCTTTCATAAGAACAATCGGAGATATTAAAAAGTTTGCGTTGTCAAGCAGGTGATTTGTTTATGTTGTAAAACACAGATAGCATCTATTTCATTGCAAAAGCGATAAACCACGTTTCGCCTTTTATCGGAACCAATTAATATTGCTACAAAGATTTCATTATTTTTTAATTCCGTAATTGCCAATACTTCCCCTTTGGCTTCCACAATTACTTCATTTGATATCGCTTCTTTGAATGAAATCGATGCTCCAAATTTTAAAAGCGAGCGTTGTGATCGATTGCAGAATATACATACAGATTTCGTTACGAGTTATTATCAATATCGTGCAATAAAACCTTACGTCATTTTCATTATGTCCCTGCAATTGCGTAAAAATAATCATTGTTTTATAACAATTATTCACAGGTTGCTTATAATCGAATGACTAATAAAATCGTGACAATTTTATCACCAACATACTATATTTTCTCTTTAGCAATAACTAATTGAACGAGATTCCCGTTTTCATTTTGTTCGATAAAAATTGAAAACAATAATAATATCGTAACGCACGTAGCACGGTTTGCTTTTTTTAAACGAAGACTGAAGTTTAAACGTGAGTAAATTTGATGATGTTGTAAGTTACTTTCTCATCATCATCATTACTCTCGAGCTAACAATACGTTTACCGGTACGAAGCTGCCATTCGAGAACCTTTTTTTCCTGCCAGTGGTCGGATCTTCGAGCTATATGACCGGACCATTGTTACTCCATCTTACCGATTCATATGACTATATAATGATACCCATATATTTATTAAAATTTGTAATAGTGTGATATAAATTTTATTTTTTTTTTAATTAAAAAATCTTTATTTTCATTATTGTAAACAGTAGTTGGAACCAAGGTAAATAAGATCAAAAATATTATTCATGTTTCATCAGTATGTAATTTGTTTCTAAATATAATTTCCGAAACACACGATTTCCAAAAAAAATATCGAGCAAAGCGCGGTCATCCAGGTACTTACCTTAAATAGACAAATTCTGATTTTCATATTCAACTGATATATGCCTATATCCTTGTTCAGTCTATTGTAGAGATAAACAAATTGTGATAAGAGGTGATGCTGAGAAAATTTGGTTTTTACGATTTTTACGTTACTGATACCTTTTCTTCTTATCATCATTATTCCGGAGTTAAAAGGCAAAGATTTGTATGCTCGTGAGACTATTGATGGGATATATATCTATCTTATTAAAAGAACCTCACTCAACTTATAAAATTCTTCGGTATGAAAATTTAATGGTTTATTAATACATAACACTGAGTAGACAACCCTGACTTCTTTCGATTTATTTCTTATAAAATGTTATTCTGCCTAAAACATCGACATATTCATTCATTCTTGACAGACCAGCCCTACACAACTCCACAGCTGAACAAAGGCCACGGACAAGGAACGCCACAAAGCATCTGCATCCCTAACCGACTTCCTGCATCTTTTACTAGGTAGCAATCCATCTATTAGGAGACCGCCTTACAGTTCGGTTACCACTTCGGGTACGAGGATGCCACTCGAAACTTTCTTTCACATCGGTTGTCGATTCTTCGAGCTATGTGGCTGGCCCATTACCACTTCGTGTTCTGGCTCGTTGAGCTTTATAACTAATATAATATAGTATATGCAAGTATTTTTAATGAAATAAACTCTTACCGAGCCTTATTCCGCCACAAGCTTTTTATGTCGCATAAAACATTGACGTAATGAATTCATTTACATACCCATATATTTAATGACATTAGTTGCCAATTTTCGCTGATGAAAAAGTACCCATTTAATAATTTGACCTTTGGTTAAATTTGGAGTTTTATTAGAAGGATACAAAGCATACGAAGTGTAGTGTAGTGCTCCCACGTTAATATACTTTAGTGTTAAGGTAGAATAATGAGCAGTATAATTAAAGTTATAGTACCAACAACACGTCTCTCTTCATTGACACCTTTCATATATTACATGTTTACATGGCGACCCTGCCAGGATTCGAACCTGGAATCTTCTGATCGCTCTTTTCGGCGACCCTTTGTCATAGCCTATTAAAATCCTTAAATTTGCAAAAAATATGTAAGTCACTCATGGTCAAAAAAAAACTATCCTATCTCTCAAGCTGGACCAAACTGCACACGGTGTGCGAATTTTATTAAAATCTGTTGAGTAGTTTAGGAGCCCATCGCGGACAAACAACGTGACACGTAATTTATATATACATATATATATATATATATATATATATATATATATATATATATATATATATATATATATATATATATATATTATCATTATTGTCCTGACTAGATAAATGGTAGGCATAATAACAAAATGATTAAGGATACGAATAAATAATGAAAATCAAAACATAATTTTATGTTATACATAATTATGCCTGATTATGTCAATAATAGCGGGTCCGCCAAATAACTTTTTTTTTAAAAAAATGCTATTAAAAAAAACTAGTAAATATTTTTTCAAATTAGTTTTTTAATTTGAAAGTACAATCCTTCCGGTTAAAGATGGAAAATAATTTCATTCAAATGGCTGCCTCGGCTGGTCATGCAGTAGCCTACACGATCGGTCCAATTTTTGAGTACATTATCGATTGTGTGCAGCTGTATTTCACCAATGGCTTCACGAATATTGTCCTTTAAAGCGTCAATTGTCTCTGGCTTGTCGGCGTAACACTTATCTTTGACGGCACCACACAAATAATAGTCCAACGGTGTCAAATCGCAGCTCCGAGGTGGCCAAACGACATCAGCTCTGCGGCTGATAATGCGATTTTCAAAAACAGGGCGCAAAACATCAAGTGTAGCGTCGGCTGTGTGGCACGTTGCGCCGTCTTGTTGAAACCAAATGTTGCCAATATCCTCCTCTTCAATTTCTGTGAACAAAAATTCGTTCAACATGGCCCGATAACGATCGCCATTGACTGTAACGGCCACACCGTGCTCATTTTCGAAGAAAAATGGCCCAATTATGCCTCTGGACCAAAATCCGCACCAAACAGTGACTCGTTTTGGGTGCACCGGCTTTTCGATGAATGCGTGCGGGTTTCCTGTGCCCCAAATGCGACAATTCTGCTTGTTTACATACCCACCAAGTTCGAAATGAGCTTCATATGAAAAGATGATTTTTTTGGCAAAATCCGCATCTTCTACAAGTCGATCGCAGGCCTACTTAGCGAAGCGAAAACGCATTGGATGGTCAGTTGGCTTCAACTCGTGAACCAATTGGATTTTGCACGGCGTCATACCAAGGTCTTTACGCAAAATTCGTCTCAATGATGTCTCCGAAATGTCCAATTGTTGAGAACGACGGTGAACTGATGTTGATGGCGTTTCACGCACACTTTCGGCCACAGCAGCAATATTCTGGGGTGTACGCACTGTTTTTGGCTTTTCACGCGTTGGTTTATCGATGAGGATGCCAGTTTCTTTCACTTTTTTCACAAGGTAACGAACTTACGGAGCTGACGGTGCTTCATTTCTTCCAAAATCCGTACGCAATTTTCGCACACATTCTGCAACATTACCATGATTTTCAAAGTAATGTCGCAATATTTCTCAGCGTTGTTTAAGCGTATACACAACCATATTCGTTCAGCGGAAGGATAAAACTAATTAATCAAATTAGACATGAGCTAAGTGTTGCCATTCACGAAATAAGCACTAGTTGAAAAAAAAATGTTAGATGGCGGACCCTATACTACTGAGACTATGCATTTTTGCGTGCTAGATATGTCTTAGATTATAGTTTTCATAATGATATTAACCTTTTTCAGAATAATAAAAAATAAAAATATAAATTTCTTTGCAACCTTCCGCTAAATATTTTTTTTTTCGAATAATCTTAAGGATCTATTTTAAGAATTGATAAAAAAATATAGATAGCATATTTTGTTATTCTTTTGTCGGTGGGAAGTGTAGTGTAGTGCTCCCACGTTAATATACTTTAGTGTTAAGGTAGACTAATGAGCAGTATAATTAAAGTTATTGTACCAACAATACGTCTCTCTTCATTGACACCTTTCATATATTACAGAAGATAAATAAATTATAGGACATTATTGAAATTAAATTGAATTAAAAGATTATTACTAGGTTTATCTTTAATTCATTTTTATGTTTTTTTATTTCATTATTAACTATAAATTAAAAGGTGAAAATCTTAAAAGGGATTCCATTGTTAGAGATCTCGGTGTTATTCATTATTCCAAATTGATATTTGACGTTCACTTAGGAAGCATTATAACCAAATCTACGAAAACTCTTGGATTTTTTATGTGTAGCTCTAGGGGCTTCATTAAAGCTAAAACTCTAAAGATCCTATATTGTTCTTTTGTAAGAAGTAATTTGGAGTACGCATCTCAAATCTGGAATCCTAGGTATGCAACATATATTAACCGACTTGAAATTATCCAAAGTAAGTTTACGCGTTACCTCTGTTATAGAACCAATTACTATCGCTATACCTCTGATAATTATATTAGTTATTATAAAAACATCACCTTCTTCCTCTTGCTATGCGTCGTGAGATTGCTGACCTCACTTTTCTGTTAAATATAGCCTGTAGTGCTATTGACTGTCCTGAGCTTTTATCTCAACTACATGTTAGCTGTCCTGCCAAACCTCTTAGACACAACAAAATTTTAAGTCTCCCGTTTGCATCTACAAATTATAGGCAAAATACATTTGTATGGCGAGCGAACAATAATTTCAATAAGCTAGCCAATGAGTTTGACTTCGATTTGTTTAACACTAGTGCTGCGTCAGCTAGGCGCAAACTTAATAATGCATTTTTTGGTAGCTCTAAGTAAGATTTACTTTTGTATTTGTGTTTAATTTTCTGTTAAAAATAGCTTGTAGTATTATTGACTGTCCTAAATATGAGTTGATTGTCTTTTATATGTATAATACAAGTTTAGCCCTCATTTGGCATAAATATGTTGTATTGGATACTTTCGAGTGTAAAATCTTGTTTATCATTGTTGTAAATTCACCTTTGTATCTATTAGTGAGGATCTTTAATTGGCTTACTGTTGTTATTAGTACTATCTATCCTAATTATGATAGCTGCTGGTCTTCCAAATAAAATAAAATAATAATAAAAAAAATTATTATAGGTTATAAGATTCAACCATGTTACTTATTATATGATTATATAATAAGTAACATGGTTGCATCTTTACTCCCTATTCTATAGTTGCAGTGGCGCCACTACTATATGACATGGTGCCACGCTGCAGTTATATTATGGTTGATGCGAGTTATTATGGTTGTTGTACGTTGTCTGAAATATTGATGAAATCCACATACAGATTTTGGTAAGCGCTCCAATGATTGTAAACAACCATCTACATTAGATGGTTATTTAGCTATTTTTCGAAACGAAAAGTTATTTATTTTCCGTTTCCCCTGAGTCAAAAAAGTAGATTCATTTATTCTTCATTCTAAAAAATGATTAATATGCTGTCCTTCTAAATTTTAAATGTGGGACGAAATTACAAATGTACCATACTACCGGCGATAGACCGCAGCGTCAATGGCGCAAGATGTCTTGTACTGTGAAGCGTAGTGTGATAAAGACAATTTTTCCTACCCGAGAGAAGTTCATATCCAACAGTGGAACCTTACGAGCTACTAAGAAGAAAGAAGTAGAAGAATTCATCGGTCTTTACGATCCATTTATAAAATTTACCAACGTTGTTAAGAAGCTGGCTTTATATATTTTCGTTGAGGTTATTGAACAGCAAATACATTTCTATTGAACTATTTTAAATTAATCACTAAGAATTTGATTAGTAGGCAGCCATAAGTTACAATCACCTGGTTTCCTCTATTTGTATCTCGAACATATATTAATCGGGTTTTTAGAGTTCCGCTCAATAATGATTTCTTATATTTACGCGAACACTATACATGATTAAAACTACTTTTACGGATTTTATCGCGTTTATTTTTACTTTTTATTTACTTTTATTTTTAATTCCCGACGTTTCGGGCGCTTTCCAGCACCCATGGTCACGGGGGACTGAGATGACTGACTGGGTTTAGTTTTAATTTTATTGATTATAGGATCCCAAGCAGGTGGTAGTCCCAGCCTCCTTCTCTATTGAAATTAGGATGTTTTTTAATTTCAATAGCCTCACGTATCATCCTTGGTAGGAATCGGTGTTCTTTCGCGAGGATTTGTGGTCTATCAAATCTGATGTAATGGTTGGGTCCGTCTAGGATATGATCACAAACTGCAGACTTCCCGGAACGTTGATGCTTCACATCAGCTATATGTTCTTTTACGCGGGTCCTAATTGATCTTTATTTTTCTTTTTTATTTTATATAGGACAAACAAAAAGATCAATTAGGACCCGCGTAAAAGAACATATAGCTGATGTGAAGCATCAACGTTCCGGGAAGTCTGCAGTTTGTGATCATATCCTAGACGGACCCAACCATTACATCAGATTTGATAGACCACAAATCCTCGCGAAAGAACACCGATTCCTACCAAGGATAATACGTGAGGCTATTGAAATTAAAAAAACATCCTAATTTCAATAGAGAAGGAGGCTGGGTACTATCACCTGCTTGAGATCCTATAATCAATAAAATTAAAACTAAACCCAAGCATACCACTGCAAGACCTCAGAACATAGTCAGTTCATTTTGCATAGATCGGACCATAAACAATAATTAAAAAAGCTGAAGGTACTCCGGGTTTAACAATGACATCGGGACGTCAGTCATCTCAGTCCCCCGTGACCATGGGTGCTGGAAAGCGCCCGAAACGTCGGGAATTAAAAATAAAAGTAAATAAAAAGTAAAAATAAACGCGATAAAATCCGTAAAAGTAGTTTTAATCATGTTCCGCTCAATGTTTTATTGTACGAGTAGATAATAATAATAAACTTGTGCTATCAAACTCAAGTCATTAGTAATGGAAATAACTAATGACTTGAGTTCTAATAGAATAACGTTAAAATTTGTTAAATTACAAATAGTATATGAATTATAATATAACCAACATTGTAGTGATCACCCTATTCCTAAATGTCCCATTTTTCGAGTTTTGTTTGGCAACACAAAACGTACACAACACAACAAAGCTATTCATATTTCATGTACAACATTTACCTTATATTCGTTGCTTTTGCATTAATTATAGTATTTTCACGGTGTAACCATTTCGTTTACATAAGACATAAAATATGCAGACTGACAATGGGCAGCAGCGTAAAAGATGCGAAACGTCTTTAAATATCTTATAGACCTAGGGTGACAAACGAGCACACAGTCCATCTAAACATAAGTAGACGCTGCAGCCTATAATCACCTACATCTATCCTCGAATAAAAATCAATATGCAGATTCGTTGTCATCCCTGAGTACTAAGATAGTTTGCCTTATTTCTATTAAAAAGGCTCTCCGGATCTCTACACTCACCACACAAAACACAGCGGCATTGAGCTGTTATTTTACGTTGGTACTCTGTGAGAGCGTGATCTTTCCAAGGTCAAGTGGACCTATTCATGCTACAACCATAACATAGCTGCAGGCTCTACCAAGTTCAAACGTGTTGGAGCAATTTGAAATGTGATTTGTAACTTACCAACCATAAAACTAGTAAGTTTTCGGACTGATAAAGAAATTCTGTAAAACTCATTAAATAATACTACGGAATCAGCTTTGTTTGAGCTTACTCAGTTTTACATTTATTTATCAAGTTTTATATATTTCTCAATAAACTAGTTTTGTCCTCGTAATATGTTAATATATTAAATGTTAAATTATTAGCAGCGATAATTACTATTCCTCTCTTTCAGATTTACATCAGTTATTATGTATTTCCGCCGCCGTTTGTGGCGGTGTGAGAGAATGTATCACCTCTTTCATCCAGTGGGTGTCGTTGGAGGTGATTGATGGTAACTAAAACAGGAAACAGGCAGTAAAATCTTTCAGATAACAATTAGATATAATAAAAAAACAGCGGTTGCCAAACAGCTTGCCAAGCGTAGCAACTGATGTCCACCAAATCTCAGTCTCTGAAGCCAGCCTCAACGGAGACTAGCCGTCTGTGCAGAACAGGATTACGAGTATAGGCTCAATTTACACTGCTGCGGAACGGAGTGGAAGCGAATATTTGTAACTAAATCGTATATAATAAAATAAGTCTTATGTTGATTGTGTAAAATTCCGGGGAATTCTCGAGGATTCCCGTAGCTATAGTACGTTTTTAGGGCAGGCGGAAAAAAGTACATTGACCTCAAGTATTATGCTAGCATCGAAACAAAACGACAGTTATTGCTTCTATACATTTCTTTATAGATTACGTATCGTTACGCGCTGAGCATGTCTCATGGTACGGGGTAGGGTGAAGGAATCGGTCATTGAGAGATAATAAACCTGCTTTGGGATGCGCTTGCGTGTAGATAGTTTGAGATTTAAAATTTTCGTTTATAGTAGTTGTTTTAATTTTTATTAAGTTTGTTTTGTTAGTTGTATTATTACGTTTTGTATTAAAGTTTTGTTATTTTTTGTGACGTTTTTTATATTATCACTAGTATGAAATCGGGTCCATCGACATGAAAATCTCATAAAGACTTTACGTCACCACGAAAGAAGCGAAAAGTGTCGCATATTTCTGAAACCACAACAACCAGGAACAAGTGTCTGACAATCAATTATGAGAAGTTTTATGCATTCTTCAAGGTTGGCTGCTGAAGAATGCTTGGCATTAAAAGTTCGTCTTTTTACCTGAATGCCAAGAAGTGTATGTTTTACAACATTACCTACCTATAAAAACCTACTATTAACGTAATAATGAAAATTGTAATAACTCATGATTTATAAATAATAAACTTAAATTAATTTGCTCTTTAATTCATTTAGATACAGAATAATCTTCTTTCTTTATTATATAATAATAGACATAGGTCCTGTAAAGAACTTCACATTCGGCACCCTTATAGTTTACTGTGATGATGTAATGATAAAAGGATAAAAAAATGAACCTAGACAAAAAAGATTGCCTACCCCAATGATATCGTCAAACGTCAATAGTACTTTTTTCCGCCTGCCCTAGAAACGTACTATACTATCGGCGAAGTCTGTGGAATTCGCGGGAAGCGACTAACTTTTCTACAGCTCCAAGGCGACTGTCGTATAGTCCGAAGGCGAATTCGCGAGCCTTCCCACGCGTCGCGGCGAAATTGACACTTCCGTTCCATTCCATTCCTCCGCAATGTAAATTGAGCCATAGTGCATGAGTGTGTACGCAAGCATAGGTGCACTCTCTATTCTATTATATTTCGTCACTTTTTTGGTCCGATGGCACGGTAATCTGAAACAACTGGAGAGGGTTTAGGCAGAGGATTAACGGCTTTACGTGGTTTCCGAACCACTCCGGACTGCTACTGAGAATTTTTGATAGAAAAACCCAATAGCTGATTTTAGCCCGACCCGGTCTTAGAACCGGAACCTCATGATCAGCAGCCTCATTTGCGAGCACTAGACCAGCGAGGCAGTCAGAAAACATGAGGCAATCTATGGGAGAGATAATGTAATGTATGTTATGGCCTGCAGGCTTTGATAGTCTATAATGATGATGAATATGATATTTTTCTGTTCTTTATTCACATTTGAATTATTGATATTTTCAGTAATGTAAATTTGTCACTTTTATTAATATATATGTTACGGCTAATAGCCAAAGTACGGTTACACCTAGTTCTGGCTAGAACTAGGTGCGGCCAGCATTATGTTACGCATAATAGCTAGGTGTTGCCGGCTAATACAAGGTGTAGTCGATTGCTGTAGACGTATTATAGAAAATTTATAAATTAAATAAATATCTACGGTTTTAAGGTGGTCCAATGGCCACCTTAACCTACTGTCACTTAATACGTTTTTCCGTATTTTACAAATTTACATACTGCTGGCCGTACCTAGTTCTAGCCGGCTAGAACTAGGTGCGGCCAGCATTATGTTACGCATAATAGCTAGGTGTTGCCGGCTAATACAAGGTGTAGTCGATTGCTGTAGACGTATTATAGAAAATTTATAAATTAAATAAATATCTGCGGTTTTAAGGTGGTCCAATGGCCACCTTAACCTACTGTCACTTAATACGTTTTTCCGTATTTTACAAATTTACATACTGCTGGCCGTACCTAGTTCTAGCCGGCTAGAACTAGGTGCGGCCAGCATTATGTTACGCATAATAGCTAGGTGTTGCCGGCTAATACAAGGTGTAGTCGATTGCTGTAGACGTATTATAGAAAATTTATAAATTAAATAAATATCTGCGGTTTTAAGGTGGTCCAATGGCCACCTTAACCTACTGTCACTTAATACGTTTTTCCGTATTTTACAAATTTACATACTGCTGGCCGCACCTAGTTCTAGCTGGCTAGAACTAGGTGCGGCCAGCATTATGTTACGCATAATAGCTAGGTGTTGCCGGCTAATACAAGGTGTAGTCGATTGCTGTAGACGTATTATAGATAATTTATAAATTAAATAAATATCTGCGGTTTTAAGGTGGTCCAATGGCCACCTTAACCTACTGTCATTTAATACCTTTTTTCCGTATTTTACAAATTTACATACTGCTGGCCGTACCTAGTTCTAGCTGGCTAGAACTAGGTGCGGCCAGTATTATGTTACGCATAATAGCTAGGTGTTGCCGGCTAATACAAGGTGTAGTCGATTGCTGTAGACGTATTATAGATAATTTATAAATTAAATAAATATCTGCGGTTTTAAGGTGGTCCAATGGCCACCTTAACCTACTGTCACTTAATACGTTTTTCCGTATTTTACAAATTTACATACTGCTGGCCGCACCTAGTTCTAGCTGGCTAGAACTAGGTGCGGCCAGCATTATGTTACTAATATGCTAGGTGTTGCCGGCTAATACAAGGTGTAGTCGATTGCTGTAGACGTATTATAGAAAATTTATAAATTAAATAAATATCTGCGGTTTTAAGATGGTCCAATGGCCACCTTAACCTACTGTCACTTAATACGTTTTTCCGTATTTTACAAATTTACATACTGCTGGCCGTACCTAGTTCTAGCCGGCTAGAACTAGGTGTTACCGCACTTCTGCATTTAGCCGTAACATGTACATATTATAGATAAAGTGCATTAGAACTGACTTTCTGCTATAACCATGTAATATGAATACTGAAAAAATCTTTATTATAAGAATGACACTTTTTAATGATCATCACTAAAGAAGTCCGTTCCTAGTAAAACTGCTCTGTTGTGAGTAAATAATGCAAGCTAAGAATACTTTTTATATTTACTTTTAAAATAAATTGTAATTAATGTACTGTGTTTGACACTAATTTTTCATACCTTAATAGTCAGTCTAACCATACGTACGTTCATGAATATTAAATTGATTCTAATTAATTTGTGGAGCCGAGCTATGAGGCTGAATGCTTACTATAAATCTTGAAGTAAGCGCTTTCTATAAATCTTGAAGTAACCCGGGTTCGATCCCCGCCGGCACCGATGAAATTCGTAATTGCATTTTATGTACTGATTGACCTTACCCTCAGTGTTAAAGGAAACATCGAGAGGAAACCTGCATGTCTAAAATAAAAAAAAATCAAAGACATGTGAATTCCGCCATCCGGAACGGCACGGCGGTTTCATTACTTCCGAAGACGAGAGCAGGCCAGTGTCCAGCTGTGGGAAGTTTTATAATTAGTAGGTACCTGGATGACCTAGCGTTCTTGGTATTTTTTTTTTCGAAATCATGTGTTTTGGAAATTATATTTAGATACAAATTACATACGGATGAAACATGAATAATATTTTTGGTCTCATTGATATAATAGAAAAAAACTGAACTGGTTATTTGAATAAAAAATTATGAGTGCAATTATTTATATTAGATTAATTTAAATTTTCGTGTTTTTAAAAAAGAATACTAAAAAAAGGGCTCGAAATAATAGATTTTCTCACAAAAGAAGAAAACTTGAAAAAAAAGTCGGACCGATGACAGGACTCCTCGAACTAGGGTACTACGATTCCGCGACCGACCCATATCCTACTTGAGGCATTATAGTCATTTACACATTGCCAAAATTTACCTTCTTTTATTGCAGCAGTTTTTCATTGCCTGAAAACACAGACAAAACGACATTTTCTAAAAATGAATCCTAGCTAAATCGATTTATTGCCCCCGAAATCCCCTGGACACGAAATTTTATGAAAACCGTTGGAGCCGTTTCCGAGATTCCGATTATATATAGATACAAGAATTGCTCGTTTAAAGGTATAGGATAGCTTTACTTTAAACCATAGTTTAATAACATTGAGAAGATAATCATTATTAAATATGCTTCTTTTAAAGGCCTTAATATATTTTCATAACTTACGACTTTAGATTGATTATAAAAGACATGCAAGAAACGTTAGTAAGAGGCCATAAAACGAATCTTAATCGAAAAAATTACTGCGGCCCTAAATTTTTATAACGCCTCTCCTGAGGGCTCGATGGCGTCAGACAGGTCAATGGCCACCTTTCAACTCAGTACAGTGAAAGTGGAAGAAATTGAAAGTACCTTTTTGTATTAAGCCAGCTATCTTTCTTGATGTTTAATTTTCTTTAAAAACTTATAATAATATGCATAATATCATTATGATAATTTTATGATATAATAATAGCATCTCTTACAAATTATATGATAAGTGGAAGTCGGAAATCCAATACCATTTTTGGAAGCTTTGCATATTATCATTAGTTAAATAAATTTCTTTTAATCTAAAGTATACATTTCAATTTCAAAGGAAGGAAAATTTTTGCATAACATATTTAATTTAACATTTTGTTTAAAAAGATAAATTTTACCTATAAACTCCTTTTAAGTATTTAACCAAAAATTTACGCTGATGACAGTGGCGTAACAAGAGAGTACGTCATAGAACCGAGCGTCAGATTTTGGAGGACGGCATTTAGTTATAAATAATCGGCAATGATTTTTTTTTAAATTTTATGAATTCGCTGACAAAATATTCAGTAACCTTTCTGTAACGAGCACTGCAGTGTTGCAAGGTCAACACCTTGACTAACGGATCGGGTTATAAAAAAAGAATATAGTTATATTGTATTAATTTTAAAATGGTACCAATTTAATAATCTTAAATACTTCGAATATAAATAGGTGTGAAGGATGACTTTTTTGTCTCTAACGACCCCTAGTGGCAGCAACCCATGCTACACCATAGCTTGTGGCGCTTTCTTAGTTGGCAATCAAATATGCAGCAGTCTTGATTTTGTTTTTAGTGGAATCCATTAAAATAAAACGTGATTATTGTGGCCAGAATCAAGAATTTTGTCTAAGGATAATAGGCCGGCGGTGCAATAGAAGTCATCGCACCATTTCGTCTCATATGTGTCGTAAGAGTTGACTATGGGAAATGCCAATACATTGTGGTTTGATTCTTTAAGCCATTATAACTAACAGTGATATATAGAATATTGAATTGTGTTGCACACCATATTATTTGTGATACAATTTTTTAAAGTCTTTAAACCTCAATTAAGCCTAAATTATAAATAAATATTAATCGTAACCATCCCATATTCTTTATCGTTTCAAAAATGTCTCGCCTTATGTAAACAAAATGTTATGGGTTCTTTCACATAATCTACCTAAATTGTCACGATGTTGCCATTTGCCATTATAACATATTGCCATTAGGTACTATAACAAAGCATATTCTTACACATGCCTAATTCCAAATGAGGTATGTATGGTACTTCATTTCAATTTGATATCAAGGCATTGAATACATCGTTGTGCAATAAAGCTAAAGTGGCGCCAACAAAACCGCAAAGCGAAACAATGATGTAAACTCATTTCAAATAACTGAGTACAGCGGTATTGGTTACTAATTTTCATTAAAATTAAATTTATTTTTTTATTATTTCGTTGTAATGACAATACGAAAAAACAAATTGGCCATGTTTACACGTTTATTATTAAACAACCTTTAAAATATACATTCAGAAGCGAAATAAATTAGTGTAGGTAGTAGGTACTATTAGAATAGTGATGGATTACTGATTATTCGTATTGGAGATCAGTATAAACTAACTTTTCATAATCGAATGATGACTTATGATTACTAATAATATTTTTTTCTCTGCTATATTTAAAATTTAAATAAAATATTACTAACACTTCAAAAGATATTTTTATAGAAAATATTTTTGCTATATCTTTTATTATAAAAATATTTGTCGCAACGGCATTGACCGAGCATATCTCGAGTCAATAATTTCAGGCTGTACACACTTTTTATAAAACGCTTGTAACTTGGGTAACATAATCGAAATCCAAAATGTGTCGTCTTTGTAGATTTTTAGTACTTGTACTGGGCCAGTGCATATGGCAAGTATGCAGACAGTTTTATTCTCCATTATTATTTCTTCCGAGATAGGATAACCCTTTTTTTACGTTTAGTGACAAATCGATACTTGTATTTATTTTTCCCCATTCCGACTGGTAAGAAAGCTCAGCTACAATCAAAATAACTATAATGAGTTAACTATCTGATACATACAATAATGTGCGACCTTTATACTAATCGAAATATAGATACTGTACGAAAGTAAATACTTCCGACGATCAAAAACTGCGATAAATAAATATTTTACTAAATGATAAATAAATGATAATAATGATAATAATAAATTATTTGTACTAAATGATGTTAATTTTTATTTCAATTAATGTTTAACAGAGCAAAAATTTCGGTGTACGTTTGTAATATGGCGCAAATGTATGGTGTCATATACTGGCCAATATGTGGCCGTGGAAGGAAAAGAGGAAATCTCCCGCCGGGCAATATGTTCTGCAATAGTTCGGAGCTATTCTACATATATTGTTTTTACTTCGGAACTTTGATAGCGCGATTTAGGCTTCGATATGCTTCGCTTGTGGCGCGACGACGGAGCCGCCACAAATGTTTTGAAATGAATCACCAGTCTGGCATCGATTTATGATGTTATTTGCATTGGCCAGTATACTGGGTTCTATTTTAGAACACAGGGCAAAATAGCAGTGCATATAGCGGCAACTCAACTAAACCAAATCAACTGTCACAGGTCCAACCTCGACAAGCAATCACGCGGTAGTGAACACAGATGACCGGTTCAGTGAAATGTATGGTACTTTTATCTAATTAATTAAAATATAATAGTAACGATTTAAAAATAAAAATCATAGTATAGCTTAAGTAAATGTAAATGATTATTTTGTTATAAATTTTAAGTCAAAATGATGTAGAACTTCGGAGATATTGGGGCTTGTATCGAAGCTTTTTCGGTCGTTAATTGAATTATGTCGATTTTTTCCTTACGTGAAAGGCATATAACGAAAATGTATTTTATCATCATTAAAGTGCAGAATATTTTTGAGATCAATTTTTTTTTGATGGCCGATATTTAATAGAATCTACAAATTAGAGCTTCCAAATCATGTCTCTCAGAGTTTTGGCCTAAACATGCATCGGGAAAATGATTATTACTAAATTAATAAATAAGTTATCTAAAATTTGCCTTTAGCTTATTGTAGTAGAGGATACGAACTATTTTCCCAAATAGTTGTTATTTCAAGCAACAAACGGAAAACAAATAATTTCAACGAGGAAACCTTGTAATTTAGCGTTATTTTTTTTTTTGCAATACTCCTTCCAAATTTTTAATTACACGTGGGAGAGCCATGCTGCAATTATATTAGGAGTATAATTGTAGCACGAATGGGTCAGCTCGACCGAGGAAGGATCACGCACTCACAGAATACCAGCGTAAAATAGTAGCTCAATGCTGCTGTGTTTGGTATGGTGAGTGTAGAGAACCGAAGACCCTTTGTACTGGCTTGCTTTCCTTACTTTTTTATTGCATCCTTCTTTCCAATTAACCGCAAAACAAACTTATGGCGCCATCTGTTGGCCCACAACAAAAGCGTCTGTAAAAGAAGTCGACGCGATCGATACGGAGATGTAATCGAGACTCAAGACGAACTGCATCGGTAATGGCTGTTCTTGTCTAAGCCTTCCAATATAAAAATTAATGTAAATAGCGTTAGTGAGTGTGCCGGGTCGACCCAGATGTGTGCATAGACTATATAATCACGTAGGAGGTCAAGGAAGACTGAAGCCTTCCACATCCGAAGATATCGTTGAAGCCAAGTTGGAGTTGATCGCCGCTGCCGCTAACCGTGAGTTTACCTATTTCATTTACCCTTCCTGGTGGGCCAGACTAATTTTCTCTCACTGTAGGTAAATTAAGTAGCAATTCCAAAATATATTTCTAATTACTTTTATTTCAAGTAAGAAGTGTCGCGATTACTACACAATAGTTCAATCCGCGCATTTTTTTTCTATTCTAACGTTTAATCATAGTGGTCCTTCGAGCCGGATGTCCTATGGTATTTTGGGTTCAATTCATTCGAAAACTCCAAAATTATAGTTCATAGCAATTCAAATTAAAAAAAAAACTTTTACAAATAAAACTTAAGTAAAATACTTATTTCCTTGTCTTAATTTGAACGATATAATAAGAAACAACTTATTAAATTTATTTGATATAATTTAAAAATAGGCAGAATTATTCTCTGATATTGATTACATGAATTGTAATTCCTTTTGTAATAACTAAACACGGAGGTAGTAGGTTAAAAATTTTACACCACGTATTCAATACTGATCGTTGTTTCAATAGGCGTGGCACAATATATATATTATCTACCTATTAAAAGCGACATTATTAGTTGGTTAAAAAATTAGGTTTATTTTAAATTTACGGTTTTATTATTTATTACTTCAAACATAATGACAGATAAAACAAAGTCGAACGCTAGTGAATTTGAGAGACAACTCAAGTTGCTTACTATTCAAAGAGAATATGCATTTCGAGAAATTCAAATAATATATGATTTATCGAAGAATATCCAAACGGATACAACTTCTACGTCTCAATTCGAGGCTAGGTTTAAGCGTATTGATTTAGTGCGTAAAGAATTTTTGGATTATACGAATATCAAATAAACGAGTTAAAGTTAAAATTAAAGCCGGGGATTAAGGACGATATTATTGATATGAAGCCCGTGATTGCTTTTGACGACATGTACTACGCCGTCGATGCCGCCAGGGCTGCTCTAAGCGAGGGTCGCACTCGAGCCGACGCGCAATGCGACCCGGACCCGAGTTTGACTTCCGGATTATCATATCATAGTATGAAACCATACGCGCAAGCACGCTTACCAAAACTCGAATTACCGAAATTTGATGGAAACATTGAACATTGGCAAACTTTCTTCGATACATTTTCCACACTTGTACATGAAAACAATAATACAAGGTCAATCGAAAAGTTTCATTATTTGTTGACGTGTCTCTCGGGTTCGGCGCTGTCAATAGCGAAAGGAGTGCCAGTTACCTCTGACAACTACCAAATTGTTTTTGACGCGCTTATCGAGCGGTTCCAAAATAAACGAATTTTGGCCGCAACGTACTTGAATAAAATTTGTAGCTTTATTCCGTTGAAGTCTGGTAATTATGCCGATTTACGTAACTTAACTAATATGTTGAATGAAACCGTTAATGCTCTGAAAGCTATGAAAATTAAGAACCTAGATGAGTTTATTTTATTTTATTTAGCTGCACGTGTTTTAGATTCTGATACGCGTAAACGTTTCGAGATGCAAAACGGGGAGCAAATTCCTACCTTTTCGGATTTATTAATTTTTTTACAAAGTTATGTTAAAGTGCTAGAAATTAGTCAACCGGGTAATTGTTCCGACTCTGTTTCTCGGTCAGGACAGTTCCATAAAAATTCTGTGCGTGCCACCGGGACACGAAACAGCCACAATAATAAACAATATCATAAAACTACATCATTGCCTTCGAACACTGCTATAAGTCCAAATGCTGCAAATAAAACAGCTGATTGTCTGTGTTGCGGGGCGGCACATGCGCTTTTCAAATGTCCGAAGTTTCAAGAACTTGATATTTCTGAAAGATATGGCTTAGTGTCTAATAAAAATGTTTGCATGAATTGTTTACGTTTAAATCATAATGCCAATAAATGTTTTTCGAAAAATACATGTTCAACTTGTGGTGAGCGTCACCATTCGTTGCTCCACGATGGCACCGCCATTGTTGCTGTTCCGTGTTGCTCCACTGACAGGACTATCGATAAAACAGCAGCTACGGTTGACGGCTTAACCACGACTGCGAGCTCCGTGACTACCAGCGCTCACGTTGGTCACAGTCGTGCTCTCGTTCTACTCGGCACATGTGTAGTGCGCGTGCGCGGTTGCGGTGCTCCCGCTCAGTATACTACTGCCCGCGCACTTATTGACAGTGGAGCTCAGGATAGTTTTATGACGTTATCACTCGCTCAACGTTTAGGGTTGCCCATTCGTGGCTGCAATTTAGCTGTAGCAGGCTTAGGAAAAAATGTAGTGCATCAAATTAAGGGTGAAACTTCATGCGTGGTAATGCCAACGGATTCTGATAGTCCAAACTTCACTATTAATGCTATAATAATGAATACCATAACAAGTAAAATGCCTGTCGTAGAAGTACCTTGTGGGGTTCGTGCAAATTTTAAACATCTAGTTCTAGCAGACAAACAGTTCGACAAACCCACTAATATAGACTTGCTGCTGGGCGCAGAACTATTCCATAAAATTTATGATGGCCAACGCCTAGAAATAGGTCCTGGTTTACCAGTCGCTCTACACAGTGTCTTTGGGTGGGTGCTCACTGGCAAAATTAATTACAGCTCTCATTCTCCACCTATGGTGTCTTCCCTCGTTTCTTCCACGCGGATTTTGAATGACGTGGTCAAGCGTTTTTGGGAGGTCGAAGAACCACCGAAAATATTTATAGCGAACCCCGAAGAGGTAAAATGTGAGGAACTATACTCCACTCTTGTGTCACGTAAACCTAACGGTCGTTACGTCGTCCCTTTGTTACTGAGGAAGCCTTGTGATGATCTGGGTGAATCTTTCGATATGGCAAAATCACGCTTATTCAAACTCGAAAAGCGACTTGAGCGCAATGTAGAATTAAAAAAAGGACTATTTTGATTTTATGACGGAATATTCAGATCTGGGGCATATGCAACCCGCAGACGTTGGATCAGGCAAATTTGTAATTCCGCATCAGTGTGTACTCCGCCCTCAGAGTACTACGACAAAACTACGTGTCGTTTTTGATGCAAGCGCCAAAACGACGAACGGAAAATCATTAAATGATATCATATACACTGGTCCTAAGCTACAAAACGACATTGTTGATACACTGACAAAATTTCGTCTTCACGCAATCGTGTTCACCTCCGATATTTCGAAAATGTATCGCAATATAGATTTACGTCCGGAAGACCGAGCGTGGCAACACGTGTTGTGGAGAAATTCTCCAGCTGATCCCGTGCGTGAATTCGAATTAAATACAGTGACATACGGTGTAACTAGTTCACCGTACTTAGCCATTCGTACCCTGCATCAACTAGCGGTCGATCATGCTTCTGAGTTTCCTCAAGCGGCTGACGTTTTACTTCATGACACTTTTATGGACGACATCACGACGGGAGCGCCATCTTTAAAACAAGCACTTGAGCTGAAAAATGAACTCATTAAACTACTGAGCTGTGCTCAATTTGAGCTGCGTAAATGGAGTAGTAATTCGGCCGAATTTATTGCAGCTCTACCGTCCGAACATTGTCAAATACCCAGGGTCTTTTGTGATGAAAATCACGACCACATCCTTAAAATTCTGGGTGTCCAGTGGGACCCCGTAGAAGACTTCTTTACGTATTCGTTTTCAGAGTTCAATTCCAACTTAACAAAGCGTGCAATATTATCAAATATCGCTCGCATCTATGACCCAATTGGTTGGCTAACTCCTGTCATTCTAATAGCCAAACTATTGCTTCAAGATATGTGGCGCCTTCAGCTGAGTTGGGATGAACCCGTTCCACCTGAGGTCGCTCACCAATGGCACAACTTTATCTCTGAAATTCAACTTGTTAAACAGATTAAACTGACTCGTAGAATTACATATGATGACGCCGAAAGTTATCAATTGATTGGTTTTTGTGATGGCTCTTCAAAGGCATATGGATGTTGTGTGTACTTAAGGACAGTTCGTGCCAACCATTTTAGAACGCATCTGCTGATTGCAAAATCAAAAGTCGCACCCCTAAAACCATTAACGGTTAACCGTCTAGAACTTTGCGGTGCTGTACTTTTAGGGCGAGTTCTTAAGCACATGCAAAAATTGCTGCGAGATAAAATCCCTGTCAGTAAAGTGATTGCCTTTACTGACAGTAGCACAGTTCTAGCATGGTTACATACGGAACCTCATAAACTAAAGACTTTTGTTTCCCATCGTGTTGCGAAAATCATCGACGATGTATCCTTGGATAGCTGGCTACACGTATCGACATATGATAATCCTGCCGATAATTGCAGTCGAGGTCTCAGTGGTTCACAACTGGCGACATGTTGTATGTGGTGGTCAGGTCCAAGTTGGCTCGCTAACGATTCCTCCACTTGGCCAATAAAGTTCAAATGGGAATCACAAGCTTCCGTACCCGAGTTGCGCTCTACTGCTCATGTGTCTCAAACGGATAACGGCTCTACTGAGCTTGATTTTATTAGTGGACTCTTAGACCGCTACTCCACGCTGTCCCGCGTTCAGTGTGTGCTAGCTTGGTGTTTGCGGGCTGTAGCAGCGTTCAAACGAAACTATAATACTAAGAATTTCTTGAGCGTATCAGAGCTGAAGCAGTCTATCGTCTATATTGTTCGACATGAACAAAAACTTCATCTTACAGAGGAAATCAAAGCCACCAAAGCCGTTAAAAAACTGCATCCCTTTATTGATGATGAGGGATTGCTGCGAGTGGGGGGCCGTCTAGAGCAATCTAATCTACCCGCAACCGTAAAACATCCCGTACTGTTGCCAAAGGCGTCTCGCTTATCTTTGCTTATTATAGATTACTTTCATGTTAATTACTTACACTGCGGTCCTCGTACTCTTCAATCGATTATTCAGCGAAGATATTGGATACTTGGCATTCGTAACTTAATTCGGTCGCGTTTATCCAAATGTATTGCATGTTTTAGGGTAAAACCCGTTGCTTGCCAACCTTTAATGGGAAATCTTCCGTCGCCTAGAGTACAATCAACGCGGTGTTTCCAAAATGTGGGAATTGACTTCGCCGGTCCATTCATAGTGAAGGAAAGTCGTAGACGAAACGCTCGTACGTACAAGGCCTACGTGTGTGTATTCGTTTGCCTTGCAGTAAAGGCTATCCATCTTGAGGCAGTAACCGAGCTATCGACTTCTGCCTTTCTGGCGGCGTTAGATCGCTTCGTATCTCGTCGTGGCCTTTGTACCTTCATAGTGACCGACTGCGGCACTAACTTTATTGGTGCCCGGCGCTACCTTAACGAACTACAACAAATGGTTTATAAGAACAATGATTCGCTTGAGTTTGATTGAACAATACTGGCGACTGAACCCTCCTACCGGGAGTAATTTTGGTGGCATATTTGAGAGCGGTGTAAAATCAATGAAGTTCCACTTAAAACGCGTTATAGGGTCACAAGTGTTGACATTCGAGGAGCTAATAACGATCCTTACTAAAGTCGAAGCCGTACCTACTTAACTCGCGACCGTTGTGCAGTCTATCTCCGGATCCTAATGAGGTCGATATTCTTACACCTGGACATTTTTTGGCCCACGGTCCTCTTATATCGTTACCAGAACCTGAACTCTCTAATGAATATGTTTCCCCTCGGGCCCGCTGGCAGATGTTGCAAAAAATTACACAGTCTTTTTGGCATATTTGGCAACGCGATTATCTCCATACCTTACAGCAACGCGCTAAAGGTTTCGAGAACAGCCGAATGTTCACGTCGGAGATATTGTATTAATTGTCGATAGCAATGTACCACCACTAGAGTGGCGTTCAGGTAGAGTTCAAGACGTGCATCCCGGCAAAGACGGTGTAGTGCGTGTGGTCACCCTACGCACTACTAATGGACTCCTTAAGAGACCAGTGAATAAACTGTGTCCTCTGCCATTAAATCAATAATATACCAATACTTGTCAATTTTTTTTCTCATAATTAATATTATAGCCTTTTGTTATTTAGCTGGTAGATTTAGTTGTTAAATTATGTTGCCTTATATACCCTTCCAAGAGTATGCAACTAAAATTTAATTGTGAATACTACAGTAAGTTAGGTACATATTATTCTAAGCTAGCTTCTATTTTTGAAGTATTTAATTTTATAGTGAGAACTGCTAATTGATTATTTACTCATGAAATCTGAAACGATTTCAAGTGGGGGGAATTATGTACTGGCTTGCTTTCCTTACTTTTTTATTGCATCCTTCTTTCCAATTAACCGCAAAACAAACTTATGGCGCCATCTGTTGGCCCACAACAAAAGCGTCTGTAAAAGAAGTCGACGCGATCGATACGGAGATGTAATCGAGACTCAAGACGAACTGCATCGGTAATGGCTGTTCTTGTCTAAGCCTTCCAATATAAAAATTAATGTAAATAGCGTTAGTGAGTGTGCCGGGTCGACCCAGATGTGTGCATAGACTATATAATCACGTAGGAGGTCAAGGAAGACTGAAGCCTTCCACATCCGAAGATATCGTTGAAGCCAAGTTGGAGTTGATCGCCGCTGCCGCTAACCGTGAGTTTACCTATTTCATTTACCCTTCCTGGTGGGCCAGACTAATTTTCTCTCACTGTAGGTAAATTAAGTAGCAATTCCAAAATATATTTCTAATTACTTTTATTTCAAGTAAGAAGTGTCGCGATTACTACACAATAGTTCAATCCGCGCATTTTTTTTCTATTCTAACGTTTAATCACCCTTTTTACTGGAAACTTACCATCAGGTGGACTGTGTGCTCATTTGTCACCATCTCCTATAAAAAAAATATACAAAGAAATAATTCATTTTAGTACACGAATTAAATGTACGAATTTTAATGTTTCTATTGGATCTTATGGAATGTGAACCATAACTCTTTATTTTTGACATAACAAAGTAGGTATTCGTTTTTAAATCACGTCAGGCATTTTCTATAAATATTTTTGTGTTCAATGCTCTACCACTCCCTTATTGCAACAACGCTTTTAAATGTCAAAATGAATTTATCAGTATTATTGGGATGTTAAGTTAAACATTGTTATTCACATTGTGTTAGGGATTAAGTTTGCGTGCTCGTTAGCGAAAGAGTGCACTGTAAGGATGCCGATGAAGGCGCGTTACAACATACGATCACAATGCAGTAGGCTGGTACGCTGGTACTTATATGTTGCAGGAAAATTTCGAAACACGTTTTGTTGAAAACGCCCGCGGTCCGTAACGACATGAATGATCCCAATTGAATGATACTTAGCGTCTGTGAAAAGTTTATTTATTTATTTATTTATTTATTCAGCCAAACTTATCACTAACATTACAGGATCTAATAACCTAATGCGCTAGTGAAATCAGTAAACATTTTAATTATTATAACATATTATAAATAATGCAGCCCTTGTGAATTCACTCATAGAACATACAAATATGTCAACTTCCTCATGGATAAGGTTAAGTAGTCTGGTGGCGCGAGTGCGCGGCGCCTCCCGCAGCAAGTTGGTGCGAGCGCGTGGCACAGCCAGCAGCCGCGGCCGTCGCCTTCGCCACACGTATTTCTCCGGCACATTCAAATATATACCCTCCAAGAAATAAGGATTGTCTATCTTTCCTCTTATTACTTGGAGAATATATGATACTAATGCGAGGTTCCGCCTAACACGGAGTTCATTATATCCCACCATACCTAAAACGAATAAGGTTGGATATTTTAGTGGATAAAAAGGATATACGCCATAATATTTAAAATATAGAAATCTAACAAATTTGTTTTGAATTCTCTCCAGCATGAGACTATATTTAGTTTCATGTGGAGCCCAGATAACCGCGTTGTACTCAAGCTGGCTCCTAACTAAGGCGTTATACAGTGCTACAATGGCTTTAATGTTAGTGAAACAACGAGCCCTGCGCAGTATAAAACCTAAGTTGCGATACGCTTTCTTGCAGATGTCCGCTATATGATTTTGGAAATTAAGTACTGAGGTGAAACGAACACCCAAATCCTTAACCTCGTTCACTCGTGGCATAGCTACTCCATCCAGTGCATACGTATAGCGCACGGGATTGCGTGCACGAGTAAAAGTTAGCGTTACACACTTAGATGAATTAAACTGCAATTTATTATCCTCACACCACGCTACCACCCTGTCAATGTCGCGTTGTAACCTCTCACAGTCCTCTGGTTCCCTGATCGGTAGATACAGCTTGAGGTCGTCAGCGAACAGCAAACATTTAGCGTCAATCACAACACTCGGCAGATCGTTTATCATTAATGTAAACTCGAGAGGACCGAGATTGCTGCCTTGACTCACACCAGATCGAGTGTAATATGGTTTCGATACGAAACCAGCGTATTCCACATATTGTTGCCTGTCCCTCATGTAACTGGCAAACAATTGTAGTAAGTGTGGAGTAAAACCAACGATTGCTAACTTTTTTAAGTAATACGTCGTTATCGACCAAGTCGAAAGCTTTTCTAAAATCAAAGTAAGCAACGTCCACTTGTACTCCACTGTCCACTACCGGTACGATATCAGCCATGTAGTTCAGAAGGTTGCTTGCGGTACTCCGTGCTGGTCGAAAGCCATGCTGAGCATCTGTCAGCTGGGTGTTTACCTGCGAGAGTACATTCTTATGTATAGCAGACTCCAACACTTTCGCCGGTGTTGACAGGACGGCTACAGGTCTATATCCTTCTACTTTAGTTGATATACCTTTCTTGGGCACCGGCACGACTCGTGTTATTTTCCACCTCTCGGGAAACACCGCCGACTCAATGCAAAGGTTATATATGTGAGCTAGAGGTTCAGCCAACACTTCCCTACAGTCCCTAAATACGTAGGGAGGTATGCCGTCCGGTCCTACGGCAGACTTAGGCTTTAACCGCTGTAGCGCATCTCTAACTTCTTCTAGTTTTAAGCGGTCTAGATGCACGCGCGCACCACCATTACCTCCACCAGCATTAACGATACACGCGTTCACGTCTAAGTCTGCTTGTTTCGTGCTATACACCGAGTGGAAATACCTCGCGAATTCTTCAACACTTTGTTGACCCGTTAACGCCTCCCCATCCTGTAATATTGACCGTGAGTGTCTACTACCCCTTTGAGATTTAATGTAGTTCCAAAATGC
The DNA here is from genome assembly GCA_907164705.1 of Parnassius apollo. Taxonomy (NCBI): domain Eukaryota; kingdom Metazoa; phylum Arthropoda; class Insecta; order Lepidoptera; family Papilionidae; genus Parnassius; species Parnassius apollo. Next base: position 8,864,245 of record CAJQZP010000644.1, read on the forward strand.
CTTTGGTTCTTTATGTAGGTGATTTTGGACGCGGTGCTGATAAAGTGTCTTCTCAATACCTATCATCTTTTTTACTCTCGCTCTACACTGCGAGTATTTACCGTAATCTTCCGCTAACCCACTCGATTTATACCTTTTGTGCAGAATCGCTTTTAATTTTATGTTGCGAATTATTTCAGGTGTGAACCAATCGGGGTAATGATACCTCGAGCTCACAACGTTTCGCTTTTTCTTTGGAACACAGTCATCTATAACTGAATAAATAATGTCATAAAAATAATTTAAACTCATTTCTAAGTTAAGACCCCACATAGGACCCCAATCTACAGCTGCTATGGACGAATATAGCCTTAACAGATCTGCTTTTTTAAAATTCCATCGCTCCGGTACGTAATATTTGTTATTGTTCGGAAAGGTATCACCAGCGGCGGCCAAGTCTGGCGTCAGCGAGCATGAGGGCGTCGGTGCGGGACACCGGACCGATACCGCGAGCGCGGGATGGTAAGGGTCGAGAGACACGAGTGGAGGCGCCGCACTCACGCACACACCATCCCATGTACTTAACACTAAATCTAAGCAACGACCAATACAGTTCTCTACGCTGTTGCTCTGAGTGAATCCACAATAAGCCTGAAAATATACATAATAATCATTAACAGATGACGGACAGGAATGTAAATTAAAATCTCCTAATACTACCACAGCGCTATACATATCAGAAAATTTTTCTATTATCCTAAATAACATCATATAATCAGTCTCACTACTTTTTGGAGGTATATAAATAACGCAACATAAAAATAAAAATCTCTGATGTAAATAAACAGTTGCACTTGCGCATTCGAATACACAATTGTCTACGATGACGTCACCGGGAATCGCCACTGGTCGCAACTCGAACCGCGGTGTGGCCACTAAACATGCGCCGCCTTGCTTACGTCCGTCTGCTCGGTCACTTCTAATTATTGTATAACCAGATGGAATTATTTCAGCGTCCCTAATTGAATTATTACAACCAGTTTCGGTAATAGCGAACAAATCCGCTTCGTGTATAAATACACCTTCACAAAATTCATCCAGTTTAGTCCTAAGGCCTCTTACGTTTTGGTAGAATACCTCGATACATTTATTGGTTCTTTGACTTATTGGTTGGCTTGCGAAACCACACCCATTCACAAAACTCTATATTCACCGCCCAATTTTCTGGTTGACATAGTAATTGATATTTGCTCTCTGGTACACCTATTATGAAGGATGCATAATCTCTTTCAGATTTATGTTTAATTTTTTCCACCTTGACAGCTATATCCTGCCCACAAATTTTTCTTACATGCGTTTCTACGCATTCTGTGGTAGTCTCCTTCTTGAGCCTCCAGACATGTAAATATTTCTTCCGCTCTGTGCCTTGAATTTCTAGAGAGGTTGTGTTATCTCCTCTTTTGACTTCACTGCTCGGGTACCTATTTTTTTTCCTATGAATGACTGTCCATTCTTCACTTTCTTTTTTCTTCACTGTCTCTTTCTTCTTAATTTCTTCTTCCGTATTGGGTTTCATACTACTTATTTTCTCGGCTTGTACCTCTGTGGTAGCAGATGTCGTGGCCTGTTTCGTGGCCACAAATTCCTTTGCATTTTGATTTTGTTTGACAGTACTTGCAAATGACTTTGGTAGTACTGGTGATAAATGAGTTGCTTCTCTATTATTCTTAATATTAGTCCCCGGTTGACGAGATTCCAGCCTTTCGTTTTTTTCTATTAATATTTTAATTTTGTTTTCTAACGAATCTACTTTACTCGCCTTTTCTTGAACTACCTTCAATATCTTTTGTATTTTAATTAACTCTGTTTCTGTACTAATAAATTTGTGCTCGAGTTGTTTATATGCCTTTATTTGCTCGTTTAATTTATTTTTCATTTCTAATCGAAATTCTCTCATCATCTCAAAAAAAGTTACCTTCGTTTTCGACCATAGGTACATCGGTCTGCTTTGTTCGCCTGCGCTCAGTGTTAACGAAATTGGTTGGTGTAAATGTCCTATTCATTATTGTGTTCCCGCGAACAGGGGTATCAGAATTATCTATCTTTGGGATATTCCGTATACATTCAGGGCATATCCAGTTTTCCTTGTACTCCTGAGTGAAAGCCTCAAATGTTTTCTCTGTAATTGCCAGACATTTTAAGTGAAATATCTTTTTACATGTTTCTCGCGAACACTCCATATATGATATTTCAAATGTTCGAGAATCACACCCATTACATTTAGTCCCCATTTGACACTTCCTAGCGAATAACTTTTTATTTGTTTTAAAATATATACTACATACACCGAACACGTCCGTACACTCACGCTCGCTCACGAGTACTTTTTACTTACTTTTTAGTTTAGAGTAGAGTACTTTTTAGTTCACAATCATTACGTAATTGAATGATACTTAGCGTCTGTGAAAAGTTTAGTTCACAATCATTACGTAATTGAATGATACTTAGCGTCTGTGAAAAGTTTAGTTCACAATTATTACGTAATTGAATGATACTTAGCGTCTGTGAAAAGTTTAGTTCACAATTATTACGTAATTGAATGATACTTAGTATCTGTGAAAAGTTTAGTTCACAATCATTACGTAATTGAATGATACTTAGCGTCTGTGAAAAGTTTAGTTCACAATCATTACGTAATAAAAAATACAAATGTTATAAAATTTATGCTTAATATGATCTATCACTAATATGTTTATTTCTAAACGTACCATACCATCACTGCCATCAAAAGTTCGCTGAACGTTACCCTCCTCCTTGGCAGATTGGCCTCCTTAGTTTATTATTTCATTCAGCTGTTAACAGGTAGATGTCGCCCATATCCTGGTTTAGTTTCTCCCTTTCGGCTCTTACGACACCCAGAGGATGATATGGGGTAGGTGGATATTATATTATTATTATACCGACACTACACGGTTAAATTGCATAACAATTTTCTAAAAAATATATTGCAATTCTAGTTTTTGAACTGGAAAAGTAAAATATTAGTAGTAGTCATCATCACAATCGCAGCACGAAAAAGCGAAAATTTAAAAATAAGTATTCGATTTATTCCTTCCTTCATTCTCGAGTCCATCGCACTGTATTGCAATAAATTATGACATGACTATATCCGGCTTTAAAGATTATTTATGTTAGCATTTATATAAATAGTTTTTTTTTAATTCGACTGTTCTCCTTTCTTAAAAAACGAGAACATATGATTGCGTCCTGGCTGACAATTTTTTTTTTAAATAATATTCACTTCCACATTTTCATCGTTCGGTCAAGCAAAATATAAGTATTAATTACAGTTGCATCAACGTCATCGCAATATTTTGTTGCTAAAACAATCTCCAAATTATTTATTAGTGCCAAAAATTTACACGGTACACACAGTAAGATGGAGATTAGATCATATTTTATGCATCACATTAAATCATCATCATCATCACCTGCCCTTTAAAGTCCACAATCACAAGAATATGTCAGCGAGTAAGCACTTCATATAAGATTTGCTCATATTTACAACACTGGGCAGACTTTTTCGTGAAAGCAGAGTTCAGACCCTTACACTGTTTATCCCCCGTGAGAGGGGATTTTCCACCATCAATCGTTTCAGTCGTTCAAAGCCTCGTCTTTCAAGCATTGGCTTATTCTCCCTTATAACCCTTATAATAGACAAGATAGTAGTTCTGTATGTTTATTTCACTTTGCTTTTACTACAGCAGTTCGCCTGCAAATGATCTCTTTACGCATCGTTTATTATTCATAAAAGGAACACAAAAGAAATTTCACGACGAACAAAGTCGAGTTTCATTTCGTCACAGATTACACAGATAACCCCTTTTGAGGCTATAATTTAAAAACTAAAGAATTAATACATTCTTAATTTGAATAAATTATTCACACGTTACGTAATTAATCCTTAAAAAGGTGCGAGAGAAAGTGGCCAGCAATGTAAAACAGGAATAAAATTGCTTACGTTGTAAAGAATTTCCCACTTTAATCACCTATATGGCAACATTACACGCATAAGTTATGTCCGCAATGCTGCTATAAATTTAACATTATATAAGAACATGCAACATTAAATATAACGATTCGATTATAATGAACATTAAAAATGCAAACAATTCAAAGTTTATTTCGTTTAAAATATGTAATCATGTTTAAGCAAGAACGGGTCAGCTTGAATGAGGAAGGACCACGGTCTCACAGAATATCAGCATAAAATAGCAGCTTAATGCTGTTGTGTTTCGTGTGGTGAGTGAGATCCGAAGGCCCTTTTTTAGCGGACACAAGGCATTCCATCTTAGTCCTCAGGGGTGACACCGCACCTTTCATTCTTAATCGAGGATAAATGTAGATTTCTATGAGCCACAGCATCCACTTACCATCAGGTGGACTGTGTACTCGTTTGTAACCCTTATTCTTTAAAAAAAAATGGAATCATTTTTATATAGAAGCTGTACAAATGAATAACCCATATTAAGGATAGAAGATAGTTCTGATTGTAGTTTTCTTCACACATTCACAGAATATTCCCTCGATTGTTGTTATTGTAGACCCTCTTATATCCATATTATATCTAGTTTTCATAAAATTCCTATTATTAAAACGATACTTAAACACACAGACTGCGTAAAAAGTTAAATTAAAAATAACTAAAATATAAGACGAATCTAACGACAGCCCAAATGATAAAATCAATCAAGCCGTCTAGGTTACAGTGCCAAATAGACATACTTGCATACACTTGAAAAACATTATTCTCCTTCTAGAGCAGTCGAGTTAAAAATACCTCCACTTTCTGATAACTGGCTTCCTCTAATTTCTGTGAGGTTTTTGGCTGTAAATAATTCGCCGCACTGTCCTATAAGACATTTCATGTCCAATACGAAATGGGGCTCGTAATAATCTAATTTCTCTGAGATGCTGGTTTACGATTGTTACGTTTTACGATATTTATTCGGTGATCACGTAGTTAATTGACGCTCAAGATTGCATTTAATAGTTTCAGTGTTGTGGCGTAGATTCATCCGGTCACACGAGTACTATTAAATTTATAGGAACACTCAGCTCTCGAGCTTTCGCAGCTTCCTTTAGTAGTCACAGAAATCTAATTAAAATTATTTGTAAGTAGTAGTGATAAGCACTTTGACAGTGTTATATTTATAAATAAAATTGCAAACTTAGTAATATTTTAATTACGTTTATATTACATTGTTTTTATTGTAATACATTCGAACAAACATACAAGAAATAGACTAGATATTAGATGCATTCTAGTTTTATAGTTATAAAAATGAGGCAATAACATAAAACGTAATCAGATATCTACTGTATCAAATACATGGGAACACAAAACATCCTGACCCAAAAAGTAGTAGTAGTGTTCGCGTAAATATAAGAAATCATTAGGTTTATTTATGACGTAAACTTCAACACTTTCAAGTAGTGACTTTGAACAATGCAGCTTTGCCATTGTGCTGAAATTCAAAGAAAACCAATCACGATAGCGCTTCTTCAAATTGTCTATTACTTTAAACTTTTAGTGTAATTTGACAAAACACTTTGAAGAAATTTAAATATGACCAAATTATTTGCGATTACAGCGGGTGTAAGTTAGGCATACCGAGCTTAAATTATATGTTGAGCATATATCGAAATGTCATGAAACGCAGCTTTAGAATAGGGTATTCCAATGTACGACGTAATGACGACAGTGAAATGAACGTAATAATTTTAATTTTTACCAACATTTTTTTAATAATACTGCTTTAAATCGATTTTCGATAAATATATTCATATACCTATTTTGATGGATTTGAATAATATTGTGGTATAAGAATAGCCTGTAATATGACAAAACCAGGAGTAGCCATTTTGACAAGTCTTATACATTTTGAGAGAGTTTCATACCTTGCAGTAAACCATTTATGTTTGGACGTTGAAGAAAATACGAATTAATTTAGTAAAAACCCTCTGCAAATTGATTATGCTACGTCAGTGTCTTGTGATCTCTTCGAGTGAACAATATTTGCTTAGGGCCTTACTTGGGACTGAAATGACAACCTTATTGTTGACATTGCTTCTTTCTCAACAACGTTGTGTCGATCAAAAAATCGTGACCGTAGAAATCCAAGTGCAGCCACTCTCAATTGCAATGATTTGGCAGATCTTTAATTTCGTACGACGTTTATGACATGATCTAAAATGGCCAATTATATGCTATTCAACTGTTCATACTCCAAACCATTAATTAAAGGCTTATTAACCGTTGAAAGGTAGAAGAACTTATTTTCTGCCAAGGAAACTGAAGAATATTTTTAACGCTGCAGCTATATATGTAAAGCTGCAGTGGGAATGGGCCGGCTCGACAGGGAAGGGGCCATGCTCTTAAAGCATACTAGCGTAAAACAGCAGCTTAAGGCAAGGATTTTTCTCGGATCGTGAGACGGTACAAGGCTTTTACCTCCCTCAACGAATGTAGTTGCCAGCGTTTGATTACGCGGTATCGCGGATCGACTAGGGGTGGACCAGACGGGTATGTGGTGCTTGTGGAACCGAAGATCTCTTTAACTGTTAACGAGGCATACCATCATACCATACATTTATCATCGATTAAGCATCAAATCGCAGACGCGTTGTCACCCCTGAGGACTAAGATGTAATGCCTCGTTTACATTAAAAAAGGATCTCCGGATCTCTACACTCACCAAATGAAAGACAGCAGTATTAACCTGCTATTTTACGCTGGTATTCTGTGAGATCGTGGTCTATCTCTGGTCGAGCTGACCCATTCGTGCTACAACCATAATATAGCTGCAGCGTAGCTTTACCACTCATAAGATATACTTGTTTTAATGATGTGTTTTATTATAACGAGCAACTTAGCAAGTGAAGGTGGGCTGGTGGTATTTAGAGACAATCTCGAGACTACACTCAAACTACATAATGGCAAAACTTGAGTTTAGGCCATATAACGTTACATAAATTTTGACATTGTGAAAGTTGTGCTTATACTCAATATTATCTCTAAATTCCGGCCTCAATGTCCAATTATAGTTTGTACTATGACCAGTTTTTTTATGTACAGATTTCTAAAAAAAAACCGATCTCGTTTCATTTTCCTCTGATACTTCACATGAGTCCGGTACATATTACTCGTGAAAGGGAGCCTCTCCCATATTAAAAAGGATTGACCACGCTTTTAAAGCGATTTGGCGATCGCGACCTAGGACACTACTTCTTGTCTTCGATCTAAGTATTTACATTTGGTAGTTATATAAAGCCACGTATAGGGGATGCCAAGGTCTTTCTGTTACATATTTAAGGTCTTTTTTGTAGTATAAGGAACCAGTTCGGCTCGATCGGGGAAGGATTATGCTCTCACAGAATACCAGCGTGAAATAGTAGCTTAATGCTGCTGTGTTTCGTATGGTGAGTGTAGAAAACAGGAGGAGACCCTTTTTACTGGAAACGAGGCATTCCATCTTAGTCCTTACGGGAGACAACGCATCTGCGTTTTCATTCGTAATCAAGATGGAGATGTCTATCCACCACCACAACTGGTCCCTTTTTTTAAAGAGAAAAAATATTTTCATCTTTGAAACTTCACCTACATACGATGAGCGCTATAGCAGTCAAATTATACACATACTAACGCATTGATTAAACTAGGTCAAATTATTTAACGGACGATTACACAACTTTTCTTATTAGTCTGTTATGTTCTGAATCCATTATGTCAATACCAGCTTTGTATAACGCATTTGCATGAAGTATCAAATACTTTTTAGCAAGGATAAACATTTTATACTTAGTACTAATAAGTAAAACGAGAATTAACGTAAATTAATAATAATTTAAACAGCGGTAGAGTCACGCTACAGCTATATTAGTTGTATCACGAATGGGTAGGCTCGACCGCGGTAGGACCACGCTCTCACAGTATAACAGCGTAAAAAAGAAGCTTAAGGCTGTTGTATTTCGAGAGCGTAGAGGAACGGAGACCCTTTTTACTAGAAACAAGACAATCCATCTTAGTCCTCAGGGGTGACAGCGCATTTAAGTTTTGATTCTTAATCGAAGATAAATGTAGATGTCTATGAGCCGCAGCACCCACTTACCATCAGATAGACTGTGCTCGTTTGTTACCATTATTCTATAAAAAATTGAATTCTTGATGATTCATTATAAATTGCGACATGCATACTTTATTATATTTTCATAAATGTCTTAATGCTGCAAGTTACTTACCGAACGCTTGCTTGAAATTTCGGTATTGCCTGATATTTCAGCAACCTAACTTCAATCTGACCTCACTATCAATGCCTTTAAATTGTTGTAAAAAGGAACTGCAACGGAACTGTTTGTTATTTTGTTTTATTTTTAAAGTTTTGACATGAAGAAGAATATTTTAACTTTTTGTACTGGTTTTTAATCTTCTTTTTATTTTGCATATGACTTATAATGACAAAATTATTGCCAAAAAAATTAAGGTATTGCGTGATTGGGTACGTAAACTCATGACTACACAGTGTAGTGTAGTAGTAGTATAAAAACAGGAGGCATCAACGAATATATAAAATTATAGCATCAGTAAAACATAATCGATTAAGTTCATTCCGTCGAATAGATCCAAGATTATAATTTAAAGTTTTCATTCAATGAGACCTCATATAAAGCAAAAATCATGAATACGGTTTTACGACCTATGTATGATCAAATACTTTCTAATATCACGTCATATACATATATGAAACTAATATCACGCGAGCTAAGACGTGTTCATTTAAAACGCAATACTAATGTTACTTTCAACTGAACAATTAGTCAATTAATAAGCATTATATTCACGTAGATAAGTACTATTTAAAATACAAACTATTTTGCCCATGTATAGGCAAAATGTAACCGGCTGATCTACTTTTAAAAAGTTTTAAAATGTATAAATTCTAAATTAAATAATTTTTGTACGTAGTAGAGCACACTGCAGCTATATTATGGTTGTAGCACGAATGGGTCCGCTCGACCAAGCAAGGACCACGCTCTCACAGAATACAAGCGTAAAATAGCAGCTTAATGTTGCTGTGTTTCGTATGGTTAGTGAGAGAACCGGAGACCCGTTTTACTGGAGTCGAGGCATTCCATCTTGGTCCCCAGGGGTGGCAGTCGGTTAAACCCTAATCCTATAAAAAAACACTCAAATTTTTATATCAAAAGTCTGCTGAATACTTTCACTGCTGAATATCGGACTCTTCCACTTACTTCATAGGGGATGGGAAGGGATTTGCCATAGTGGCCACCGGCAGCCAAAAAACCCATTTTCTGGTTTGTTTCCCTCTGAATTTTCAAGTTCAATTTTTTATTTGTACTTGATATTTATTAAATAATTTTATTTAATAGGCGAGCATATTATTATTTAACAACGGCCTTAAACAATACAAAGAAATAATTAATACATGGCTTATGTTGCTTTATACATGAGTGGCGAACGCAGTAACTGTAACATGTATACATATTTACAAAAGCTACGCCTCTTGTGAACCTACACAATTCCGCAAGGAAACATTACTGTGTGAAGTCTTTATTACGACAATATTTGCAATATGCTATTACGCTATGTAAGCCATTTAAGTTGTACAAAACGTATATAAAAATATACGTATATAAAAATTTTGAATTATAATCCTAAGATATGGTCCGTATTTTAGTCATAAAATAGAGTAATGTAAGTGTACTGGATTAAACACTTGAATTTAGCGTTACAGCTTGTTCTGAGAGATGTTTCAAAGCTGCCAAATGGTGTGATTCTGCAGCAAGAGTGTCATAATAATAGAATACTATAATACATACATAATAGAACAGGGTAGTGGGCGGAGCCTGTGTAGCCTTAACACGTCACTAGCATGTCAATTCACACCTATAAATGTCAACATATCTCTTTTAACGACACAATCGTTTTCAATTTTCGTGTCAAGCATCGCTGCATGCAAATTATTTAAAAAAATGCCAAAATGCATTTTTATATAATATGTATTAATTTAGTGATGATCTTGAACATTAATCAAAAGTCTAAAATGTGTTTTACTCAGTCTGTCAACATAGCGAACCGGATTTGTAGTAGTGATAACACGACGTAATTGCTTCTACGTGTGCTCCTCCTCGTACAAAATAAGGTTGACAGCCATTCTATTGTGTATTATATTATTCTATAGTCCTAATCTTCTTATATCTAAGTGTAGTGCCCAAGGCGCCTTTTTGGCATGCATAAGCACAAAATTTAAGTTTGCAGTTTGTTTATACTTAATGTTAATTTTGTTTCTATGATTCACTTGGAAAGTCATTAATCAATCTTATACACACTATGCTAGCACAATTCATTTATTGACAGATGAAGGTTAACTGTAACTATAATATAGATAAACACAATAACATTCATTCAATATGATTCATTCCCTCGTAAAACGTGAAAGAGGATTTGAAGCATACGGTTATAGCGTCGTTAGTGAATTCTAATGGCAGAATAATCAACGCATAATTTGGGTACTCGAAAAGGTAAACGAGGCGCTGCATTAAATGAAGGTTACATCAGGTCAAGATCGCGTGTTTTTGTGCTACAATGAAATCTTCACACCGATCATATCAAATTACAGTGTCTATTAAATTATTATAAATACTCAATAACATAATGTATCCTATACCTTTAAACGAGCAATTCTTGTATATATATATAATCGGAATCTCGGAAACGGCTCCAACGATTTTCATAAAATTTAGAGTCCAGGGAGTTTCAGGGGCAATAAATCGATCTAGCTAGGATTTATTTTTAGAAAATGTCTATTTGTCCGTGTTTTCAGGCAATGAAAAACTGCTACAATATAAGAAGGTAATTTTTGACATCGTAATAGCTCAAGTGGATATCGAGCGGTCGCAAAATCTATTATTTCAAGCCCTTTTTTTAGTATTTTTTGAAAAAACGAAAATTTTAATTAAACTAATTGCACTTACGATTTTTTATTCAAATAACCAATTCAGTTTTTTCTATTATGTCAATAAGATCAAAAAATATTATTCATGTTTCATCAGTATGTAATTAGTATCTAAATGTAATTTCAAAAAAAAACGAGCAAAGCTCGGTCATCCAGGTACTGTATATAATAAAGAAGTAAGGCCTATGTCTTCGAGTACATACATCGTAACATTTATTTATTTACATAACATAATATACGTTGTTAGTAAAAACATACAAAAGCGTAAATAAATGATTGTAATAAATGTTAATTGTTTCTATTATATCGTGTCTTCAAATCGTAAAACTCTTAGTTGAGGAGTCGCAGTTCATTTGAAATCTTCACTTATGTATACTTGATTAACTTTTTTATATAGAAGTGGAGGCAAACGAAATCCACGTTGCACCTATCTTATGGTTGTAGCACGAATCGGTCGGCCCAACTGAAGAAGGACAACGCTCTCACAGAATACCAGCGTAACGTAACAACTCAAAGCTGGTCTGTTTCATATAGTGACTTGACTCTCCACTCCGGTTCTCTGAACTGTAGACACATTTTTTGGATACCAGGCATTTCATCTTATTCCTTAGGGGTGACAACGTATCTGCATTTTGATTCATAATCGAGGATAGATGAAGATATCATGGGCCACAGTACCCACTTATCATCAGACGGGCTGTGTGCTCGCTTGTCACTCTAATTCTATAGAAAAATGGCTCACCTGATGGTAAGTGATCGCCGTCGCTCATGAACTTATGCAACATCAGGGGAATCGCAGGTGCGTTGTCTGCCTTTTTGAAAGGAAAAGGCTCTATTCTTGAAGGTCCCTATGTCGTATCTGTCCGGAAGAACCGTTCGTGGCCGTAAATTTCACATAATGGTGGTGACGTCAATGGACCACCAGCCATCGAGATATTGAGTATAGAATTTAAAGTTTTGTCGCGGTGTACGATGGTGGAATTAAGTAGCTAGAATTATTCCGAACAATTTCTCGGTCTCGTTCTCGAATTTTCTCGGTGAGAAAGAGCAAGGCTGGCTATAAATGTCTCTTGGAAAGGGCGCCGTAACGATTTTGCTCCGTTTGCCTCGTGTAGTATGTGTAGTTAAGAGCGTATTTGTAACACCCACCCCCCTCACCCTATAGAATATGTGGTAGTCGTTACTTCGTTTTGTGGGAATTCACCTAACAATGCGCTTGTCAAAACGATGATTTGGTAATTATATGGATATAACATCGTATCAGCATTTTATTTTTATTTAAGGATTGATGTGGGTATCTTTGTATGAGCCACAATTTCCACTTACCACTGAGGTGGTGGTAGGTGAACGGTGTTTTTGTTTGTTTCGTTAAGTTCAGCTTAATAATAACAAATCAGACTCAAATAAATTATTAGCGCGAGAGTATCGTATCTCAACTCGCGCACTAGACTTAAAAAAAATTATATTTATTTTGCCCAAAAACTTCTAAGGCGAGAGAATACTCAAACCGTTGATCAACTAATTAAATTCAAATATTGTAAGTCAGGTATACCTTAAAACCTGAAAACTAAGTTGTACAACCAGTGCGTGTTGCCAGTGATGACCTACGGAACCGAGACGTAGTCCTTCACTGCTGGCCGTATGAGGACGCTCAAAGTCGCTCAGCGAGCTATGGAGAGAGAGGGCTATGCTCGGAGTTTCTCTGCGTGATAAACTTAGAAATGAGGATATCCACAGTAGAGCCAGAGTGACCGACATAGCCCAACGAATTAGTAAGCTGAAGTGGCAATGGGCCGGACATATAGCTTGAAGAACCGACAACCGTTGGGGAAAAAAGGTTCTCGAGTGGCAGCCTCGTACCGGTAGGAGAAGTATAGGGTGACACCCCACTAGATGTAGTGACGACCTGGTAAGACATGCAGGAAGTCGATGGATGCAGGTGGCTCAGGACCGTGCTTTGTGTAATACTTTGGGGGAGGCCTATGTTCAGCAGTGGACTTGTGAAGGGCTGTAATGATGATGATGATGATTGTAAGTCATGCAATTTTTTTATGAAAAATAGTTTAGTATAAAGTTTGTGTGCAGACAATAAATAACAAAGTTACAGTAGGCAAACATTCATCTCAATTTGAACGTCTTATCTTTCGAGCTTGACTAGATACGTAACATCAAATCTCAGACGGCTTTTAGATTCTGTCTGTAGTTGTGCAACACGATCTAAGGCGAAGTACACACTACAGAATATTTTAAAAATAGTTATTAAGTGTCTTCTCTTCTCAATTAGACGACTGTAATCTTATAATATAACGTAAATTCCGCGGTGTCGATGGCTCAATACAATGAAGCTGTAATCTTTTTCTTTAACGCTAATAATAACAAATAGTTTCAGTTTTTCTATTGCAGACAAATTTTTCGGAGATTTCTATGACTATGATTGAAAACAATATAACTTGCATTATGCAGTTACCCGAATACTGACGTAACATTAAAATTCACATTTTTCTCATCATCACCATCAACATCATTAAAGCCCTTCATAGGTCCACTGCTGAACATAGGCCTCCCTAAATAAATGCCACAAAGCACGGTCCTGAGCCACCTGCATCCATCGACATCCTGCATGTCTTACCAGGTCATCACTCTATCTCCATCACTCCGTCTCCTGTCGGTACGAGTATTTTTCACATAAAAACCTATAATTCATTTATTTTTATATCAGAAATAGTGGCACGGAATAGTTATCTAACAACGTATCTCCGGAAGTATAAAAAAATCGCAGAATAGGATATAAAACAAAACATTACAAACTATTTACCTTACATCGGCTGTTTACCAGTAAACAGCCGTTGTGTAAAAATGATGACTTTGAAAATAGTATCCTTCTAAAGTAATTATGAGATTTTATAAAAATAAAATTATTGTTTTAGTAGGCTTGGTGCCTTCATAACTTTACATCACACACATCTAATTTTCATCGCCTACACAAATACTCCAAGTGGATAAAATTATTGCAAATAAAAATCTTTTGCAATCTCAAAATAATTGCGTCTTTAATACCATAACATATTAAGTTAAAGTTAAAGTTACAGCCTATATATGTACCACTGCTGGACACAGGCCTCCTCTCATTTCCGAGACAATTTTGAGAAATGTTCGCCGCGCTGCGCTGCCCCAATGCATGTTGGCGAAATTCACATGTCTTCAAAATAATATTTTATTTTCTTCTTATTTCTCAGACACGCACAGAGCACGTGGTAAATCAGCACTTAAAATTGCATCAACAATTTCATTGGTGAGGGCGGGGATCGAACCCTGGTTACTCTCGTCCTGTGAAATTTTCAGCAAGCGCTCAGCCCCTGAGCTACTACAGCTCTACCATAACATATATTATGATGGATACAATGATGTTTTTTTTTTCTCTCAAGAGCCGTAACATATTGCTATTTAGTCATGTAAAACCACTGTATTCATTTACCCTAAAGGTATATCAGTAATACATATTTGAGACAATTATTAAATGCAAGGTGACATAGCATCATAAAGATCGTATCACATATATGTATGTAAATGACAGATGCCGGAACACGAAACATTTTTATTACGGTAATCAACTTATCTCTACTCCAATTTAATGTAGCCTGCAATTATCACGTAACATGTGTGTCAAAATTTAAGATTTCTTCAAAGAATATACTGAACTCTGACATAACCTTAGGTACATTTATTTGTGTTTAGGAAACATTTATGGCTATGAAAATAAAAAATTATTTTCGACTCTAACATTTATTTTGTAAATATTTTTAAATATAAGACTCGTACGCAAACTGTTAGAAAAATAAAATGTTAATATTTCAAAAAAGAGCCGTGGTAGCTCAAACGGTTAACGCTCGCTGTGAATATAATAGAACGCGAGTAACCCGGGTTCGATCCCCGTCGGCACCAATGAAATTGTTAATTGCAATTTTAAGTGCTGATTCACCACGTGCTCGGCGATGAAGGAAATCATCGTGAGGAAACCTGCATGTCTGAGTAATAATAAAAAAAATATTTCGAAGACATGTGCAGTTCACCAACAAGCATTGGGGCAGCGCGGCGGACACTTTCTTGCCCTAAAACCCTCTCAGAAATGAGAGGAGGCCTGCCCAGTAGTGGAACGTATATAGGCTGTAACTTTACTTTTACTTTAATATTTCAATTTTAAGTTAGCCAATTTTTCACCGGGCTGCTATATTATGTCTTTGATATCAACAGCTCGGTGGCACAGCGGCGCTTCGAAGCCGCAGGTCATACATAAGAAAACTAATTCTTTATTACTTTAAGTGATTTTTAGGCAGATGATACTGCCATCTTCTTTTTCTATTTCGTCTGTTTACTCTTACGACGTATTGAATTATCTTACGCGGCCACTTAACGGCATATTTGTAATAAAATACCGAATATTTTGACACTATGCGCTTTAATATGTTAACAATAAAACATGACGAATGATTGTCGATAAAATAACTATTATTGGCGTTTATAGACACAATAGTGACCGACCTTGATCCGATAGCATTTGTACGTGTCGATCACCCGATGATTTGTTGAATGCTCTCACTAATCGGTTTGAGACGAGCTGTGTCGATTGTAACAAACGTTTGCTGGTTTGGCATTTTGGACGAATTATGTGAGTCAAGGTTGGACAGGCGTGGCCGCTTCTTCGACCTTTGTTTTTACATGCCCAAAAACTAATTAAATTTGTCATTGAAAGCATTAATAACTTTGGGCTACATAGCATTGTTTATTTTACTTAGAATTTTGTTTTATGGAATAAGGGTGACAAAGACAAACGAGCACCGTCCACGTGAAGGTAAGAAGATACTGCCTATAGACATCTACATTTATACAATACAGCAGTATTAAGCTGCTATTAGAGAGCGTGGTCCTTCCCCGGTCGAGCAGCTGACCCATTGATACTGCAATATACAGAATGGGTCCCACATATATGCAATAAATGAAACCATATACTTGTTATCGCCTTTGCTGACGATATACAAAAAATGAACGTAATCGGTCCAGTAATTAGGTCAAAAAGTAGAGTTTTAATTTTAAGCAAATTTGAACACTCTATAGAATTGGGTCACTAAGTCAATGATTCAATGAACTTGAATCCTTGAACATTAAAAAGCGACGTTGCCACGCAGTGCAAACTATTGGTATTGCGACATATCGACAGCGGTGTCTTTTGTCGGCGTGCCACCCGCGTGCAACTTTGTCACTCTTCCAAGGGGTCAAAGTGTTCACTTTTACTGAATTTATTTTAATATTTATTTTGTTTGAAAATTGCACTTTTTTATTTTACGGGTTTTAATTTAATATTTAATTTTTCTACACTTCTACGGACTAGTATTACTTGTGGTTTTATTTATTGCATATATGTGGGACCCATTCTGATATATATATATATAATTTTTTACTTTTTTACTCATTTTATTTTACTAAGAAAAATATAAATCACCTTTCATTTATTTCTTGTAAAAGAACGATAAAGTTGCTACTGCCCATCTTATGTTTCATTTTTACAGCTCTTTGGATGGACACCCACGGGATGATCCGGTGCCACGCCACTACACGGTGGCATTTCCCTTTAAAAAACATATATTGAAACATTTAAAACCTGCACTTCTTTATTTAAAACAGGCTTAATCATTTCGTTATAAATATTTAATTTCGTTACATTCGAGGTGAACAGCGAAAAATCGTTAATCCGCAACCGGTTCTGAATTCGAAACAATGTTATTAATAACTACAGCATTCACGGCGCGTTTACTAACATAGGGTTGGAATAATTGTTATACAAAGAAATTTCACTGCCTCGTTGGTCTAGTGGTTGTATTAGTGCGACTGCTGATCATGAGCTTCCGGGTTCGAATCCCGGGTCGGGCCAAAAAACAATTATTGATTTTTCCGTCAAGAAATTCTCAGTAGCTGCCCGGAGTCAGGAAGTTGGCGTTGTCTCACACCCGTGCCTCGGAAAGCACGTAAAGCCGTTGGTCCTGCGCGAGTGCTAGAGTGAGGGAATAGAGAGTGCACCTGTGCTTGCGCATACACTTGGGCAATATAATCCTGTGCTGCGCCGATGGCTAGCCTCCGTTGAGATTCCGTGACCGGAATTCGCTCTGGAGGACATTACTAAATTTAAAATTAGGATTCATTCTATTGTAATCTACTTGCTTTGTGCTGGCGGAGTAAAATGATCCATCACCTCATTTTGTCTCGCAAGTGTCATAAGAGGCGACTTTGGAGTATGCCAAGAATATTATATGGTTTTCGATAGATGATGACATAATTCCTGGACCGATGCGAGCACAAATGGGTTAACTCGACCAACGAAGGGCTACACTCTAATACCAGCATTTATGTAGCTTCTATGCAACAACCAATTTATAGTTGCAGCAAGGCTCTACCACGTATAAAATGATGATCTAAGTAAATCGATAGGATAGCTAAGGGTGGTGAAGATCATTAATTAAGATGCGTAAAACAAATTCCTGACAACCCTAACACAGCGGTCAGTGAAACCGTAATTCACTCGAAAGTGAAACTAGGAATAAATTTAACGTTCACGTACGCGATGTCGCGTGTTATGTAATTGTTTATCGGATCGACTTATCCGATACCATACTGAGTCAAATCTTTCATTCCGTTCTTGTTGTATTACATTGCAAGTTTTGTAACGCATTGCTAATATATTTCTTTTTCTTAAACTACTGGCTGCACCTTAATGAAGAAAGTATAAAAAAGAAATGTGAAATACATATTATGTTCAAATATATTTTTTAATGATATAATAATACAATATTAGTCTCAAATAAAAATGATAGTCAGGTTTCGATTGGGCTCTAGCCCATGAACTAGAAATGCTGTTTATCAGGAGCTAGTTTCTTTAATTATTTCGGCACAAACATCATTAACATTCGTTATAAACTTGAATTCAATTTAGCTGCATTCGACTTTATTTTATTCAAATTAACATAATTGTAATAGTTTCAATAAGTTGAAATCAATTACTTGGTATTTACATTCAATAGATTTTCACAACTATTATAATCGTGTGCATTCAGTCACGATAAGAGTAGGTAGGTAAGGTATATATATTTAATATATATAATATACACATTATGAACTATCTATATATATTTATATAATATCCAGACTGATTGTGAAGAACAGTAGCCCAATTTACAGGCTGATGTTTATGTGCCTTTAAATTCATAATAAAAAACTAATTACAATCACATGATTTTAACCATTATTAAAGTATAAAGTCGCTGCTGACGTTTTTATTTCGGAAGAATTTACGGCCACGCATTATTATTTCTTTCTCATGCCTTAAACTTCTGCTGTTAATCACTAGTCTGGGTATTGTGTATGATCAAATTTTGACTAAAAAACTAAAGGCTGATTTTTTATTCGTAAAGAAATATTTATAAAATAAATTATGGCCGGACCGAATAATTAAAGTGAAACAATTGAAATATTTTATTATAAGTTGTATTTTATCATATGAATAACTTTTATCTGACGGTTGGAAAATCGTGGACTATACACAGGTACTAAAGTAAATTATGAGATGCTGGTCGCTATCCGGCTCTAGATCTGACATAACTCGTCTTCTATAACTGACTACCTCGTCGGTCTAGTGGCGTTAACACAACTACCGATCAAGAGGTCCCGGGTTCAAATTCCGGATCATAACAACAAAAAAAGTTACTGAGTTTTTTGTCAAGACATTTATCAATAGTAGCCCGGAGTCAGGAAGTTGGCGGTGAATAACCCCCGCGACTCGGAATGCACGTTAAACCGCTGGTCCTGCGCCTTATGACTAATGTGTCGATTTGCCGTCCTATCGGACTAAAGAAAGAGAGTGCATCTGTGCTTGCGTGTACACTCGGGCACTATAACTTCGCCTATGTAGATGGCTTGTCTCTATTGACATTGGCCGACGTAACCGAAAGTCGGTCTAGAGGACATTATATAACATAACCTGTCTAATAATCCATTGGTTTGCATGCTCGGTCTTAACCCAACAGCAGCCTGGGATTTATACTCATCTTCATAAAGTCTGGTGGGTTTTCTTTAAATCTGATTTCTATTCATGAAAATGTAACATATATTTAAGAAAAGAAATTATAACTCCAAATAATTTCGCTTAGTCAACACAAAAGAAAATCATTTTTATAATTATTTTTCCTCGATTAAAGGTTAATATGAAGTTAAAGTTACCATTTATATACGTCCCAATTCTTCTGGAAACTGGCCTCCTGTTGATTCTAAGAGGTTATGTTTTGTAAGTTCGCCGTGCTGCTTCCAGTGCGTGTTAGCGGAATTCACGTGTCTTCAAATATTTATTGTACTAAGATATGCAGGTTTCCACACGAAGTTTTCCCTTATCGCCGAGCACGTGGTAAATTAGCACTTATATATTGCAATTAACAATTTCGTTGGTGCCGGTGGGAATTGATCCCGGGACCCTCGCGTTATGTGAAACTCTCCCGAATGCTTAGACCCTGAGCTACCTCAGCTCGTTATTCCTCAATCACTCACGTATTTCTATAATAAGCAACCTTATTTTGTTCTAAAGATTAATTATTAAGTAATAGTTGACATGGTTCACATGTTATAAGTCATACTTTAGAAGAAAGATATTTTAATTTACCTTATCATACCAAAAACTGACATTGAAGTGATATTCACTTTCTAGTAAAATTCATGTTTTTCTAATATTTCCCTCCCTACAAAGATATGTTAGGTACGAAATTCATATGCTGTAATCACACCGTGAAATATCTATAAGGGATACATTATAGATATTTAACGGTGTGATTACAGCTTAATTTTTTCAGTCACTAAGGCAAAGAAAAACTCTCCCTTTGATCACACCAATACTCTTTGCATCGACTTGCATACGCATTTTCTTTAAAATTACGGATTTTTTTATAGTTCGATTTTAATCAACTTATAAACGATTGCTTTTATAATCACAAACACATTTCTTATTTTGTTATCTAACATGTCAATAAGCTTTCATTGCCATCATTTCGAAATTTCATAAGATAAAAATTACGCCATCGCAAGTAACTTTTTATATACCTTTACGGTTTTTATGACACAAAATCTTTCTTATGTTGAACAATACATTTTGTAATTACAATTCATTCCGTTGTATACACGATAACATTTTTAGAATTAAGTGTAAGATTGTAATCTCTCAAGGTGCGCAACTATTTCCTTCATTGACTTACATCATAATTAAATGGTTTTATTTTCATACAACGCAACGTACCAAATTTATAGAACATATTTTTTATAGAATGAGGATGACAAACGTGTCTACAATCTTAATGTTAATTAGATTCTGATCATTGATTAAGTGTAAAAATGTAAATGCGTTGAGTCTTGAGGATTAAGATAGAATGGGTCCTGTAAAGAATTATCGACCGCCAAGTTGTCCGATCGTAGAAAATGGAGTGATCCATAGAATATAAAGAGGCTGATACTTTGTGCCTGTGCTCGAAGATGTGGCTTCTACAAATCAAGGTCATCAATAAGCCTCTGAGAATGCTCATCCACGAGTCTAATGCTTAGTATGAGCATTACTCCATGTACTACCCGACTTGCGCTTTACATATTAGGTACAGAAGAACCTAATTATACTTAGTTTCATTGTGGCCACTTTGACCCTGGACTTAATGAACCGTCCAAAATTGAGGTTCGGAGAAATCTTAACCCAAAGCAATATTAAGTTATACAATATTTTTAATATAATTTATAACTAATTTATTATTACAAAAGCTATATCCGCAACAGATCGTTGTCACTGAGCGTTGTATACGTGCTATTCACGAATACAGTTCCTTTCAAAAACTTAACCACGTGGTAGTGCGTGGTCTACCCCATAGATCAATAACCTTGTTGGCACACTTTACCTAATTATATTAAAAGCTTAGCTTATTTACATATAGCATATCGACCTGCTTTATTTTCACTCTAGTATAAATCGAGATCTCCGTAAAATCCATCCAAAACAACTTCACCTCTGTCCCAAATCCTTCTAATACAATAATAAAATATCTCCTATAAAAATCCGCGAGACGACGACGCCTTTGAAAAACGTCTTTAATAAACCTTGACGGTATAACTTATCAGAAACTTTCATAGGAATTACATTTAAAAATGTAATATGTAAAATCTTCACAAAATATTTGTAATGGTAAAAAAGGTTTAAAAAAACTTAAATAAAATTTACCAGTGATCGCTTATTTAAATATTAGAATTCTTTTACCGATTCTGTTTCAACCACAGTTCACGCGATTCCTTTACGAATTAAACGAACAGTCGTTACGTGTGGTGCAACGTAACCGATTTGTTAATCTGTGGATCCGGCTCACGAGATGCATGTGCAGTGTTGATTGCGGGAAGATATGTTTTAATTGGATTTATTGCGTGATACAAGAAGAGTATTTAACGGTCCGATTAATATTATGCCACAATTATTAGGGTAACGCAATTTGTGTTTAGTTAGGCCATGTTTCATTCCAACCACAGAAATCTAAATAATACCTTATTTAGATATATATTATAATACCTTATTATAATACCTTATTACATATTTAGATTTCTGTGATTCCAACATATTCCTCAGGGCAACTGTAGTTATTTAGTTGCAGCGTATCCATCGCATCGAGTGTACGAACTTGTTTGCACACTAATAAGAACTATGATAATATATCTTTTGACTATAATATTCTTAATGTGAATTTCATTACAACTTTTATGTTGTTTGTCTGGAAGGGATCGCTGACGTGAACCAAGGTTTGCCTGGAAGAGAACGCAATGGAAATGTAAAAATGTAGCTTTGGTTTAGACACATAAAAATAAAGTTTTTACTCTCGAATTTGAAAAATACGTATTATGATCCTTTGAATTTACCATTTTAATCCTATATGTGTGTGAAATTAAAAAATATACTGAAGAATTGTGAAATCCGCCAACAGCACCTGGGACAGCGTGGCGGTCATTTCGTTGCTCCAAAATCCGCACATAAATGAGGACAGGCCTGTTCTTGGCATGTGTGTGGAAAGTATATAGACAGTAAATTCTATTTTTCACCTATTTAACCAATTCATATTTCGGTTACAATCAAAGTTTTAGGTAAAAAAGGCATACAAACATTGCTTAACTATAGAACAAGCTAAAGTGAAAAGATCCTAATGAACAAGTCGAGTATTACATTAAAAAAACATATTTGTATTTAAAAAAAAGAAAAATAATAAAATATCTTATTAATATCGATTTTGTTATAAACTTGCAAGGCGTAAAACAAGTTTTAGTGCGTAATAGTGGTTAGCTTGATTGTCGTAAGCAAAGACAATGGGAAAAGCTAGATAGATGTCATGGCTTAACTACCCACACTGGTTATGGGGAGCTGCGTCAAAAGAACAATCGCCAAATTCACCGGCTGATCATGGCGATTATGGTAAGTCTTTCTCATGACGGAAGAGGCCAACGGTAGAATTTTACAAGTTGGTAAAGAAGCATAAAAAGTTTGTCAGAAAGAATTACGCATCTGTTTTTCGGGATGAGGATATAGTTGCCAGACGTCCTTTATTTTAAAGGACGTCATCTATTTCAGTCACAAAAGTGGATCGTATCCCTTAATTTGAAATCTTTAATAGACGACAAGTCAATATCGTGCGTGTTTAACATTTCTTCTGCTAATTTAAGTCAAAGAATTTTAAAAATCACTTTGACACGCGATGTTAGAGAAACTACGTTACACTGCGTATCAACATTGCTTTTACATTTACAAATGTTACTACTGATACCATAACAGTTTTTATTGAAAACAATATTCTATCCTTTATTTTCATCCTACGATCATATCCTTTGTTTAATCTTAACGAATCCTGTAAAACATGAAACGGGAAGTGGTAACCATAGAATACTATAATACATACATAATAGAACGGGAGAGTGGGCGGAGCCCGCGTAGTCACTAAAATGTCACTAACACGTCAATTCACACGTATAAATGTCAACACGAGATGTGCTTTGACGTTACAATCGTTTCCAAATTTCGCATGCAAATTTTTTAAAAAATGCCAAATTGCACCCTATTTACAAATAAATATGTATTTAAATTTAAACGATTTTTTTCAATGATGATCTTGATCATTAATCAAACGTCTAAAATGTGTAAATATTTATTCATTCTGTCAACACAGCGAATCGGGTATGGTGACGCCAATCCTCGTACAAAATAAAGTTGACAGTCATTCTATTGTGTATTATAGTATTCTATGGTTACTACTGATACCATAACAGTTTTTATTGAAAACAATATTCTATTCTTTATTTTCATCCTACGAGTATATCCTTTATTTAATCTTATCGAATCCTCTAAAACATGAAACGGGAAGTGGCAACCCTAAATGAGGGGTAGCTTTTGTTAAGTTGCGTTTTACCATCTCCGGCTGCATTACTACTTATGTACGTTCAGGTCGGATTAGTAGTCAAGCTCTGGCTTCTGGTTCTAGCTCTGACTAAAAAAATATATCGGAAATATATATACCTACTGAACCATATATATATATATATATATATATATATATATATATATATATATATATATATATATTATACCAGCAGGTGGACTTTGTGCTCGTTTGTCACCACATCCTATGAAAAAAAATGGTAATATACTTGTAGCATGAATGGGTCGGCTCGATCGGGGAAGGACCACGCTCTTACAGAATACCAGCGTAAAATAGTAGCTTAATGCTGCCGTGTTTCGTATGGTGAGTGTAGAGAACCGGAGACCCTTTTTACTAGAAACGAGGCATTCCATCTTAGTCGTCACGGGTGACAATGCATCTGTATTTTGATTCGTAATCGAGGATAAATGTCTGTGGGTCACCGCAACCACTTAACATCTACTGCTACTATAAAACTATAAACTGGACTATAAAAAATACTAATAAAACACCATAATTATTTATACCTACTGAAGATTAGAAATTATTTTATGTTTGTAATGTTTATAATTGTGCTTATTATTCATAATAATTTATCATTGACTTATGATGTACATTTATTTGTTACAGGTAATTGCGAAAAATATCTAACAACTACGAAGATCACGTATGTAACGAATTAAAAATCTTTTCTTTTTACACAACTCTGCTCCCAAGAAAGTGTCCGTTTCTAATTCAATTCTGACAAAATATATCATTTATGATATCTCTTGTCAAAATTTCACAAAAGATATATAACAAAAGATTTGTCGTCATCGCGCGTGTAACAGACTACACGACATCAACAACGCGGCTTAAATCTAGCAGCGCATTTAAAAATCAGTTAAAAAAAATCATAAGGAAATGTCACGTGTGTAAAGTGAAAAGGAAAGGTATTTTGAGCTCTAGCGTAGTTATAAGAGAAATTTATGTATTTTATATTCGATAGATTTGGACTAGCTCGTGGGTAAAATAGTCCTAAAAACGCTACTGCTGATAATGTAGTGCCTTATAAAGTCTTTTTAACAAGTAAGTCTCAGTACCAGCCCGGAGTCTGGAAGTTAGTCTGGAAGTCTTACACCCCTGCCTCGAAAACGGAAAGCACGTATAGTCGTTGGTCCTACGCCATATCTTTCTTCGGTTTCCATGAGATTATGAGAGTGAGGGAATAGTCACTGCTAGGGTTACCAACTCTCGAAAGGACTAACCCGGGAGAATTTAATGTGATCGATTACAGGAGGGGCGGTGGGGGAGGGGGGGTGAAAGAAAATGTCTATCATTTATAAATTTTTCAAATTTATATTTAATTTGCTCTCGAGCAACATCTAATATTTGTCGATTTCGCAAAGCGAATGTGACCGAAGGATGCATATAATTTTTATAAAAACCGGGGAAATTATTGCACCCAATTCGGGAGAGTTGGGAACCCCAGTCACTGCACCTGTACTGCATACACTCGAGCGGTACCTACCTACGATCCTATCGTGCGCAAATTGCTAGTCTCCATTGAGACTGGCCGCCATAATTGAAATTCGGTCTTTTTATTTTTTAATCATTTACTTGTTATAAAATTAGAACGACAATCGAACTCGCATCCTCCATGATAAAATGCAATAGGAAATACAAAAACTCTTTTTTTTTTTTCAATAGTTTAATTTACTTAGTGTAATGTTATAATTAAAATACTTTATTAGAATCGATAAATGTGACTTGATGGAAGCTATAAAATATTTTGACATGTTTGTTTAAATGTGAAATTTAGTTGTTGGCAACTACCACAAACCTCGCATGCAATTTATTATTTTATCGACGTTAAGGTCGGCAGTGATTGCGCTTTTAATTATTTATTGCACTAGCAACAAATTTTGACCGTGAAACTTGATTTTCTTTGTTGCTTCACCGAACAAACATAAAAAACGAATCGATTTATTGAGGCATAACTTTCGAGAATAACGTAAAAATATTCAAATTAAATCATTTTTAAGCAGCTCGACAGTACCGTGACCAATCCGGCACAAAATGAGTATAATTTTTATTAAGCCCTATTGTTTGTTTAAAACGACCTTAACTACCCAGGAATGATATCTTGTGTCATCGATAATATAAACTTTAGAGAAATTGTCCAGTCAATATCATATTATACCACAAATTATTTCTTCCTATACCCAATACAAATGAATTAACACTTACACAAACAAACCCAACACCTTTTTATACAACATGTAACAAAAAACCTTTGGTTTCCGTTAAGTGCGTTGTCAGAGTCAGTATACAAACGTATAGAAATATTTTTTTCCAGAAAACTCGAAAATAAAAATTAAATTAAAATAATTTTTTATTTGCAAATGTGTGGTTTTATTACCTCGTAACTGACACGAACATAGGTAAAGCGAGGTATTTGTCAATCCACTTACACCCCGGACAATGCAGAATAAATAATTTAAAATTATTTCTTTGATTAAAATCAATTTTTTTAACGGTCAAGTTTTCTGAAAAAGTTATTTCTATACGTTTGAATACTGATTCTGATAACGCACTTAACGGGAATCAAAGGGTTTTCGTTACATGTTGTATAATATATCAATAAATCAATAATGTATTTAAGATTAATGTACTAATTATATTTTAATTAAAATTGGATTTTACTGATTTAATAAAAATAAATTGTATTTATTTTATCATTAAGTCATTAAAATTTATTGCAATAATTCTATGCAGGGACGTTTAATGTAGCTAATGCACACAAATCAAGAATCTTTTACTAGTTTAAAAACATAATTAATCCCACAAGTTCACAAGATTAAAATGGTAATAGTTTTTTATACAATTGAAGACACCAGTTATTTTTATACATTTGCAAATGAATATCGGATTGTCTAACGCAAATATTAAAAAAGCACGGACTTACCACATGAATAAAGAAAACCGACGATATACTACGTAATGCCGATTACGTATTTCGATCGTCGCCAACTACGTGTCGACTTTACTTCCGGTGATATTTCCATCAAGATATCAGTAAAGCACGCAAAAGTAAGGGTTACCAAAGTGTTGTTAGTAGTAATAAATTTTCTTACAGTAATTATATAAAAATAACACTGAAATTAAGTTTTCTATTAAATTATAGTGTTTTATTTAATTTCTTATATATTTATACATTCTCTCTAACTCTTCCTGTTCTTATAGAAACAGTTCTGGAACTGTTAGCCAAGGGCCAGAGTGGTTAAATAAACATTTTCCTAAACAATTCGGTAAAGTTTTGACGTGATAGTAACGTAGCTACCTTTTTGGTATATAAATATCAGCGTCGTTAAAGGCACTATGTATATTCGTTTCGAAATCATCTTTACAACCAGTCACCAGGATCCCCCTTAAGGCACGAACAATCCAGCAATCACAAAATAAGATACCTTATTATTTATTTCCTATTCGTGACGGCACGTTTTTGGCCTGGCGAGAAAAGACGAAAATCATGTGTGAACGTCATTAAAGTTATTATATCTGACTAGTGACATGCCCTGGCTTCACCTTTGTAGGATATTTGGGCAAAAACATAATTAATTTGTCTCGGGCGTGATTACATTGTTGATTTTCCGCGTGTCTTTGATATTGAATCTTGTTTTGTGGGGAAATGCCTACGTATGGTCGCCTCACGCGGCGTTTTTTTCGCGTTATATCGGACTCGCACTGACTATAGCACAAAGTGTTCCATCTTTATCTTATATCAGTAGGGCCGTAACGTACACATTAGCAGCCTTACAGGCGACGTCCACACCATTTTTTAGGATTATGGTGACATATTAGCGCACAGTCCACCTAAAGGTAAGTGGATGGTGTGGCCCATAGACGTCTATATTTATCCTCGACGAAGAATCATAACGCAGATGCGTTGTCACTCCTGAGGACTAAGATTAAATGCCTCGTTTCCAGTAAAAAAAGTGTCTCTGGATCTGTACACTCACCATACGAAACACAGCAGTATTACGCTGCTATTTACGCTGGTAATCTGTAAGAGCGTGGTCCTTCCCCGGTCGAGCCGACCCATTCGTGCAACAACCTGGTTCTATCACGTACAGATGATCTAGGCTAGATCACTCCTGGCATTGTTCTCAAACTATTAGTAATGTTTCAATATAATCGGTTTAACAATTCCCAAGATTATTAGCCTGAACGGACAGATGGACAAAATTTTTAAAATATTTGTTCTAGTCTTAATGGCACGGAAATAATTCGATATATCAGACAGACACTTCAGTTTTATTCATATGTATGTATAGATTGCATGTCTCGTGATATTATATCAATTTACCAACACCAAGTTTACACACGTTATTAATCGTGTTCGTATTTCATTAATAAGGAATTCCGCGTCCTAAAAAAAATAGTAAAACGCTAACTCAGAATTATTAATGGTCCGTAAAATAGTCATAGTGTAAACAAGAAGAAGTAGAACGCGATTTTAAAAAGGTATGTATGTTTGTACGGTGAGTGCAATAAACTTCGCAATGTCAATGATCGCGAACATAAGCAAATCAAACCTGAGTCACTGTTTGCTCGAGGAATATTGCATAAAATATGATCGGCATCGAGAGGCTAACTGTTTTTTAAATTGCGACCGCTGTCTACATGACCTAATAATATATCAGATATTCACTATTATTTATAAACCGTGACTTATGGTATTTCTTTACTAGTGAAGTCCCGCTACTCCGCTCGCATGATATTTATATCTAGATACCTATGTCACACTGTTTAATGTATATTTTTCTTCCTTATCGTCTTCTTTATCGCTGCCGTATCATTACGCCGGAAAAGCAGGAATCTAGGAGTGTTACGGGACGAGCTGACCCATTAGCAACCCGGGATGCAAATACTAGATCACAAAACTAGTATAATTCGGCATCCAGAGTCTTTAAAGAAGTTATTGTCAAGACGAAGACAGAAAACATTGCGGAATTCTGGGCTGTGGTGCCCCACTACTATGATCTTTATACTTGACTTCATTCTACAAATAGCAGCTCGAGTCGTTGACAACCAAGTTCTCTCTAGTCGTTGTTATCAACTGGCTTTGCGAATACACGTTCCGTCTCTTTGCTTTTATCATCGCATTTACTACAGTTAATGCTCCCAGGAATTGCTTGGATTAATTCCAGCCACAGCCACCCACGCCAACTGGGTATTTCGCGGTCCCCAACCGTGCGACTTTCTAGAAGTTTTCTGCTTTGCTTTCGACCGCCTTCCCTTCTATAATAAATATATCAATCAAGCTACAGTAAATAAAGCTACTCGTAAATATTTACTCGTAGCTCTGCTCTGTTAGGCACAGCCCCATTTCATTTCTGAGATAGTTATGAATCAATTACTCCGCCGCGCTGCTTCAATGCGTGCTAGAAGACTGCGTATGTTTCTAAATGTTTGTATTCCTTTTTTATAGAATAAGGTTGACAAACGAGCACACAGTCCACCCGATAGAAAGTGAATGCTGTGGCCCATAGACATCTACATTTATCCTCGATTAAAATTAATTTTTAAATAATATATATCTGTTGTCACCTATGAGGACTAAAATGGAATGCTTCATTTTCAGTAAAATGTGTTTTCGGTTCTATAATCATCGTATTCTATGCTGGTATTCTATGGGAGCACGGTAATGCTCTGCGGCTCTACCATATATAAATATCCTTAGACATGCAGGTGTCCTCACAGTGTTTTCCTTCACTGCCGAGTACGTAGTAAAACTGCATTGCAATTATCATCGGTGCCGACGGGAAACAATCCCAGGTTACTCGCGCACCGTTCAAATTAATGACGAGCGCTTCGCTTCTGAGTTACCACGACATTGACACATAACTCCTGTCAATCTCTGTCAATAAAAATGTCACGGTGCTAAATTCCAAATTATCAGAAGCTGTCAACTGCGTAGAACATGTCACAGGAAACAGACAACGGAAAAAGGAACGTCAAGGTTTAACGTGGTAGAGCCAGATAATATTAGTAGTATAGTTGTAGCACAAATGGGTCGGGGGAGGGACCACGCTCTGACAGAATACCAGCGTAAATTAACAGCTTAACGCTGCTGTGTTTCGTATGGTGAATGTAGAGAACTGGAGTCCCTTTTTAAAGGAAATGAGGCATTCTATCTTAGTCCTCACTTGTGATAACGCATCTGCATTTTTATTCGTAATCGAGGTTAAATGTAGTTGTCTATGTGCCACAGCAACCACCTACCATCAGGTGGACTGTGCGTCTATATGTCGATATGTAACTATTTTCCTCTAAAAAATGGTGTGGACGTCGCTTGTAAGGCTGCTCATGTGTACGTTACGGCCCTACTGATATAAGACAAAGATGGAACACTATGTGGTATATGCTTTAGTCAGTGCGAGACCGATATAACGCGGAAATAAACGCCGCGTGAGGCGACTGTCCGTAGGCATTTCCCCCATAAAACAAGATGCAATATCAAAGACACGCGGAAAATCAACAATGCAATCACGCCCGAAAACATAATAATCATACTTTTTCCCAAATATAGACCCTGATTGAAATTTCAGCCCAGGATTGACTACACAGTGGTTAGAGAACGAAAGGCTATAGTGCCAATAAATTTACTAAGTTTTGGACATGTATCGTGGACTTGACTAGCGGCGACATATAAATTACCTCTCACAGTGATGCAAATCAAGTCATAGTCATTAATTATTTTATTTATTTAAGGCGTTTAAAGTCACATAAAAGTCAAAATCTTATATTGTTAAACAATACGAGTAAATTCAAATAATGTATTTTACGATATCAATAGACAGCTATCGTAGCAAAACTGCCAAACGTGGAAACTGTGGCAAATAACCATCTATGAGGAAATCTAAAAGGGAAGCTTATATTCAGCAGTGGAGATTTGACAGGCTATAATGAATGAGTGGATGAATAATATAACCGGGTTTGAATTTGATAGAAAATAATAATACGCATCTACGTTTACTTCTATGATATTTAAATATTTATAGCAATCACTTTTGTTCTTTTACAACGAAATCCCATGGAAATATACAAAATTTGACCAGCACAAAGTTCAAAAATTTTATTAAACTAAGTTTGTATAAAAAGGATTATTTTAATATTAAGGAATTTATGAATGATAATAACCACTGGGAAGGGTGATCGCTACCAAGCTATTTCTAATTTGTTTTGTGTTGTTAATTCTAACATACATGATTGTATGCTGTTATTCAAAAAAAAAACGACGGGTTGCACTCCGGGAGTGCCGGCAGAAGTGAAAACTTGAATATTAACGTTTTGCATTTTTGATATTTTGGAATGGTTATGGAATAATTTTGCACGAATTGCTTTAATTATCAGTATAACAGTACTGTCATTTATGTGGTAGAATACAATATTTATTTATTGCGCTATCGTACACAAACATGGCAATTTATATTTCGCGCAAGCGCCCTGCGAAGCCTAAACGAAACAGCAGGGCAAACGAAAGAGAGGGGGATAATTCATCTCCTACGCCGCGCCGGCTGTCTACTCTCCATCCGTCTTACGAATTTTCGATCAGGTCACGTGTCCTGACGCGAGTTTAAAATTTTTTACCCATTACAAAAAAGTGTACAACGCCGCTAAAGAAGTTTTCGTCTTACGAATTTCGATCAGGTCACGTGTCCTGACGCGAATTTAACATTTTTTACCCATTACAAAAAAGTTTTCAACGCCGCTAAAGAAGTTTTCACTTCAAAATAGTCCCGCTGGGTTTCTTGCTGGGTCTTCCCAGGACAGAGGTCTCTAAACCAATGGTAAATTAAAAAAGTGACTTTCATTAAGTTTTATTTATTTTCTACTAGCTTGCCAGGCGGAAGTTGTTTTGCCCTTTTCGACGACATTTTGTCATGTCCTATTAAAAATCCTTAAATTAGCAAAAAAAAATATCCTATCTCTCAAGTTGAACCAAACTGCACTCGGTGTGGATTAAAATCTAAAAATTAAATTAGTTTAGGAGTCCATCGCGGACAAACAACATGACACGTAGTTTATATATATTAAGAATATTGAATAAAAAAGTTTCTGTTACTGTTTCGCTTATACACTTATACATGCCTTCGAGATTTCTCTTTCACGTCGTCATTCCAAATAGATACTTGCGGTAAAGATATCCGATGATTATTCAAACAAATGTCGAGATACTGTTAGTAGGCGTTGAACCATTATCCGCGGTTGACTGATGGTGATTTTGAAGCCGGATGATTTCTACGCTCTTTGTCAATACAAGATGAGTTGCAGTAAGATCAAGTGCCGTTACTTGGGTAATACTCGAAGCCATGGATTTCTATATTTTGAATTCAATTAACTCTGTTTAAGATAATAAATTACAGCAATTTTGTTTAAAATAAGTGTTAATTTGAATATTTTGAATACATTCCACCTGAAAGTGGTGAATGCAATCCGTATACACCTGCAGCCAACTGCAAAATATCGGGCTATGGATGCGTACTAACCTCTGAGGACCAAGATTGACAATCTCACAGCGTCTAATTATCCTGGCTTCATAAACCTTCAGTCAGGAACACAAGAGCACAGGCACTGCTATTTAGCAACAGAAACAGATAATAAGCTGGTACATATCCAGGCAGACACCGAGGCAGAAAAGAAATTCTGCCAACTAATTGGTGTTAGAGTATGGTAACTCCCTAGATGCACTCTGAGACAGAAAAGGGTCCTATCATCTAGTAGGCTACAGATGAAAAAACGATAGACAAAATGTTCCATTCGAAAAGTCACACAGGCTTTATTTCAGAGAGAATTTGCTGTAATACATATTGATTGCTCAGTATAATAATCGCTATGCTTGGGACCGTCTACACAGTACCAGGTGGCACTTGTCGCGGTAGTCAGTTACCAGCAGGTGAGCAACACACCCATTTGCTTCTAATAACTTTAATTGAAAATTTTAAAAACCCCGGAAACAAAAAAGGTGACGATCTTCAAACAGCTATACCGATTTATAAAAACACGTATAAGAACCACCGCCAGGAACCTGCTTTTAAGTAAAAACCGCAAATCGGATCACCCGTTTAAAAGCTACGGTGCCACAGACAGACACACACACACACACACAAATAGCGGTCAAACTTATAACACCCCTTTATTTCGTCGGGGTTTAAAAAACACTCTTGACTATTTCTCACTTACAACAATTGATAGATAACTGTACTGCTACGTATCGACGGTTATGAAATTGTGTCCGCATATCCCATAGTCGACACTTAGAAACACAACGGACGAAATGGAGCCAGGCATTTTTTTACGCCGCTACCACACGACAAAAACTGGTAATTTTAAAAACTGGCGAGGAAGACGTCGTTAATATGTCCCTAATTTAACCATTTACAAAGACATTTCCCACAGTGAGTTATGCGAGTGAAACACGCCATCCATTGTTTCAAGCGGTCAAGGACAGCGATGTATACTTGCAACTACTTTTACTTTTTGGTCTAAAGCTGTCGATACATACGGTGTTTTTATTCTAATATATAAAAATTAATGTTTTTTTGTTCGTATTTTTTGCGCTGCCATACATTCATCAGATTGCGGTAGAACTTTGTCAACTTATTGCTTGCACAAGCGTAAAGGTTATGGACAAATTAATTTGAAAGTTGTATATCATTCGGCTTCAATGAATGTATTATCATTCGTAACTCTTCCAAATTTAAAACGATACTTACATAATTATTTTTTCTGCGGCTGTAACGCGCTGGGTTTTAGCCAGTTGTTTATTATAATGCGATTAAATAATATAATTTCTCTTTAATTTTATGTTATAATTTTACGAATATAACATGTTTAGATACATTTGCAAAAATGCTTGTATGTACTAGTTTTACTAGCAAAAAGTTTTCGATCAGTCATCGTCACTGTTGAACTAAGACCTCCTTCAAGAAATGCCTCAAAGCACGATTTTGAGGCACCTGCACCGATCGACTTCCTGCAACTTTTATTAGGTTGTCACTCCAAATTGTTGATGGCCGCCCTACACCTTGCTTACCAGTACGAGACTGCCACTCAAGCACCTATCTTTCCTATCGCAGCTACCACCACCAACTTAAATATCAATAATTTTAATAACTTCGTTTCGTTCGTTACTTCCTAAATATTATAATATAAGAAAATACTGTTCATATGACATTAACAAATATAAACAAAATGAGGGGATACAATGCCAAAAGGTAATAAGTCCACCCTTTGTAATCCTTTTATTAAGGTGTACAATAAAGTTTAAATAAATAAATACAAATGATTAATGGTTAATAGTTAACCTTTTCCTTTTTTCCAGTCAACATTTTGCACTAGTTAAAGTACGCATTCCTATCGAGACTTGGACAGTCTACCCGGCCTTGATTATTCTCTCCTAATAGTCAATTTCTTTGAGTATCTCTATGAAAATTATAAAAATTTATGCCTTCATTTTATTAACATTCGATATTAGGTGAGGAATTAAACACTTTAGAAGTTTGCATCCATGGATTACAAATCAATGTTTGCATCCCACTCCTCCATATTCATTTGTCTAAAAGGTCGATGTTCATGTAGCGTATACAGAAGTAGAAAAAATTTAAGATTACTTTTGAAAAAATATGATTTTCGAAAGTTAGTTAAATTCTGTTTATTTAAGTAATATTCTGACTAACAACAGGTTACTCATAATTTTTTAACTTACGCAACTTAATGCTACCAGACGTTCACTAGAGGTAAGAAAAATCAAATTAAAAGATAAGATAAAGCACTACGCGTTTTGTCCGAAATTCCCAAGCAGATATTCAACGCATTGTAATATCCCACACGAAATGATTACGTTAAATGGAGGGGCTTCAATTTGTGTTTACTATTTAGATATTATAAGAGAAATATCAAAAATGTTTGGCTCTCTTAGTTTATAGAGAAATGCAAGTAAAGAAAAAAGAGGTATTAGTCACGTAAAGTTGAATGACTTGAAAATATTTTTACCTTGACATAATGAATATCAGGTTGCATACAAAACTCACAATAGAATACTAAAATGCTTATTAATCAGGAAGAGTTCTAATAGCTTGAAACGCAATGCACCAGTGTCGTTTAACCACACTGATGTTACTCTGAATATTATTTAAGTTAAGACAAATTGATTTTATTTGATAAAGGAAAAACTATTCACGAAAAATTAAAACATTTAGGAAAATAATATTACAATATTCTAAAATTGTATACTTGGTAGAGCCATGCTGCAGCTTTATTAGTAGTATAGTTGTAGTACGAATGGGTACGGCTCGACCGGGGAAGGACCACGCTCTCACAGAATACCAGCGTGCTACTATAGCCTAACCGTTTTATTAGAAACGAGGCTCATTCCAGCTTAGTCCTCAGGGGTGACAACGCATCTGCGTTTTGATTCATAATCGAGGGTAGATGTAGATGTCTATGGGCCACAGCAAGCACTTACCATCAACACAGATTAATAGTAGTTCAAAAAACATCAGGTGGTCTGAGTGCTCGTTTGTCTCCCTATCTTATAAAAAAAAAATTGGATCAAGGTAACAAAATAAGGTAAAAACTAATTGAAAAAATACGGATCGGATTATTCTGCACGCACCATTTTGCAATTTTGCAATTATACCGCTATTTACTGACGCCTTTTATATTAAAAAAAAATTGCGACAATTGATTATCGCAACATTTGACTTATTGAAATATAGATTTCATTTCGCAATCCTAGTCGTAAGTGCAGTAAGTGCTACATTTAAGCAATATTATTACTTGCGATATATCAATCATGATAAGTATTTTACTACACTATATACTTTTGTGTATTTAAAAGAGAAAATAATATATAACTTTTTCATAATAATTTATCCTCGTAGCATAATTCTCGTTTGCTCCCTCTTCTAAAACGTGCTATTAATATCACATTTACTATCGGTCGTTGATACATACTAGACTTACGCAGTATTAGACAGATAAAATAGTTTTCTTTTTTAAGTGTTGTTTCTTTTTTTAATAGAATTATTGTATGTATGTGAGCATTGAGTTCAATAGTTTCGGACAGTACCACTAAATTTTAAAGCTCAGTTAACTTTCCAAACAGTATCCAGTCATGATAAACACTTGAGAAGCTATTTTCTGGTGAATATATACCGACAATTTCAGATCAACACCTATAATTCAGTCTCTTTACACTTTTTATCATCATTACCATCAACACTCTTAAAATTCACTGCTAGGTGTAGGCCTCTTAAAGAATATAAAATAAAATAGAGGTTAAATATGTACGAATGACATTCTAAATTATTTTAATTAAAAATTTTATATAATATTAGTATTTTAAATCTGTTTGTTAACCCAACTTTTACATTCTTATATTCAAGGATAATCGTAAAGTACAAAAGAGATAAATCTTGCTCGTTTGCACGCTCCTCGTTACATCATTTGAGTCAATTTGCGTTGTTTTCAAAGATCTGCATATTTGTGAATAGTAGGTAGTTTTTAGTGCAATTAACCATTTTCCTTTTTTATAACATCAAATATATAAAATGTATAAACTTGTGCCGATTCAAGTAATCGTTTTTATGGAACTAAAGGTCACAATCAATAATATAGGCCATCTGATGGTAAGTATCCACTCACCATCAGTTGGCCTACCTATTACGAGTATCACCACTTACATATGCTATCTAAGTATATAATATTTAAAGTACTTGATTTTATTGCCCAAGACAACGCGAGTTTTGAACGAATACGCTCCCAATCATCATCATCATCATCATCATGATTACAGCCCTTCACAAGTCCACTGCTGAACATAGGCCTCCCCCAAGGTATGCCACAAAGTACGGTCCTGAGCCACCTGCATCCATCGACTTCTTGCATGTCTTACCAGGTCGTCACTCCATCTAGTGGGGGGTCGCCCTACAGTTCGCCTACCGGTACGAGGCTGCCACTCGAGAACCTGTTTTCCCCAACGGTTGTCGGTTCTTCGAGCTATATGGCCGGCCCATTGTTAAATGCCCAAAGCTGGAATTATTTAAAAATAATTTACAACTCACAATGTAATTTTTTTTTAAAGTCTGCTTTATAGAAGAATTTGATTGCAGAGCAAGACGTCTCGCTTTTCTGATAATGGTTCCTATCGCGTCGGATATTTTTATACTGCGATTTATTAAAACCCATAATGATAATATCTTTTTGGAGTTTCTACAGTCGTCTCAAACAACGAACGATAAAACTGTGTAATCGACTTTCTTGTGCTGCCTCACACTGTACAGCCAATAAATTAACGAATATCGGATGAATGATAGAAATGTGAATCGGGTAGTCACGATAAATTTTGAACTGAATAATTAATATCGATTTCTACTTTATTTCGATTAAAATAATCATGAGAGATCTAGCAGACGATTTTCGTCAGTGTTCATTAATTGTTTAGAAGTAATTTCGATTCCTTCCCACGATAACGACTCTCTAATGTCGAAATTCACTGAACTATGTTATAATAATTTCCCCATCTAAGCTGAATCCAGTTTGCACCATTATTAGCACCGTGGTGATTAAGAAATCGACCAAGGCATTTTTGCCTGGCAACCGTCATGTTTTGCGAAACTGCAGGTAGTTATTTTTAACATTAACAAGCGTCACGATTTGATGCTTCGACAAGCAAATAATACAAAGATATGAGAAGGACATTTATTTAAAATTAATGTTAAGGATGTTTTTGATGTGACTTAAAACTTAAATTACCATATAGTCCTACTCTCCGCGGTGTCATGCCAAGAACGCTGGCTGCGTTTTTTTAATATTTTGTTATAGTTTTTTGTTTAAATATTGTAGTTTAAAAGTTAGTTTTTAAATATTATAGTTTTCTGTTTATATATTTCTTTAAACTTCAACTTAATTTTACTTTTATCTTGCCAAATGATTGACTTTAATTTTCGTTCATGAAATTGTATATCCGTGTCTCTGACACTGGAATTCTAATCAACTTCCGATTCTGATCCGATGCGATCTTACTAAATAAGCACTAATTTGGGTACGGTACGGGTACGTTAGAATTTAACATTTGTTTGCGCTTAAACCAATATATATATATTATATCTATATATGGTGTGTGTGTGTGTGTGTGTGTGTGTGTCTGCGTATATGTTGTACGTAATCTTTGGATTATCAACGGAAATTGTGACTGAGGCTGCTTTTTTGGTATCAGTGCTAAATTATTATTTTTTTTGTAGAAAAAGAGTAAAATATGAAACCGTTTCATGAATGTCGTGCCTTCGTTACTCGGAAATATGTATATTCACAAGAATCATTCGATTAAAATAACGATTATGATGTTGTACTCGCTGGATTAATGTGTAACATAAGGAACAATGGAATTATTATGCAAAAAATATTCACAAGGTTTTCTTTTTTAAGTAACAGAAGACTCAAGGATTGAAAGTTTATATTTTGCTTTAAAGTTGTATAGTTGCGTTGTTGTAAATCTCACTTGCTATCACGTAATTGCGGCGTGTCCGATGGGTACCGTAAGAAGCGAAAGAGATAAACAAATAATAATATGGCAGCAGCAGCAGTGTCTTCCTGATAAATACTAAAAATAAAACACTACAGGTGCTAACCCGCCTGGCTAACGTGGCGTCTATGGCAAAAATTACCCTATATAGAAATTTATTGAGGAGACATAATATGTGGAGAGTGGCAATAGTGGATATTGATAGTCTGCAATGGTAACGGAATTATCAAAATAATTTCTAATAGCTATACTAAGACGTAAGGTACGTAATACTTATGCCTTAAAGTTATTCATAAAGTCTTTTGTATTTGGTACTTAGAAATGCAAGGCATTGTCGGTTAGCGTAAATATGGAGTACTTCCCACGCACATCTGACTTTTCAAACTTTCTGCTCCACATGATTGGAAGAACGTGTGACTGCTTAACACAACAATGCTTACTAATGCTTTTGCAGATTAAAATGCATATGGGGCTGTTGCGTTACATATTGTGCATAGATGTTTAAATTAAGGTACAGCCTAAATACGTCCTTGGGCTGAGCCTCTCATTTCAAAGAAGATTTTCTGTAATGGTTATGATTATGATGATGATATAACTTAATAAAATATTTAATGTTTATTACTGTTAACCCTATAAAGAGGAGAAGAAAACACAATAAATACAAAAAATACAAATATATGTAACACAATATCTTCGAGGATGTTTAAGCAATTACACTTTTATTATTAGAGAAGTATACTCTTTGATTTCACAGTGTCTATTACTTAAGAGCCTATGCTACCTCAAACGGCTTAGCAAGATCCTCCGTTATACCGAAAATATTGCAGCATGGATTTTGAAATAAATATATGGTAAAGTTAAGGATTAATGTTAAGAACTATGTTAGACGAAAACATATTACTGTAAAATTTTCTCGATAAAAAAAATTCCAAAGTTACCTCCAAACTGAACAATTAACCGCTGGTATTCTTTAAATTATTCTTGAAACTTTACATACTAACTGAACTAACTATTAAGCAGCGATTAAGTTTTTTTATTTTTTTAAATTACCATTATTTTCACTGTAAAAAGAAATTACCTAAACTATCGGCGTCCTGAACCTTGTTTTGTTCCCTGCTCCTGTTCAGCTTTCGAACGGGAAAGCTGTGTCGCTTACGATCAGAATACACATTACGTAACAGGACGTCGTATGATTAAAATGGGAAAAAACCGTAATAAAAATAAGAAGCGACTGGGTTGGCGTAAAGAAACAGGAATAAATATGATAAACCTAATGAAATAAGTGTCTAACGACCTTTCTACTTACAGTATTAGTGATTACAAACATGTCGGTACATAGCATACGACGCGCGGGGAAGTGGGTGCGAAATTAGAATTTGAGCTGAGGTAGTAGGCCCTTAAATAATCCAAATATTATAATATTCACAGTATTTAATATTGAATCTTCATCATGGTCGCCTCACACGTCCAGCTCACAAGTCCACTCTCACAGTGTTACAAGACAGCTACTTACATCCATCAATATCTCGCATGTCTTGCAGGTTATCACCCCATCTAGTGGAGAAAAGGTCAGGGTGACCCGCTTATCATTACATGGGTGCCACATTAGATCCCTCCTTCTTTATCTTGAAAACTGTTTCAAGAAGATATCGCGTAACAAACATACAAACAAAAGAACCTAGAGCTTCATCATCAATTACCACTAGTTGAAATTGTAGACAAACCCTGGCTTAGATCACGTAAAAAAATTAAAAATAAAACAGTACAGTCGAAATTAGAACAGTCTCCTTTTTTGAAGCCAGCTAAATATACAGCTTATGTTCGCCTGTAAACTAGACAGAGGATGTAATTAGTCGTTAATTCATATAACCTCGGAATTTCATAGTTCTATGAACACACAAATGTAAATAGAAGGTTAATTGTTAAGAACAAACGCACTTCATGTCCGATTTCTACATCTAACCAAGGCTGAGTTATGCTAAAACTGGTTACAAACAAAACAATATGAATATTCAAAATTATGTTATGGATAAAAAATCAAAATAATTTTAACCCAAACAAAACAATTATGTTTAATGTATTGTTATTCGGATTCAGCAACCTTTAGTAGTGCTTTCACTGTTGCCACAAATTTCAGAG
The DNA here is from genome assembly GCA_907164705.1 of Parnassius apollo. Lineage (NCBI taxonomy): Eukaryota > Metazoa > Arthropoda > Insecta > Lepidoptera > Papilionidae > Parnassius > Parnassius apollo. The sequence continues at coordinate 8,904,486 of CAJQZP010000644.1, forward strand.
CTAAAGAAAAAACAAAAAAAATGGAACGCATCCAACGTTTCTACTCTGCGCTCTGACTTATGCTTGTCATTTAGTTTAGTGATAATCAGGTATTTTCATCATCATCATCATCATCATTACAGCTCTTCACAAGTCCACTGCTGAACATAGGCCTCCCCTAAGTTTGCCATAAAGTACGGTCCTGAGCCATCTGCATCCATCGACTTTCTGCATGTCTTACCAGGACCTCACTCCATCTAATGGAGGGTCGCCATACATTAACGCCTACCGGTACGAGGCTGCCACTCGAGAAACATTTTCCCCATCGGTCGTTGGTTCTTTGCGCTATATGGCCGGCCCATTGCCACTTCAGCTTACTAATCCGTTGAGCTATGTCGGTCATTCTGGTTCTACTGCGAATATCCTCATTTTTAAGTTTATCACGCAGATAAACCCCGAGCATAGCCCTTTCCATAGCTCGCTGAGCGACCTTGAGCGTCCTCATACGGCCAGCGGTGAAGGACCACGTCTCAGATCCATAAGTCATCACTGGCAACACACAATGGTTGTACAATCTACATCATGTATTTGTTTCACATTTATAGGGGAATCCTATCTATGAATGGATTCATATTGGGTTAGGGTGGGTTCGTGTAATCCTCGAACGATGCAATATCACACAATTAAAATCGAAATTCACATGCAAGATAAGTTCGTTTGATTATTAGTAAATTAATGTTCAACATTATATTTAAATTAAAAAGAAAAAATATTTATAAATTTCAAACTTTTCTGAGTGGTAAGACTCCATTCCTGTCTAAGTGTCCGCTGGGATAGGTTCCACTCTCTTCACTATTTCTGACGCCAAATAATAATGATTGCACTGCTGTGTTGAGACCTGAGTCTCAAACCTATAGAGAGCATGTAGCATTGACCGCTATAATTTTAATTTTAGTCCTAAGAGGAGACAATACATCTACTTTCTTCGCTTGAAGTTATTTTTTAATAGGATAGGGTGACAATACGAGTACACAGTCCACCTGATGGTAAATGGTTGCTGTGGCCCATATACAACTATCATCGATTAGGAATCAAAATGCAGATACGTTGACACCCGTGAAGACTAAGATGGAATGCCTCGTTTTCAGTAAAAAGGGTCTCCGGTTCTCTACACTCACCATACGAAACACAGCAGCATTAAGCTACTATTTTACGCCGGTATTCTGTGAGAGCGTGGTCCTTCCCCGGTCGAGCCGATCCATTCGTGCTACAACTACAGCTGCGTGTTATTTAGTGTCACGGACACACGCTCAGTCTGGTCACTGCGCTACGGAACGGAGCCGTGAAGTAACTATATCTTTCGTCGGAGTTTTTGAGTTGGATCATATCAGTATTTTCAGTTTATTCGGAGTGGTAAACCATAATTATAACGTTGATAATATATTCTATAGGAAAATAAAAATCAGGCCCTTCTACAAAACCCAATAATACTTACTATATTCAACTTTTCTTCAAACAACAAAATGGAAGACAAGCAATAACGATTGCATAAGATTATTTTTGAAGAAATATACAAATTTATATAATTATACACATTCTCAAAACTAACTAAGATGTGAAAAGAAATGAAAAGGGTCTAAGTACTTCTTTCTAAAAGGCTGAAAACGCACCTGCAATTCTCCTGATGTTGCGGATGTTCACGGGCGACGTTGATCATCTGGTGAGCCGTACGCTCGTTTGCTTGCTCTTCTATAAAAAAGACTTTAGTATTTTATAAAATTCCTAAGAATTTGTAACATTTCATTTACTACAACAATTATAATACTCGTATAACGGTAAAAGAACCCATTCGTACATAATTCTGCATTATTCTAGAATATCAAAAAAATCTCTAAGTTTTTTAAAAATAAAATATTACTTAGATGATTCCTGGAAATCGCTCCTATCTGTTACTAAAGTTTCATTTAGGGCCGGCAACGCGCCTGCATTTCCTTTGCTGTTGCGGATGTTAACGGGCGGCGGTAGTCACTTAATATCAGGTGAACCGTATGCTCTCTATAAAAAAAACAATCCGCTCACCAATTCCAAAAATAAGCCCGGACAAAAAGGCAAAAAGATTCAAAAATGTATAATATATAAGTAACTAGTCAATCAATTATATATATATATATATATATATATATATATATATATATATATATATATATATATATATATATATATGAGCCAAGGAATGGTATAGCTGTTTAACTCGTTGTTGTAGAAGGTTAAATTATTATACAATTATCTAGCTCTAGTTCGCTCCGTCATCTAGGGTCTACAATATAATTTAATTTAATTGATCTGGTATTGACTTGGAAGCTGTACTATTTACGATATTATAATTCTTGTACTACTTTCCTTGAATTCTTTGAATTGTCGGTAACATAGGCTACCTTTTATATGTATAAAAATCAATTACTGTCCGTTAGTCTCGCTGAAACTCGAAAAGGGCTCGAACGTTTTCGATGGATTTTTTGTGTGTATTTGAGTGAGTCCCTCGATGGTTTAAAATTTCAATTGAACCCGGTAGGTAGCGCTGTCATCGAGATCCAGAAATCACACGTGCGAAGCCGGGGCGGATCGCTAGTTCAATCTATATATATATATATATATATATATATTTGTATGTGTGTATATATATTAAAGAGTCAAGAATATGGTATATTTGTCACTGACATGTCTATGTTGACAATCGAAGTATTAAACTGTGTATAAAGTTTAATTGTTTGGTATTGACTTAGAAACTGTAATACTCGTATTTATGCTATTATAATTCTTGAACTACTTTCCTTGAATTTATTTAAATTCTCAGTAACATAGATTATTATACTAAGTTATTTTGCAATAACCGGCCAAATTTGCAAAGACGGTTCAGAATAAGTAATATAATACACAAATGGTGAAGAAAAGTTATTTAAAAAATCTCAAATATTCTGTCCTTTTTATCTTTTAAATTCAAAATTCGTGGTATTGCATTAAATGATTTTATTACACACGCACACATTCTTAAGGGTCGATCGGTAGGCAAAAACATAGTTGCCTATAAATCTCATTCAATTTGGGATAATTTCAAATAAAATTAAAAGCCATATTACTCGTATTTTCAAAAATTTCAATAACAGTATATCGTTATTTATATATTTTACCTAAAGTTTAAAATTGGGCTACTTTTTGAAAAATAACCCTGTAGAGTGAATAATATTCTATCTATATTTGTCACTGCCATGTCTTGGTTGACAGTCGAAGTATTTAATCGTGCTCAAAGTTTCTAGTATTTACAACTATAAATGTGCATACTGTCATAGGTCACCGGTATAAATGTGTAATTGATTCTTTCATCATTTTCATTACAGCCAGTCACAAGTTAAGTTGCTGCACACAGGCCTTCCCCATAGATTTCCTCATATTTGCCACTTTTGCCACACTTGGCAGGTGGCTTGGCAACCGCAGTATTTTATTATTGAAGTATTATTATGAAGATACTGCTATCTACTTCAGTTTACGTCTGTCGCCTCTTACGATATTCAGGAGATGACAGGATCACAAAAATAATCCTCAACTATCAAGTTAAGGATTTTTATGGGTGACAAATGAGCATACAGCCCACCTGATGGCAAGTGGATTCTGTGGTCCATAGACATCTACATTTATCATCGATTACGAATCAAAATGCAGATGCGTTATCACTCCTGAGGACTAAGGTAGAATGCCTCGTTTCCAGTAAAAAACGTTCTCCGGATCTCTACACTCACCATATGAAACACAGACAGTATTACGCTGCTATTTTACGCTGGTATTCTGTGAGAGCGTTGTCCTTCCCCGGTCCAGCGAGCCTATTCGTGCTACAACCATAATATAGCTGCAGCGTGGCTCTACCACGTGTAAATGTACCGCTCAGAGTTATTTCCTACAAACATCTATATTCTTACTCTAAAATATACCCTCTCAAATAATTGAAAGATGGACAAGGTTTCTTAAAATCAGAAATGTAAAAGACAGAGTTTTGCTTTATATACATTTTCACTTCTAGCATAGATTTTATAAGATTGTACATACATATCAATACCAATATACCCTGTTAGAGAAGAAATAGAATGGTACCTACTATTCTCGAGCGACACTTTAATAAATAATTGTAACAATTTACTGCATATAAAATACTTTCGGTCACGATGTTGTAGATCAAGGAAATGAATGTGTTCCCAGCATAAAAAGAATCACTAGACAAATACAAGGACATATTTACCGACAATAGCTGTAATTATAATTATTAGAAACTCAAAGCATAAATTACAATCAGAATGTGGGTATCTTCAAGGCAAGAGTAAACAAGGCTTTTGCTAAGTTGATACAGTATGTTTTACCATCTTCGGCGTCATCATTTCCATTTACCATTACAATAGTTGTCAAGGGATAGTTCATAAATTTATTACAACCTATCATAGCCCACTGCTGCAGAACATAGGCCTCCCCTATAGACGGCCTCATAGGGGGATGTTTGTCATGGTTGGTTCGCTTGGCAGCCAATTTGGCAACCACAGTATTTTTTATTTGAGCTCTCAACAGTACTCGTAAGATGCTTTCTACTACACCCACGAGATGATACGCCGTATAGTGTAGTCTCATAAGATCATGTATTCTCGTAACCGTATATTATTAACTATAACAAATAAGACCTCATGCTCTCCAGTCCCAAGTCTGCCAGGCATACATATTCACTACTCGATAACTGCTGTATTTAGTGGACAAATGGCCAAGCATACTACGGGTCAAGCGACTGTCGTCCGCTAGAATTATTTGCCGCACGCACGCGCCGCTACCACAGAAACGCCGAATCCTTGCGATATCTTGTTGCCATGTACCTAACACCTGGTATATTAATAGTAAAATTTCATCATTTTATACATATATTCAAAATGTCAGCATGGAAGCCCCGAATTACTCGAATTCTATAAAAATTAGTACCTACCTAAAATGCAAAAGCATATGAATGACAGATCGTGAGCTAATGAAGTCATTATCGGGCTCATTAAATATTATTATGATAGTATATTATCTTATAGCTACCAAACTAATGTTTATGTCCATACATAAATCAGAAAGAGAAGTCTAGTAGAATATTTATTATTATAATATTTAGAGGAGCTATTAAGAGGTACATTGTATAATAATAAATCAATTCTACTCACCATAATCATAATCAACGAAACGAGGATATCCTCAGTAGAACCAGAGTAACCGCGAAAACCCATCGAATCAGCAAGCTGAAGTGGTAATGGACTGACCATGTAGCTCGAACGACCTAACATCAATGGGGAGGACAACAGAGAAGTGCGGGGCGGCCCCAACAAGATGCAATGACGACCTGGTAAGAGATGCGGGAAATCGATGGATGCTGGTGACTTAGGAACACGTTTTGTGGCATCCCTTGAACAAGGCTAATGTTCAGCAGTGAACTTGTGAAAGGCTGTAATGATAATGATGATGATGATGAATTATAATCATCGCTATCATCTTCAACTTTTAAAAAGGACACTCCTAAGAATATCTTCTAGGATTTGCCACAATCGTCTAGCATGCAATACAGATGGGTGATCGCAGCACAAGAGGTCAGGCTAACCAGATTCTTTGCAGAATGATATACTGTACCTATATACGTCGCATTAAGATGGTTATATCCCTAGGGATATAGCTATATACCGTAATATAGTTATATGAAAGTCGTTCATAATTATCTTACTAGAAATATATCCATGATATGAGCACGAGTTTAGTTATATAAATAATCTTACTGGACTAATACAGGGAAATAATTATAAGTATATGTTGACCAAGAATGTTAGTCAAAACTAACTTTGACTTATACTTTTTTAATTAACAAGTTCAACTCGTTCAAATTTTAATCATTTTAATGTACGTGGCTTTAGGGTAGCCCAAGGGCCACACAAGTCCCATTTTAAGCCTACTATCAAAAAATTTACATGAACAAAAATACAACAGGAACTGAAGATCCAATGTCAATGTCGCAAAATTAGTTGGAGGACTCGTCTTTTTTATTTAGCATTTTTTTAAGTTGCCTACAGATTTGTCTCTTTGGTCCTGAATATTTTTTTCGTTTCTATATTAATTGCGCAACAACATTTGCGGTCAGTAACTTTCACCACATGACGATACTCCACAAATAACATGAAAATTTTCTACACAAATGTGCTCCTGTACATTCAGTTTACAATGCCAATTATTTCACTACATTAGTCTAATAAGATAGTTAGGAACCGCTGTCATATAACTATATTATGCTATATAACTATATCCCTAGGGATATCACGGGTTTAACCACGTTACTGCGACATATAAATGCAGTTTTCCTCTAGATATTTTTTTTACTACCGAGCACGTGATAACACATTACCAACTTCATTGATGCCAGGGGCCCTTTGCAATCCTACTTGTTTTGAAACAAGTGCAGTTACGCTAATCACGACGCTACCATGGAATAACATGCCGTATTACATGTAAATGCTTACTTATGCACAAGTATTGCATAAGAGCAAGATGGCTGAAATAAATAATAAAAACTTTATAAAAGATAAATCAACAATTAGCATACTGCATAAAAATCCTCTCATATTTCTTTCGTATTAAAGGTCATGATCGGCACCCATTATTAAAAATCTGCAAGAATTACTAAATACACAACACTACAGTAATAACTCTACTGCAATTATTAAAAATGCGGATCGAAGTAATAAAAAAACATAAATTATTAATGTCCTCGACGTAGGTGTCTGAAGTGCAAAGTCGGAATACTTTCTTTTAATAGCCTTTTAACACGCAAGCTGTATTATTACTACAGTAATAGTCATTTATTTTACACATTACGTGTACATTTTAGAAAGTTTCAAGAGGACATATAATGGAGTCAACGATGCCAGAATCGTTGTCATAATTAAAATTTATATTCTGATTAAGCTAGATATTACAAGCGTTTGTTTATATTTCTCGGGTCAATCGCCGGATCCAACTTAGCTGGTCAGCGTTCGAGTGCTTACGACACATTATCTCGTCAAGTATTCCTCAAAAGTTAAAAACAAGAGTGTGTGTTGCCAGTGATATATAAATTTAATTAGGGTCCTTCGCCGCTAGCCATATGAGCTAGCTCAAGGTTGATCAGCGAGATATGGAGAGAATTATGCTTGAAGTTTCTCTGCGTGATAGAATTCGAAATGAGAATATCTGCAGTAGGCACGCCACACCTCTGCCGGTAGTTGTTGGGAGTAGTACACTCGAAGATGTTGACGAGTATGTTCGCCTAAGAGAAATTGTCAGACCAGGTAAGACCGTAATTCGACTGAGAGGTCCCACTTGACACTCAGACGACAAACTTGGTTGACCAGCGTTCGGGAGATTATGACAATTCTTCTCATCACGTATCCTGTGTACATCCAGTGCGTGTTGATAGTGATAACATATGGAACTGAGACGTGTTTCTTTACTGTTATCCGAGCTCAAGGTCACTCGGCGAGCTATGGAGAAGGCTACGCTTGTATTTTTTTTAGTGGTAGACTTCCTAATGAGGATACCTACAGTAAAACCATACATGGCCCAACGGAATAGTAAGCTAAAGAGACAAAGAGCTGGTCATGAAGCTCAAAGAACTTATGGAGAAGAAAGGTGCCTAAGTGATACAAATAATCAGCCTATTATCGATAAGCGAAGTGTAGGGCGACCACCCACTAGATGGAGTGACGATTTGGTAAGCGATGCTGGAAGTCGATTACTGCAGTTGGCTCAGACTATGTTTTGTGATATTCTTTGGGGGAGGCCTATGTTCAGCAGACTTGTGATGAGTCATAATTATTATTATGATGGTAATAATGATAATATTTTAACAATTACTTTTACAAATCTTACAATTCCAATTTTAACGACATGTAAAAAATTAAATGGAATGCGGAACCAAAAGTTTACAGTCTATATATCACTGACCTCTA